>OX578133.1:82518157-83718157 GCA_951213105.1 Amaurobius ferox
TTATAGGAATTTCTGTTTGGAGGTCTTATAGTAATTTCTGTCCGTTTGGGGGTCTTATAGTAATTTCTGCCTGTTTGGGGGGGGGTCTTATAGCAATTTCTGCCTGTTTGGGGGGTCTTATAGTAATTTCTGCCTGTTTGGGGGTCTTATAGTAATTTCTGCCTGTTTGGGGGGTCTTATAGTAATTTGTCTGTTTGGGGGTCTTATAGTAATTTCTACCTGTTTGGAGGGGGGTCTTATAGTAATTTCTGTCTGTTTGGGGGGTCTTCGAGTAATTTCTGCCTGTTTGGGAGGATCTTATAGTAATTTCTGTCTGTTTAGGGGGGATCTTATAGTAATTTCTGTCTATTTGGGGGTCTTGTAGTGATTTCTGTCTGGGGAGTCTTATAGTAATTTCTGCCTGTTTGGGGGTCTTATAGTAATTTTTGCCTATTTGGGGGGTCTTATAGTATCTTCTGTCTGTTTGGAGGGCTTATAGTAATTTCTCTCTGTTTGGGGTGGATCTTATAGTAATTTCTGTCTGTTTGGGGGGTCTTATAGTAATTTCTGCCTATTTGGAGGGGGGATATAGTAATTTCTGCATGTTTTGGGGGTCTTATAGTAATTTCGGTGTGTTTGGGGTCTTATAGTAATTTCTGCCTGTTTGGAGGGGGGGTTATAGTAATTTTTGCCTGTTTTGGGGGTATTACAGTAATTTCTGTCTGTTTGGGGGTCTTATAGTAATTTCTGTCCGTTTGGGGGGATCTTATAATAATTTCTGTCTGTTTGGGGGGTCTTGTAGTGATTTCTATCTGTTTGGGGGGGGTCTTGCAGTGATTTCTGTCTGTTTGGGGGGGGGTCTTGCAGTGATTTCTGTCTGTTTGGGGGGGGGGTGTCTTATAGTGATTTTTGTCTGTTTGGGCGGTCTTATAGTGATTTCTGTCTATTTGGGGGGTCTTATAGTAATTTCTACCTGTTTGGGGGTCCTATAGTAATTTCTGCCTCTTTGGGGGTCTTATAGTAATTTCTGCCTGTTTGGGGGATCTTATAGTAATTTCAGTCTTTTTGGGGGATCTTATAGTAATTTCTGCCTATTTGGGGGGTCTTAAGGTAATTTCTGCTTGTTTAGAGGGCTTATAGTAATTTCTGTCTGTTTGGGGTGGGTCTTACAGTAATTTCTGTCTGTTTGGGGGTCTTATAGTAATTTCTGTCTGTTTGGGTGTGTCTTATAGTAATTTCTGTCTGGTTGGGTGGGTGATGGGTCTTGTAGTAATTTCTGTCTGTTTGGGGGCCTTATAGTAATTTCTACCTGTTTTAGGGGTCTTATAGTAATTTTCTGTTTAGGGGGGGTCTTATAGTAATTTCTGTCTGTTTGGGGGATCTTATAGTAATTTCTGCATGTTTGGGAGGTCTTATAGTAATTTCTGCCTGTTTGGGGGTCTTATAGTAATTTCTGCCTGTATTGGGGGGGGGTCTTATAGTAATTTCTGTCTGTTTGGGGGGGGGTCTTATAGTGATTTTATTTTTTAATATTTTTTCAGCGCAATTTACATAAAGGTTAATTTAAAATTTATTTATAAATAACAAGCCTTTGTCTTTCATAGCAATTTAATTTTGTTCGGGGTCATATCGTATTTTTGTTTTGTTTGCGGTGGCAAAGAATTTTCATTTTTTTGGGGGACATATAGTAATTTGTCTGTTTGAGGTCGTATAGTAATTTCTGTCTGTTTGGGGGGTCTTACAGTAATTTCTGCCTGTTTGGGGTCTTATAGTAATTTCTGCCTGTTTGGGGGGTCTTGTAGTAATTTCTGTCTGTTTGGGGGAGTCTTATAGTAATTTCGGTCTGTTTGGGGGAGTCTTATAGAAATTTCTGTACGTTTGGGGGGTCTTATAGTAATTTCTGCCTGTTCGTGGATCTTATAGTAATTTCTGCCTGTTAGAGGGGGGGGTCTTATAGTAATTTCTGCCTGTTTGGGATCTTATAGTAATTTCTGTTTGTTTGGTGGATCGTATAGTAATTTCTGCCTGTTTGGGGGTCTTGTAGTAATTTCTGTCTGTTTGGGGGGGTCTTACAGTAATTTCTGCCTGTCTGGAGGGGTATTATAGTAATTTCTGCCTTTTGGGGGGGGGTCTTATAGTAATTTCTGTCTGTTTGGAGGTCTTGTAGTAATTTCTGTCTGTTTGGGGGGTCTTAAAGTAATTTCTGTCTGTTTGAGGGGGGTCTTATAGTAATTTTTGTATGTTCGGGGGGTCTTATAGTAATTTCTGCCTGTTTGGGGGGTCTTATAGTAATTTCTGCCTGTTTGGGGGAGGTCTTATAGTAATTTCTGCCTGTTTGGGGGGCGGTCTTATAGTAATTTCTGTCTGTTTGGGGGTCTTATAGTAATTTCTGTCTGTTTGGGGGTCTTATAGTAATTTCTACCTGTTTGGGGGGGGTGGTCTTATAGTAATTTCTGTCTGTTTGGGGGTATTATAGTAATTTCTGTGTGTTTGGGAGTCTTATAGTAATTTCTGTGTGTTTGGGAGTCTTATAGTAATTTCTGTGTGTTTGGGATTCTTATAGTAATTTCTGTGTGTTTGGGAGTCTTATAGTAATTTCTGTGTGTTTGGGAGTCTTATAGTAATTTCTGTGTGTTTGGGAGTCTTATAGTAATTTCTGTATGTTTGGGAGTCTTATAGTAATTTCTGTCTGTTTGGGGGTCTTATAGTAATTTCTGTCTGTTTGGGGGTCTTATAGTAATTTCTGTCTGTTTTGGGGTCTTATAGTAATTTCTGTCTGTTTTGGGGTCTTATAGTAACTTCTGCCAGTTTAGAGGGGGGTCTTATAGTAACTTCTGCCAGTTTAGAGGGGGGTCTTATAGTAATTTCTGTCTGTTTGGGGGTCTTATAGTAATTTCTACCTGTTTGGGGGGGTGGGGTCTTATAGGAATTTCTGTTTGGAGGTCTTATAGTAATTTCTGTCAGTTTGGGGTCTTATAGTAATTTCTGCCTGTTTTGGGGGGGTCTTATAGCAATTTCTGCCTGTTTGGGGGGGTCTTATAGTAATTTCTGCCTGTTTGGGGGGTCTTATAGTAATTTCTGCCTGTTTGGGGGGTCTTATAGTAATTTCTGCCTGTTTGGGGGGGTCTTATAGTAATTTCTGCCTGTTTGGGGGGTCTTATAGTAATTTCTGTCTGTTTGGGGGGGTCTTATAGTAATTTCTGTCTGTTTGGGGGGGTCTTATAGTAATTTTCTGTCTGTTTGGGGGGATCTTATAGTAATTTCTGTCTGTTTGGGGGGATCTTATAATAATTTCTGTCTGTTTAGGGGGGATTTTATAGTAATTTCTGTCTATTTGGGGGGTCTTGTAGTGATTTCTGTCTGGGGAGTCTTATAGTAATTTCTGCCTGTTTGGGGGTCTTATAGTAATTTCTGCCTGTTTGGGGGGTCTTATAGTAATTTCTGCCTGTTTGGGGGTCTTATAGTAATTTCTGCCTGTTTGGGGGGGGTCTTATAGTAATTTCTGCCTGTTTGGGGGGTCTTATAGTAATTTCTGTCTGTTTGGAGGGCTTATAGTAATTTCTGTCTGTTTGGGGTGGATCTTATAGTAATTTCTGTCTGTTTGGGGGTCTTATAGTAATTTCTGCCTATTTGGAGGGGGGATATAATAATTTCTGCATGTTTTGGGGGTCTTATAGTAATTTCGGTGTGTTTGGGGTCTTATAGTAATTTCTGTCTGTTTGGGGGTTTTATAGTAATTTCTTCCTGTTTGGAGGGGGGATTATAGTAATTTCTGTCTGTTTGGGGGTCTTATAGTAATTTCTGTCTGTTTGGGTGTGTCTTATAGTAATTTCTGTCTGGTTGGGTGGGTGATGGGTCTTGTAGTAATTTCTGTCTGTTTGGGGGCCTTATAGTAATTTCTACCTGTTTTAGGGGTCTTATAGTAATTTGTCTGTTTAGGGGGGTCTTATAGTAATTTCTGTCTGTTTGGGGGATCTTATAGTAATTTCTGTCTGTTTGGGGGATCTTATAGTAATTTCTGCATGTTTGGGAGGTCTTATAGTAATTTCTGCCTGTTTGGGGGTCTTATAGTAATTTCTGCCTGTTTTGGGGGGGTCTTATAGTAATTTCTGTCTGTTTGGGGGGGTCTTATAGTGATTTTCTTTTTTAATATTTTTTCAGCGCAATTTACATAAAGGTTAATTTAAAATTTATTTATAAATAACAAGCCTTTGTCTTTCATAGCAATTTAATTTTGTTCGGGGTCATATCGTATTTTTGTTTTGTTTGCGGTGGCAAAGAATTTTCATTTTGTTTGGGGACATATAGTAATTTGTCTGTTTGAGGTCGTATAGTAATTTCTGTCTGTTTGGGGGTCTTATCGTAATTTCTGTCTGTTTGGGGGTCTTATAGTAATTTCTGCCTGTTTGGGGTCTTATAGTAATTTCTGCCTATTTGGGGGGTCTTGTAGTAATTTCTGTCTGTTTGGGGGAGTCTTATAGTAATTTCGGTCTGTTTGGGGGAGTCTTATAGTAATTTCTGTATGTTTGGGGGGTCTTATAGTAATTTCTGCCTGTTAGAGAGGGGGGGGGGTCTTATAGTAATTTCTGCCTGTTTGGGATCTTATAGTAATTTCTGTTTGTTTGGTGGATCGTATAGTAATTTCTGCCTGTTTGGGGGTCTTGTAGTAATTTCTGTCTGTTTGGGGGGGTCTTACAGTAATTTCTGCCTGTCTGGGGGGGTCTTATAGTAATTTCTGCCTGTTTGGGGGGGGTCTTATAGTATTTTCTGTCTGTTTGGAGGTCTTGTAGTAATTTCTGTCTGTTTGGGGGGTCTTATAGTAATTTCTGTCTGTTTGAGGGGGTCTTATAGTAATTTCTGTATGTTCGGGGGGTCTTATAGTAATTTCTGCCAGTTTGGGGTCTTTTAGTAATTTCTGCCTGTTTGGGGTCTTATAGTAATTTCTGCCTGTTTGGGGTCTTATAGTAATTTCTGCCTGTTTGGGGTCTTATAGTAATCTCTGTCTGTTTGGTGGGTCTTATAGTAATTTCTGCCTGTTTGGGGTGTCTTATAGTAATTTCTGTCCGTTTGGGGGGATCTTATAGTAATTTCTGTCTGTTTGGGGGTCTTGTAGTGATTTCTGTCTGTTTGAGGGGGGGGTCTTGCAGTGATTTCTGTCTGTTTGGGGGGGTCTTGCAGTGATTTCTGTCTGTTTGGGGGGTGTCTTATAGTGATTTTTGTCTGTTTGGGCGGTCTTATAGTGATTTCTGTCTATTTGGGGGGTCTTATAGTAATTTCTACCTGTTTGGGGGTCCTATAGTAATTTCTGCCTCTTTGGGGGTCTTATAGTAATTTCTGCCTATTTGGGGGATCTTATAGTAATTTCTGTCTGTTTGGGGGATCTTATAGTAATTTCAGTCTGTTTGGGGTATCTTATAGTAATTTCTGCTTGTTTGGGGGGTCATAAGGTAATTTCTGCTTGTTTAGAGGGCCTTATAGTAATTTCTGTCTGTTTGGGGTGGGTCTTATAGTAATTTCTGTCTGTTTGGGGGTCTTATAGTAATTTCTGTCTGTTTGGGTGTGTCCTTATAGTAATTTCTGTCTGGTTGGGTGGGTGATGGGTCTTGTAGTAATTTCTGTCTGTTTGGGGGCCTTATAGTAATTTCTGCCTGTTTGGGGGGTCTTATAGTCATTTCTGCCTTTTTGGGGGGGGGTCTTATAGTAATTTCTGCCTGTTTGGGGGGTCTTATCGTAATTTCTGCCTGTTTGGGGGTTCTTATAGTAATTTCTGCCTGTTTGGGGGGTGTCTTATAGTAATTTCTGTCTGTTTGGGGCTCTTATAGTAATTTCTGTCTGTTTGGAGCTCTTATAGTAAATTTCTGTCTGTTTGGGGGTCTTATAGTAATTTCTGCCTGTTTGGGGGGGTCTTATAGTAATTTCTGCCTGTTTGGGGGGGAGTCTTATAGTAATTTCTGTGTGTTTGGGAGTCTTATAGTAATTTCTGTGTGTTTGGGAGTCTTTATAGTAATTTCTGTGTGTTTGGGAGTCTTATAGTAATTTCTGTGTGTTTGGGAGTCTTATAGTAATTTCTGTGTGTTTGGGAGTCTTATAGTAATTTCTGTGTGTTTGGGAGTCTTATAGTAATTTCTGTGTGTTTGGGAGTCTTATAGTAATTTCTGTCCTGTTTGGGGGTCTTATAGTAATTTCTGTCTGTTTTGGGGTCTTATAGTAATTTCTGTCTGTTTTGGGGTCTTATAGTAATTTCTGTCTGTTTTGGGGTCTTATAGTAACTTCTGTTTGTTTTGGGGTCTTATAGTAACTTCTGCCAGTTTAGAGGGGGGGTCTTATAGTAATTTCTGTCTGTTTTGGGGGTCTTATAGTAATTTCTACCTGTTTGGGGGGTGGGGTCTTATAGGAATTTCTGTTTGGAGGTCTTATAGTAATTTCTGTCCGTTTGGGGGTCTTATAGTAATTTCTGCCTGTTTGGGGGGGGGTCTTATAGCAATTTCTGCCTGTTTGGGGGGGTCTTATAGTAATTTCTGCCTGTTTGGGGGTCTTATAGTAATTTCTGCCTGTTTGGGGGGTCTTATAGTAATTTGTCTGTTTGGGGGTCTTATAGTAATTTCTACCTGTTTGGAGGGGGGTCTTATAGTAATTTCTGTCTGTTTGGGGGGTCTTCGAGTAATTTCTGCCTGTTTGGGAGGATCTTATAGTAATTTCTGTCTGTTTAGGGGGGATCTTATAGTAATTTCTGTCTATTTGGGGGTCTTGTAGTGATTTTCTGTCTGGGGAGTCTTATAGTAATTTCTGCCTGTTTGGGGGTCTTATAGTAATTTTTGCCTATTTGGGGGGTCTTATAGTATCTTCTGTCTGTTTGGAGGGCTTATAGTAATTTCTCTCTGTTTGGGGTGGATCTTATAGTAATTTCTGTCTGTTTGGGGGGGTCTTATAGTAATTTCTGCCTATTTGGAGGGGGGGATATAGTAATTTCTGCATGTTTTGGGGGTCTTATAGTAATTTCGGTGTGTTTGGGGTCTTATAGTAATTTCTGCCTGTTTGGAGGGGGGGGTTATAGTAATTTTTTGCCTGTTTTGGGGGTATTACAGTAATTTCTGTCTGTTTGGGGGTCTTATAGTAATTTCTGTCCGTTTGGGGGGGATCTTATAATAATTTCTGTCTGTTTGGGGGGTCTTGTAGTGATTTCTATCTGTTTGGGGGGGGTCCTTGCAGTGATTTCTGTCTGTTTGGAGGGGGGGTCTTGCAGTGATTTCTGTCTGTTTGGGGGGGGTGTCTTATAGTGATTTTTGTCTGTTTGGGCGGTCCTTATAGTGATTTCTGTCTATTTGGGGGGTCTTATAGTAATTTCTACCTGTTTGGGGGTCCTATAGTAATTTCTGCCTCTTTGGGGGTCTTATAGTAATTTCTGCCTGTTTGGGGGATCTTATAGTAATTTCAGTCTTTTTGGGGGATCTTATAGTAATTTCTGCCTATTTGGGGGGTCTTAAGGTAATTTCTGCTTGTTTAGAGAGCTTATAGTAATTTCTGTCTGTTTGGGGTGGGGTCTTACAGTAATTTCTGTCTGTTTGGGGGTCTTATAGTAATTTCTGTCTGTTTGGGTGTGTCTTATAGTAATTTCTGTCTGGTTGGGTGGGTGATGGGTCTTGTAGTAATTTCTGTCTGTTTGGGGGCCCTTATAGTAATTTCTACCTGTTTTAGGGGTCTTATAGTAATTTTTCTGTTTAGGGGGGGTCTTATAGTAATTTCTGTCTGTTTGGGGGATTCTTATAGTAATTTCTGCATGTTTGGGAGGTCTTATAGTAATTTCTGCCTGTTTTGGGGGTCTTATAGTAATTTCTGCCTGTATTGGGGGGGGTCTTATAGTAATTTCTGTCTGTTTGGGGGGGGGGGTCTTATAGTGATTTTTATTTTTTAATATTTTTTCAGCGCAATTTACATAAAGGTTAATTTAAAATTTATTTATAAATAACAAGCCTTTGTCTTTCATAGCAATTTAATTTTGTTCGGGGTCATATCGTATTTTTGTTTTGTTTGCGGTGGCAAAGAATTTTCATTTTTTTTGGGGGACATATAGTAATTTGTCTGTTTGAGGTCGTATAGTAATTTCTGTCTGTTTGGGGGGTCTTACAGTAATTTCTGCCTGTTTGGGGTCTTATAGTAATTTCTGCCTGTTTGGGGGGTCTTGTAGTAATTTCTGTCTGTTTGGGGGAGTCTTATAGTAATTTCGGTCTGTTTGGGGGAGTCTTATAGAAATTTCTGTACGTTTGGGGGGTTCCTTATAGTAATTTCTGCCTGTTCGTGGATCTTATAGTAATTTCTGCCTGTTAGAGGGGGGGGTCTTATAGTAATTTCTGCCTGTTTGGGATCTTATAGTAATTTCTGTTTGTTTGGTGGATCGTATAGTAATTTCTGCCTGTTTGGGGGTCTTGTAGTAATTTCTGTCTGTTTGGGGGGGTCTTACAGTAATTTCTGCCTGTCTGGAGGGGTATTATAGTAATTTCTGCCTTTTGGGGGGGGGTCTTATAGTAATTTCTGTCTGTTTGGAGGTCTTGTAGTAATTTCTGTCTGTTTTGGGGGGTCTTAAAGTAATTTCGGTCTGTTTGAGGGGGTCTTATAGTAATTTTTGTATGTTCGGGGGGTCTTATAGTAATTTCTGCCAGTTTGGGGTCTTTTAGTAATTTCTGCCTGTTTGGGGTCTTATAGTAATTTCTGCCTGTTTGGGATATTATAGTAATTTCTGCCTGTTTGGGGTCTTATAGTAATCTCTGTCTGTTTGGTGGGTCTTATAGTAATTTCTGCCTGTTTGGGGGTCTTATAGTAATTTCTGCCTGTTTGGGGGTCTTATAGTAATTTCTGCCTGTTTGGGGGGGTCTTATAGTAATTTCTGCCTGTTTGGGGGAGGTCTTATAGTAATTTCTGTCTGTTTGGAGGTCTTATAGTAATTTCTGTCTGTTTGGGGGGTCTTATAGTAATTTCTGCCTGTTTGGGATCTTATAGTAATTTCTGTTTGTTTGGTGGATCGTATAGTAATTTCTGCCTGTTTGGGGTCTTATAGTAATCTCTGTCTGTTTGGTGGGTCTTATAGTAATTTCTGCCTGTATGGGGGGTCTGTATAGTAATTTCTGCCTGTTTGGGGGTCTTATAGTAATTTCTGCCTGTTTGGGGGTCTTATAGTAATTTCTGCCTGTTGGGGGGAGGTCTTATAGTAATTTCTGTCTGTTTGGGGCTTTTATAGTAATTTCTGTCTGTTTGGAACTCTTATAGTAATTTCTGTCTGTTTGGGGGTCTTATAGTAATTTCTGCCTGTTTGGGGGGGTCTTATAGTAATTTCTGCCTGTTTGGGGGGCGGTCTTATAGTAATTTCTGCCTGTTTGGGGGGCGGTCTTATAGTAATTTCTGTCTGTTTGGGGGTCTTATAGTAATTTCTGTCTGTTTGGGGGGCCTTATAGTCATTTTTGTCGGTTTAGGGTCATATAGTAAGTTTTCTCTGTTTGGGGTCGTAAAGTAATTTTGCTTTGTTAGAGGGTTGTAAATGCGCTTTATTATTGGATTATATAAGAATTCCGTTTTGTTTCATGTAATAATAACAATCAAGTCCTGATTTTCTTAGATACCAGATAATAATCATACTTTGTTAGGAGCGTAGAGTAAATATTTGTCGTCGGGGGGGGGGGGCGTGTTTCGCGTATGTCAGGGAGTTTTAATTTTATTCTAAATTTTATATTTTTTTAACATGGCAGCATAGAAAAGAATTTGACATGATCATGCATAAAAGGATTTATTTGTGGCTGAATGATCACGAGACTTAATAGTTCCAATGATTGTTGTGACAAATTGCCACTACATAGTTTTCTTTGTTCGTGACGTCATTGGCCCCGCTTGGAGCTTACATTGTCAAGTATGATAGCAATCAAACGATTTTTTCAAGCCCTTTAAAATGAATAGTAACTATAATCGTAATCATTTGGACTCACGATACCGGTTTTTCAAATAATTTCTTGTAAAATTTGAAAAGAAATAACTTCTGGTATGAGAAAGTTATTTTGAGCCACACGCCTGTTAATAAGAAGGGAATTTTTTACTTAACTTTATACACCCGAGCATTTGATGGACGTCAACATTTAATTTTTTTTAACGTACATTAGAAGTGTATAAATTTAAAGCTACATATTTAGCAATTACTAACTACATATTTTTGATTCAAAATATTGCGAGGTTCACTGTTCATAAGATAGCAAGCCATTTCACAGAAATGACTAGTTATTTATAGCCATACTAGAAAATGTACCCACTGTTGCTCAGGAATTAAAGCAGGGATTAATTAAATTCATTAATGCAGAAAAAATATGTATATGTATATATATAATTTATTAATAAAAGTGAAATTGCATGCAACCCATGTACACAGTGCAACAAGCGTAATACGCTACCCCTCTCCTCCCAAAAAATTATCCCTTTTCACTTACAAATACATTACAGTTACAATTTTAACCGAAACCGCTTTTGACCTCTCATGAAAACGCGGGAGAAACAAAATGGCTCCGATCTCCCCGCCGAGACCACACATCAACCAACATCTTCCGCAGTCATAGTAACCGGTAAGTAAAATAAAAGATTAAAAATTGAATCCTTTCTCTTGGAGAGAAGGAGGAACTTCCTACACATCGCGACCTGATAAGAGCGAACATTGACGAAATCCCGTGAATTTTTCGACAATCTTTGAAAATCTGTACAGAAAAAACTAAGGCCTCTTTCGACATTTTTGCCCATGAGGGCCTTTCGATGATTTAGCTGATGTAAAAAAAGATCAATCATGCATAAAGCATTGATTATGAAACACTTTCTAACTGAAATGCAATGTTATTTAAACATCTCTAAAATGCGATATATTCAGCGATGATATATTTTAAATTATCAAGGTACTACAATGATTTATTATATTTGAAAACTTAAAACTTCATCCAAAAGAAATAAACTATTCAAATGACGTCATCGATATATAAATCGTCTGGCTCTCTGTGTAAAAGCAATGAATATTTCATTCATATCACTTTTATTCCAGACTCTAGAGCTAAATAATCTTCCGTGAAAAAAAGTTAGCAATTCTTATACAACTCATCTTAGAATCACTTGTTTACATTCTGCATCCATTAAAATTAGGCTGCGTTGTTGAAATAATCAAAGCTTGATGATCATTTAAACTCAAAAATATTGTAATTGCGTTGTAACTGAATATAGATGCACAGAAAATACTCAAAAATAAAGTGGTTTTAGGACGGATGCAACAATAAATATAAATTTAAAAGAACTTTAAAAATTACGATTTTGACACAGATGGATGCCATACTTTATTTTTAAGTGTGTCCGGTGATCTATTTATATAATATGAGTGTAATTATTATTCTAATTCGTATTTAAAAAACTACCGAGCATATTTTGCTGAATTTTTTTTAAATATTTTATGGGATAATTTGAATATTTCCTGAAATTTTCGAAGCAATTTGTGAATTTTAACTTCGCTTAAAAATTGTTTGAAAAATTAGATCTCTTAGTGTTCAATGTATTTCACTTTTTCAACCCGGGTTCAATCCGAAACTAATTGGGTGATATTATTTATTTACATTCCCATAAGTCCCACTGACCGTCTGAACAGCATACTAAAATTTCATTTTGATAAAAGTCATTTTTACGGCAGTTATCGTGCGAACGGACAGACAGAATGAACAAAGTCATAAACACTTTTCAACTATGTTGAAAAGTGTTAAAAAAAAATCACAAAAATTGTAGAAGATATATTTTCGAAAGGGGTATCGATTCAGCTCTTTTTAAGTTTTTTTTTTGCTAAGGAATTTTTAATTCCGGACCGAAGAAACAGAACTATCGATTTTTTAATTTTTTAACACTTGAACAACATTTTCCCAACTCTTGAGTTCTAGATTTTTTGATAACATAACCGCAAAGCAGAATTGTGAAAATCCATTAATATTTGTGGCCACTATCGGGTAAACAAGAAATCGGCCACAGACATACAGAGACACAGACACCACTCCAAAAATAAGAGAAATCAATCATGCATAGAGCATTGATTATGAAACACTTCCCAACTGCAATGCAATTTCATTTAAAAATCTCTAAAATGCGACACATTCAGCGGTAATATTTTTAAAGTTATCACAATACTACAATTTATTATATTTGAAAACTTCATCAAAAATAAATGAGATTTATTCAAATAACGTCATCGAAATATAAATCGCCTGGCTAAAAGCAGTGAATATTTCATTCATCGGCGATATTTTTAAAATTATCACAATACTACAATAATTTATTTTACTTAAAACCATGGAGGTAAAAGTATTGTATAACACCATACTTAAATCTTCATCGAAAAAAGCAACAGAATCGTCTGCTTCTCTATGTAAAATCAATCTATGTTTCTTCTCTATGTAAAATCAATCTATGTTTCATTCATAACATCAGCTATATTGCAGACTCCAGAGCTAAATAATTTTGCGTTAAAGAAATTCAGCAATTCTTATACAACTCATCTTACACTTTGATGTGTTTACATTCTCCATACGTGAAAGTCAGGCTTCGTTGTAGAAATAATCAAAGTTTGATGATCATTTAAGCTCAAAAATATTGCTATTGCATTGGCGCAGTATATAGATGCACAGAAAAAAAATAAAGCGGTTTTAGGACGGATGCAATACTAAATATATATTAAAAAGAACTTTGAAAATCACGATTTTGACACAAGATGGATGGCATTGATAATTTAAACTCAAATATATTGTAATTGCGCTGTTTCAGAATACAGATGCACAGAAATTAAGCAAAAATAAAGCGGTTTTAGGTCGGATGCAACACTAAATATAAATTAGAAAGAACTTTAAAAAATCACGATTTTGACACAAGATGAATGCCATATTTTATTTTGAAGTAGGTCATGTGATCTCTTCATATGATATGGGTTGAAGACCCAGACCACACGACTGACCCGAAAGTTTTCAGTAGCTATTTGTGTGGCCGGCATATGATATAATATGGGTTGTTGAGACCCAGACCGTCCGACCTACCAGAAAGGTGTAAGGTAACCGTTTGGGCGGCCGGGAAGTGATATAATATGGGTGTAATTATTATTTTAATTTGCATTTTAAAAAAACTTTATATTTTTTATGGGATAATTTGAATATTTCCTAAAACTTTCAGAGCAATTTGTGCATTTTAAATTCGCCTAAAAAATGTTTGAAAAATTAGGTTCCATAGAGTTCAATGTATTTCATTTTTTCAACTGGGTTCAATACAAAACTTATTGGTTGATACTATTCATTAGTATTCCCATAGGTCCCACTGACCGCCTGAACAACATACTAAAATTTCATTTTGATAGTCATTTTTACGGCAGTTATCGTGCGAACCGACAGACAGAATGAACAAAGCCGCAAGCACTTTTCAACTATGTTGTAAAATATTAAAAACGTGTTCAGACGGTCTTTAAACATATATTCGCCTCAAAATCGAAATCTTTGGGACACTTTATAAGTTTTGTGTTATATATATATTTTTTTTTAATTATATCTTAACAAACACTTACTTCATATAAATTATACACTCCTGCATAAGATTAATGTATAATCTACTTCAAATATCTTATACATAATATTTTATTCAGAACCCTTTGACTTCAGAGGTGGCCCATCTGGTGGTAAAAGGCCTACAATCTACTTTCATGCTTGACTTCGGTACTATAGGAGCCAAGTCCTTTATTATTCTGAATAAATATTTTATTTAGAACCCTTTCAGTCTTCCGAGGTGGCCCATCTGGTGGTAAAAGGCCTACAATCTACTTTCATGCTTGACTTCGGTACTATAGGAGCCAAGTTCTTTATTATTCTGAATAAATATTTTATTCAGAACCCTTTCAGTCCTCCGAGGTGGCCCATCTGGTGGTAAAAGGCCTACAGTCTACTTTCATGCTTGACTTCGGTACTATAGGAGCAAAGTCCTTCATTATTTTGAATAAATGTTTTATTTAGAACCCTTTCAGTCTTCCGAGGTGGCCCATCTGGTGGTAAAAGGCCTACAATCTACTTTCATGCTCGACTTCGGTACTATAGGAGCAAAGTCCTTTATTATTCTGAATAAATATTTTATTTAGAACCCTTTCCGTCTTCCGAGGTGGCCCATCTGGTGGTAAAAGACCTACAATCTACTTTCATGCTTGACTTCGGTACTGTAGGAGCCAAATCGTTTATTATTCTGAATAAATATTTTATTCAGAACCCTTTCAGTCTTCCGAGGTGGCCCATCTGGTAGTAAAAGGCCTACAATCTACTTTCATGCTTGACTTCGGTACTATAGGAGCCAAGTCCTTTATTATTCTGAATAAATATTTTATTCAGAACCCTTTCAGTCTTCCGAGGTGGCCCATCTGGTGGTAAAAGACCTACAATCTACTTACATGCTTGACTTCGGTTCTAGAGAAACCAAGTCCTTTATGAGGGACTTTGAATTTCCGAGTTGCAAAAAACCCGAAGAACAGAAGGAAAACAGAATTTTGAGAAGCGGTAATAATGTCTGTAATTTTAGAAGCGTTGGAAATTTTGACAAAAAGAAACAAATTTATGCTGACTAAGCAGGCCATTGCACAGTTTAATCATTAATGATGGCTTATCATTTAGATAAATTGACTAAATCTTTATATTTGTCTAAAGGTATGATCTGTTGAAATAAAATTTTTGAAAATTTGAAATTGCTTCAATTTTGTTGAAAGTGTGTAAACTATATTAGGCACAAAATTATTCACATATTATTACGACTAATACAGATTTCTTATTATTGATCAATATTAAATTAATATAAATTAATAGCTTTGTAATAAGTATTTCATAGTTCTGTGTGTTTTTACTTTTAAAATATTTACCAATTAAATTATAATTTGTTTATTGAATGAATTTTAAGTTTTATATATAAAGTCGCAGAATTGAAATATTTTTCCTTCATTCGATTGAACAATCTCTCGCAATTTTCGAAGCTTGAACTGTTTATAATTCTGAATGCTGTTCATTGAAGTCTGAAATTTTATCCCATTCTCACCCAATGCTGCATTTCAAGTTCTGGTTATACACATTTTTATACACTTTTTTTCAATGCAAAATGCAATGGTATAAAATTCCCACTTTGCTTTCAATTATTTTTTTTCAACCATTTCAACTCTAATGAAAGGTAAGTTCACAGTACAGAACTTGACTAGCCTGCCATTGAACCAAACTGGCATTCATGGACTCCTTTGCGTAACAGAGGAAGATTTCTCCACTCAACTGATATGTAAAACACGGAACTGTACAGCGGGTGTTTATAGATATATATTTTAATTTTATGTTAATAAATAGCATGTATTTTGATAATTAATAAAAATGTATTTAATAATTAGTAGAAATAGAACATTATTTAAATATTTTGTCAAACATAAACAAGAAATTTGCATCTTGTGTAAGTATTGAAATTTCACCAGTTATGATCACCTATACCATCTTACCATCTTTTTTACATGTTTTTAAACAGAATCAAGAAAAACCAAATATTTGCCCAGGTCATCGGGAAAATTACGTGGGAGACAATGCACAAAATCAAGAGCAGGGGCCTACAGTCCCTCACAGCTTTGTAGGAGGTAAAAAATGAGTTAGTTCTCTGTGGAGTAGTTCTTTGTGGAGTAAAAAATGGGTTTACCATTTTAAACTTGAAATCGAATATTAGTTTATACTTAAGAGAATAAAAATTTGAGGATAACTTGATTACTTTGAATTTCAAAGAAATATGGGAAATTAAGCGAGGTATGGATTTGACAAAACGTACGAGATTTGAGGATACTGTTTTAGTCCCATTAGAAATAAATTTACTTAAATTACTTAAGCTATATATTTTTTTAATTCACGTAATTACACATGTTTATTTGATAATTAAGTTACCGCGTGACTAGCCATTTAAGTAATTTAAATCTTTAATTAGTACAGAAACAGAAAAAAAAGCTTGGGGTTTGTGAAACCCCACCTCAACAATTACGTAACAAAAAAAATTCATCTCACACGTTACGAGTTAAGTACATCCCCATGCCTTTCACGAGACCTAGGCTCTACAGCTAGCTAGGCTGAAGGTTATTGCTAGATTTTCAGAATGAAATTACATCTTTTTTACTTTGGGGTCCTATTTTTTAACATGTCTCCTTTTTGCATCATTTAAGCGTATAAAGCTTTTCTAATGGTCTGAGAGTTTTATTTTCCCTTTGTTTCGATTTTATGAAGAAGGTACAAACAGGCGTATCCCTAAATCAGTGCTATACGTATAATACAATTGGGCTATATAAATTTGAATAGCAGAATTCTATTTTGTACACCTACTTTTCATTATCTTATTGTGGGTACAAATTTTCAATATTTTATTTTTAGTAACTCTATCTACATGAGACATCCACATGAAGTGTAGTCCAAGGTATTCGGTCGTATGAAAATTAAAGTCTTTATTACATTTTTAAAACATTTATGGGCAGCACATGTCGTTCCCTATATACTCAGTATGTAGAGAAAATCATATTAAAATCATAACAGTATGTCATACTGTTATGATTTTACTTCTTTCACAATGAATTAATGGTGTAGATAATCCACAATACAGAGTTTGGTATTGAATTAACACCATGCAAATTGAAATGTGTCGCTTTTATGCAACTTATGAGTCTAAACTGAACTGAGTAACTTATTTATAGTCAGGAGCAAAATTCTCATGAAAATGCATTTAACTGTTAATGAATATTCCCCGAAATGAATAACTATTGGCAAATTCTACAAAACGAGAATAATGTTAACAGATTTGTCACATAATAATGCATATGGAAAGTGGACATATTGGATGATACTTGCTACATTTTTAACATTACATTTTCAATTTAATTGTCTTTTAAAACGTTCTATTCTCAGTTCAGGTATACTTAAAACGTGATCTTCAGTCTGAAAATCGAATTCGAATTTTCAACCCCATCGAAATACTTTCCCTGTATATTATACTATGTATGTAGGGAAAGTAAAAATACCCAGAATTATATGCATTTATTCAGCTTTAATTGGATGTTTCTAAATTATTTTATAACTATATATGAATTACTGAAAAATAGTTATATTGTAATCCTTTTTGCCCCCCTATTGTCAGTATAAAAAAAACTAATTGTGTATTTTGCGTAGCATTTATGCAGTTTTTTTCATCACCCTAAAGCAACTGTTGAGCGCCAAATTACTCATCCCATCAACCTACTTAAAACAAGTTATTTTGGTTGAAAATGTTTTCCGGCTTCTTAAGTTTTGCGACTCAAGCTGTTATTATTTACGTCTCGCGTTTCGAAAATTTCAAACTCTGGTCAACATTATCCCCTCCATTTACCCAAAGATTAGTGGTTCCTCCCAAGTATAACTGCCAGTGTTGATTGGCAATGCTCTCTATTGGTGTGGAATTCTCCCCCCCCCCCCCCTCCTTTTTTCTTTCTTTCTCAAAAGGAGATCATCCCTCCCATACCTGGGTTCACTGATATAGCAAATTCTTTTCAGTATAGACCTTAAGCCGAGACCTTTAAACTGAAACTAATACTAACCGCTCACGCAATTTCATAAATTTGGAAAATAGGTCACATTGGGAGAAATGGGTGCTTCTGTGCGCACAAGAAGTTAGGAGAGTAGGCTTAAAGGGCACTAGCGTAAAATTCCGCTGATCCGCCGTCCCCGGGAAAGCGCCCCCCTCCCCCCACTACATTTTGCCTGAATTTAAAATAGTGAAAAATTTTTGAATCCTCTCCAAAAAGAAAAAAAATCGTCGTCGAATAAAATGAATTTGTAAAAAATATCGTTATTACTTTCCTTACATACATAATGTATAAGGAAAGTATTGTGACTGGGTCGAAAATTCGAATTCGAGTTTTCGACGGAAGAGCACGTTTCAAGCATCCCTGATCACGAATCAAACATTTTTGAAGTGATGTCTGTGTGTGTGTGTGTGTGTGTGTCAGTGAGTCTGTGGAGACGATAACTGACGAACGAATGGACCGATTCGAACCAAATTTGGTACAAAAATCACAATCCGTAAACACTGGAAGCCTATTGTTTTTATATGGAATCGAATGTTCAGAACCCCCTCTAAATTTTCGAATGAAATTTTGAAAAAATCGTTAAAAAATCAAATCCGCTAATAAAGTTACGCAAATAGACATTTCTTATGTAATTTTTCATTAGGAAACGATTGGCATAAATTTTAGAACGCTAATATGGACCGTTCTCGAGATATTGTACATTTTTCAAAAAAATTATGAAAAAGTCACATAAAAAAAAAAATTCCTATTGAGAAACATGTTCACTTTTCATATGTAATACTATGCGATAAATTGAATGACATCATTCTCGTGGATCTAGCTCGTTCCATTCATGAAAAAATATTCTTTGAATAATACTTTTGTATTTGAACGCCAATAGTCATTTATCTGCTGTAAGAATAACTTTTTTCTTAGTGCATAACGCTTGGCGAGATTTTGGCGACGAATTTGGCGGAATGTCGCCAACTTGGCGACTTTTTTGAAATGTTGCCAAATTAATGAAAATCTCGCCAAATGGATAAAAATGATGCTAAATCAATGAAAATGACGACTAATTGTAGAAAATTCAATATCTTGGCAAGAATATTAGTATCTACTATAAGAAAAACCTATTTTTTTACTGTAAAAGTAGTAAATTCATTACATTATATAAGGAAAGTCATGTGTTGCCCACATCAGATTTTATTATCTTATAATCATGCACACATTTCTTCCAGCAGAAAATTTCTCCTCCTTTCCCCTACATACTTAACGTTTTTTCATTGCATTTGAGAGGGCGGATCCACGTTGATTCTACGGTATACGACTCTTGTATTTGTGATTTTGGGACGACGTTCCACATATAAGACCAACCTTCCACGACCACAACATATAAAATAACCTTATAAACGTATTACATTTTTCAGATGAAGCAAAATTTTCAGTTATGGGTTGACAACTACTTGAAATTAATTTTCAGAGTACGCATTGTTGACAAATATTTTATTTTTAATATATCAATTTAAGTACTGCCAGGTAAATTTTAGAAGTAATGGCTGGTGGTTTCAAGGCTGAACCTTGGATTCACCTTTTATATTACATTAACAACAAAAACTATTTTCCCCCGAATAGCAGTCTGACGCTGAATTTTAATTTTTATAAAATTCATAAATTTTGTAATCAAAGTAAATTTATATCTCAGTTGGATAAATTATATTTCCCTCTCTTAATTATATGTAATATAATGATATGTAATATAATACCTCTCTTAATTATATGTACTATAATTAAGAGAGGTATTCAAGAAAGAGTCCAGTTTTCGGAAATTTTCAAAATTTTGTGACATTAGAATATTTTTCTGCATTATGCCCCTATAGTTTTTGCTTTCCTTATATACATAGTATAATGCATGAAGAAAGCATTTTAACGGGGTCAAAAATTCGAATTTAAATTTTCGACTAGAGAGCACGTTTCAAGCATCACTGAACACGAATGAAACGTTTCTGAAGTGTGTGTGTGTGTGTGTGTGCGCGCGCGCGCACGATATCTCACGAAGAAATGGAGCGATTCGAACGAAACTTGGTACAAAAATTACAATCCATGAATACTGGAGACCTATTGTTTTTAAACGCAATCGAATGTTCAGAATCCCACTAAGTTTTCGAGTTAAATTTTGTAAAAATCAAAACTTTTCATAAAGTTATGCAAATAGTCATTTCTTATGTAATTCATTAGAAAACGAATTCACACTTCTCATTAGAAAACGATTAACACAAACTTTAGAATGCTAGCATAAACCGTTCTCGAGATATTTCATATTTTTCAAATAAATGTATAAAATAATCACAAAATAAAAACATATATTAACTATTGTGACATATGTTCACTTTTCATATGTAATACTCGTGGATCTAGCTCGTTCCATTCATGAGAAAAGATACTTTGTGTAATACGTTTTTATTTCAACGCCAATAGTGATTTATCTGCTATAATAATAACTTATTTCTCCGTCCATAACGCTGTGACGAATTTGGCGGAATGTCGCCAAATTAGCGACTTTTCTAAATGTTGCCAAATTAACGAAAATATCGGTAAATTGATAAAAGTGACGCTAAATCAATGAAAAAGACGACTAATTGAAAATTCAATATCTTAGAAAGAATATAAGAATCTATAAGAAACCTATTTTTCCGCTGTAACGTTTAGCAAAAATTTGGTGACGAATCTGTCAGAATATCTCCAAATTGATGACTTTTTAAATGTTGCTAAATTGACGAAAATGTCGTCAAATTGATGAAATCGAAGCTACATCAATGAAATGACGACGAATTTATGAAGGTTCAATATCTTGGGGAAAAAAAAAAAAAAGAGTAGACTATAAAAATAACCCATTTCTTCGTCCATAACGCTTGGCGAAAAATTTAGCGAGACGTCGCCAACTTGGTGTATTTTAAATGTTGCCAAAGTGGCAAAATGGTTGCCAAATAGATAAAAATGACACCAAATGGGAAATAATGTTTCGCAAATTCTGATTTCCGCCATATAACAGGCACACCTAGTATATAAGAAATGCTCTTCTCGTAGTTTGTCTGTAACACTTAGTAATACATTTGGCGAATAATTTGTATCGCCAACTTGGCGATATTTCGCCCCATATTGACGAAAATATCGTCAAAATTACAAAAATGACGCTAAATTAATGAGGACGCCTAATTGATGTATTACTTATTAAAATACTTTAATATATGGACTATATCGCTTATTGAGGATGCTGTCAATATTGATAATTGTTTATTTAGAGTCGGAATATAAGTTTATTGGAAATAGTTTTATATGTTGTCATTTTGGAAAATCGCCAAATTTATAATTCAACGTTAAAAACACAGTACCGTTTATCCTATACATTATTTTTGACTATAAATGGAGTCAATTCATTGATTTATATAAGGAAAGTCATGTACTGCCCACATCAGATTCTTTGTATCTCAGAGTTGAGGTGGATGATTCGGGATGGATATTACAGACACGTAGCGTAAAAAAGAAAGCGAGGATTCGCGTAACATTTTTCACGGTAAAAAATGAGCAATCATTTGGCAAACGCTCAAGTTACATATATGCGAATGCCTTGTGTTTATAAAAATTGCGTCATTGATTCATGTTCCCGGGTTTTATGTCCGTGGGAACTCTGTGAAGCTGAGGCGAACAGACTCATTTAGTTTCGAGCCTTTAGTTGGGGGGCGGCGAGGTTTAACTCCTCCACCTCGAAATTTTCGATCACCTTTACTTTTAATTGCCAAATATTGTTTTATCAGCTTTTTATAGTATCAAAATTCAAAAACTTCTTGAATTTTATACTTTTTGTCTCAATGTGACCGGTCCTTCCTTAAGTAAATAAATCTAGAGCAACTTAAATCTTCACAATTTACGAGCTAACTCCAATATATTTGCTATGAAACATTCATTGATTTTACATAAAGAAGCACACGATTTTTTAGCAGACTTTTTCGATGAAGTTTTAAGCATAGAGTGACTCTATGATTAAAACCATGTCTACTCTATGCTTACCATGGAGGTAAACTCCGTGGTTTTAAGCTTTTAAATAAAATAAATTATTGTAGTATTGTGATGAATGAAAGGAATAGAATAAAAATGCATGAGTGAAATATGTACTGTTTTTTTTTTCATAGAAAGCCAGCCGATTTATATTTCAATGAGTACATTTGAATAAAGTTCATTTTTTTTTTCGATGAACTTTTGAGTTTTCAAATAGTATAATAAATTATTGTAGCATTGTGATAATTATAAAAATATTACGGCTGAATGCATCCCATTTTAGAGATGTTTAAATAAAATTGCATTGCAGTTGGAAAGTGTTTCGCAATCAATGTTTTATGCATGATTGATCTTTCTTGTTTAATTTTATTTATGTCCTCTTAAAGATATCCCTGCAATGTAAGGAATTTTCTGAAGAATCCTCAAATGCAGTTTTTATTTCTTATGGAAGAAACTGCTCATTCTGATAAATTCTGATGACGTAGGTGGCCAACAAAAGAAGTTAAGTTGTAAAAGCGAATTTAGATCCTCATAAGTTTCCTTAATGAAATATTCTAGCGTACGAGTAATAACTGTCTGAACAAAAATTGTAAAACATATGCACTCGGCTATCCTGTAGGAATCTTAAATCCACCTACCCTGCAGGAATCAGTTTCCTTATTACATAGAAATTTTAATGAGAACGTAAATGCTTTCAGCTCTGGGATTTAATTGGATAAAGTTGCTTTGGTGGTCTACTCTTCTTTTTATGCATATCAAGACTGCTTTGACCAGAACCTTTAAAGTTTATGCTAAATTCCGAACACATGCAAAACCCCGCTAATCCGTCAGGGATAGGGGCTGAGGAGGTTACGTATGAATTAACAGGGGGGAAAACAAAAGGATTAGCGAATATATATATAAAACAATTCAATTGTTTTCATATATAGTATGTACATAAATCTACTGTTATATAATTACACAAAAATGTTTACACATTAAGATTTCACAAAAGCTGCACAAAAAATCATTGTATACCATTATATGTACTATAAGATTATAAATTTCACAAGCTTCGTTATGAATATAAGAAAACAACTTCGACGGGGGGTGGGGGTTGAAGGCCGAATTAGAGGATGTAATGGGTAAGTGGTATTCTGCTGTACTGGCATGTGTTCATATACAGAGCTCTCAGGAGTTCAAACCAGTTTCTATATGTCTGAAGGCCATTGATGCAGCATGAACAGTTTTCCACAGATGGGCCCTTCAGCTTCGCTATAAGTAAAATGTCTTATGGAAGACGCTCTCATTGCAGATGCCACCATCCATGGACCGGTTTCCTCTTATGCGCTCATTAGCCTGGAATAGCCGATATCTGAAATGGCAGAAAGAAAACTGCTATAAGCCACAATTTTTGCCAGCTCCTATGGAAACTGACAGGTGGACTGAAATTGTCAGTTCCCATAGTTTGCAAAAATTGTGACTTATAAAGTTTCTTGCTGCCATTTCAGGTATCGGCTATTCCATGCTGACGAGAGCGAAACCGGCCCATGGATGCTGGTATCTACAATGGCAGTGTCTTCCATGTTTTGGGGAAAGCCCTTATAGGCGCTTCTTGTGTTTTATAAAATGTTGTGTGTTCAACTTTAGGAAATATGTTAAGAGTTTTCTTAGCTCAATTTCTGAGTTTCCTAAAAGAAAACTTAATTTTCCGAACTTTTCTTCATTAGTAAAGAAATCTCAAGGAAATGTTTTATGATGTAATTATATAACCTAAGAAAGATTTGTCATTGGGATTAACTATTATCGATCATTGGCAGAAAACATATTTCAGCAAAAGTTAGTATTAAACATTTTACTTTTATGTAAGGACATTTTATACAGAACGAAGATGGTATAGAATTGCAAAATGCACAGAAATCTCTTGGGCTGATTATGTTACTCACGAAGTAATAGATCGCATTAGAAGTAAAGTAAGTAAATCAAATTTTAAGAAGACAAAAATAGTTCAATTTTGAGTATTTTATTAAGGGAAATATGGACGTTTTACTAAAAGTTAAGTTCATTTTATATTTTAATTTAATTTAAAGAAGTCATAAACCCATTTTATATTTACAGAAGAAACAAATATTGCAAAAATCATGTAAGCTTTTCGATAGTGCATTTCATATGATCTCAAGAGGAACGCAAAACATATATCTTGATTACTGTTACCTCATTCTGGTTTCAAAATTTAATTTATTCATATAACATGAAACTTAATCCTCTAAATTTCAAACGCCCAAAAACTCAAATGGAGGTATTTTTTTTCCAATAAATGCTATCATTTAAGAATGTGTCTCAAATTATATCCATTATTTTAAACAGTTCATATTTTCTTTTCTAAGTGTACTGAAAAACTAAAAAATCGAGTATTTTTTTTTTTAAATAGTTGCCATACGTTTCATAAAAGATAGCGTGACTATGAATACGAGTTGGGACAGTATCGAAAACACGTGTATTTGTAATACATTTTCAAAATACTTATGTATTTTAAACTAAAACACTAACTAAACTATTTTGCTAATGTATCGGAAATACATTTTCAGAATATTTTGTATTTTCACAATACTCAATACAATACTCAATACACTCAATTGCATTTCAGTTGGAAAGTGTTTCATAATCAATGCTTTAAGCATGATTTATCTTTCTTGTATATCTTTGTTAGATAAAATGTGCTCTATATATTCATTTATTTTCCTTATTTTTTTTTTTTACTTTAAAGCTTCGAAATTTATCTTCTAGGTCATATTTTTTCAATACATTATAATCCTTTTTAAATGTTAATGTTTGTTTATTTCCCATAAAATGCATAGACTTTGCATTGATAATTCAATCCAGTCCAATACATAGCAATATTTATTTTTTTTAATATATTTGGAATTTTATTTTATGCCCTATTTGTATTTTATGACCTTAAACCTTTGTATTTTGTGTCGAAAACACATTTTCAATGTATTCTCAAATTTTCACTGTATACAAATTGTCACTCAAATGAATTTTCAAAATACATTTTCATGTATTTTGACCAACTCGGAATACGAGTTCCTTGAAAGTTCTTAAGCACCCTAATAACTTTGCAAGGAAAGATCCACGATTTAGGTCTAGCCACAGTAAAGTTATCATACTTGATTGAATAAAAATGACTGTAGCATCCCCTAGTGGATAATTTAAAAAATAGTAAAACGAACGTGGCAACAAAATGAGATAGAAAAGAATGCAATTACAAAGTTGTAGAGGATTACCTAATTTGTAGGAATCGGAATCAGGAACGTACGAAACGCATATATGAAAAAAAATAAATAGTTGTCTAAAACTCGTATCATCAGAGGCTGTAGCAAGGTGACACTCGCAACGCTTGTCAAATTACGTACTAATATTCTTTCACGAATATTAGAGGTTGCTATATAGTATGGAAATCATGGAATACACATACAGGTACATGCTAGAATACCCGTTGTGGACAATCCTCCTCCTTTCACCATCACATACTATTCGTCGTTTCAACTCTTATGTCAGAAAATATAAATAAAATTCGTGAATTGAATTTCATAACTGTCGGGAGTTTTTTTATTATTATTATTATTAGAGTTACTTTGATAACAGTTCGGTTTATGCGACATATAACCAAACGCGGTTCGAATACAAAATATCCTGAGTCAGCTCTATTAAGTATGCAGTCTTTTTCTAGCTGTGATGTAGAAAGAGCTTAGAGCTTCTACAGCAATTTTGACAGTCTTCATTTGTGAAAAAAAAAACCAAAGGAAAAAAAATCATTTATTTCATTCCTTAAATTTTGTTTCCGCAGTTTTCACATTGTTGTATTTTTAGTGTTTAGCACTTTATGACAGGCAACTTATTTTATTATGATAAAACCCATTCATATGGATGTTTAAAGAAGATATGTAAAAATAATTGTAAATAAGATTATCTGTGATGCACTTGGGTTTGTTATATAATTTTGGATAAGAAGGCCTCTCACTGTAAAGTTAGCCTAAGGCTCTAAAAATGTTAAATTTCTCGCCCCTCCCACTGAGAGCCGTGAGGTACGAAGCTTTTGAAAATATTTACTTAGAAATTTTATTTATTTGAAGCGAACTGCCTGATTTTCAGCCTTATTTTTAATGATTGTATATGGTTGGAAAACGCAACCCCTCTAGGTACTTACAGGTATGTAAAAGTATTCTCTAGTTTCCAAAAGTATATTTCGTTACACTCAAATCCCTTATAACCACCGTAAAAGAAATTACTGCGCCATGTTCTGACGCAAATGCATGTTAAATAGACATAAATAAAACCCCAGATGCATTTCATCAAATACAATTTATATCCCAAACCTTCAGCAGTTGTGTACATGCTGAACTATAAGCTGTTTGCTTGAACACGGCTCATTGACTAGGTCCAGCATTAGTGGTCTACTTCAAATGTTAATGGTTCAGCTGTTGTTTCAGCCTTCAAAAACATACTATTTACTCTAAAAGCTCAATGAACTTCGTAGAAAGACAAACCATAATATTTTCACCTGATGGTTTTTAAAATGCGACATCGTTACGGCCTATTCGGGGATTTATTTTTTAGAGTCGCGTTAGTGACCATTATCCCAGTAAAGGCCGCTCCTTGAAGCCTTTAAAACCTTGAAACATTCATAATGGTAATTATAGGCTCTATACAACCCATAATTATGGAGAAATTTTCTTGGAAATATGTATTGATATACGCTGATGTTCCGATTTTGGAAACAACCATAAAAGCAACGGAATGACACTAAAAATATTTATTTCCGAATTTAAAGTTAGCGTTAAAAGTGAATGTGTGTTTCAAAAAGTGCTCCTTAAAAATTTTATAAGTTTTTATTTTAATTAAATTTAATTTTCAGCGGTATTGAATTATCGTCAACTTGCCAACATTTCCAAAAAGTTGCAAAGTTGTCGATATTGCGCTCAGGTCGTATTACCAAGGTCGTAAGTTATTTATCACCAAGGTCGTAAATTGCTTATTTCATTTTGAAATTCATACAAAATACGTATCTGGAGCTGCGTATTTGAAGATTTTCAAACAAGGCAAAAATGTGAAATAAAATAAAAATTAACATAACTACCTTTATATGGATTCATCAAACTAAAATAAAGGAGCAATATTTGAACTAAATCATCTCATAATGTGAACATATTGCTTTAAATGTGACTAGAAAAATATTGCTTGCAATATCTATCGATACATTCCAGCTGTAGGAAGCCGTAATAATCCCGTTGGCTCGAACCCTCATAACTATGAAGAACTTGGGGGCAATTTTGATACAGGTATAAACTGCTCAAAAATATTTTATTAAAACTGAAAAAAAAAAACTTTATACGATTTAAGGTCCGGTTTTAATATCCGGTTTAAGCTAAATGGATTATTAGGGTCAAATTAAAGAGGTTTTATTGCTATTGCAAGCAGATTAATTACATGTTTTTATTCTATTACATGCACGGGGTAATCTATGGTTGCGAACTTCCACAAACCCGTTGTATTGTCCATTAACGCTTTCCTAACGAAGACAACAGATATCGTAATATGTGACTTACGCTTCCAATTTCTTGATGTTGCTGACTGCAACGTGTAGGTAGATTCCTTACTGAGAGCAGAGAAAGGGTGTAACGAGTTTTGGATTTGTGACAGGGCGAGTCATATCGTGACAACTTGTCCAGAAGATAATGTTCTGATGCATACGGATCAAAATAGAATGTTAAAAATGCATTATGTAGGAGTAGGAAACGCAAGTCTCTGTGAAATAGCGTAATGTGGAAAACCTTGAATAGTTTCTAAGACAATATCCAAAATTGTCCTTAATTAAGCCCAAACGATTAAATCGAAGAAGTATAAAGCAGCTAGCACAGCGAGGAGGGTGTATGAATCTAAAGTTGAATTTCAAAAATATCTGTATGATGTTAGGTAGATAATAAATATGCTCAAATTTGACGAAAAAAATTGTATGTTTGGAAATATTTCGCACATATCTGACCATGTGCAAACGTGACCATGTTGTCTTGCATGCAATCTGCCTGGTAAGTTATCCCTACCTGTTCCGTAAATTTAGAAATACTTTGAATATGTAACGTAAACAGGGGCTCCATTTGAAGGGGTCTGGGGGGATCGGCTCCTTTCAACCCCCAAAGATTTTCAAGTTATTATGTTTCTTATATAATGTACTTTGCAAATCATGTTACGGTCTTCAGATTATTATATTTAAAACAGGTTATTATTATTATTGATATTTTCCGGGATTATTGATTCTGGGATTATTGTTATTTTGACCAAGATTTTAGAAACTCGAGTGTTATAGCATGGGTAAACTTTACGAGGGTTATTGATATTTTCAATTTATTACGTCATCTGTTTTATTTTGGCAAGATATTTGAAACTCATATTGTATTACGGGTAATCCATACATCTTCTAATCTACGATAATATAAATAATACTGGTATATTTTCCCATACAGTTATAGCGCTTTCATTTTGGCATATATTTTAATCAATTACGACCTTCAGGTTTAAAGATTACATTACGGGATTATTGATATTTTCAATTTATTACGTCATTTATTTTATTTTGGCACTGATTTTAGAAAATCATATGCTGTAGTTCGTGTAATCTTAGACACGGGTATATCTTCTAGAATTCGCGAATATAAGTAGTACGGAGCCCAAACAATTTTAGCGCTTTTATTTTGCATACTATATTGATTCAATTTCATAGTTTATGTAAATGTGTTTACAAACGGAACCAGGTTGTTTTATTCTTCAGATCTGCCCGTAAAGATAATTTTGTATAGCGGGAACAGATATTCTTAAACTTCTTTTTAAGAGCATTAAGTTAAATATTTTAATAGAATATTTTGATTAACAATGTCATTAACAATAGTATATTATTGGAATTTGCACGTGATTGTGAATTTTAAGTTTTTTTATATTATATACTCCCCATGATGAACGGATATACTGCTAGTCTCTAATAAAAAATGTTGTCTAATAATTTAAATCATTTTCACTAGTCAAAAGCATTTAATTTTATTGACAGTTTCTTTATAATAAAAGGTTCCCTATATTTCTATTGCTTGATATAAGATATATTACTTCAGAATGTTGTTTATTATTAAGAGTTCTATAAGCATTGTTGGTGCTCATTATAAACGCTTAAAATTAAAAAGTTATTCCTCGTTTTTATGAAAATGTTCTCTATATACGAAAGTTCTTTGTACCAAATATCTGTTATCTAGATAACTCCATATATTATCGTTTAAAAACATGTGTAGTTTGTATGAACAATTAAATCAAGACACAAAAAAATAAAATATGGCTTTCTTTAAATAAAGTAAAATTAAATTTCCATTCCTACGAAATACCGGAATTTAAAAAATCTTTGTCCCAAAACAGAATTCCTGGATTGTAAAGAACCTCAAAGTAAAATAGCTTTAAATTCGTCACCTACCGGATTTTCTAGACTAAAACATATTTCGTTAAAATAAAGGTAAAAGAAATTACAAATGTGAAAAATTAAAGAATGAAAAAATATATAAACAGTCCTAAGTAGAGCATAATGATTGATGATTGTATGTATATATATACCTAACCAACAACATAAGTTTTATAGGATTGTGAAATTTAACGATTTTTATCTGAAATACAGGCTTTTAGCGTACTTTCATCAAATCCATAGACAAACTGAATAATTTTCATAGAAGTGCTAAAGATCTATGCTATGCATACAAAACAGGGGGTGCATAGCATTATCGGGCAGTATCCCCTATCTCGTTGAATTTTGAAACTTGTATTTTGTCAGAATTAGAGGGGGGGGTCACATTTCCCTTGTACCCTTCCTCCCCTCTAGAACAAATGGACTTCTTCCCCTCCTCCCACACCGCTTACCGAAGCGATCAATAGGCGTTGTAGATGCTTCTGGAAATTCATTTGAAAGATGTGCAATCTTTCAAGTGTTTCAAGCTTCTTTTTTAGTAAGATCCCATTTATACAAAGAAAAAAATTGGACTGAAATTGATCAAGGTTGAACAAAAATTTATGAAAACTCAGTTTGATATGATGATTTTTGCAAAAATTTAAGAAAATCTCAGCTGAATAAAGTTAATTTGCAATTTTTTTTTCTTAACTATGCTCTCAATCGTCGTCCGAATTTTCAACATTTTTCTTTCGGACAAGACTGCAGCGATTTCTCCTGGGATGTTTTTAGCGAACTGTACATTTTCATTTAAATTAATTTAACTTTTCCTCTTCTCTAAAATCGTATAAATTTCGTCTAATTAGGAAAAACAAGAAAGATCAATCATGCTTAAAGCATTGATTATGAAACAACTTCCAACTTCAATGCAATTTTATTTAAAAAAGTCGAAAATGCAATACATTCCTCGGTAATATTTTAAAACTTATCACAATACTACATTGATTTATTATATTTGAAAACTTAAAACTTCATTGAAAAAAATGAACTTCATTCAAATGACGGCATTGAAATACAAATTGCCTGGTTTAAATATCTCTAAAATGCAATACATTCCACGGTAATATTTTTAAAACTATCATAATACTACGATAGTTTATTATATTTGAAAACTTCATCGAAAACAACTGAAATAAATTCAAATGCCGTCATAGAAAAAACAAGAAAGATCAATCATGCTTAAAGCATTGATTATGAAACACTTTCCAACTTCAATGCAATTTTATTTAAACATGTCTAAAATGCAATACATTCCTCGGTAATATTTTAAAACTTATCACAATACTACATTAATTTATTATATTTGAAACCTTAAACCTTCATCGAAAAAAATTAACTTCATTCAAATGACGGCATTAAAATATAAATTGCCTGGTTTAAACATCTCTAAAATGTGATACATTCCTCGGTAATAATTTTAGAATTATCATAATACTACGATAATTTATTATATTTGAAAACTTCATCGAAAACAACTGAAATCCATTCAAATGACGTCTTAGAAAAAATAACACGCCTGGCTCTCTCTATAAAAGCAACATTTCATTCATAAATAATTCCCCCATTCATGTCATTCATCACAATACTATAATAATTTATATTATTTAAAAATTAAGACCATGGAGCTACAAGTAAGTAAAACTCTATGCGTAAAACTTCATCGAAAATTATCGTCCTTCTCTTTCTAAAATCAATGAATATTTCTTTCATATCAGCCATGCAGACTCCATGGACTAAATGATTTTGTGTTAAAGAATTACAGCGATTCTAATACAACTCATTCTACATATTTTGCTGTTTACATTTTACATAGGTGAAAAATAGGCTTAATAGTAGAAATAATCAAATTTGTATGAGCATTTAAACTGAAATATATTGTCATTGCGTTGTTAAAGTATGTAGATGCACAGAATTTAAAAATGTTTGAAAAATTAGGTCCAATAGGGCTCAATGTATTCCATTTTTTCAACCCGGGTTCAATCCAAAACTAATTGGGTGATATTATTCATTTATATTCCCATAGGTCCTATAGACCGTCTGAACAACATACTAAAATTTCATTTTGATTAAGTCATTTTTACGGCAGTTATCGTGCTAACGGACAGACAGACAGACAGACAGAATGAACAAAGTCATAAACACTTTTCAACTTTGTTGTAAAGTGTTAATAACACGCCTGGATCTCTCTATAAAAGCAGGATTTCATTCATCACAATACTATAATAATTTATTTTATTTAAAAATTAAGACCATGGAGCTATAATTCATAAACTCTATGCTTAAAACTTCATCGAAAAAAATCATCCTTCTGTTTATAAAATAAATTAATATTTCATTCATATCAGCCATGCAGACTCCATGGATTGAATTATTTTGTGTTAAAGAAATACAGTAATTCTAATACAACTCATTCTACATATTTTGCTGTTTACATTTTACATAGGTGAAAAATAGGCTTAGTTGTAGAAATAATCAAATTTGAATGAGAATTTAAACTGAAATATATTGTCATTGTGTTGTTTTAGTATGTAGATGCACAGAATTTAAGCAAAAATAAAGTAGTTTTAGGACGGATACAACACTCAATATGAATTAAAAAGAACTTTAAAAAATCACGATTTTGAAACAAGATGGATGCCATATATCATTTTGAAGTGGGTCATGGGATCGTTTCATACAAGATGTGTAATTATTATTTTAATTTTTATTTAAAAAACTGCTGAATATATTTCGCTGAATTTTTTTTATATATTTTATGGAACAATTTGACTATTACCTAAAATTTTCGAAGCAATTAGTGAATTTTAAATCCGTTTAAAACATGTTTGAAAAATTAGGTCCCATAGGGCTCAATGTATTTCATTTTTTCAACCCGGGTTCAATCCAAAACTAATTGGGTGATATTATTCATTTATATTCCCATAGGTCCTACAGACCGTCTGAACAACATACTAAAATTTCATTTTGATTAAGTCAGTTTTACGGCAGTTATCGTGCTAACGGACAGACAGACAGACAGAATGAACAAAGTCATAAACACTTTTCAACTTTGTTGTAAAGTGTTAAAAACTCTGGTGAGGGCAGCACATGACTTTCCCTATATAGTGTAATGAATTTACATACTTCTTTTATAGTAAAAAAATTATATCGACAGCACAGTGTTTTTAACATTGGCGTTGTTTGTACATATGGCGCTTTTACAGATGAAAACGTGTAAAACTCTTTCGAAGTACCCAATTAACTTATATTTCGCACAACTCTAAATTGATAATTATCATTATTGATAGCATCCGCAGTTAGCAATATAGTCCATATGTTGAAATATTTTAATAATTTATTCATCAATTTGGCAACATTTTCGTTAATTTAAATCATTTTTCAATTTTGACGATATTTTCGTCAATCTTGTGCAACATATCGCAAAGTTGGCGATATTTCCCTAAATTTGTAGCCAAATTTATCGTCAAGCGTTACGGACAAACTGAGAGATATTTTCTTATATATAAATTAGAGGTCTGGCCTGTGGGTCTAGGCCGAACTGGGCCGAATCGAATTTTAAAGAAACTGTTTCGGCAGAGACGGGCTCGGGGCAGGTTTTAAAATATTCGAGTAGGGTCGGGCCGGATAAAAATGAATAAAAAAGCCAAAGTTAATTAAAATAAAATAAAATAAAGTAGAGCAAAATTTAAACAGAAAAAATTTATATTGCGTATCAAACAAAATTCTCGATAAGCGGATGAAAGTTTCTGTATGGACAACGCTGATCGGTAAATTAGCACCGGATGCAGAAAATAATTTCCGATAGGTAATTGAAGACTTATTTATTTGAAGACATTCTGAAGTCAAAATAAAACCTTGCTCTTTGCAACTTTCTTTCACCTGCTGGTTTGAATCGTTGTATGTAATATGCTATATAATTTGTGTTTCATTTCTTAAATGGCAAATTATAATACGAGGCAATAATGTATTTAAAAAATCGGACCAGACCGCACTGGGTCGGGCATTGTGTGTTTTCGGGCCGGGTCGGACGAATTATTTTGAGAAATTATAGGGCTCGGGCCGGGTAAAAAAATTTTAATTAGGCCCTTGCAGACCTCTAATATAAATGACTATAAGCTAATTGTTAGGCGTCAGAATACAGAACTATTACCCTAAATATATTCTCTCGTGAATTGAATGAACTAGATCCACGATCTGTTAATTGGGCAGTTTGTTTTTCGTCGTTTTCAGTTTCTTGCAGTAATACGTCAAACAATATTTTACAAATTTGATTCTGTGGTATATTTCGCGTTTAAATTTTATTCACCAATAAACATAACTTAATATGCTATAATTTACAATAAAAAGAGGGACCAGTTCTCGGATATTTCAAAATTAAGTTAAGGGCCAACACGGCCCTTAACTTAATTAAGTACAAATTTTCAATCCTATTCTGGAAAACAAAACCTCATATCTTTTCGATAATTGCAATTCATGTTACAAATTTTGTGAGAAAAACAGATTGAAAGTTTTCGTGTTGATAGCAATCGGAGTTGGCTGGGTTTTAAACCCCAGTGATTTAAAGCGTGGTGGAGGTTTTTTTTTTTTTTTTCTTCTCCCCCTGCCCTGGTTGATGGAAAAAAAAAATTCTGAGAATTTGAGCACAATGAAAACCTTTTCCGTATTTGAGAAACATACGGCTACTTAAATCCGCTGAAAACTAAAAAAATTTACAGTTGTCGATATAATGGCTATATATACCAAGTTATCTTAGAAGTAAAATTAGCTACAACTTGTCCTTTTCTTGTTAACCATCACAGACAACCCAATGTGAGGCATAATAACAATTTTCTCTCTTTCCCCCTCTTTTTAACTTTGAAACTATTTTTAATCTGATACTATTTTTATCAGTATTAAATGTTATAAATTTTTCATTATTTCAAAGTTTGCTAATGAAATATGACTTTCATACCGTGCAATTTTAAAGGCGCACATCGGCGTAATTAAATTCGGGCACATTTGAATCAGATTCTACATATGTATATATATGATTATATTTACAACAGATGGCAGCACCAACTTTTTCGAAAAAGACCTAATTTCAAGTTTGAATAAAGAACCAGCCAGTCTTTTATGCAAACTGCTTTGGTTCGCGCAACTTTTAATACTACTAACTGATTTGAGCCCCACAACTGTAATAGATTATGTACAAGGTATTTAGAAAAGTTGTAGAGTAATGATTGTTTTCGTGATAATTGAATTTCTCTACTTTTTCATGAAAGTCACAAATTTCAAGATGTTTTTAGAATTTTGCGATAGAATGAACAGCGTCGTGTCAGATTTATAAGTGGGCGATTGTCTCTGGCCACCCCAGCAAAAGGGGCCCCTCTTTTACAAAAATTTTCTTTTACCAAATTATATTTTATTAAAATAAACTTCATTTTTTGTTTTATAAAAATAATAAATATCGTGAAAAAAATTCTTTTAAGTGCCTGACCAGCGCATGATATAAACTGTAAATACGTGTTTCTGCAACATTGCTTAGAGAAACAATACCATAAATTTCATATTGAGACATGGGCGACGAAAAGAAAAAAGAAGGAATAAAAAGAACAGTTTTTGTTTTGTTCTCACGATAACCCGTGAAAGACAAAATTTTCTGTATCTGCTTGAAGTAAAGAGCAATGTTCTAAAGGTGTTAACTGTTTGAAAAATTATAGATTTTTTTATATGTCAAATGTAGAAAGACTTTCTGTAATTATTGTACTGTTCTAGGTATGTATAACTTACCAATTCCAATTGCATTCAATAAACTTGCTGTGGTGTATAAATTTAGTTTTCTGAGTTCAAGTGGTCCACCGAACCTGTAGTACCCCGGGCAACACAAATCCGCATCTGGGAGTGAGCATTCAATGCCGGAATATAAAATTGTTAAATAGTAAAGATCTCTGAATACATGGGGTCATCCATACAAGTTTTACAGTATACATCATTTATAATCTCAGTGGCGGTTTCATTCTATGCAGGGCCGTCCATAAGGGGGGGGGGGGATAACACTCGAACAGCGATCCACTTTGGAAATATTTCTAATAATAATTTTAGAAATCTCTCATATAAAATTATTATTTACTAATTATATAATTAAATAAAAATGAATAGTAATAAAATAAACTAAAAAAATTTGAAAAATAATAAAATCTGAAAATAAGATACATTGACATTTAATGTTTTGAATTTTATTTTCGCTTTAGCCAGTTTGATACTACGATTTGAGCCCCTTATAATGGTGTTAGTGGCATTCTCGTTTATTCATTTCATCTATGAATCACTTGTATAGTAAGATTTTTCATTTATGCTTCATGTTTATATTCTGTTCTCCTTATATGGGTAATTATTGTCCTGTCTCATACACTAACTCACTGGACGGGTTCTAGAGAAGGTCACTGTAACAGTACCTCCCATGGTTATTTCGTCATATTTCCTCTCGATGCTTCTCGACTTTTTTCATTCTGTTGCGGCGGCTTGCACTCACACGTGTACGAAGGCTCATGGAACATGGTAATGCTTGATTTCCTATTTTTCTTTTCTTCAATTCTTCCTCTTTTGGTGTCTGTAGTCTGATTTTTGGCATTTATAGTAAATTACTATTGCCAAATCTGAAACAGGCATTTGTGTGGATTAATTAGAATTAGATGCTCAAACCTGAAGAGGAATTTAATTCTCGTTAATCTCCGAAATTGGGTCGGTGCTGTTAATTTCTTTTATCAGCATAGTGGCCGTGGTTTGACTGCCTTGGTGATTCTAATATTTCATGATTACTTGAAATTGGTTATTATATTTTTCTAATATATATATAAACAAATAAACTCTGATTTCACCATATACCCGCTTTCCCGGCCGTGCAATTAACTACTCTAATGTGAGTCGAACGGTCTGGGCTCTTTACCACATGCCCTGGCCGCCAAAAAGTCCAGATTTAAACCCTATCAAAAACGTTTGGGACATGTTGGAAAGATACTACATCCGACAACAATCTCCTCTGCCAACTGTCCAGGAGCTTAAATCTTCTTGTCCAATTCCTGGTATTTTCTTAACTTAAATGCACTCCAGCACCTTGTAGAATCCATTCCTAACCGTATACGTGCTGTATTTTGGGCTAAAGGCGGTCCAATAAAATATTGAACCCGGGTTTCTAATTCATTAGCCGGTGAGTGTATAATATATGTATATATATATAATGTTATGTGTTTCCGAGGAAAATTGTAATTCGTCAAAGTCATCTGCAGAACAATTTCGGTTGAAAAGATTATTTTTGTTTTAAGGTATAACCCTTTGCAGTGTGTCCACATCCTAGTCATTGCTTAGTAAAATATTCCTCCCTGCCTAGAGGTGTATATCCTCTAATCAAATGATATATTCTCTAATAAGATATTGGCTGGTAAAGCTACTTGGAAATTCACGAAGTTCAGCGTGAAGTCAGCATCTTTTACATCTATTTTGTGTAATATATTAGCGTTTTAGCTTGCAAAACTGGTATGTTGTTTATTACAGTCCCGATATACTGACCTCAAATCAGATTGTTTTGGCTAGATGTTTGTGTGTTATTCTCGTGGATATCCTAGTATATGAAGAAATACTTTTCTTACGAAGTCCTCCATGAAAAACATTGCTTTTTTGTCGACTCTTCTTTTCTGTTAAAAAATGGCAATATTTTGATTCACATATGGCAAAATTGCTGCATTCAAGGTACCTTATCAGGGAAGAAATATTGTACACGTGTTAAGCTTTCGGATTCATGTGTAAAAAAGCAGCCAGTACCACTGCTACACTGCTAGCTTCGTGTTGCAAATATCCTGGTAGCCAATGTTTTAACTGATCTTCCTTGATGATTGGGCTAGCAGTTTTATCACCACAAAGTCTTTTTTTCAGACATAATTCAAGATAGTACAACCAAATTGAATTGTGTTTAAAATATATTTTTCACGATATGAGCTTGAGAGCCTGAGCAGATGAGGTCATTCATAACCACAGTACTCGATCTCAAAAAGCCCCAAATTCACAGATCAAGCGCTGCGTTTTTAATCTCTAGGTATTGAATATGTATTTCATAGATCTTCCAATGCAACACTCAATGATAGATGCTTATGATAGGAAAAGCGTAAACGTCTGATATTCCTTCTTGAGTTCACTTCTACTCTCCACAGGAGTATTCACTGCCTAGCCCATGAAGGTAGAAAGTTCTCTACCTTCATGCCTAGCCGAGACTCACGTGAGCTTAGATCCCGTCCTAGTCTACCTCTAGAAGCTAGGTCCACCTCCCTGGGTTTAGCGGCACACGTGATCATGCCCTGGAGCCTGAATACTATGCCTACTTACAGAGATAGGATTTGTTTATCATAAGAATGTTATGTTTATAATGGAGTAAATTGAGTGATTCTGAGGCCCTATGCAACTACTCAGTCCCCATGTCGGTAAAATTTTGTCCTTGAAGAGAGTGAAAGTTTTAATATAAAAAGAATTAATATCCATGGATTACAGAATTGCTAGTGCTCACACTAATTCTTGTCAATCTTACATGAGCATGCAGCGTAGCGTGAGATTTGAGCTGGGGAGGCTGGGCGATTGGCATTTTAAATTGGAAAAGGTTTTGATATTACAAGTGAGATTCATATTGGAATTTACTTTTTCAATATATTTTATTTCCTTGGTGAGTAAAATAAAATAATTTAGCATAAAAATAGAGTGCACGAAATTTTAAAATATATTACATATGTACTAAGATGAATACATACAAGATATAATATTTTAAATGTTTTCTTATTTCTAAATTAGATGACCTTTTACAACCATTATATTAAATAGGTAGTAGAAATCTATTAGAATATTATTAGCAAGTGATAGAAAAAATCTGTTTTATAAATATAAACGGAATTAATAAAATTAAATAATTCAAAAAAGTGAGCTAAACATACAGTGAGAACGTAACAAACATAGTTGAAAGTCACTGTACCCAACAATTTACTTAATCAATTTTGTATATTAATTATTACACACACACACACACACACACAAAAATACTCTACTGTAAAAACTTCAAAATATATTATATTATAATTACAATATGGTAAAAAATTCGCAAGAAAAATTATCAATATATTTTTTCTGCGGTTCTCACGTAACATGTGATTTCGCAAACGAAATCAGATTTATTCTTTCTAAAATTCCCAAATACGCAAGCGGATGCTTCGCCATATTGATTCCCCGATAAAGAGACATGTCTACTTCGCAAAGTACTTAAGTTTAATGGTAGTCATTGGCGAATTTCTCAGTCCTGATCTTGTTTAAAGTTAAGTGAATGTCAAGTTAATCGTGGAGAAATGCCTCGTATTATTTAGAATTTAAAATTACAAAAAGTTATTTTCTGTGAAGATCTTATAATTAATAGAACCTCGTTTGAACAAAAATGGCGAATCGATTAACCTTTCCCGAGAAATGCCTTTGCTCACTCTTCACCACCTTCATCATTGGGAGCGTTACGTTTAGCATCCAATCATTGTTTTAAAGTCAATAGCCGTGCCGTTTTAGACTAGCCTCCCGCACATCCCGCTCGGCGAAGGAGATGTAAACAGGTGGGAGGTTTTAATACCATGTTATTCATAATATTAGTCTGTGTTCGTAATATACAGAAAAGGCTGGGCATGTTCAGCTTCCAAATGTGTTTTAATAGGGAAAATACTTTGAAACGCGTCACTTTTCTTAAAGATGCATATATATTCGAAAAATTATTTAGAAATTAAAATAAATAAAAATGTGTTTGTTTAAATATTTTCTTAAATTAGATTTTGAACAGGGGAGGCTCAGCTTTTACGCCTCTATGGACGCTACGCAACCGGTATGTAGGCATGTGTGGACTCAGATGGAGTCTCTAGGGAGAGTGACATGATTGCCAATCCATTTTGCCTTCCATGTCCTTGAAATTATGCTATTTATGTAACTACTATTTAGTTGACATATGATTGAGGTTTAGAGAGGGGTGGAGAGATAGTCACATTGGGAAATTAGGACAGAAAATAGTGACCAGAAGCTTAAACTTACTAGTTGTAGCTTATCCCTTTATGGTTTAGCCCCTAGTATCCTAACCACTCGGTGAGAGGCATCTTGACTGGGAGAATGGTTTACTTTCACTCTTAGACCATCTGTATTATCCAATGTAAATCAAATTTCGTCAATAAGATTCATATTTTTGGGGGGTAACAAGTGTATAAAGATAATTCTAAATTTTCCGGTTGGTACATATGTAACGCGTGCATTCCTTTCGCAAGATGGCCAAGCTTTCTTTAACCAAAATTTCTAATGATGAGTCTAAAAAATAAATAAATAAATAAAATAAAAAGTATAATTATAATTTATGTGTAATTTACTATGTTTATTGCGCACGCTTTTTATATTAAACTAGAAGGAATTACCCGGCGTTCCCGGAACCTAAATAAGCGCCTGCTACTTAAATAATACATTTATAGATAAAAACACTACATTTTTAAATCGCCTCTTCGAGCTGCCTCAATTTCCAAATCATTTCCCCTTTTTGTTTGAAATCAAATCCTCACATATGTGCTCCGCAACTGTGGAATGCAAAAAAAAAAAAAAATAATAATAATAAAAATAAACAGGACAGAATCATTTTTCTAAGAGATGGCGAGGCTTAAACAGCACCGTGAGTTCCAAGGAATGTTTTGACGGGCAAGCGCAGAAAAGTCCACCGGGGAGAAAATTCGACTGCACTTCATTAACTGAATCTACAATTTAAATTTTTATGAGTTTACTTGAAAAATCACAGAAAATGAAATATTGTATTAATGCAATTTTTTTTTGTTTGTTTCTTAGAATGCATATTTTTGCCAAACTACAGAATTATCTCGCTTTTTCGAATACGATGAAATAAGTATCATATATACTAAAAAATGTAAATTTCGATATATTTAAAAATAAATAAATAATTATAAAGAAATTGCTTTACGATTCGGTTCAAACATCGTTGAAAAGAGCCTCCTTTCCGACGCTGTCAAGAAGAACACTCTGATAATATTTTCAGTCGCTAAGAAACCGATTTGTGTGAAAATCGCTCAAAATTGTGCTAAAACATAAAATAACTAAAAAAACTGATTCGGATTTTAGAAAAATCTCGCCGAGGCGTATCCTGAAGAACCTTCGTATAAAATTTCGTAACTGTCAGACTCTTCGATTTCCTGCTACCGACGACGACACACACATCCTTTTTTGTTATATAAGATAGTTGATAAATATTTTATTTTAATATAGATTTTCTCGGAAGCTTATGTTTATTCTACAATTCTCTAGTAATCATTATTTCTTTTCAGACAACATCATGCAAGCAAGAGAAAGAGACATCATCATCTCTTCTATCTGACACTTTCAGAGCTTGTATTACCCCAAAATCCTCATCTGATTCCGGCACGGTTAGTGTGCCTTTGCCTCCACCTGAAGACACATCTTCCACCATCACCAATAGCAGTGTTGATGATGATGTAAATGATAGAGGTACATGGAGTCGTCAGTTGGACTTCTTTCTATCATGTGTTGGATATGCTGTGGGTTTGGGCAATATATGGCGATTTCCATATTTATGCTACCGGAGTGGTGGAGGTATATTTTGTTTATATTTTATTCAAAATAATTACATATTCTCATTTTATTCTATTTCGTTCAATTAGTCCTTGCCTAGTTCCATGCCCCTTTTTCAGATAAATTTGTTTAGAACTTAACCATTCTTATTTATTTCAACTTAGTATGAGTATATTAATTAGAATACGGCAGTGTTTAATTGTATACTATGATCATATAATGCGATAAAAGTGTTCATGGCGTACTTAAACATCTCATTCATTAGAAAACTAATATAAAAATACAGTCTAAGTAAATTTCAATGTACTCCTACTAATTATTTCATGAAGATTCATGATTAAATGTGTATTTGTATAAAATATTTGTATCTTGTATGATTTATACAGTGCAATATATCTTGCGATGGGAAAAATACATTGTGGGTATATATAGCATGGGTCGTCTACAATTTTCGAATACTTAAAATGAAAGGGTATTTATAATTTGTCTAAATATTATGGAAACTCATTTTTAACTCTAAAAACAATATTTAACAAAATAGGGAAAATATCACATAAACCAAAGAATAAATTATTTTAAGTATCGCGTAATTTAAGTATTTCACTTTTACGTATATATATATCACTAGAATCGAGTGTCTTTAACATGTCTATGAAGGAAACGTGTAGAACCTGACCAACTGTGACAGGTCTTTCCTCGCTCCGATTAAAATTATACTTAACCACATCGGAATGCATCTCCTTAAATATGTGAAAGGTGATACTTTTTCGCATGTACCGTATTATCTAAGTAAATTTAAAGGAAGTGTATATTTCATTGATTAATTTATAAAATGAAAAAAGATTCATATAAAAAAAAATTGGAAGTGTTACATTCTCGTTACGAAGCAGTATAATCACATTTGTCATTTTCATATAACGAAAAGATCACATTTGTCATTTTAAAAAATTTAAAAAATAATCATATTCGTCATTTTAAAAAATTAAAAAAATAATCATATTCGTCATTTTCAAAAAATTAAAAAAATCACATTTGTCATTTTTAAAAAATTAAAAATAATCACATACGTCATTTTTAAAACATTAAAAATCATCACATTCGGCATTTTAAAATATATTAAATAAAATCACATTTGGCATTTAAAAAAATATTAAATAAAATCACATTTGGCATTTTAAAAAATATTAAATAAAATCACATTTGGCATTTTAAAAAATATTAAATAAAATCACATTTGGCATTTTAAAAAATATTAAATAAAATCACATTTGGCATTTTAAAAAATATTAAATAAAATCACATTTGGCATTTTAAAAAATATTAAATAAAATCACATTTGGCATTTTAAAAAATATTAAATAAAATCACATTTGGCATTTTAAAAAATATTAAATAAAATCACATTTGGCATTTTAAAAAATATTAAATAAAATCACATTTGGCATTTTAAAAAATATTAAATAATCACATTTGGCATTTTTAAAAAATCAAATAAAATCACATTTGGCATTTTTAAAAAATCAAATGAAATCGCATTTGCCATTTTTAGAAAGATAAAAGAAAACCACATTTGTCATTTTCGTAAAGTTAAAAAGAAACCCACATTTGTCATTTTTAGAAAATTAAAAATCCACATTTGTCATTTTTAGGAACTTAAAAATCCACATTTGACATTTTTAGAAAGTTAAAATTCACATTTGTCAAAACCTATGTTATTTTCACATAATAGAATAATCGCATTTGTCATTTCTAAAAATATGAAATTCATATTTGATAACTTTTGAGTGTAAAAAATTGACATTTGCTATTTTCACATAACAGAAATTCGCATTTGTCATTTTTGAAGGGTAAAATTTATTGCTTGTTATTTCCAGTTGTGAGAAATAGATTTTCAAGCATACAATCATTCATAGCATTTAGATCCCCCACTATCACATTTCTTGAAAGAAAAAGCATCTACACAGATTCTCATTCAATCTTTCAACACATTTTTCAGAATATCTTCAACAACATCATAATAAGATGTTATCAATGAAAGTAAATAATGCTAGAATACTTTCACTATTTACAACTTAACCGCCTTAAGTTGATATGAATAAATGCAGATGCTAAGACTTGCGACTAGTACAATCTCAAATTGACAACACCTCATGTTGACAATTCATTTCTATGCTTCTACAAGTGGCTAGATTTCACCCCTCTACCCACTTCACGTTTACTGCATATTATTTGTAGCAATCTTGAAAAGACAGCGGACCAGTTTTCATCAACAAAAGATGTTTTTTCCTAAACAGATGGTTTTAAATGATGCGTGAACTGAGTGTTTCTCTTTAAATATATTAAAGACGTATTTGTAAAATGATAACAATATTGCAAATTTTAAAAATTTCAATGTTTTACAGTATTCCGTTAATTCATGAATTTCAGAAAATAGAGGATATAAATAATGTTAAAAATAAAGATTAAGAAAATACAGGCTGAAAGTCTTGATATCAATTAATTTTACCGAAGATGAGTATAAGAGAAATATTCCTATTTTACCATTTGGTATTTTTAAATGCATGAAAGATTTTAAAATTTCATTCTCTGTACTCTAAATTTCCACATTTCATATAAACCTCTCGTAAACCACAATTTCTAAAACCTGCATGTGGAGGAAGGGGTTTATAGTGCTAGTCTTAAAGTTTAAGTTTCTTATTTAATCAATCACTTAATGATTCAGTAAAAAGTTTGAATCTTTAAAAATTAATAGTCTCAAAATCCTAGTGCTCCATTTCGCCACCATGGGGCGTTGTTACACGTTAGCAGAAGATAAGCACTCGAGTCGACTACCATTCGTATGCCAGTAAACCCGCTCCTTCTATTGCATTCTCTTCAAATAATTCAAAGTCCTAAAATCCTAGTTCCCCATTTCGCCATTATATCGTGCTATCAGCTACGGAAGTGGTACGTACAGTCTCTGTTGGTATTGTCGTCACTTACGCAGTTTCTTTAAATCTTTGAAAACATCTAAAATACAGTCTTTAAAAGATATCCTAGTTTCATCGCTATGTGGCGCTATCAGTTACAGTACCGCCTCTGTTATGTTGCCACCCACCAAAAAGTTGCCACAAACCTCATGTAAATAAGATAAAATTAAATAAGAAATATTTGTTGAAAATATTTCGGTATTTCCGAAATAATGGTCCTAGTCTTCTACGAAAACAAGACCATTGCCACCTAAAAAGTTTATCCACACCCCATTTGCATAAGAAATCAACTAGATGAAAAAAGTAACTGATACAATGTCCCCCTCTCTAAGAAAAGGTGACGAAAATAATACCGTTCCACCTAAAAAAAATATTTTTTATGAATGACAACTCAGTTGTTCTTTCACCTTTCACAAAAATACATAGTAAGTATTCAAAAATACCTCCTGAGTCTAGATTATAAATAGTCTTAGTGCTTAAAAACATCCTTCTTGAGATCAAAAATGTGGACCACATTATGGATAGAACTTTCCTACTGCGCCCAAGTGTTGTTGCTGAGTACACAAGGATAGTTCTCCTGATTGGGTCAGACGTTAGATATTCTTCTTAGCTTCCTTTGCGCACCTTTCGATGGCCCTGTACCCTCAGATTGTCTCACCTTCTCAAGCCAGTGTTCTGAGGAGCACACCGACACCCTTCAATGTTCCCTTTATTTCTTGTAGAAAAATGATCTCCCCCTTTCCTAAATTATTATTCTCGAGGTCCTCGATTGGGACTTTGTCTCAATTCCGACCCACGTGCATCCTTCCTATTTCTTTTGGTGGAACCTCTTCGCGACTCTCTTCAGAAGTCACTTATGCTGATTTCTATCTAAGATCCCAGTAACCCGTTTCAATTTGGCGATAAAGACTGCTACAGTCACAAAATACCCCATACAAGATGACGAAAATCCAAGATGGTCACCAGACGCAGTACGGTACTGTGCCGACTTTGTACTGCCTCTGTCGGTGAACCGGCTATTCTCGTCTACTCCCAATTATTTTACTTGTATCCCAAATATTTTTCTGACAATGACACTTAAAGAATATTCATTTTTGTTTCTAATATTTCTATCTTCATTAAATTCAAGTATTTTCAGATATTTTTTTATTCAGGATAACTTTAAGGGTTCGTTTTTACTTGTTTTTGTTTCAGGTGCCTTTCTTATACCGTACTTGCTCTTCTTGATTATTTGTGGCATGCCACTTTTCTTCTTGGAAATGAGTTTTGGCCAGTTTGCTAGTCTGGGTCCAATAGCAATTTGGAAAATCTGTCCTTTATTTAAAGGTAAGTATAGTTTACAAAAATATAAAATTTACTTTCAAGAGTATATTTTTAATTGAATTTCAAATATTAAATTATGACGCAATTAAGGACTAAACTAAAAATATTACTCTTTACTACAATTTATTTAGCATTTTACAATTTATTTTATCGTATACTCTAAAGTTTATTGCCAAGCAGCAAATCGAAAATAAAGCAGATAAAATTTATTAGGGCGGATGAAATTATCATATAGATAAAAACTTATATAACATGAAACAATTTTTTATTTAATAAAAATAACTTCTCAGTTTGTCTTAATTATTTTATGTCAAGTCATATTCTTCTACTTCATTCTTCTATTTTGTGCTAATGTATAATCGATACAGTCTTTAAAAATATATCAACATTTCCCCCTTTCTTCACTCTGTGTTATGCTAATTGAAATTTTTAATTTTAAACCCCAAAGTGTCTCGCTCTTTTCTAAAATTTACTTTGGTTTTATGACTGTTGTTAATAACTTATACTAAAATTTCCACTGGAAATGGCTCAAAAACATAGAGTATTTTCAACCTGCAAAATAAAATGATGGCTCAAATTTACTTTATACATAAAATAAATGCGTTAATTTGTAGATCCAATAACTCATTTGGACAGTAGCTCCAAATTATTTCAATTACCACTAGATGCCTTAATGTGCAATATAAAACTAGTCCCTTTGTGAAATAAAATTATAAGTGTGGGGACAATTCTAATATGTTTCACTCTTGCGTCCTAAGTTGCCACACCACATTCAGCGAAGAGTTACCATCTTTCACTGGATACCAACGTCAATGATTTTCTGACACATACGATTACAATTGATATTTATTTATTTTTCCTGGAAATCAATCGAAGGTCGCCAATTTTAAATACTTCAGATATACAAGAGTGATAAAAGGACCTAAACTGGTTTAGCGCTGCTAAAAGAAGAATGTCAAGCAGAGAAATCCTATTTTTAAAATTTCACAATACTTACTAAGTATTACTAAATGTATTTTAATTTCCAAAAATATCAAGTTAGAAAGAAAAATTACTCTGCACCCATTTTTAATGTTAGAGTTTGATGCAACATATCAGTCAGAGATATTTAGACATAACTTCTACACAATCTCTTAAAAACAAAAACCACTTAATTTTTCAATATTGTCTTTTCTATAATATTATGCTAATAATGTACTAAAATATTGTAGGTAACTAAGGTGAGTATTTACAACTTTGGCAGTCCATGGGCAGTAGAAGATAAGCTTTCCTTTCCAGTAACAAAATGACCAATATAGATACGTATTCACAGATACCAATATCAATGATATATAAATATATTGATAATATAAGTTTTCGATGTTATTTTTAATGCTAATAGTTTATGGTGTATCATTTAACCCAAGAGATATTTTGACTGCTATGTGGGGTCAGTAAATAACCCAACTGTAAATACATTTATTACTTACAATATGGAATAAAACCCAATAGCATTAAACACATTAAAAGGTACATAAGAAAAATGTTTTATACTTGAAAACGAAATATAGTTATATCGAAATACTTAATAAGCAATGGGATTAATAGGATTAAGTTTACAATTACTAGATGTTCAATTAAAATTAATCATTTTGATTGCTATTACCTGAACATCATTATTTTTATGACAGTTCCATGATTATTACAAACAAATCGATTTCACTTGTTACACTTCTTGGTATTTTTGGGAAGAGGGTGAGTGAAGTGTCCTGGACGTATAATGCACTGACCAATGCACTAATCAGCAGAAGGTTCCGATTCCACTGCAGGTTCACAGAATTCTTTTGCATTTTCAGTTTCCAAGATCCACCTGATGCCATTTGTGATGTATGTTGTAGTGTAATTATTGGTGACTTCACCCAAAGCCATCCCTAATTTCTCAAGAAGTAGTCTCCTTCGAAATTATTTGCCTTTCTCGTAATTTTCAAATTCCATCTTAAACAAAATAAATGTGTTGACTACTGCTAAACTTTACTATATATTTTATGTTATTTGTGACCGTGCTAAAATATATAGCACGAAACTTTATGTGCTAATTTTGGTTTTCTGTCTCTCCAATTTATCCCGCTTCGCTACTGATTAACAATATGATTAGCAAAATGATTTAATGTGATACTTATGAAGCAACAACGCTTGCCAACAATGAATAGAAACATTGTCTAAAATAAGCACATTTCCATACTGTATATTGCACAAATTATTCACATACTACCAGTCACCCGGCCGTCCAAACAGCTGCTCAAGTCTTAGGACGAGTCGGACGGTCTGGGTCTTCAACATACTACCAGTCATCTGCCACATACCACAAGTGGTATGCGTACCACTTGTTGAGAACCGCTGTTGTAGATAATTGCACCTGGTTTGTTTTTCCTTTGATTGCTACTGAACATTTTTTGCTCAAGGAATACTATAAAAATTTAGATTCCCAATTATTATGAAAATATCACCCATTGGAAAAATTTATATGAAAAAATTTCGCATTTAATTTTAAAAAACTTTCAAATTAGAAGTATGTACTTAAATCAATTGCCGAAACTCAAAAGGCGAGGTCAACTATGCTGAAACACCCTGTATACTGTAGTTGAAAAATACTAAAGTCATTTTATTCTAAATAATTGTTGAAACCTATTACAATTTTTGCTTAAAGAGTATTATTTTAATTATATTTTATAATATTGACATATTTAGCTAGAATACATAATTGAGGTATTTATATACATAATCGACGTATTTAGCTAGAATGCATAATCGACTGTTATTTAAATTGTAATTTCATATTTCAGAGTACATCTTTTCTAATTTTTTTTTCAGGCTTGGGATATGGAATGGTTATAATCTCTGCTATCGTATGCATTTATTACAATGTGATAATTGCTTGGACTTTGTATTACATTTATCATTCCTTTCATGTTTCTTGGGCAACATGTGGCAATTACTGGAACACTCCTAATTGTGTAGACCAATCTACTGAAGATTCATTAGTTGAGAATAATACTTTATCTACAGATAACTCAACAACTTTCCTTAATGCTTCTTCATCTAATGTTTCTTCAGCGGTGCTCAATTCAACATTGTTGCCAGTATTAAATGATACTAGAACTTCATCTGAAGAATTTTGGTTGTAAGTATTTCTGTTTAAATTCCCTTTAAATAGTCACTATATATATACATATATATAGAGAGAGAGAATTTATGTTTTTAATACATAGTATGGATACACGTCAACTAATTAAACTTTAAAAACAAAGATAACCAAACATAAGTTTAAAAGTCCTTTAATAAAATATCCTTTCCTCGACGTACAAAATTACACGCCAAAGAGCTTTCGGGCATCATTATGCCCTTCATCAGTAACGAAGTGAAAATACGGTGCAAACAAGTGCTTACATATAGGCCATAACCGTCAGGCAACATTTACATATCATCAATTTACGTTTTTACATTTGTTACATTTTTTTAAAACAAGGCATTTAAAATTTAAATATTTATAAAATACAAATTACAATAAAGTTAAAGGTTCATAACCAAAATGAATGTCGTCGAAATACAAATTACAGCAATTACTAAATTTTCAGAAAATCAGATAAAGGTTTGACACGTAGGGAGTCGAAAACAGTTACCTTACACCTTTCTGGTAGGTCGGACGGTCTGGGTCTCAACAACAACGTAGGGAGTCGAGAACGAGTCGCCAAGCATAACTAAGGGTCTAAACTGAATCGAAATTACAAATAGACTCACGGTAACGATAAATAAAAAGGATTTCATAAAGTAAAACATTACGGGGGTTATTGCAACTGATAAAAAGAAAAGTTTTATCAAACATAGGATGAAAATTATCGTTAATAACATACTGGGCAAGAGTTTGATAAAACTTTTCTTTTAATCAGTTATAATAACCCCCGTAATATTTTACTTTATGAAACCCTTTTCATTTATCGTTACCGTGAGTCTATTTGTAATTTCGATCCAGTTCAGACTCTTAGTTATGCTTGGCGACTCGTTCTCGACTCCCTACGTGTCAAACCTTTATCTGATTTTCTGAAAATTTAGTAATTGCTGTAATTTGTACTTCGACGAGATTCATTTTGGTTATGAACCTTTTAACATTATTGTAATTTATATTTTATAATTATTTAAATTTTAAATGCCTTGTTTTTAATAAATGTAATAAATGTAAAAACGTAAATTGATGATATGTAAATGCTGCCTGGTTGTTATGGCCTATATGTAAGCACTTGTTTGTACCGTATTTTATTTTCACTTCTCCACTGATGAAGGGCATAGTGATGCCCGAAAGCGCTTTGGCCGTGTTAATTTTGTAAGTCGAGGAAAGGAGATTTATTAAAGGACTTTTAAACCTAATTTTGGTTGGCTTTGATTTTAAAGTTTGTTTTTAATTTAGAACGAAAAATTGTTATATGGTGATACACATTTGATTCGTCATTGATAAGACTTATGGGTTGATTCTTATCTGCATCACTTAACGATTAAACTCTGTTTAGGCTTTTTAATTTAAAAAGTACGATTGTAGATTCCGGTATCGATATGTAAAATAATTTGGCATTATGTCTAAAATAATTTGGTTCCAGCTGAAATGTATTTGTCTTGCGTTATTTAATTCGCTTTTTTTCTTTTTCAGGTATCATGTATTGCGTCAAAGTTCAGGTATTAATGACCTTGGAGCAATTCAGTGGCCTTTAGCTTTGACCTTACTTATAGCATGGATTGTTGTATTTTTATGTCTACAAAGAGGAATTAAATCATCAGGAAAAGTAATTGTCACTGTTTTATGCATGTAAAATTTTTGTATATGCTTGCTTATAAGTTGATATTCATGTGAACTCGTAAATCATAATTTTGAATTTATTCTATAATGGTTAGTGAATCTTTTAATTAATAACAAGTAAATTTTTCATTTTATTTGATAAGACTAATATAACGATTTACTCTGTTAGTCACTATCACTTTTCCTCTACTGATGAGCTGATTAAATGTACTGTGATTAGTTTCTTAGTGGGTTTATGAATGATTATATTTGAGACAAATGATTAATTAAATCCGTTAGTTGATTCTTGGTGACTAATATTACTAATTGATTAAACTCATCAGGACTGCAGTTCCTATTATTAAATTTTCATTTGATTACCTACTCAGCTAAACATTTAGTTGAGTGTGCTCACCATTGCATCATGCATATATATCCTTTCTAATTTTATACCAAAAAGATCTTGGTTATGTTACATACAACTCCTTTTATTTAATCATATAGAATTCGAATATCTTGTAAAAATGTGTGTAAATGTACTGTGTAAAACATATTTCATAATTATTGTTACATTCAAGAAAGGTAATGGAATAAATTAAAACATGTAAAATATTTTACGATTTTAATACATTTAGAGTTGCCATTTAAATTATTTTTTTATCTCGGTTATTTGATTAAGTGAAGTGATAAAATCTTCTATGGAGATGTGTTGCCCATATTTAAAAAGTTGGCATCTTTCTCATTTACAATAATTTCAATAACTATAAATCAAGGAATATATGCAGTATATAAAAAATGTGTCTGCTTTCGTCTTTATTAAAACATTGTTTATTCTTTATAGGTAGTATATTTCTCTGCAACATTCCCTTATGTGATATTAGTAGTTTTATTAGTGCGAGGACTTACGCTTCCTGGAGCTTGGAAAGGAATTGTGTTTTATCTCACTCCTCGATGGGAGCTGTTATGGAGTTTCAAGGTTTTGTATAATTAATATTTCTTTTTCAAGGCATAATGTTCTGAAATGACTTTGAAGACATATATAACATTCAGGGTCGGATCAAACATTTATAGGATTGAACGCGACTTCAAAGGAGCCTTTATTTGAAAAAAAAATAAGAAATAGAATAACAATGAACCCCCAAATAAGCTGAGTAGTCGAATTCTCTTAATTTGCGAAATTTTAAATACGCATTAAAAATTCAACTAACTATTCATATAGAAATTAAAAGACTAGCTATCCATATAGAAATTATGCTTTTAAAGCAAATAATGGATATATTGTTTGTAATTAATAGTTTGAATCTTAACGAATTAATTTGTTTTCGAATTATTCTATATCTACTCCATGGTGGAATTACTTTAATTGAAAAACGAATGTAAAACAAATTGCAGCTCGCTCTGCGCTGTGGTTAGCTGCACCTCATTGGCTTTAATGATTGTTATATGTCATTAATATATATTTATAATAAATAGTTTTAATTCTGCATAAGCTTTTCATTTAAAGGGATAAAGTGAAAACTCAATAGGGAGAAAACTGTTTAACAATTTTCTCGAGTAAATTGTGAAGCATAAGCACAATCAATAAGTAAACACTTCCATTTGTGTAGTTACTGATCTAATAGACCACAAAGTTTTAGGAATATGGTTAGCTGAAAATGGGATCCTTTAAACGAGGTCTGAAATGGTCGCTTCTTCTCCTTCATGGTAGATCCGGCACTGATATCTATAAAACTAGCATCATATCATGTTCGATATGATGCCAGTTGTATAAATAATATTATATTCTATTATATTTTTGTTTTATCTGTATGTTTTATTTTCAAAATTTATTTATTAAAAATTTTTCTTCACAGGTTTGGGGCGATGCTGCTACCCAAATATTTTATTCAGTTGGTGCTGCATGGGGTGCAATATTGACAATGGCAAGCTATAATAAGTTCAGTAATAATGTTTATAGGTATGTTTCTTTAATATGAATCTCTATTTTCAAATGAATGAGTGAAAGGTTTTACAACAAAATTTATAATTTACAAATAAGAATTTGGGATATTCCATTCAAGTGCTGTTATGTAACTAAAAACAACCTGAACAAGTATTTAATGCAATACTGAGAGAGGTTCAGCATAGATACAAAAAATACATTAGATAGTCAACAAATAAAGACAATATTTTTAACACAATTGCATTGCATGCATATATCTTTAATAATAAAGCAACCAATACATGTGTAAATTTACAATATATATTTTCAATCAGAAAACTAGCAAGATACAATTGTGAAATGATGATTAGCATCTTCCTGATTGAAAGGCTACAATTTAAGTAATTTAGAATACCATTATAAGGTGTGAGCTTTAAACTAACAACGAATTGAAAAATTGTGCATCTTTAAATAAGTTTTAGAGTTTTTTCATATTTCAATATAATGGAAAATAAACATAGTTTTGGAGCTACTTTTGATAATGGCATCCATGTCACCAGCTGATGTAGAATGATAACTGCAATAGAATGGCAAGAGCAAGAAATGCGTCAATTTACTTAAAAACATATAATTAACCTTATTTAATTGGGATGCATGAAATATTAATTTTAAGTTAATTACCTCTGTAGTCAGATTAAAAACGCCTTTTAATAAGTTGATCTCTTGTACAACAGAACACAGTACCTGTACATATTCAATAACACAGTAGTTAGTGGTCTTGCAAAACAATGTTAACAGGTGTGTTGTATGTGAATATAAAAATGTTATCGATATTTGGAACAATTTAAAGTTGGCTCATACACCAGGCTAATAATGAGAATCAAGCTGGCTAAAATAACGCCTATTTATAGATAATTACAATGCATAACGTCAAATACATTCATAGGTCGCAATAAATAAACTTTTGCTTGTGGTGGTCACACGAAGAAAAATATTTTTGCAATGCTTTGTTGTATTAGATAATGGGTTTATACCATTAGTTTATGTTCCACCCCATTTGATAAGGCCATATAACATTCTCAATTCATTCTCTCTTCATATCAAGTGACCAAAAATATCTTCTGGTTTGAGTAGGCTTCTGTTGCATTTCGGTTAAGTGCTTATTTTTTTCCTACTGGATAAAAAAATTCGTTTAAAACAGCATTTCCTTCAAGCGGGTTTTACTGTTCTTTCTTAGGATACATATATATATATATATATTTTAAATGGAGTTGGTAAACCTATTTTTAATACTTTAGTAACTTCGTTGGTATGATTTTCCAAAGTGACTCCATATGGTTAGATATATTTTAATTATGTATTTATATTTTTTTTTTCAGAGATTCGCTTATCATTCCTTTGATCAACTGTGGAACAAGTATTTTTGCTGGATTTGTGGTATTTTCAATCATAGGATTTATGGCATACGAAACTGGTAAATCTATCGAAGACGTTGTTCAAGGAGGTATGTCTTTTACCGAAATATCTTTAAGCCCTGCAACTTAAATGTGATAAAACCAGAAATTAAAATTTCTGCACATCCACATTTGGCACAATTAATTTTATGTAATTTTTGTTACAAAATATGAGCTATGTCTTTTAAGACAAAAATAATTGAAAATGCCTTGATAATGGACAACAGGGAAGCACTTTCTCTTCCAAATAGGTAATGCTTACATATAAATAGGTAATTTTCTTCGCCCTTGTGGTGGAAAGTTATGTTACGTTGGCGATCTTTTGTGCTCATTATCGAGGATATGCATTGTGTCCTTTTAAGTAAGACAATTTTAAGAAACTTTGCAATAATTAAGCATCTTAAAATAAGTAAGTTTTTTAATTGTTTATATTTCAATATACTGCAAAAGAAACCAAGTTAGTTTTGGAACTACTTTGGATAATGTCATCCATGTCACCAGCTACTATAGAATAGCAACTGCAATAGAATGGCAACTGCAATAGAATGGCAAGAGCAGTAAAGGCATCAATTTACTTAAAAATATATAATTAACGTTATATAATTGTGTTGCATGAAATATTAATTTTAAGCTAATTGTCTCTAGTCAGATTACCCAGGTGGATTCGCGATGATGCGTCCCATTTGACTCTGGCCGTTTGTAAAAATTATCCCTTCAGCTTAAGTAATTAATTAGGGTGTTGCAAAAAAGTTTTTCTCTTAATACAGGTGTCCAGTCTTGAGTCGTATCCACTAGAATGACGTTGTGAAGAGGTTGGGCAAACAAAAAGTTGAACCCATTTCCTAGTTAGTTTTTGATCCTACCAAACATTTAAAAAATTATAAATAGAAATTTTTTGACTCTACATTACAAATGCAGATAGATCACTGTGGTATAAATTTTACTTAAAATCACAATTAAGTTAAGGAACAGCAAAGTAATATTGCTGAGATTGTCTTGCATATTAGTGATATGCCGAGTAGTTTTTAAATAGAATTTAATGCGCCCTAAATTTGAGAACCACGACTCCGGTGACCCATGCGCTAATTGTGGAGCCTCTACTTAATACTCAGAAATCGCATGTTAAATTAAAAAAATAAAAAGTTACTTGGTATGTAGACTAGTCGCTATAAAGCAACATTTTAACCAATTTAAATTAGTTTTTGTATTTCTCAAACATTTTATTTCACTATTTTGGGCGTTAACGTTTGTGTGCAAATAATTTTATTTGGAGATTACCGAAATGTCTTTAAGCCCTGCAACTTAAATGTGATAAAATCAGAAATTAAAATTTCTGCACATCCACATATCTGGGGTAATGTATTACTCCGCTTATTGAAATAATTCCATAATTTTCCATTCCATTAATAGGATTCGACTGTATAATCATTTTCAGCTTTAGATTCTGCCTTTTAGTGTTTCTAATAGTACAAAGTTTATCCCTTACTAATCCCAAATTTTTACAGGTCCTGGACTTGCTTTTATAGTGTATCCAGAGGCAGTTTCACGACTGCCTTTTTCACCCATATGGGCTGTCCTTTTTTTCATTATGCTTTTTACAATTGGTTTGGATAGCCAGGTAACTAAAATTCCATACATATTTTTAATAGTTGTTATATTTGGGCCTCCTTATTTTAAAGGGAATGTGTCAGACATTCGTTTTGAAAGTATTTTACCTATTCTTTTAATAGTAATCATCCTTAATATCATTTAATCAATATTTAATAATAATCATTTTTTGAAATTTTGAGGTAGAAGCCAAATTCAGTTGTTACTTTCTAATTTACTTTAAAAAAATCTTTGCATTTTGATAGATACTAAAATGTATTTAATCGAATTACTCTTTATGAAATTAGATATATTAGACATATGTATTGCCAATATTTAACAATTCTTAACTTAATTTTTATAATATGAGTGCTATATTGCGAGAAAAATATTTCCTTAATAATGGACATTATTGCTTTGTTTTCCCTAATATTATTTTAAATTAATCTTAATTGGAAGAACATTTCAGAATTATTAGCTGTATTATCTTAGGAAATATATATTTTCATTTTAAATGTGTCATATTAAATATAACGTTTTAAATGTTTTAATTATTTAATGTTAGAAATATTTTTAATGCTCTAATTTTTAGCAGTTGGAAGCCCGTGATAGAATCACCACAGTAAAGAAATTACAAATGAAAAATTTAAGAAAATGTTAACCAAATTGCATTTTCCAGAAATAATATTTCTAGCTGCGATTTCTGTTTAGTGTTGCAATCAGATACATCCATACTAAAATCAAAAGGACTGAAAATTAAAGTATGCCATAAAGTACTAAATATTTAACTGAAACAATGTTGAAAGGCATAATTTAATTTTAAATATCTTAAATTTACTTTTCCAATTCAGTCACCAAGCTTCTATTGTTTACACTATGTATTATGCATATTAAAAATGCATTAAAATCCACACTTCATATTCAATTTGGATTATCTTATTATAGAAGAACTTCAATTATAATTATTTATTAGGAGAGCTGTCACCATTGTTGCCTTTTATAATAAATTGAGCTTGTTTGATCCAAAGCCTACAATTTCTCACAATTAAACTTATTAAAGTACAAATTAACATCTGAGGAAATTGGACCATACTTAAAATCAACCAAAACTATAATGTAGAAATATTGTATTGTAGACCTACAAACTTTACTTCTTTAAACATTTGAGTACGTCTCACTTTGCGATGAAGTAATATGTGGTGGTGTGTCTGTGTGTGTGGGGGGGGGGTATCTATACAGTAATAAGCATTAAACCAGTTTATTATAAAACGTAAAATTAATATGTATTTTTCTGTTTATTTTAAAGATAATTTTATTTTCTTCATTAAACTGTAATTTTGATATTGCAAACTGCAAAATTAAACTGCTTTTTGACTTCATTATTCAATACAGGTACGTTCAGTTAACACTGATTATTTATTTTCAAAGCATCTTGCTAACTGAATTTAAGTGTTTTCCTGGAAATTTTTATAAACCAGGTTGCTTAAATTTATCGACGTTAATGCCAAAAGAAGACTTGACATATACTTTGTAGTGCTGTAAATGCTACATGTGAATAAAAATTGAAGTATGAATTCTTTAGCACCATGGTTCTTTCAGAGATATTGTTATAGAACATTTACCACAAATACAGATTCTAGGTGCCTTCTTAACACCTTTGTTTTACATGGCATTTTTGTACTGCATATGATAAAAATGTTTAATTATACACTATACACATTCTAAGATTTATTTTTCAATTTATCTCAAAATATATATATATGCAAAATATTTCAATAGTTATTTAAGAAAATAATAAAAGTTTTAATTGTCCTTTGTTTACTAACTTAAGTCGCTGGTTGTTGCTTTACATTTTTGACTTCTGACACATTCTCATTAAAAAGAGGCTGTTTATACTTCTGGCCACACAATATTTTGTTTGTTTGACATTTTATTTATTTTGACACTTAGTTATACTAAGTGTGGCTATTTTGATGCATTGATTATAACTCATCAGAATCCTGTCTCAAGAATTAATACTAAGTTTTTATGAAATTAGTTTATTTCATTAAACCTTTGGTTGAATCAACCACAACATTAAACCTAAATAAGCTTATATTGAATGTCATTATTTTTATTTTTGTTAACAGCATAAATAATGTATGTATTATGTTCAAAGTTCTGATGTTTTTTAATCGGTTTCAAAAAATGTTCACTGGAAAATTACTTTTAGAATGTGTTTTAGTTTGTTTTTGTTATATTGTCATTAACTTCTTTTTATTTCAACTTTAAATTAATTTAAATTGTTATTTTTTTAAAAATGAAAAACACTGTTTTTATCAATGTTGCATGTTAGCATGTTTTGTAGGATTTTATTATTACTCAAGTTATCTTATTACTTTTTCTTAAATTTCAGTGAACATTTTTTATACCTTTACTTTATAAATATTTGATGACTTCAGTTATAACATGCAATGATTTCCTGTACTTACACAGAATCTATTGTCATGTTTATAATGTGGCTATGGTAAAAGCTTTCTCTGTTGAAATCAATGATTTGGTTTTTGCTTTTCAGCAGATATTTTCCTTCCTTTGGAGATTCAACTGGCTGTGTTTTCTAGCATTAAAATAAGTATTTTAAAATCTCAATTTTTATTGACTCAAATCCTGTTGGATTTCTGTTTTTAACTGGACAGCACAGCCAGTTTTTGATGACGGGGCCAAAATGGTTCCAGCGAAACCCTCTGCCGATTCTGCTGCAGCAGCTAAGGAGGTACTTTTTAGCTCTGTACATGGTAATTATTAACTTAGCGTATAGAGGAAGTCACGTTGCTTTTAGCAACAGCATTCCTTTGCATTTGTCTGAAATCAAATTTAACTATTGCTCTGTTATCTTCAAAAACTGTTGAAGTAAGAGCATAATTTCTAACAAGTGAAAGTATAACTTTAAACTCTTTTTCAAATATTTCTTAAAAGTACCTCTAACGATCCAATTGGAGAAAAACCTAACACACTAATATCAGGGATTTCAATGCAGTAAAACCTCTGTATCCATGAATTTATTATAATAGAAGTAACTCAATAGCATTTGCAGATTACATTTCTATATTTACGATTTTAATAAAATTTTGATAAATTTAAAAAATAAAAAATGTTCTTAAAGCATTTAGTATAAAATGTCGATAGTATGGTTAAATAGCAATACAGAATTTTTTCAACTTTTGCTGTCACTGTAAAAGTACGCTGTTCCTAATGTTTATTATTATGAAGGTAGCGAGAATATGAATTTCAGGGAGTGGCAATGCGAACTGGGTCACTGGGAATTTTCCGGGATGGATGATTAAAGATCGTAATGTAGGCATAAAACTTCTTTATCACGAAGAAGCTTAGTAAAGAATTTGATGTGGCACTGGATACATTAATTTTTCTACCCCACTTCACGTTGCCTACCCGCCCTTGTTTAAAGGACATTAATATTTTTGTGGTTTATAGATTTCTTTGTAATAATACACCTATCGCTTCTGTTTACGAATCATGTACTTTTACAATATTTATTGTAACTGCAAATAATTCATTACTCGATATACAATTTTCTTTAAAATATAAATAAAAAATTAACTTTACGAGTTTACTACCTCGTATATTACTGACATTATATATATTATACATCTATTGAATAAACATGATGAAATTTGCATACATCCTAAATCCATTTAATGTGGAGTTTAACAAAACCTTTAAACATTATTAACCCGAACAGCCAAAAATAACGAAGAAAACATTAAGAAAACCTTTTTACTATCGAATATTGGGGTTTAATTACTTTTTTCTTCACCATGAGAAACATCTTTATACCCTTCACTGGTTCAGCTGCTCAGTATGGGCCCTAGCCTTCTCAGTGAATCTGCTCCATACCAATCTTTACTTTGGAATAGTTCTCCAATTCTTAATGTTTAGAACATCAAAGCATATCAACGCAGTCAGTCCATCTTAAATTTGGCCTTCTTCTAGGCTGCTTCCTGTTGGCTTGGTCATAAGGAATCTTTTGCTTCTTCTATTGTTCGAATTGCATAACCAGACCATTTCATTCTTTGCATTTTTAGGAACTTAACAATATCTGATTGTTTGAAAAAATGTATAGTTTGTAATTAAATCTTCTATGCCACACTCCATTTACTTGGATCTACCAAATATGCTTCTTAAAATATTTCTATAAAACACTGCCAGACATTTTCTCCCCTCAAAGTTAATGTCTATATCTCTTAAGTATAGGAAGATACGAACCTAATTAGGATTTTATATAATAACAACTTAGTTCTCCTTTTGATTAACATTGTTTTCAAAAATATCCACAATCCAAAGCAAACTGCAGTTAGCTGCCATAATTTTTCTGTGAATTTCCGATCCTGCATCATATCTGATGTTCACTTCGGAACCTAAATATGTGAAACTATTTACCATGTATTTTGTTACAATACCATGTATTTTGTTTTATTTTGGTTGATCACTAAGTGCATTTTCTTTGCTTCATTCTCTAGAGTAAGATAAACCTGTTTAGTTCAGTAGGTGTTCTAGAAATGTTGATTTCATCCACAGAAGCTAGAATTTCTATAATCTTTTTAAATATGTTTCCTCTAAAGTTAATATTCAAGTCCTTGGCTACCTTCTCAACTCAAGTGCGATGTTAATCAAGAGCCAGGCAAGCCTATCGCACTGTTTGATAAAGGTTTTTACTTCCATGGCCTCAGAGGAATTTCCTCGAATTCGGACTTTTAACATGGTCTCTTTCAGTGCGAGTCCTACAAGCCTTATAAGCTTTTCTGGGGTCTCCAAGTCTCTCAGACCTGGTGAAGTGAGTAGACTTTTGTTAACAAGTCATAATATATTTTGAAGTCATTGAACAGCTGATGCATTTCTCAATGGTTTGAAACAGGTTGTAAATGTTTGCTTCAGTGTGATCTACTCTTGCTGAACCCACATTGATAGTCTTTAATAATACTCTCAACATATGGGGACAGCATTTTAAAATTGATGTTTGATAGTATCTTATAGACTTTCAAACATCAAATAGTTTAATAGTATCTTAAAGACAGTAAGTTAATGCTTCGATAATTGAGCCATTCCTATTTATCTCCCTTTTATGTACTTGTAAGACAAGTTGTGCTTAATTTTCACTTTGTCGGTAACAACCTCATAATCCCAAATTGAAAGCAGAATATTATAAATCTTATTAGTCCCGGTTGGTCTTGAATTCTTTAAAATTTCTGATGGTATTGAATTTGGGCCGGCAATTTTATTGTTCTTGAGTTACTCTACAATTTCCTCTATGGTAGAAGCTGCAAACTTCCTGGTTGTCGGTATTGTCAGACATATATTATAAATTCATCAAAATTTCATCAAATTGTTCTTTTCATCTCTAGAGTATAGCATTTTTATCACTGAAAATGGTTCCAATTTTGCTTTTACATATGGTTCTAGGATTAAAATCTTTGCGTATGTTATTCATCTATAGAAAGCTCTGCTTTTGTTTGATCATCCAAGATGTTCAACATCCTGCAACATATCCTCCTGAAATTGCTTCTTTCCTTCCATGGACTCATTTATTCCTCCCTCCTTTCCACTTTATATTCCTTGGCAGTATTTCTTGTATGTCTCTTTTGTAGCGTTTTTTTTTCGTATGCTTCATATTTCTTTATAGTGGCATGATTGTATTCATTATCAGACCAATCTGTTGCACTTAGTTATCCACTTAATTATTTTGATTTAAACACAAAAACAGAATTGGAAGTATAGATGATGGCTTTTTTATACATTCCCTTTTTCATCAATATTTTCTATTGTCTCAACATCTACTCCCCGTCCACCAACTGGTTTTCCACCTTACCTTTGTATTTTTGTCGAGTTATTGGATCTTTCATGTTTAACTTATCAGAATTAAATCTTTTAATACGCTCCTTTCGTGCAATAGAAATTCTATCCTACCTTGGCAATTACTAGATAATGATCCGAATCAATATTTAAACCGCTGCGAGATTCGATATTCATCAAATCTGAAAGGTTTCTTGCAACAATGTGAACATGACAATTTGATTAAAAGCATTAAAATCGGGGGGGGGGGGGGGATCATATCATTTTGTGAATGTCCTTGCGTTGAAAAAAGTGTGCTGTCAATGACCATGTCATACTCAGCAGCAAAAGAGATCAATCTTATTCCATTATCATTGGATTCCTCATGAAGACTGTAACTTCCAAAGATTGATTTAAATTCAGTTTCCTCTCCAATTTTGGCATTCAAATTACCCATTATGACATTACTTTTAGGACAGGCATTAAACATTTAGTTAGAAATTTTGCTTTTAGGCAGGTTAAAATTGTAAAAGCAATAATTTGAATATTAAAAACACATTTGTTTTAATTTTCAAATCAGAAATTAAAGAGCTTTATTGGCGACACCAGTGGCAGTATTTTTGTTTGATAGTTAATTGTATTAAAAACTTTGACTTCTGTTAAATTATTGTTTACTTTGTATCATTTTCTTGCCTTAATTTTGAAGATTATGAAGTATTTGTAAAAATTAAAGATGAAAAATATTACATTAATAAATTTGGCATAAATGTAATTAACAATATAGCTTGAGCTCATAGAACTTCACATCAAGAACTTTCTTCAAGAAACTGTATCAGTCAACTCATATTGCAAATGAGTTAGCTGATTGTATTTGCAAGGATACTTATACTAATGAACCATAGGTTACTGACCTCTTCCCAGAAATATTAAATTTGCTGTGCTATTTTAATTGTAATTGCTCAAAAATATTGAAACTTCTCATGAATACATAGGGTTTACTGTAATTCTTAAAGTTATTACTGTATTCGTTAAAAGATTCAAAACTAAGTTAATGTAAAATTCTGCTTAAATTTTCATAAAATTAATTTATCAAGTTCATCTTTTCAATTTTCTTCTTAGTTTCATGTATATTTGTAACAAATGTCAAATTACTGTATTAGAAATGTGCATTTTTAGAACTTGGTGTTATTTTTCATTCAACATTAATTCTAATTACTGAAATTTATGGTCTTTATAACTCTTTAGTTCTCGGTGTTCTGAGAAATGGAACCTATGAATCCAGTCGCGTACTAACTATTCGATATGCTTGCTCTCTATTGGACTGAACTGATTGATATACTATCTATAAAAATATTTATTAAATACAAACGATACATACTTCCTCAATAATAGTAGGCATATGAAAAACTAAAAGTAGAATTAGATGATTCTATAAAAATAACAAAAATGTTGGAGTTACCTTATACAAAACAAACTGCTCATACTAACACAGAAACAGAACGAAATAACAATATAAAAAATGATTTAATTATAAATAATTGCTAATTATGTTAGATTTTATGCACCTTCAATTGTCCTTACGACGAATATTCTTTTCAGGCCTGTTGTATCTATTATTGGCACTTCTTCATATCCTCCTGCGATTTTTAGCCAACACGCCTTCTTCATTAGCTAATAATTTTCGCACAAAAAGTTCTATTGATTTTGTTAGTAGGTTAAAGGATTTACCCCTTAAACTGACCATTGTTATCCTTGTATTTTTATTCCTTATTTACTAATGTATTTCAGGGTGAAAGAAAAAAAAGACTTAAATTGCTTTGAAAGTAAGAAATTTTTATTATAAATTATGTATCCAACAAAACACCTTTTCGTCAATGAGAAGTACTTTAAACAGTCAGTTTCCAATGATAGATTTATTATTCCCATTTCTGTGACCTACGCATTTTTTCAAGGCAAAGTTATTCAAAAGTATGCTTAATGTGCTGGAAGAAGTATGGGGATAGTACACGTATTTTTGGTACAAAATCCTTTTGGTATCTCTTTAGCTTTATTCTCTTTCGCCCAATGGGGAAGGGGGCGTCAACAGAAAGGACTTTATCAAAAGACCACCGTGATATTTATGCATTTCGATTCGATTTCAAAGTGCGATCTGTCCGCATATAAGACTCCACTGCAGTCATTCAATTTTTGGCTCTTTTTGTTTTCTTTACAGTCTTTAATAATTTTTCTGTTGATACACATTGTTTTTCGACCTAACAAAAGACTGGTTCTCGTAATGCCCTTACATAAATTGACATCTAATTTTCATTACGGGAAATATATATCGTTTGAATTTTTATAAACATCAGTTCCGTTTATTTCAAATTTGAAGGAATGTCTAAAATACCCCCCCCCCCCTCTTCTTGGTCTTATATGTAAATTGACTTATAATTTATGTATGCCAACGTGATTACTATGTAAATTCTATTTTGAGCAGAGTTTGGAATTGATAGAAACACTTTAAACTGGTAGATATTTCTATATTTTCTTGAATCAATAGATATTCTAAATTGTGTGATGTGAACTATTAAAGTGAATAATATTTTAAAACAATATAAAATATATCCATATAAGTATTAAATTGAAATTTAAACATTTTAAATTCGTTATTTACTTTTATCGACAATTTTCATTCCTCTCAATATTTGAAATATCATGTGTAAAGTGAAACTAAAAACTGAACAGATTTTTTTAATTTGATGATTGATACTAGTTGATAATTGGGAAAAATGAAAAATAATTATTTCTTTAAGTGTTAGCCATTTTATTATGGAATGATATTTCAATGCAAGTAATAAGCTTTACGAATTCAAAGGCCTATTATATGGCCTATTATATGGCCTATTTTAAGTCCCCTCCTCCTCCAAATGATTACTGAAATTGAAACTTTCACCTTTCATAGTATACAAACGTAATTCTACATTTTATGCATTTAATTGAATGTTTTTAAGACTAATTAAAGATGTTGCACATGAATGTCACTCTAGATAGCAGATGAAACCATTGATTTCTTAAATAACATTCTGCATCTATTCTGATTATTTCAATGAAAACAAATTACGCCATAAAGTGGTAGGCGTATTGATTGTAAGATATCATTTTTCTTTTTTAACAATATGAGTGACTAAAAGACCATAAATTACAGTACTAAAATGTGAATTGTTTAAATGTTTGTCAATTTTTATTTTGTATTTAAAATATTTCAAAAAATGTTTAATGTCAATATTACCTCTTAGTTAATATTAGTCATACTTTGAATAGTTTACATTAGTTAATGCTTTAAAAAGTTATTGAAAACTATTATTTACATTTGAACTACTTAAGTTCTGCAAAGAAACCTTAAATACAGCATTTTTGTGTGCATATTTATTAAAATCTGTATCGTGATGTAATTTATTTTTACATTCAAATGCAATTTTTTAAATTTACGGGTTTTTTTATTGTTAGAGATAAGTAAAACAATTTATGTACATAACCTTCTTAATGTTAATTTTGAAGTTAATCTCTAGATACCTAGCTTTAATATTTAAATATCTCATCTGTAATAAATTTTCATAAACAGGAAATAAAATGTTATGTTCTTTTTCATTCTAAAACTTTTATATGTTAAAGCGTATACTAGCAGCTTAATGAAAATATTTAAGAATAAATTTAATTAGTCTACCTTTTTTGCCTAAACTTAAGTTTAAATGATATATTTGTGAAAATAATTTTTACAGTTAATATATATTAATATTTATTATGATAAAAGATATACAAGGTGTGTTCAGCATAGGTGACCTCGATTCATAGATGACCGTCATTCGCCTTACTTGTACGCAAATCACTCCAATCGTACAGGATTTGCATCTAGTAATAATGAGTGGATGCAGTAATGCCGAGTACATCTCTAAACTTTTATCATCTATGGGGCTATATAGTGAAGTGTACTTTCCTATCTAAACATTTAATTTGACCCAGGGAAAAGTAGGCAATTGATGGGGGCCCATCTTCCGTGCTCGATGTACCTTTTTTTACTATAGAAGTTTTATGGGGAGGGGCTAGAATTTACTTTTGCCTAAGATCCCTTTCAAGTGTTAAGCGGTCCTGGTCTATCCTATGTAGCAATTGAAGTTGCATGTCCAGAGATTAATCCAGTGAAGCTGGAGAGAGTATCTAGAAACATGATAATAAAAGTGCCGTTATACATAGGTATTGATATTAGACACTCTGAACAACTTATTACAAAAGCAGTAGTATTAATTATGTCAGTTTTATTACATAAAAATTTAAATGTTTAATTATAAGTGCAATTGTAATAATATGCGGTCTTTCATATTTTTTTTATATACAAAAACCTTTAAGTGGCAGTCATCCCCTGTAGCACGAGTCAAATTCGAGGTAAAACCGAATTAACATTTTGCTTATTTTAGTAATTTTTACATTATTTTCATTGTAAATATCTTCATGAATATTTCAGATAATTGCACCGAATTATTTGTCAGACTAGTTGCTTTACAGCACAAATTTTTCTAATTTAACTTTTTGCCTAAAAGACCGTATGAAAATTAAGATCCCGTGTTTTTATTAAAATATTACCCACCAATTAAATTATATGAAAAAATTTCGCATTTAATTTTAACAAACTTTTAAAGGAGAACTATGCGTCTAAAACCAATTAACGAAGTTTAAAAAGAGAGGTCAACTATTCTGATACACTCTGTATTTATTGCCATATGTAACTTTATATGCATTCATTGATCGGATGCATTTCTTATTTTAAACTAAACTATACACACAGATATTTATATTCATGTTTTAAATGTTTTATATGCAGAAAAGTACCTAAATTTTAAACATTAGCTTTAATTCATAACAATAATTTCCTTACTACCTAGTTTTTAAACATGTGAACTAAATTCTTAAATTTAATTTTTATCCTTTTTATCTACCTTAAATACGTTTTATTGAAATTGCCTCATAGATCAAACCATCTGAAATTTAGCTTATTTTTTTTAAATCTAGAAAACATCATTGCATTAAACATATATTCAATGAACTATGAAATCAAAAATTTATTACCGTCATAACACTATCATGATCACACAAAACGATTAATAGTTTTAATACAAATATTGGCATACTTAAAATTGATTTGCGTCATCTTACCTGAATATTGTTTATAGTTTTGAGACACATAAGAAATTATGGGAATATCTTGTTGAAGGTATGCTCCTGTTAATAATAGTAATTTATTATATTTACATTCATGAGATAATTCCTGTTTTTCTTCAGAAGTTCTTATTTCAACTCAAAAAAGAAATTTTATTTTTCACATTTATTCTACTGATATCCCATTTTTTTTTCAATCGATTTTGATTTATGGACTATTTCTTTGATTCCATAGGATTGTCATTTTCCGAATTGGGCATTGATGTCCAAAAGTTGCTGAATTAAAGAATTTGACTAGACTAACATCAATGTTTATGTTTGAATGTTATGCTATAGGAATCCAAGGATTTAATTTTATCTCCATGTAGAAAATTGTGAGTTTTATACTTATAATCAATGGTGATTGCTAAGCTGCGTAAGGTTTCACTTTAATTGGTTGGAAATAAGCTTCAATATGTCATGCATTTTATTTGTTTAAGATATAATAAAGTATAATATAAATTTTCTGTCAAACCGGTAATCATAAAAAATTATCTTCGCTGTGACATTGCTGTTTTTGTTAAATCAGCCGGTTACTACTGATATTAATGCTATTTTTCAATCTGCTTATATCCCTAAGCTTTCATATATTATAACAGTTTTATTGAAGTAGTTGTTGCCTTTACTGTAAGGTATTTATTCAATTTTTCTCATTAATAAATCTGATTAACAAAGTGGTAAGAACATTCTGATTTGCTAAGTTGAAGCAAGTTAGTTTTAATACCAGCTTTCCAGCAAGCCATATTCCTAATACACGACTCTCCAGCAAGCCATATTCCTAATACACTGCTCACCAGCAAGTCATATTCCTAATACACTACTCTCCAGCAAGCCACATTCCTAATACACTGCTCATCGGCAAGCCACGCTCCTAATACACCGTTATCCAGTAAGCCATATTCCTAACACACTGCTCTCCAATAAGACATCCATAATACAACTCTCCAACAAGTCATATTCCTAATGCACTGCTCCGCAACAAGCCATGTTCCTAATACACTGTGCTTCAGCAAGCCATATTCCTAATACACTGCTCTTCGGCGAGCCATATTCTTAATACACTGCTTTTCATCGAGCCATATTCTTAATACACTGCTTTTCATCGAGCCATATTCTTAATACACTGCTTTTCATCGAGCCATATTCTTAATACACTGCTTTTCATCGAGCCATATTCTTAATGCACTGCTTTTCATCAAGCCATCCCAAATACACTGCCCTTCAGCAAGGCATCCCAAATACACCAGCGCCATTTAGTAATATTAGAGGCTTCAGTTAAAAGAAAAATACTTATAAAGTAAATAAGTTCTGTTTATTTGATTAAAATACAATGATTTTATAAACTGACTTAAACTCTAGCGAAATACGGGTGATTAATTCTTTTGAAAGTTTGGTAGTAAGATTTCAAGGTTTTAACATTTTACACAAGATACAAAATGAAGTTGAAAAAATGAGTTCAATATCACGAACTGATGAATAAAAGGTACAAAATTACTGCTTTACATTATATAAAAATATTTTGACAAAATTTTAATTTTCCACCAATTAATATTTAATAAATTTATACATTTGCATGAGACTACGTTTTTGTAATTGGAAAAAATCTTTGAAATTTGTATTCTAAAATATAAGATATATATAATAATCTTAATTCAGAATCCATTTTTGATATATTGTCAGCACCAAATTAGAATTTCAATCTCCACAGAATAAAATTAATTATGTCAACACAATAAAAATTGATTCATCAATTAATAACTGATTATACATACAAAATAACTGTATTAGACTTAAAAATGGTCAAATTATCAGTTGGATTTTGTATTTAAGTAGGCTATTTCAATATTGGTAGAACATAAGCTTATTTTATTCAAACTTGATTAATAGATTTATATTTCCCAATTTATTATAAATTCTTAGTATTAGCTGTTAGTGTTTAAAAGCACTACTAATGTGCTGACGGTCATGCTTTAAATACCTTTATATGTGTTTTTATGATAATAGTATCAGATTTCTGTGCGCCCTATGGAGTGGACAACAGTGCCAGCTGCAAGTCAACACACCATAATGACAGTGTAACTTTTTGTGCACTATTTATCACTTTTTTTCCTATTCTGTGCTAGTCATAAATTCTGTCTTCTAAATTTATGCTAGTGGTCAGTTTGTTTCCTTTATATCCTTCTACAATTATGACTTATTCTAATAAACTTACTGAAGGAACAATCTTATCACATTTGAATGTTCAACAAAACTTGATGTCTATAAATTATATCTCAAATTTTAAAATATTTGAGATACATTCTGCCTGTATTGCTCATTTTTTAACTAAATCATATCTGCATATTTTGATCAAAATACTTACGCAAAGAATAAAACTGATTTTTGAGTATAACTGAAACTGATTTTTAAATTTCAAACTCTGCAAATTAATGTAATTGAAAATTTGTCACTGCTACTTTCCATATCTTAATTTTTAAAAACAAAAATTTAATGCTGCTACTTATATAAAAAAACTTACAAGAGGAATATTTGTTCGGAATATATTGAAATGGTCATTAATCTTTTGCTCAAATAGAATATTTTAACACAAGATTGAAAATAATATCTATCAAAATGTCCACATAAATACTCTTTTGAAAGAAGTTTTGGATAAATTATTCAATTCATATTACACTAGGAACGCAAAGTACATTATCCCCATTTATGGTTGAACTACCAGAGACAAAATACTAAAAACATAATATCCTACTGATAAATAACTTTTTATAACTACATATCTATATATACATGGATAAACTTTTATTTTATATATACTTAATATAAAATGTGATCAGTGGAATATTACCTTCCTTGAATAATCGAAAAATAAATGATCAAAATTATGAAACTTTGAAGTTTCAGTAATCAGAATTTACTCTTTTTAAAAGTTATATAGATATGAATTTTATTTTGATTACATCATATCATTACCCTAAGATATCATTCATAATTAAGTTCACATATGAAGCGAAGCAATAATGAAGCGATAATGAAGCAATAATGAAGCGATAATGAAGCAATAATGAAGCAATAATGAAGCGATAATGAAGCAATAATGAAGCGATAATGAAGCAATAATGAAGCGAAGCAATAATGAGCACAAGAAAAACCCTTTGAGCATTTAATCTATGTTTAAAATATCCTCATTACATTCTGTGGTGGAAAACATTGGAACACATTTTGACTAACTAATTTTAATTTTTACTACATAATTTTGTTTTAAATTTGCATTACCCTTCCGTGACTTCATTAATACCCAATAGATTGTTCTTGAAATTTTTTTAAAAGAGCGTGATTATTTTAAATTTACCAGGATTTATATACCTATACAAGAAGCAACTGCTTTTACAAGTTGCAGTAAAACTTATGAAAAAAGAAAACTTAAATTTGTCTTAGGACTCAATGTATGCATAACTGGATAAAGAATATGAGCAACTATATATTTTCAGTAATATTCACGGTGAGGATATTTAGTTATATGGCCTATTATATTTCCTCTTGTTAAAGTTTTAATAAATTTTGATCTTTTCAAGTACCCTAAAGAAACTTGTATATCATTTTGCAACTGTAGATAAGAAAAGGAAATAAATTAAGTTTGGTAAGAAATATATTTTTTTCTGCTCTTCTATTTAAGTACAGCTCAATGCTTGAAGTTAAATTCAAATCCAATTTCATTGGTTATTTAACATTCATATGTTGGTAATGATCTTTTAGTAACTGACCACTACATACAATTTGTTGGCACTCCAAAACACAAGGAAATAAAACCCGAGACTTAAAATGAGATGGCTGTGTAACTTTTTGTTATAAGTACGCTAAGCTTGTAAAATGTGTCCATGCTAAAATTTCTAGTTAAGAACTAGCATATATTGTCAACATTCTATCAGCTTTGTATGCTTGTTATAGAAAGTTGCATATACATCTCATTCTTGAAAGCATCAGTTTATTTCCTTTATTTTTAACCCTCTTAAGACTAGTTTTTTATTGCACCTAAAATGAACAGTTATTTTTTCTGTATTATACAATTGTAGATAATTTATTTAATTTACATGGTGCAATATCTGGTCTCATTACTTGCGTAAACTTGTGATTTGGTAATTGCATGTTTGTCATAGCTGTGGTCAGCATTAATGATTAGCTGCACCTTTGCTCATTTTTGCTTAATAGATGTATAAATAATTGTTCATTAAATAATTTTCTTATAGTAGCTTTTACATGTATAATGAAGCTGGTATATTTTCATTCTTTAAGCGTAAAATCAAATTGCTTATCAAACTGAGCATTCATTATGCTTTTTCTGCAGACCACATCCTATGACATTTTATTTTCTTTATTTGCTGTTATAAAATATTTTTAACTGCATAAAATATCACCAGAAAATTTTATTTACAGTTTGGAATGTTTGAGACTGCCATAAGTGCTTTTGTAGATGAATTTCCCACTCTTCTGAAGAAACGGAAAACTGCATTTACGGCATTTTTATGTATTGTCCTATTTATTTTGGGATTGCCATGTGTTACAGAGGTAAGCTATTCCTCAAAATAATGTGCTGCTTGCGTGTGAATATTTTAAGTTAAAAGCCGCTCTTTTGATCTTAAAGGGGACCCTGTAAGCAATTTTCGACAAAAAATTAGTTTTCCTAATTATTAACTTAAAAGATTAGAAAAAATGTATTTATTGTGATGCGACAACAGAAAGATTGTTAAAGTATTATTTTAAACCATTACACTGAGTATCGGAAAGAACAAAAAGCTCTTAAATTTCTAACTTTAGATGACTTGTTCAAAAATTTATGTTTTCATACTTTGGGTACATTTTTGTCTGTAAGTACTAATCATAGAGGTCTAATTTTTTTCACATATATTTAAGAATGTAAGAGCAATGTTGTAACTTATTAAAAAGCGTTGACACTTAAAATTTTGGATTTTAGGGTATACATATTTTACTTAAAAATGAAAAAAAAAAATAAAGTAAAACAAAAAATTAATTTTTAGACATAAATTTAGGTATACATTTCTCTTCAAGGTTAAAAGTATACATAGTAACATTTTTGAAACTATACAAGTATTTGTTTCTAAAATAATGGTTCCTAAAATGTCAAAATTTAACACCGAAAGGACTTTTCTTATATGGTACCCTTTCCGATTCTACAAGGTTTTCAGCATATTTGATTTCGTGTTTAAAGCTTCAGCAAGAGAAAAATTTGTTAAAATTAAATACGAAATTGTATCATAATTTTTTTTCTAAGGGTAATAATTTCATTAAAATAGAGGGTTTAAATTTTTATATGGTATCTTTAGAAAGAAATTTATATTAAAAAAAAGTTACGTTGTACTGCAACTAGTCAAAGGGAAAACTCTGTAATTATCTGCAATATTCATAAAGATATTTACAATAGAAATGACGTAAAAAACTAGCAAACTACACTAAAATGTGGAAATTAGAATTGGGCTATCCTTCGACTTTGACTCATACTGCAGGGCAGACTGCAAATTAAAATCAAGCTTTGCATAAAACATGCCTATGAAATTTTATCTGCGGATGATTCCGAATTTATTGGAGAAAATTCATGATTTTCTAAGAAGCAATAACCCGCTGAATATTGCAAATAATTGCACCAAGATTTTTCTTTGAGCTAATTACTGTAGAAAGCAACACTTTATAATTGAACAGAGGATGGTATAAAAATTTAAGCTCGCTATTTTCATGAAATGCCACTCATCGAAAAAATATTATATGAAATATATGCCTTGTATATGTCAGGGGACATTTATTTTCTATTAGCTGCAGATTGCCTTTTCTCACAAATTAAGTATGTATTCCGAATGTATTTTAAATTTATTCAATCTTTTAGGGTGGAATGTATGTTCTTCAGCTGATGGACTGGTACTGCGCAACATTTTCCCTGATGATAATTTCCTTACTTGAAACAATTGTTATCTGTTGGATTTATGGTTAGTATTGAGCAAGTTGTTGTATATCAAATTATAAGACGCAAGATGTCGCATTTTAGCATTTTTGAGAGTATAATTTGATATATATTTTGATTCAAATAATTATTTTATAAAGATTTGTGCTGAAATTCAGTATTTTGAAATCCAGCGTTTCAAATATAGAAATCGTAAGTTTAGGGGACCTTAGCCAGAAGTTGTAATTCCCTCAGTCCTTCCACTCTGTTAGAAACTCTTCAGAAGTACATTTTTCCACATGCCCCTAGGTTACACATACCATAAGTTGGGAAACGCTAAAAAACTATCAATCGATCCCTTGTCGTTACATCCAACATTATAAGGCAAGATGCCGTGTGTTATTTAGGCAATACTGCACATTTTAAGAGAAAGGTTGTTTAACTGCATAACCGAATCATTTTGTTAGTATAATATGAGATTTTGCCCATTATAATTGTCATTTTTTCCCAATCATTCAAAAATCTTTGCAGTTTTCTTTTTTTAACAAACACGAACTACTTTTCAAAAATTGCATATCTTTAACTATTTATTATCCTTTAAACATAACTAATCATAACAACTAATATATTAAAGTGTGAAAATAACACAACTGAAAGATATTTGTTGGGGCAACTTTGTACATAGCATACACTTAACAAAAATTGGATAATTCGAATAATTTTGCATTCCTCTTTGGGGTTTAAATAAAACAATTTCTACTGCATTTTAAATATGCTTTTCATTTTTTATTTGTTACAATAAAATATATTAAAAGTCATTGACTGTTAATTTTACTTTGTAAAATTTTAACATTTAATGTTTTGTATTTATCATTACATCCTTTCCCTTACAGGTGTGGACCGCTTTATGCAAGATATATACTTAATGATAAAGAGAGTTCCTCCATTTTGGTGGAAATTATGTTGGTGCTACATAACACCTGGCACAATTCTTTGCCTACTGATATTTATTTTCTGCAACCATGAGGCTGTTAAATATGGCAAGTACATGTTCCCTGACTGGTCTATTGCTTTAGGATGGTTAATGGCTTTATGCTCTGTTATACCTATACCTGCTGTTGCTGTTGCTCAATTGATGAAAGCGGAAGGAAGTTTCAAAGAGGTATGTTTTCATTTGAGCTTCATGAAACAAATACTGTAATTTCAGAAAGAGCTAAACAACTGAAACGTATAAAAATTATTACTACATGCGTGGTAATAATTGAGGTGGTATGATATATACAGTAAAATTCCATTTTTATCTAGCACTAACAGCATACCCGTACTTCGTACGGAGTATATAATATAAAAAAATCTTAAAATTCGCAATCATGTGCACATTTCTATAATATTCTAAATGGCATTCTTGTTCAAATAATTCTATTAAAATATTTAAATTATTGCTCCTAAAAATAAATTTAAGAATATCTGTTCTTAGTATGTAAAATTATCTTCCCGGGAAGATCTGACAAAAAAAATATCCTGGTACCGCTTGTAAACAAATTCACAAAGAATATAAAATTAAATCAATATATACGAAAATAAAAATGCTAAAGTTGTATGGGAAGATATACCGTTACTGCTTATATTCTCGAATATTAGAAGATTTATATACCTGTGTATTAGTAAAAGATTAGCCGTCTACAATATATGAGTTTCAAATATATTTGCCAAAAAATATCATAACTTAATAAATTGAAAATATCAATAATCCCCCTAATCTTTAAACCCAAAGGCCGTAATGGATGCCAATATATGCCAAAATGAAAGTGATAAATAGTGAAAGCGATTGTATAGAAAGATACACCCCTAGTTCTTCGTAAGGAATATATAATATAAAGAAGCATAAAATTCACAATCATGTGGAAATTCCTATACTATTCCAAATGACATTGTTATTCAAAACATTCTATTAAAATATTTATATTAATGTTCCTAAAAAGAAGTTTAAGAATCTCTGTTTTCGCTATACAGAAATTATCTTCACAGGCAGATCTGAAGAATAAAACAGCCAGGTCCCGTTAGTAAACAAATTTGCAAGAAAATGTGAAATTGAAAAATATATGCCAAAATAAAAGCACTAAAATTGTATCTGAAGATATACCCGTACTTTTTATATTCCAGAATATTACAAGATATACCCGTGTATTAGCAGAAAATTACCCGTACTACAATATATCAATTTCAAAAATCCTTGCCGAAATACAACAGAAGACGTCATAAAGTGAAAATATCAATTATTATCTTTGAACTTGAGGGCTGTAATTGATTCCAATATATGTCAAAATGAAATCGCTAAAAATGTATGGAAAGGTATAACCGTGCCACTTATATTTCAGAAGATACACCCGTTTATTAAATAGAAGATTACAAGTACGAATTTCAACCATTCTTGCCAAATTAAAACGGATGACATAATAAATTGAAAATATCAATAATCCAAAAGTAATCTTTAAAAATCCAATTAAAAATGCAATTACGATCAAATTTATTTCATATACATTTCTTTATTATTTAAATTGGAAAATATATAAAAAAAATAGTCTGCTGCATGAACATGTTGAATTTAAACCTGTTTCTAAGCTATATGATATCATTTTCTTCAAATAAATTTACGAGTAATATATCGTATGTATAATGTTTTGTCTATGGAAAGTTTAATTGTGCGGTTTTGATTAACATATAGACAGCCCCTAGTCATAGAAACTCGAAACCTGGACTAAATTTTAAGTGGGGCTATTCCAAGCCTGTTCACAAAATTTCATCAAATTCTGTTCAGCCTTCCTCCCCGTGGTGATGAGACAGATTTTCAATTTTATTTATATAGATTACTGTGGCCAAATTTAGAGACCTGGATCAAAAGCTAGTACCGAAAGTTTGAGAAAATTTGAGATGTAAATGGCTTTATAATTCTTGCTGAAAATAGGGAAAACTTATAAAATCTGCATGACAGTAGAAATAACAACTAGTATGGTTTATTACAGCTGCTGTGTTCCACCGTTGACTAATTTCTTCCTAGTGCATTTTCTTTAGTGTTATTATCCGTTCCTTTCAGAAATTACAGTATTTTATTTATACTAAAATGTCCGTCTTTTCCAGTTAGCTTGACCAGTTTGAGGTCCGACCATTAAACAAATTAATATTATACAAATTATTATTAGTTTAGATAGTTTACATAAATTATTAGTAGTTTGTAATGCTGGGTCAAGGGTTCACATTCTTCCTCATGACTTAATTACAGTGCCTAAAATCAGAGCAATATGCCAAACATGGAAACGTGTTATGTTGCTCGCTATTTTTCAGGGATGATACAATCAATATCAACAGTACAAAGAAAAAATATTTTTAGGGTGTTGATAATATTGGGAGTTGCTTCCTTAAAGAAATATTAAATGTTTTAACTAGAGAATTCTCAAGTTCATTACGATCATATTTACCTAGCATATGATAAGTTTGCCTACTTTACTCAGTTCAAGTATTCAGTAGCTGTTGACAACCACACGCCTTGAGCCCAGACTCTGTTTTTGTCTGGGGTATACTCTGTAAACTTCAATAACTACTCTTTTCGAATAATTCAAAACTGCAGCCGTTTTGCTACCGTTCATAATACTGCTTCAAGTGCTTACGATTATTCCACGTTCGAAATATGTCAACTTTAGTTATTTATCAATTATTTCTTAAAAAATGCACTACGTTATTATTTGTATATCTTTAGCTTTATCTTATACTGATTCAACGATATAACACCAACAATATCTGTAGGATAGCCACTTTGCATAAAATGGCCTGGTGGTCAAAATTTGCCCATATGTCGTATTACTATACATATGTTGCCAAGTTGTCAATATTTCGGCAAATTTATCAGGAAGTTTTACAGACAGGGAAAATAGGACAAACGGGGAGAAGAACTTTTCTTATATAGAATTTATTTCTAGTGTCACATGACACATTTATTGCGGAAACAATAAAATACACAGCCATTGATAATAGAGCTCTTTTAACATAGACTGACCTATGGCCGACATGATGAACCCCAGTGAGAAACGCTCTGATGATAAGAACTAAGAGTGCACCTATTCTAGGCACCGATTTCTGAGGTTCGTCCAGGTTCACAGTCAGCTCTTCTGTAGTTTTTAATCCATTTTTTCTTCTTTCTTGTTCTTTTATGAATCCAAACATTTGTATATATTTTCAGGAATTATTAGAGCAATTTACGGCCGAACATCCTCCTGTTGTGAATTCATAACAAAATGTACGATATCAACTCACTGCGTAATAGAAAACTAATATGCAAAAGTAGTTTAAAATGATGCAATGACGTCAGGTGACCGTGATGTCGGAGGACAACGAACATGGTGCATCAGGTACCACGGAAATGAACAATTTTTGTGTCTCAACCATGATTTCTCACCAACAAGTGAACTGATTGCATCCGAATTGCTCGCATTCGAAAGAACATGTCAAAAATATATAGATAGGTCTTTTTTTTCTTTTGTGTGTGTCCACTTCTTCGTTTTCGAAAAATATTGATTGGAAAATTTGAGGATCCAATATTTACGTATAACTACACAGTCACGCCTTTCAGATACTTTTTAAAGTATTGGACCGAATTACTCGATGTTGCTTGGGTCGTAAAATAACGCCAACTACTCAAATAATATATTTGCAAAGAACACTACTCAATTAACTTCAAATTCTAAACCGTCGCCAAATTCCAACGCACGCTATCCGCAAAATAAATAAAAATAAAAAATGCACTCTTTTCGCAAAGCAAAAAAAAAATGATAAAAGATTAAAAACCTTTCGGAGGGGAATGTGGCAATAGATCGTGACGGTAGCTGTTAGATCGTATAGGGAGCTGGAGATAAGCTGGTTTTTCGTTAAAAAGTTTAATTAAAAATTTGGAAAAGACCTTCGAGGCGCATTAGTTTCTGAATAGATGCTACTGTGTGAAAAACCTCAGATCTTTAAGTGCAGTAGATATCGCAGACAGACCAATGAACAAATGGATTATTACTTTTATTATTATAAATTTGGCATCCAGACGTTCATGACAACTTTCAGAGACATCCAGGTACCTAAGCTCACTAAAACTTAGTAGGGATACTCTCCAAAACATGCAGAAGTAGTTTCCGTGAAAAGTAAATTTAAGTAGTCCTTAACTAAGATGAATTTACCATGTGAGTGATATATAAATATACTCATCAAAAGTGAAATTGCAACACCATGAAGGAATGAACACCGCGTGCTGTTGGCACATTTCGGGCGCGGTAGCCTAGTGGTTTGCGCGCTGGATGTGCACGCTGCCACAACTGCCGCCGTGTTCATGCGGAGTACGATCACGTTAAATATGTGGGTCCCTAAGTCCTTCCGAGAGGTTGGTGGTAGGGGAAAGAGGGTATGGTCCCTGTGGATGCCTCCCCCACTGGGTTCCGGTCTAAATTGGGTGGCACTTCTCGGCCGTCCAAACGGTTACCTTACACCTTTCTGGTAGGTCGGACGGTCTGGGTCTCAACAACAACAACCATGAAGGAATGAACATCACAGTACCTGTAGAAAAAAGTCATATGCAAATGATTAAGCTTTCGTACGTATCGGGTCACGTGACACCCAGTTTCGGGTGATAAAGTCCAGACGGCTTGTCCCTTAAATGCTATCAATGACGATTTGCAGCAGCCGAACTTTCGAGAAAGTGAAGAAGCGATGTCTCGAAGGCGTCAGCGAGCTGTATGTCAGCAGTTAACGGCTAGAGAACGAGACCGTATCCTGTAGCTATGTGACGGGGTTTGTCGATGCGTGCAATTGCCATGCGTATTGGACACGACGTGAGTACCAGCCAGCGATGTGTGACACCATGGACGCAGGAACATTAGAGAATACGCCGAAGAGGAAGTGGATCAAACAGGCTCACGACAGCGTGCACAGACCCAGAGCCTGATCAACGCACGGGCCTCCGAGGCTACGACCCCAGACCCTCAAATTTGGAGGGGCCCCCAAATTTTGTATGTGATAAAAAATTCAAGTAGAAATATTTTTAATTAATTTAAAATCGTTATTTATTATAATTTTAAATTATGAAATATTTTAAGTTATAAATATTATACATGTATTGCTTTGAAGTAAAAAGTATGGAAGTTTTCTGCACGTACGAAGGGCCTTCGCAGCTATGATCATGAGCCCTCCAAATTAGTTATATGCTAATGTTTTGCATGTGTTTGATATGCCGTGACAGTATGGGGCCCCAAATTGACAACAAGCCCTGGGCCCCACTTTGGCTTGATCAGGCACTGCACAGACCGGCAGATTTGCTGAGTGAATCCTCGAGACCCGTTCGCAACGGCAAGTGACATCCGAAACTACCTGCCACCATCAACGGTTGTACCTGCATACATCCAAACCATTCGCAAAAGGTTGCATGAGTATAGCTGCGTGCACTGCGGCCAGCCACTGGACTTCCATTAAGCGCTCGACTCAGGGATGCCCGTCTAGCGTGGTGTCGTCGTCATCGCAAATGGACCAATGAATGACATCGTGTATTATTTAAGGATTAATCTCCCTTCTGCCTGTGGAAGAATGGCAGCCGTGAACGGGTGTGGCGGCTTCCTGGGGAACGCTACTTGACAGCCCATATCACCAACCGTCACACCGGCCCCACACCGGGCATCATGGTTTGAAGCGGTATCGCGTTCGATCAACGGACAACTCTGGTGCTCATTGCAGGTAATCTGACAGCGAACCGATACGTCACTCAAGTTGTGATGCCTGTTAATCAGCCACTGGTGCAGGCCATCCCCGGCACGGTGTTCCAGCAAGACAATGCCACACTGCATGGCGAACTCAACAGCCTGAACGGAATTTACATTCCTTTCCTGGCCAACAGCCTCGCAGGATCTCTCTGTCATTGAACACGTGTGGGCCATCATCGGGCGTCAGGTGAACAGGGAACCACCCGTGCATACCGTTGACGAATTGCTTGGCAAGGATTACCTCAGCAACCATTAATAGCCTCATCGATTGTATGCCTCGCCATTTAGCGGCCTGTATTGCTGTTTTTTACTAAAGAAGGCCACATTTTTTACTAAAGAAACGGGTTTCTTTTTGCATACCTTTGTTTTCCTTTTAATCATTTGCATATGACTCTATTTTCTACCACTACTGTGATTTGGATATGACTACGTGCATTCCTTCATTGTGTTGCAGTTTCACTTTTGACGTGTATATACATGTGTGTGTGTGAATGCATGTACGCATGTGTTTTTTTACACAAGGTCAAGTTAAACCTATTTAGTATTTGTATAAATATACTATAAACTATTTAACTTGCATAATCTTTATAGCGACTTGTGGCATGTTTAAGACCTGCTCCTGAATGGGGTCCTGCTTTAGAAGAACACAGGATTTTGTACAAGAAAAGCTTTCCAGTTGCATCCAGCAGATTTCCTCAGGTGAACTTTTCAAGTTTGAGTCGTAGTGTAAGCAATTCCCATATGGTTGATGATGCGGGTCTATGCATTGCCCAAACAGATGATTCACTTCTTAATGAAGAGAGCTCGGTGTAATCAACTATTTGTATTTTTATTGTAAATTATGAATTTGTGACAAAGTCACAATACCAGCTTAATTTTAAGTGACAGTGCTCTGAAGTTCAGAGCTGTGAGACTTTGAGCACATTAATCACAATGTGTTTAATGCAGTTTGCATTGAACGTTGACCCCATATTTGGGAAGTATGTCTGATAATCAGACTTTTTAGGCTAACCGGCATTTAATGCTAGTTATCTTTTCTGGCTTGACATTGAAGTATAAATTAATGAAAAGCATTAAATGCCAGACTTCCAAACGTGATCAAAATGTTTTTATATAGTCGTCTTAAGTGAGATGTATGCAAACCTTTTGCAGAAATTTCAATTTTCTTTTGTTTAAGCTGATTGAAATAGCAGCTAGTCATCTGTAGCTTATTTTGTAAAGTTGAACTTAATATGTGATAAGATTTTCTTTGATGAATAAATTGGTAATGCATACTATTTGTCTGCTTAATCTATATGCAAAGTTTACCGTTTTACAACCACGACAAAATATTTAGGTATTACTTATGTCTAAATTTTTCTACTTTTGTGTGTATTTTGTATTAAGCAGTCATTTTTTGGTGTAAAGGTATATTTTAAAATTGTATTTCTTTAAAATGTTTTACTGTGTTAGCATAAAAATATTTACACTTTTGTCATGATAACATGTATTTAGCCATTACTTTTATGTATGTTTTTTTTATTTTTATGTATATTTTGTTTAAAACACTAAGCAAAGTTTTATTTTGATGTAATGGAGTTATTAAATTGTATTTCTTTAACACTTTTTATTGTAGTATAAAAATATTTACTATACTTTTTATCAACCGCTTTGTTGCTTATAGTATGCAACTTAGTTTATATGTATTTAAAGCGAATTTGTTCATTTAATCTTAATTTTTAATGTATGTCTTGCATTTTAATTTCATTTTGTCATTTTAATGTACATAAAAATAACGAGCTCATTTAAATTTTCCACCTATTACTATCAATTCCTTAAACCATGGTAACAAATTTGTAAGTTAGTATTTATTTTACAATTTCACTGCTTATTCTTTTGATTCTCTGCAAAGGAAGTATTTTACTTTGAAGAGTTTTCTAGAAGCATGGAATGATTTCTTAAATTACCCATTTTTGTATAGATAATGTTACATAAGGTAATTTTGAAATATAAAGTATTTTTGTAAACATGTAGATAATAGTTTTTATTGGATTTGATTTTTAATTGTTTATTAATTTTACTTTTAAGATAATTTACAATTGAAATACCAATTGGGGTTAAGAGAACACTGAGTGCTGTGTATCTGCACATCTATAGAATTTTATTCAACGGTATTTGAACTACTCAAACTAGTTAGTTAATACATTTGAGAAATTCTTTTAAAAAATCTATGGATAGGGTTTGTCAGCCTAGTTGATTCCCTATGGGCGTCTATGGCTTTGTTGGTGAAAATCAACTGCACTAAAACTTTTTCCAAGTGGTCTCCTTGCATTCTGTCAAATATCATATATATTTGTTATTATGAGGGGGGGTCGATATATAAGGTTATATAATATAACGATTTTTTTAATAATGTATGCGTGTCACTAACTAAAACGGTGAAAAATTCTAAATTTTTATTGTACATGTATGATAATTTGCAATCTGCCAATAAAATGATTTCACAAAATTAATTTTTCATTGGTCAGTTTTTTTCTTTTAAAAATGAGCTTGTCATTTAGTAGAATTTAAGTTTCTTGTTATCGCTACTTTTTTTATGTTTTGTATACGTGCAGAAATTATTAATCTAATTAATGATTTCTTATTTTAATTTTTTAAATTATTATCTCATTAATCTATTATCTGAATCGCAACAATAATTTATTAAATCCTAAATGTCTTAGTTTTTGAATTTTTACGTCTATTTTGAAAAATCATTACATTCAACATCTCTTTCACCATTAATAGATAGATTAAATGAGTGAAAGACTGAATATAAAATCAACTCGGGAACGAAATCCTTTTATGTTTCTAAAACGCGTTTCAACATTTCATATAAAGAGGACGAAAGTTCCATGTTTAACAAAACAGGAAAGTTTCAAATGCCAAGTAAATAGAAAATTAATACTTGTCTTCTAATCAATTTTTTGGTGGCCTAGAGGGAAAGTGGAGATCCTTTAATAGGGACTAAAATAGGGGCAAAAAGTGCTTCGTAATTACGCGCTAGTTGCTTAATAAGAGCTGTCAGTAAAGGGTTCGCTGTATTTGAAAATATTTAGTCTTAAGATTTATTTTAAACCAATGAAAAATTAGCGTGAAAGACAATGATCAATGAGAGTTAATTTAATAAAAATGAAGACTTCGATCTAGGTCTTGGATCTAAGTAATTTATAATCTATATTTACATGTATTATCACATGTAAATATGAATTTTAAATTAATTAGAATGTTGGGGGGCTTAATATTGAAATTTTCCGTATTCACTCTACTACAGGACCAAACAGGCATCCAATCGGTATGATTAAACTAATGCTGATTTTTACTGCCTGTGAGTTTAATATGCTTTCAAAGATGCTTAAGTATGTCTATGAATTTCCATTTTATATTATTTTAATTATTTATATATCTTACGTCATGTTGAATTTTTTTTCTTCATAATGTATGCAGATTCAAATTTATAAGTTTTAAAAGCATCGCATATTTTTAATATTGTAATCTGTTCATAAATTTCCATAAATATTTGTAATATTTTCTTTGGGCTAATAAAATAATTTAAATTTATCTTTCAGTGTATTTATTCAGAATGTGTTATTTTAAATCCTTTCTAATGTCTGTATTCAAAAGCTGTTGTTTGGAATCAAATTTCGTAAATACTGAAGTCCGCTTTTTCTTCGAGATTCTTAAATGTTTGTATAATAAATGTTATTTGTTTAAAAGTACAAATGAGCAAACAAATAGAATAAGAAACTTATGAAGGAGCTTTCATATAGTGGCAAATGGTGTATATATTGCGGGTGAAACCTCAAATAAAGATAAACTTAGGATTACCTGGATAACGTGCGTTTTACCCAGCCCCTCTGGGTAGACCCCGAAATAAAATTAAAAATTATATCAATTTCGGGTTTTATCCGGGTAAAGTGCGAATTGCCTACACACTGTTGGGTAAATCTGTACTTTGTTTCACTCAAAGTTCTGAACATACGCTGTGTGTTTTTATGGTTCTGCTTACGCATTATATATGGGAACCTAGTCTTTTTTCTCGCAGCTTATTGTTAGCAATGGCTGCTGAGACAAAATCATATGTTGTTTAAAGAGCGCTTTAATAAAAGTTTTAAAGAGTTAATTGCTTCAAAGGACTCAAATTGCTTTTATGTAAATGATGAAACATACCGTGATTTTTTACAGTCCGACAAACCACCACATATTAATTTTTATTATTTTGCATCTTGTTAATATTCTATAAATTTTAATACTTTTATAGCTTTACATAATAAATAAAATAGTGTCCTTAGTTTCTGTAACATTAATTCTGCGTAAACTAAATTAAATAGAATTAGCTAGGTAAAGTTGAACACTTGAAATTAAAATCGGCAATGGCTCCAGTCCAATAGAGCCTAAATGGCTTTGCGTGAATAACATATTTCTTTGTGGGAGGGGTTTGTCTTCTTTAGACATTCAAATAGATCAAAATATCGAAATTAAAACCACCTTTTCAAAATTGTTCAAAATACTAAAATGTTAAATTATACCCACAATATTTCTAAAACTACGAACCAGGTTCGAAATTCAATTATACATGCCTCTAGGGCTTTCAAAGGACTGCAAATTGCTCGCAATCTGTTTATAGCTAACACTTTTCTCGGATTTCAATAGAATGATCATAGACATCACGTCAAAGTATCAAACTATTTTACTAGCTTGCTTGGCAATATATAAAATACACATAATATCTCTGATGAGGTTTAAGATTCTATAAACTTGTTTTGCGGGACAAAAACATATACTAGAATTTCATATATCCAATTATTTTCAAACTCCATTAAACATATTTAGAATCTCCAATTTCATTTCACCTCCTAATTTCTTTAAAACAAAATAAAATAAAATATGTCGTACGTGTGTACCAATATTTCACAAAGTAGGAAGCATATTAAGTTGCTAATAGCTTACTCGTGGCATTTTAGATGTTATAACTTTCACTCCCATTGGAAAACTTGAACAGGTCAAAATATTAAAATATCGAAATTAAAATCTCTATAGTTCAAAACGTTAGAACTCTATTCAAAATCACGATTCATATCTTCTTGTAGGGCTTACGAGAGACTATAATTTATTGCTCACTGCTCATATTTAGCATTTTTAGTTTCGAGATATAAGCATTACAAACTTGAAAAACTGCACATTTTTTCAATATTCTTCAACTTTACAAGACTATTCTTCGAAAACTAAGAGATTTGTAAAAACAAATTATATAGATCTAGAAACTGGATTTCCAACAAAGCATTTTGTTGCTTACTATTTATATCTATCTTTATAATTTCGAAGATATTTAGAATGAAAATAAGCAAAGTAATGCAAAAGCTCGTTCGGACAAAAACTTTTCAGTTTTCTCAAAAAAAAGTTCAAAATTTGAAAATATTGATTATTTTTAAAAATTCTTAATATGTACCATATTTCTGACAAGTAAAAATTGTTTACATTTTATTGTATTAGATTCAGAGATATAAGCGTCCAAAGTCTTTACATTTTTCGTAATGCTCAGATTTCAGCCAAAGGTACCCTGAGCATAGATGTTACTTGCATCAAAACTAGCTGCGGTGCTGCAACTAGTTTGATGTGAATAACATCTATATTAATGACACTAGATGAGGGAACTATCTTAATTAGAAAGATATCATCAATATAACGGTAAATATTGTATTCAGAATTTTTGAATTTTGACTCGTAGTGGTGTAAATAAAGATTTGCTAGCACAAGTCTAGCAGATCCACCCTGAGGAGCACCCTTAATATGTAGCTTTAATTTATTACCTTGCAATAGATAATTATATAAGGAACACACTTGAGTAGGTAGTGCAGAAATGACTGCTCAAAATCCAAATTTTGACTATTATAAAAAATATTTAATTAAGTCTCATATTACTTAAAATAGATCTTTAATATCAATGTTGTTAAATAAGTTCTTAAAGTCAAAAGTTTGAAGTCCCAAAATATTTTAATGTCTAAGTTTTAAATTAAATAATAGCTGTTATTAATTATATGAGAAGATAGATGACCAACAATATTTGAAATAATTTTGTTAGGAATGGCCAAAAGAGATTTACTAACAACAGTGGCATAATATTTATGTCCAATTGTTACTTTTTTTTTCCTCAAATGGCCAGGCACTTGACTTTCATCATTCGCCTATACATCGGCCAGAAACGTGAGCCATTTAGCCGTCCTAGGATGTTGCCCCAGGCGCACCAGAGGGGGACGGACACACTGCGCCCAACAACACAACATTCATGCCTTACGTGAGACTCGAACCCACAACGCGGCGGTCGAACGATCTCTTGGAAACGCTCGCCTTGACCGTTCGACCACCGCGTCGGCTCCAATTGTTACTAATCTGAAAGAGTTTTTATGAAATTTAGGGATCAGAACAGCATAATAGAATTTTAGATTGTTGCAAGGTAATTTTAAAAGTTTGATATGCAATAATTTTCTTGATACAGTTGATGCCGATGAATCAATGTTTTTATATATATTATGTTGATTGATGAAATCATTTAAAATTTACACATAAAAGGTTTTGCAGATGGTAGCATAATTATTAGTGGCTTTATCCACATATATGATGATAACAAAGTTGGATATTAGGTCAGTTATAGCTAGTCTCAATTTTGAATTGTTAAATGTAGGTTTAATTAAAGACATATTACCTAAGAGAAGTTTGACCACATTTAAAATGTTCACCATCCACATATCAAAAGCTTCTACAGGATAATTTTTACTACATGTAATTTTGTATATGAATTTTTCCAAGTCAGTATTTAGTTTTAATTAAAAGACTAGGATTTTCGGTATTTTGAATCCGAAATTTTGTTCCATAAAGTATATGATGTTTGAGTACGGAATTTTTGACAACATTGATATCAGTAATTATGTATTTATAATTGCTGTCTATAAATTTAGAATAATTTGGATGGTTGCATACACGGGGAAAGTTGGGAGTGAAGATAAAGAATTGAATGAAGTGTTTGTTCTCTATTCTAAAAATGTTCTCCAAATAGATTGATTCATGTGATGTATATTATTATATATTTTTACTATTTTAGGATTTTAACAGGGACATTATTGAAATCTTATACCCTGAATGTAGTTCTAACTGTAAATTAACCGAGTGTTTAATTAATGAATATAAGGGAGAAATATGATTATGTATTGTACATAAGATTCTGAAGTTTAATATCTATCACATAACATGAGATGAAAGGTGACATAACAGATAAGTAACATCTAACATCATGAAGTAATTTAATCGGCATTATTCCCTTTGATAAGAGGCTGCCATCCCCTTTGACAGACTGTACAACCGGAATTCGGCCTTTGGGCAAAAAATCTTATATCTTTCGATATTTCCTTTTTGTAATCTCTGATTACTTTGTAAGTGCTCGGGATTGTCAATAAATTAAGGAGTAGTGCAATTATCAGTTAACTACTAATGTTAAGAATAAAATAAAAATTTAATACATTATTTTAATTAATACACTGAATTTGCATATTATTTATTTATTACAAATGGCCAGGCACTTGATACACCATCATTCGCCTAGAATTTGTGTATTATTGTTCGGACATTATCGTATGAGTACTAATCTGCCTGGTGGATATTTTGCTTATAATTTTGTACTGCACGTTCTCGAAATTTACCTTAATAGTCCCACAAGCTATTCTCACTCGCATAATTTACTACCAGTAAATTTAATTAATTTGAATAATGAGTCTAAACTAACTTAACTCAAAATAAATATCTAAAGCGATATAATTTGATACACAAATTAAATAATAAATTAAAGGAATATGATTGAATAATTAAAGGTAACTTTATAAAACATAAATGTAGTACATTGAGTAAATTAAAATGTATTCGAATGAATATATAGATTAATTTTTATTGGAGTCGAAACTGGTATTCCTGCGTTGCATTAAGCAACTCTAACTTTATCGGGAATTAACATCCCACTAAAATTTTATAGCTTCTGGTTATTTTATTGGGAATCTCCTAAGTAACTCCATTTCAATTGATATGTGCATTTAATAAATAATACGGTGATAATAATTATATCAATTAGGAATCATAACAAAATTTAAGATTCGAAAAGTTATATTCTAGCAATGAGCAAATTACTTTTACTTGAATAATCATGTTCTTGGATAAGTCAGGGTCAAATATGCACTGCTCTTGTTGCAATATGCAACTCCTGTTTTGTTGGGAAACTGATCCATCCCCAACAAAATTTACATAGCCACAGAGCGACAATAGCGGATGTACAAGTAACACCAAATTGAGATAATATAGATAGCTTCAAATTAAAGCAATAAGGGGAGATAAATTTGAGTAAAGGAGATTAATAGAATAACGGTATTTTTAAATTGAATTCGATTTACGTACTATGAAATAACCACTCCATGTTGGATTTTAATATGAGATAACATTAAGTGTGGGAAAGTTATTTTGTTTTGGTCTTAAACTGAGCCCATATTGGCAAACTGTTTAGTAATAATATGTCATTGAGTTCCAAATTTTATTATAATTATTTGATAATGATGTATTAAGCCCAAGGAGGCATATTGAATGATACAAGATTAATTAACAAAAGTTCTAAACAGGATACTATAATGAGTGAATAAGAATTGAACATTTGGATATATATATATATATATAAGATTTAAAATGAAAAAAGAAATTATATAGATGGAATGATTGTTTTTACAGGGTTGCAGAAAGGTCAAGGGGGATTGCGACCCCTATTTCCTGGTTAGGAGCTAGCTTTGACTTCATGAAAACGCTCCCAGAGACTCTGCACGCCCGAAACAACAATCGATCATGCCCGTGGGGAAAAAATGGCCGAATCCCAGACAACATAAAAAATGATCAAAATGACAAAAATTGGAAATTTTACTAACCAGCAAGACGAGAATCTTGGAAGAGTTGCATAAAGCGTATATACTTCGAATAGGAAAGCATACATAAAGAAGTCGCGTCTAACTTATAAAGCCGTCTGGATGTGAAACAATCAGATAATCCTAGGTAAGAGTTGAGTTGTATTGTAGGATGTCGGATAAATTAACATAATTTTTATCACTATAATTTCTGCAAAAGACATCATAATAGTGCTGTACAAAGCGGAAGGGATATGATTGTTCCCGAGTTCCGTTGATTAAATGCATCATGCATTTATTAAATTCTGTAATAGATGAGTTTAATAATCTGTATCTGTTCAAGTGATTTACGATTAAATTACGTTGTACGTTTAAACTCAAGTTGGTATTCCAGTGGGTAAAATAATTGATCTTGCAGTCATATAGATGTCTCTTGTCAAATAATTTATAACATAATTTCTGTTCTAAATTATAATAAATAGTGATGTCAAGGAAATCAACTGTTCCTATCTTCGCTGAATCCGATTCGATTAGTTCAAGACACGGTGGGTAGAATGTAAAATCAAATATAGTATATTGATTATCCACTCCAATCATGACGTCATCAACGAATCTAAAGAATGGTATTTCACTAATTAAATGCGTGCCTTTCTCATAATGATGTAAGTAAAAATCCGCAAGTAACGAGGAACATCCCCCTCCCATTGGGATGCCTTTGATTTGTCTATAAAATGCGATTCCATTATATAGTATATTCTCAAATATGACAATCTTAAGGAGGCTTTTGTACTTGTTGGTTTCCACATATTTGTGTAAATCTGAAGTAATATAAATTTCCATTAAAATATTAAAGAGATCTTGTAAGTTGATATTGTTAAATAGGTCTTTAAAATCAAACGTTCTAAAATAAAATCTTTCAGAATAAGTTTTCAATCTGTCGACCACTTCATAACTGTTTTTAATCATAACTGAGCCCTCTTTTCGTATTTTCTTCATAACAGGTGTTAATAGTTTTAATAAAATGGAATTTACTTTGGTTAAATAGGTATTACAACCTATAGTGACAGGTCTAAATTTAACAGGTTTTTTATGGATTTTTGGTATGAGCACTAAATAAGGAAATTTGACTTCATACTTTTTGGGATTGTATTTCTTTATATATATATATATATATATATATATATATATTTCTCATATTCATAACTTTGTATATAGCCATTTTTAATTTCAAACCATCTTATTTTCAATTTTGCCAAACAAAACAATTTTAATAAATGATCAATTTTTGGTATATATATATATATATATATATATATATATATATATATATATATATATTGTGTCTACTCACAAAATTTATTTGTCTTTATGAATATGATCTCAAATAGTTCATCAGCAAGAAAGATCAATCATGCTTAAAGCATTGATTATGAAACACTTTCCAACTTCAATGCAATTTTATTTAAACAAGTCTAGAATGTGCAATACATTCCTCGGTAATATTTTGAAACTTATCACAATACTGCATTAATTTATTATATTTGAAAACTTAAACCTTCATCGAAAAAAATGAACTTCATTCAAATGACGGCATTGAAATATAAATTGCCTGGTTTAAACATCTCTAAAATGTTATACATTCCTCGGTAATAGCTTTAGAATTATCATAATACTACGATAATTTATTATATTTGGAAACTTCATCGAAAACAACTGAAATTAATTCAAATGACGTCATAGAAAAAATAACAAGCCTGGATCTCTCTATAAAAACAGGATTTCATTCATAACTTTCTCCCATTCATTTCATTCATCACAATACTATAATAATTTATTTTATTTAAACATTTTGTTTAAGACCATGGAGCTACAAAAAATTAAACTCTATGCTTGAAACTTCATCGAAAAAAATCGTCCTTCTCTTTATGAAATCAATTAATATTTCATTCATATCAGCCATGCAGACTCCATGGACTAAATTATTTTGTGTTAAAAAAATACAGGAATTCTAATACAACTCATTCTATATATTTTGCTGTTTACATTTTACATAGGTGAAAAATAGGCTTAGTTGTAGAAATAATCAAATTTAGATGAGCATTTAAACTCAAATATATTGTCATTGCGTTGTTTCAGTATGTAGATGCACAGAATTTAAGCAAAAATAAAGTAGTTTTAGGACGGATACAACACTCAATATGAATTAAAAAGAACTACGGCCTACGCAATTTGTTAATTTGTTTAGAGAATCACTTTGCTGCCTTATACTGGAATTTATAAAATATTGGATTAAAAAAATGCTGTAATTTTATATTTACCTGCTTTCAGTATTGAAGATGTAGTATTGACGCTTACCTAGATATTTAAGGAATGTTGATGATTGCTTACCAACTGATCTACGGGAGCTCGGTAAGAATGTTTGCTCAAACTCTAAGATGCTAATTTGCATATTTATACGTATCAAAGTTCTTTCTCTTTTTGACACTAAGCATTAAATGCAACTCAAGTGCAAAAATGTTTCTTTCTAAGTAAGTTTCAATAATAGATTGGGACTAAACTAGTATTACATTTGTACTTTTATACAAATGTAATACTATACAATTGAGCATATGTATTAATACTACATATGTATTGATAGATTTACTGTATTTTAAATATAATTGATTCAAGAATTTCATTACATTTCTCTAACATCCTGGGTGTATGTCTACGATCTTCAAGGAATTCGAGGCTTACAAATGACTGGAACACATTTTTGGAGAAACGATAGCCAGCGTAGCGGTCGGATAAACTGTGCTATATATCCCTTCTACAAAGGGAACTCTAGCTTGATCGTTAACAGCTGTTTATTTACCAACAATTGCATTTTTACTAGTAGTTATCTTCGGGTAAATTAACAGCCCGATCGAATATTGTAAATGTTGAGGGGTTTAGTATGGTTGCTTTACTTGCCGCCCGTTCAACAACAGTGTAATAGCGCAGTCCAGTCGCTCTTTGAAAAAGCTTGGAAATGCCTTTAGTAATCCAATATAAGGGCTGTGTAATAGTAGATCGTAGTCTCTGTGTTTAAAATCCTATCCTCCTATATATTAAAGTAAAGAAAAGATCTGACGTGAGTAGCACATAACTTTCCCTATATAATGCAAAGAGTTTACTTCTTCCCCAATGAAATTGTGATAATATGTCAAACTATTGGATGATAATATGTAAAACTATTTTGAAGTACCCAATTGACTTATACTTCGTGCAACACTAAATTGACAATTATCAATATTGATAGCAACCGCAAGAAAAAATATAGTTCATATTTTTAAATATTATAATAATTAATGCATCAATTTGCCGTCATTTATTTTAATTTACCGTCATTTTTGCAATTTTGACTATATTTTAGTCAATCTTGGGCGGGCTATCGCCACGTTGGCAATATTTCGCTAAATCAGTCGCCGAATTCGGCCAATTTAGCGCCAAGCATTACACACAAGCGAAGTGAAGAGCATTTCTTATATAAATGACTATTGGCGAATAAAATTGAGAAACTCCTAAAATTACAAAATTGTTATTAAACAAGTATTTTCTCTTGTGAGTGGAATGAACTGGATCCACAAGAATGATATTAACAAATTTGTCGCATCATATTGCATGAAAAGTGAACATAAATCACGATAATTAAAACATTTTTAACACTTTACAACAAAGTTGAAAAGTGTTTATGACTTTGTTCATTCTGTCTGTCTGTCTGTCTGTCTGTCTGTCCGTTAGCACGATAACTGCCGTAAAAATGACTTAATCAAAATGAAATTTTAGTATGTTGTTCAGACGTTCTGTAGAACCTATGGGAATATAAATGAATAATATCATCCAATTAGTTTTGGATTGAACCCGGGTCGAAAAAATGAAATACATTGAGCCCTATGGGACCTAATTTTTCAAACATTTTTTAAGCGGATTTAAAATTCACAAATTGCTTCGAAAATTTTAGGTAATATTCAAATTGTTCCATAAAATATATAAAAAAAAAATTCAGCGAAATATATTCAGTAGTTTTTTAAATAAAAATTAAAATAATAATTACACCTCTTATATGAAGCGATCACGTGACCATGATATGAAACGATCACATGACCCACTTCAAAAGGATATATGGCATCCATCTTGTTTCAAAATCGTGATTTTTTTAAGTTCTTTTTAATTCATATTGAGTGTTGTATCCGTCCTAAAACTACTTTATTTTTGCTTAAATTCTGTGCATCTACATACTGAAACAACGCAATGACAATATATTTGAGTTTAAATGCTCATCTAAATTTGATTATTTCTACAACTAAGCCTATTTTTCATCTATGTAAAATGTAAACAGCAAAATATATAGAATGAGTTGTATTAGAATTCCTGTGTTTTTTTAACACAAAATAATTTAGTCCATGGAGTCTGCATGGCTGATATGAATAAAATATTAATTGATTTCATAAAGAGAAGGACGATTTTTTTCGATGAAGTTTCAAGCATAGAGTTTAATTTTTTGTAGCTCCATGGTCTTAAACAAAATGTTTAAATAAAATAAATTATTATAGTATTGTGATGAATGAAATGAATGGGAGAAAGTTATGAATGAAATCCTGTTTTTATAGAGAGATCCAAGCGTGTTATTTTTTCTATGACGTTATTTGAATTAATTTCAGTTGTTTTCGATGAAGTTTTCAAATATAATACATTATCGTAGTATAATGATAATTCTAAAACTATTACCGAGGAATGTATAACATTTTAGAGATGTTTAAACCAGGCAATTTATATTTCAATGCCGTCATGTGAATGAAGTTCATTTTTTTCGATGAAGGTTTAAGTTTTCAAATATAATAAATTAATGCAGTATTGTGATAAGTTTCAAAATATTACCGAGGAATGTATTGCATTTTAGACTTGTTTAAATAAAATTGCATTGAAGTTGGAAAGTGTTTCATAATCAATGCTTTAAGCATGATTGATCTTTCTTGTTAATTTTATGTAATATTTTTTATAAATTTATTGGGAAAATGTGCAATATCTTGTGAGCTAGTCTTCTAAAATTTGTGCCATTCGTTTTCTAATGAAATATTACATAATAAATAATTATCTACGTATTATTATTAAAAGTTCTGATTTTTGATTGATTCTATCAAAATTTCATTCGGAAATTTGAGAGTCTTTGGAACATTCGATTGTTTTTAAAATCAATAGGCCAATCAATAGTATTTACCGATTGTAATATTTGTACCAAATTTCGTTCGAAACGCTCTATTCGTTCGTATATTCGAGATATCGCTTCCAGAGACTCACGGACACTCACGCACACACACACACACACACACACACACACATACACACACGCAAACGTCACCTCAAAAAAAAAGCTTGAAACGCACCCTTCCATCAAGAACTCAAATTCCTGTCTTAGACCCTCGTTACAATACTTTTCTTACACACTATACTACCATGTATGTAGGCTAGTATTTAAATTTTTAGAAAATAATATACAAAATATTTTTGTATAGAAATAAATCATTTTATTGCTTTCCAAAATATTCGCCTTTAACATCAATATATTTTTTCATTCGAATAAACCAATTTTCAAAACAGTTATGCCATTCAGAAGTTGGTATAGCAGATACATGTGTTTTATAAGCTTCAACAGCTTCTTTCGGGCTGTTGAATCGTTGACCACGTATTTTATTTTTGATTGTTCGGAACTAGCAAAAAATCATTGGGTGTTAAATCAAGCTAATAAGGACCATGGATCACCAAGTGGAGTGCGACAGCCTAGTGGTTAGCGCGCGGGAACTGCACTCGGATGACCCTAGTTCAATTCCCGACTTTGCTCAAACTGTCCCTGTGTTCCCAAGAAGGGAGTACGAACACATTAAATATGTGAGTCCGCAAGTCCTCCCGAGAAGTTGTTGCTATGGGGAATAGGGGTACGGTCCCTGTAGATGCCGCCCCATTGGGTTTCGGTCTAATTTGAGTGGCACTTCCCGGCCGTCCAAACAGATACCTTACACCTACGGGTAGGTCGGACAGTCTAAGTCGAAGAATAAGAGGAATGCCTCATCAAATTAATTTTTCATCCTTCAAATAATTGATATTTTGAAATGCAGCGTGTGAGCTTGCATTGTCATGATGAAGAGTGACGCGACATTTCGCATTATTTTCTAATTTTAGCAACTATTTCTGGCAAACAATTTGTCGTATACCAATCAACATTTACGATTCTGCGTTCCTCCAAAGCAACGGCTACCGCAGGCCGGATTTACAAAAAAAAAATGCAATCATTTTCTTTGAAGCACTTCGTACACGAACAACTTCTGTAGCATTTGGTTCATTTTAAAACACCTAAACAGTAGATTGTTGTTGTATTTCGGGTTCATAGGAATAAATCCACGTTTTGTCACTTGTTACAATATCAAAGACATGCTTTGAAACACCAAACTTGAATCTTTTAAGATTTTCCTTGCACCATTTGACACGAGCATATTTTTCAGTTTGAGTTAAATTGTGTGAAATCCAACGCGCACATACCATTTGACTTTTAAGGGAACATATAAAAATTAATGCACTCGAGTCCTTGAAATATCCAAGGATGCCTCAATTTCATCATATGTGACATGACGCTCTACATTGATCATTTGTTTCACCGTATCAATGTTTTTTGGCGTCACAGCAGTTCTCGGTCGTTCTTCATGAAATTGATCACTGAGATTCCTACGTCCAAGATGGAATTAATTAAACCAGTTGTAAATTGTTGTTTAGGTGCTTCATCACCAAAAATCGATTTCATTCGATCGACGACACACTGTTGCTGTGTCAATCCTTCTTCTTCTTCGAACCGTCCGACCTTCCCGCATGTGTAAGGTATCTGTTTGGAAGGCAGGGATCTACCACCTAATTAAGACCGAAACCCGCGGGGGCGCCATCCACAGGGACCGTATCCCTCGTCCCCTACCACCCACCTCTCGAAAGGACGTATGGATCCACATATTTAACTCGCCCGAACTCCGAGTAAACACGGCTACTGTTTGGGTAAAGCCGGGAATCTAATTCGGGTCATCCGAGTGCAATCCCCGCGCGCTAACCACGGAGCTATTCCACCCCTGCTGTGTCAACCCTTCTTCTTCTTCTTCTTCTTCTTCGACCCAGACCGTCCAACTTACCCGACAATGTAAGGTATCTGTTTGGACGGCCGAGAAGTGCCACCCAATTTAGACCGGAACCCATTGAGAACGGCATCCACGGGGACCGTACCCTCCTTCCCCTACCACCAATCTTTAAGAAGGATCTGTGCATTTAACGTGACCGTACTCCACGTGAACACGTGAACTGTTTACGAAGGCCGGGAAAGAACTCGGGTCGTTCGAGTGCACGCGTTAACCACTGGGTGCCTACCCCTTGTGTCAACCTTTGTCGAAAGCCATAATAAATCCTAGCTCAAAAGGCTCTTTGACTTAAATCCATGTTTTTTCACTACCTAATTAACTTCAAAACAACGCGCAATGAATTTTATAGCATTTCTAGTTCCTTAACAGCCAATGCTCGCTTGAAAGTTCAAATTTTAAAAATTCGTCTGAACTGAAAGCTGTTATTTTTGCTATTGCCACATTCTAAAATCTTAAGTTCTGGCCCTCGTATATAGGGAAAGTAAAAACATTTTTAAATAACTAATAAGCATATAGATTGCACAAGCCCATGGTACTTTTGAATATAATTATCCTCTCACCGTCTGGGTCAGACACGGATTCTATTTATATTTGGAAATTTCTTCTTGTATGGGCTATTTCAGGCATGGTCTATGACGACTGTTTAGTCGTCTATGTGACCTCTTTAACCTTTGTAAGGTTAGTTTTCGGCTAAAAATGAGAATTATCGACCCTTGCTGACCTCTACGTCAGTTGCTTCAATGACAGGGGTTTTAAGGGGCATAACGCTTCCCAGAGACCCATTCACTGGTGGTGTGCAGTGTTCATTTGAAAAACGTTTTCAGTAAAACGTCCTTAATGGACACTTCCGAATAGCAGACACCTCTATTTAATGGACATTATTTTAAAATTTAGTCCCTCCCCCTCATCTAAAAAATACCCTGTCTTGTGTATTTATCTACAAATAGCAGATCCTCAGAAAAATGAACAATAGCGCTGCTCGTCAAAAACACATCTGTTGAAATATGTTTTTAATGCGTAAATATGCATTTTAATCACACATTCAAAAATGAACTTCAATCACAATTCTAGTGCTAATGAAAGTAAAAGCAAAATATGAATATTCATTTGGTGATAATTTTGAGAATGTTTATGGAAGTATTTTATTATTGCTATAAAATGTTCTAGGCATACCAATATAAAGGCCTATAATAAGAATGAAAGTTGCCATACAGTTTTATAACAGATCCTACCATAAATGTCCTATGAACATGCACATATTTTTAAATATCGTGCATTTCATTCACTCTTAGCATTTTTATGTCAAATTATTTCATTTTACTCAACAAGGAAATAAAACTTATTGAAAGTTCAAATTCCAATATAAATTTCACTTATAACACAAAAATATTTTCCAAGTTAAACCTCTAATCGCTCAGCCTCCCTAGTCAAAAATACCATGCTACACTATTGGTGAAAAGTTGGCCATAACTGATGTACCATTAGCGATTACGATATTATAGAATTTTTCTTAATCAAAATCGAATGCTTTCTTAATCATCAAAATTATCTGAACTTTTGAGTTTTGCATGTCTTTTGTTTTGGATTCCGTAAATGCATTTATCTGTCCCACATGGTGTTGTGATAGAGTTTCTATCTAATCTGTCCTCACAATGCATTAAATGGGGCGTTCGTTGTTTCTACTGTAATGCTGGCTGTCAACAATGGAGAATTTTAAGAAGGATCTCGTTAGAAAAGAATTAATTCCCATCAAAATTCTTATGTTCTTAATTTATGGGGGTAAGTTCATTCTTTGTGTAGTTGTTAATATTTGTTTTAATTTAACGCAGTAATTAAGAGGGTTTTTTTTTTTCAGAACCTAAGATGAAGGATAATTTTTTTTTTGTTTATTAACAAGCAATAAAATATATTCCTATAATGTTTAAGATAATTACCCATAGTAGTCAAGCCGATAATAAATCTGGGCCCAATCCAGGAGGTTCCGGTTGAATGTAACTTTGAAGTAATAATAAGGGTAATATTTTACAAATTTGATTTCGGAATTTTTTACATATATTAACCACATTGTGTTAACCTCACCATTCGCGAAATGTTTTATGTAATATTTAACTTATTAAAGAATTCGAAAAATATGCAGAGCAGTGGAATTCAACACACGACCTGGCGAATGATTTTCTGCGGCCTACCAATTAACTTAAAAAAAAACATCCTTCTGTACAAATAGACGTTATGTTTTTATCGCAATGACTATATTTGGACTAAAACATATTTATGTTTTCCCGGATAGTCTTATATGCTGAGGAATATGAACATCCGGTGTAGAGCTTTTAAAAATACTCGCAAAAATATAACATAGGGTTCACAAAATTCCCAATGCTTTTCTAAAATTCCACAATAATTTAGCACACCAAAAAAAAGTTATGTATTTTTAAATGAAAACAATCGAACAGTTTTTATCTTAGAAAAGATAAAGTTATTAGGCAATAATTAGTTATTTATTAGTCATTAGTTGTCCTTTGATATTATCACCGTCCGATAAAGATCTAAATGGGTCTGGAAAAGCCTTAAAATATTTCAATATTGGCCCGCTGTAGCCTGAACTATTTATTTTTCATATACACTGAAAACCATAAAGCCACGGTTGTTTTTTAAATATATTTCACCTCGTATAGATGAAATTCCAATAATTTTTCATGCACCGTGTCAGTAATATATAACTTAAAAGTCCGGTTCGAAATTTTCCAAGCGAAAGCCTGAAATTTATCAGAGACCGGTCAAAGAATGGAATAGAGCCAGTGCTCAATTGTCTTGAGATGCTAAACTGGGAAATTTTCACAGCTGCTTGTTAAAAACAATTTCTACATTTTACATGTGTCATCTACCCCAGACCCGGCGCCTGTCCAAGGGATGCGCAGAGTTGGGCAAAATACATTGAAAATGTATTTTCGATAAAAATACAAAATACATAAATTTTAGGCCATGAAATAAAAAATACAAAATAATTTTCAAATTAAAAAAAATTCAAAATGCAAAATACATATATTTTTAAAATACATTCAAAATACAAAATGCATTTTAAAAAATAAACATTGATGTTCGTTAGACTGGATTGAATTTTCAATGCAAAATAGCACTTATCTTACATTTTATTGGAAATAAACAAAAGTTTGTTGAACATTAACATTGGCATTTAAAAGGATTGGAATGTATAAAAAAAGTATGACTTTAAAGACAAATCTCTTTGAAATTTTAAATCTGTATATAAATAAAGTAAACACAAATAAAGAAAATAAATGAATCTATGGGGAGTCCATTTCATAAAACAAAGATATAATAATAAAATAAAAAAATTCATAATAGTGGCAAACAGTTTGTCCACTTCATTTCTGACGGAACTACTCAGCATTTTAATTCTCTTTTGCATACATATTTCATACAGTCATGCAAATTTTCAGAAAAACGGAAGTGGCGTCTCCAAAGCCAAAAATGGAAATACTTAATTAACCCCATATCCCCTCTAAAACACGTTGAGCCCATACGTCGAGTCCATATCAGTCGAATTCATATCAGAAAGTTGAATCCATATCAGTCATCATCTAAGCTCTATCTGTAGCCAATCCTAAAAAATAGATGTTTCAAGAAATGTTTTTGAATCGAAAGTGAAAAACCAAACAAACAAAAGTGAAACAAAATAACAAGAAAGATCAATCATGCATAAGCATTGATTATGAAACACTTTCCAACTGAAATGCAATTTAATTTAAAAAATTTTAAAATGTGATACATTCAGTGGTGATATATTTTACATTATCACAGTACTACAGTAATTTATTATTCTTAAATATTTAAAACTGTATCGAAATATAAATCATCTGATTCTCTATGCAAAATCAATGAATATTTCATTCCTATAACTTGTTTTCCAGACTCCAGAGCTAAATAATTTTGTGTGAAAAAAATTCAGCAATTCTTATGTAAATCACCTTACAATCGCTTCAAATATTTGCATTCTGCATAAGTTAAAATTAGGCTTCGTTGAATAAATAATAAAAGTTCAGGGATCAATTAAAATCACAACTATTGTAATTGCATAGGCACGGAATTTAGATACACAAATAATACACAGATACGCAGATAATATATGTGTGAGTGTGTGTGTATTCAAAGTATTGGAATCGTGCCGAAGATCGGAACTCGAATTTTCAAAGGATCTACACATTTTGGTACTTCTAGAACACGAAAAACTATTTTTAGGAAGACGTCTGTGTATGTAAGAGTGTATCTTTGTATGTTTCTGTGTGTCTGTGAGGATATTACATCCACTCTAATTGAAAAACTAATGGACCGAATTTCATAAGATTTGGTATGTTTTTTGTGGGAAATCCTGATGTTCATTAGATTATAGTACGATTCGTAATAAAAGAATCTGCCTTCTTTGCGAAATGGCCGCAGAAATTGCCTTTATCCACTCTAGCTAAAAACTAATGGAACAAATTTAACAAAATTTGGTGTATAATATTTCAATGACCTACAAGAGATTTATATACCAAATTTAACAAAATTTGGTACATAAATCATTTGTAGGTTATTCTAGTACGATTCAGGAAAAAGGAACGGGCTATTTTTGCGAAATGCCCCGCTAAAATCGTTAAATATAAAAATAAAGGACTACGTGTGCTCAATTATATCAATCAAATTCCTATTCTATACGTGATTTTTGACAACAAAAAGAATAAGGCTAACTCCATTACTCTAAGACTAGCCGTTCTTGCGATATTCTAGTTTTTTCGCGTTTTCGCTACGCCACCTTTGACAATAAGTCCAGCTATCAAATGAGAACCAAATTTAAGTTTAACGTGCAAATTCAATGTCATTTAAAATACTTATGGCTGTTATTTTGTGCAGATAAACTCAAATTATTCTTGAAGAAATAAAGAGAACGTGAATATGAGTCTGCAGGGAAAGACATATGCTGTCCATATCAGAATTTTTAACAATATTACAACAATGATTTATAGAAGTGAACGGGGATTATTTGCAGGCCATTTCGAAAAAAATGTATGATCTATATTTAAAGATCCACCAAATTTTTGCAGAATAAAATGTTCAACAAATTTAAGCTGTGTACCAAATTTTAACTCTCTAGGACGTAGGAAAGTGCATTAAAAATGCCATCAAATAAGTATATCATGAAGAGTGATATAAAAGTAAAAAAAAAATTGAAAAATTGTTATCTACCAAATTTATTTTAAAATGTGAAGCCTCTTTCATATACAAAATATTTAAACTCTTGGAAAGATATTTATTATATCATATATCTCTTTTTTCTTTCTGGAGGATATCCCAAAAGTCAGAATTTAATTGAATTTGTTTTTTTCCCTATATTAAATAATTTTTAATTAAAAAACTACTTAACGTATTTTACTGAAATTTTTTGTATAAATTTTATGCGATAATGTGAATATTTCCTAAAAATTTCGAAGCAATTTGTGAATTTTAAATTTGCTTAAAAAATGTTTGAAAAATTAGGTCCCATAGGGTTCAATGTATTTCATTTTTTCAACCCGGGTTCAATAAAAACTAATTGGGTGATATTATTTATTTATATTCCCATAGGTCCCACAGACCATCTGAAAAACATACTAAAATTTCATTTTAATAAAGTCACTTTTACGGCAGTTATCGTGCTAACGGACAGACAGACAGACAGACAGACAGAATGAACAAAGTCATAAACATTTTTCAACTATGTTGTAAAGTGTTAAAAACAGAAGTGGAAATATTCATTGAACGCTCAAAACCCTCCGGAATTTAATGCTGAATTTAAATAGGCTATCATTTCAGCTCTATCTATAGCCAATCTTGAGAAACAAAGTTTTAAGAAAATTTTTTGAGCCGGAAGTGAAACTGGAAGAGAAACTGGATGTGAAAATTATTAGTGAACCACCCTACCTCCTCCAAAATTTGATTTTTAATCCATATAAGTTATCATCTAAGTTTTATCTATAGCCAATTTTGAAATATATATATAGACATTTCAAGTAAAATAAAATCTTTTGAGCATGAAAGGAAAAGAAGAACAGGAAAGGGAAATCCTTAGTGGACTCCCTGTCCCTCCGGTATATGATGATAACTTTAAATAAGTCATCATCTGAGCTTTATTTATAGCAGATTCCGAGAAATACATATTTCAAGCAAATATTTTTCTGAAAATAATATCGCAAAAATTTTTTGCCAATAAAATTTATTGCATAATATTGCGCAACAACAATTGAACGAAAGCCAAGGGTCTAGCAAAACTATTCGTACAATTTAAGTACTAGTGCATAAAACTTAAATCTTACCTTTTGATGCTTTTTAAAATTTAAACCATTTATAACCGTACACTTTGGTTTGAATAATTACCATTCCTTCTCAACTTTTCTATTATTATCAATAGATATCTCAAAAAAACATTTTCGATCTAATACTGCACACTGTGCATATCATAATCTATTAATTTCCGTGATACATTTTCACACTTCTTCCATCTTTTCTCATGTCTTTGTAATAACTAACTGCATTGCTACTCTTTGAATTCACAGCCGAACTAGGATGGCCTATTGAACTTTCAAGTTCTCTCTTCTTATCCCTTTCCATACATAGACAGAAACGCACCATCTGCCAAACAACATTATATGAACGCAAAGTTTAAACAGAAATTATATTTACAAGCCAATAATTAACATCTTTATTAGCAGGTTGAAAAAAAGATGCTCAGATTAACTCCTAGAAACAAATTCAACGACTAGACAAAAAAACCTGATGTGGGCAGCACATGACTTTCGTTATATAATGCAATGAATTTACTACATTTACAGTAAAAAAACAGATTATTATTATAGTAGATATTTATATTCTTTCCAAGATATTGAATTTTCGTCAATGAGTCGTCATTTTCATTGATTTAGCGTCAGTTTTATCCATTTGGCAAGTTTTCCGTTAATTTAGCAACATTGAAAAAAGTCGCCAAGTTGGCGACATTCCACCAAATTCATCGCCAAAATCTCGCCAAGCGTTATGGACGGAGAAATAAGTTATTCTTACAGCAGATGAATGACTATTGGCGTTCAAATACAAAAGTATTACTCAAAGTATCTTTTTTCATGAATGGAACGAGCTAGATCCACGAGAATAATGTCACCAAATTTATCGCATGGTATTACATATGAAAAGTGAACATGATTCTCAATAGAAAATATTTTGTTTTATTTTATATGACTTTTTGATAATTTTTTCGAAAAATATTTAATATCTCGAGAACGGTTCATGTTAACGTTCTGAAATTTATGTCAATCGTTTTCTAATGAAAAATTACATAAGAAATGTCTATTTGAGTAACTTTATTAGCGGTTTTGATTTTTTGACGATTTTTTTCAAAATTTCACTCGAAAATTTAGGGAGGTTCTGAACATTCGATTGCGTATAAAAACAATAGGCTGCCAGTGTTTACAGATTGTGATTTCTGTACCAAATTTCGTTGGAATCGGTCCATTCATTCGTCAGTTATCGTCTCCAAAGACTCACTGACACACACACTCACATACTTTCACACACACAAACATCACTTCAAAAATTTTTGATTCGTGATCAGTGATACTTGAAATACTCTCCCGTCGAAAACTCGAATTCGAATTTTCGATTCCGTCACAATACTTTCCTTGGGCCAACGGCCGTACCGTGCTGAAAACACCGGTTCTCGTTAGATCACCGAAGTCAAGCAGCATCGGGCGCGGTTAGTACTTGGTGGGTGACCACCTCGGAACACCGCGTGCTGTTGGCCATCTCGGGTGCGGTATCCCCGTGGTTTGCGCGCTAGATTTGCACGCTACCACAAATGCCGCCGTGTTCATGCGGAGTACGATCACGTTAAACATGTGGGTCCGTAAGTCCTTCCGAGAGGTTGGTGGTAGGGGAAGGAGGGTACGGTCCCTGTGGATGCCTCCCCCACTGGGTTCCGGTCTAAATTGGGTGGCACTTCCCGGCCGTCCATACAGTTACCTTACACCTTTCTGGTAGGTCGGACGGTCTGGGTCTCAACAACAACAATACTTTCCTTGGGCCAACGGCCGTACCGTGCTGAAAACACCGGTTCTCGTTAGATCACCGAAGTCAAGCAGCATCGGGCGCGGTTAGTACTTGGTGGGTGACCACCTCGGAACACCGCGTGCTGTTGGCCATCTCGGGTGCGGTATCCCCGTGGTTTGCGCGCTAGATTTGCACGCTACCACAAATGCCGCCGTGTTCATGCGGAGTACGATCACGTTAAACATGTGGATCCGTAAGTCCTTCCGAGAGGTTAGTGGTAGAGGAAGGAGGGTACGGTCCCTGTGGATGCCTCCCCCACTGGGTTCCGGTCTAAATTGGGTAGCACTTCCCAGCCATCCAAACGGTTACCTTACACCTTTCTGGTAGGTCGGACAGTCTGGGTCTCAACAACAACAACACTCAAACTGCTACTGAAAACCCTCGGATCAGTGAAGTGGTCTGGGACTTCAACACAGACATAGAGAAGAGCTATTCTTATATATAAATGTCTATTGGGAAAATGTTGGTTGTAAAAATACAAAACTATTACATAAACATCTTCTCTCGTGAATGAAATGAACTAAATCCACAAGGATGATGTTAACAAATTTGTCTCTTAATATTGCATGAAAACTGAGCATATTTCACCATAGTTAATACATTTTTTAATTTCATGTAATAGATTTAATTATTTATTAGATAAACATGCAATATATTGAGAACGGTTCATGTAAGATTTCTAAGGTGTGTGTCATTCATTTACTAATGAAAAACTACCGAACATATTTTGCTGAAATTTGTTTTATACATTTAATGGGATAATCTGAATATTTCCTGAAATTTTCGAAGCAATTTGTGATTTCAAATTCGCTTAAAAAATGTTTGAAATATTAGGTCCCATAGGGTCCAATGTATTTCATTTTTTCAACCCGGGTTCAATCCAAAATTAGTTGGGTGATATTATCCATTTACATTCCATATGTCCCACAGACCATCTCAACAACATACTAAAATTTCATTTTATTAAAGTCAATTTTACGGCAGTTATCGTGCGAATTACCAGACAGACAGACAGACAGACAGAATGAACAAAGTCATAAACAGTTTTCGACTATGCTGTAAAGTGTTAAAAAAGCAGCATATAACTGCTTCGAGGATACTTTGGGATCTCCCTTTTCAGTGGAAATAGTCTAACAAACCCAAGTCAAAATGACTAAATGGCCATAAATAATAATAATAATAATAATATATATATATATATATATATATATATAAAGCCAGTCAAAAAGCAGAATAAATAACAGCCCAGCCGATCTAAAACAGAGAATTAACACAGAAGACTGCTTCCAAACAGAACAAAAATATTCCAAAAAGATGAGATACGCCAAAACAAGATTAAGAACGTACCAACAAGACGAAAATAAAAGAAAACGTGATTCTTGTGTGCCGTTTTATCTTATTTTCGTCTTGTTGTCTCTTAATCTTCTTAGGTCTTATCTCGTCCTGTCGGAATATTTCTGTTGTGTTTTGGTCCAATCTTGTATATTAGTTAATTTGTTTGACATTAGCTTTATTATCCTTTGCTCTGCTTTCTCATTGGCTCTCTCAGGTGGACTGTTAACTCCTGAATTGAGTATATATATATAAATATATATATATATATACATATATATTTATTTTTATATATATATATATATATATATATATATATATATATATATATATATATATATATATATATATATATATATATATATATATATATATACAGCTGTCTGCTGCTTTATGTCATTAGTTCGTGCCTAATCACTTGTACTTGAGTTTTTCTCTATCCACAATGAATGCTCAAAATGCATTTTTCCATCAAAATTTGTGAGTCGGATTTTTAACCACTTCATTATAATCTCTATTTTATATACTGCAGTGAAATAAAAGACATATTATTAAAAATATTTTATTTTTGATACATTAGCATATTTAATATCACTTGCACTTGAGTTTTTCTCTATCCACAATGAATGCTCAAAATGCATTTTTCCATCAAAATTTGTGAGTCGGATTTTTAACCCCTTCATTATAATCTCTATTTTATATACTGTAGTGAAATAAAAGACATATTATTAAAAATATTTTATTTTTGATACATTAGCATATTTAAATCAGTCATACGAATCCCAATTGCTAATAACACAGCTGCCCCTGCAAATTGTGAACCACCTACAAACACTTAGTAAGGCCCCCTCCCCCCCCCTCTCCGCACTAGATATTCCCGTCTCGCCTTTGTGAATTTTTCACGCCTTATCTTCTCTCAAAAAATATAGGAACCCCCCCCCCCCCACACACACACACACACACACACACACACGCACTCCAGTGGTGACCAATCCGCCTGTAGACGGCACTGTTAGAAACCAGTCCAATAGTTTTTAGCACAATGAATAAACCCGACAAGAAATGCGCCCGTGAAAATGTAATTGAGAGTAAATGCAGATATCACCATAAAGAGTTGTTTTTATTAGAAAGATTATAAAATAGTCTAAAATAGATTTTTTTTTCTTTTTTTTTTTTTTTTTTTTTTTTTTTGTACCCAGGCCGTCCGATCTACCCAAAGCTGTGGGGTAACTGTTTGGTCGGTAGGAGCAGTGTCACCCAATTTAGACTTGTACCCGTTAGGGTGACAACAACAGGGTCCGTACCATCCATCACTAACCCATCACCTCTCGGATGAGCTTTCATACCCAGAAATTTAACATGTTCGGATAGAATTTTTTTGATTTTACATGATTACAACTCTTGTTATAATACAAAATTAAAGGCCTGGGTTCCAATATTCTCAATGGAGAGATAGCTAATCGCTTCTATGTTTTGAAAGCAAACGACCTGGATATACGATATGAAAGTCGATAAGCATACACTCCAGTTTTATATAAAGAAGTATGAGACAGATAAGCAAAAGTAATTCAGGGTTCTTTAACATTAGGCTCTTCATTACTTTTCTAATATACATAGTATAATGTATAAGGAAAGTATTGTGACGGGGTCGAAAATTCGAATTCAAATTTTCGACGGGAAAGCACATTTCAAGGAACCCTGAACATGAATCAAACATTGAGGTGATGTGTGTGTGTGTGTGTGTCAGTGAGTCTGTGGAGACGATATCTCACGAACGAATGGAGCGATTCGAAACAAATTTGGTACAAAAATTGCAATCCATGAATACTGGAAGCTTATTGTTTTTAAACGCAATGGAATGTCCAGAACCCCCCTAAATTTTCGCCGGAAATTTTGAAAAAATCATCAAAAAATCAAAACCTTTAATAAGATTACGCAAATAGATGTTTCTTATGTAATTTTTCGTTAGAAAACGATTGACATAAACTTTAGAACACTAGCACGAATTGTTCTCCACAAATTGCACATTTTCCAAATAAATTTATCAAAACATCACATTACATAAAAAAAAAAATCTTAACTATTGTGAAATACGTTCACTTTCATATATAATATAATGCGACAAATTTGTTGACATCATTCTCGTGTATCTAGCACTTTCCATTCATGAGAAAATATACTTTAATTAACAGTTTTGTAATTAGACGCCAATAATCATTTATGGACTATAAGAATATTTTTCCGTCCATAACGCTCGCCAATATTTTGGCGACAAATTTGACGGAATGCCACCACTTGGCGACTTTTTTAAATGCTGCCAAATTAACGAAAGTATCGTCAAATTGACAAAAAAAATTATGCTAAATCAATGAAAATGGAGACTAATTGATGAAAATTCAATATCTGTAGCGGGATGTCGCGTATTAGAACTGCGAGAAATATAAATTAATTGGGTATGAAAAAGTTTTGCATGGTCATCCGGAAAGGCCACAAATATACGATTCAATGTTAAATACAGTGTGTCATGGATCTTATACATCTGTTTCGGCAATAGGAGCTTACGATTTCGTCCCCAGTAGCTGAACGGTAGAGCGTCGCCTGGTCAGTTCATAGATCCAGGTTCTATTCCCGGTTGGGGCAAGATTCTCTACAACAGTGGTTCCCAAACTTTCCGGTCCGCGGACACCCTCAGAGAAAAAAAAAATTCGCGGAAACCATATTGCAAGGGCGTGTTTCCATTGGATATATACAACAAGCATAATTTAGTGTGAACAATGAGGGAGAGGCGAGAGATGTTCGCTACGCCCCCCCCCCCCTTCTATTCAAAACTGACGTCATCCGGTCTCTAGTAGTATTACTGCTTGAAGTTACAAGTGCTTTGACGTCCGAGCTACATCAGAGTATCGTCACCGTTAATCATGGCATTGTGCCATAACGAAACCTACTCCCACACAATTTAATTCTGTTTGAAGATATAACCTATCAGTTTGAAATTAATTTCATGAATGCATTTAATTCAAAATTATTTTGAAAAAAAGTTCATTATTATTTTATTTAAAAAATAAAATAAAAAAAAGACTGGAGAAAAATAATAAATTTTATTTTTTTTAAAGCTAACTATTTATTAGTTAAATATTGCGTGTTGTTCGCGGACCCCCTAAAACCACGTCGCGAACCCCCAGGGGTCCGGGAACCCCAGTTTGGAAACCACTGCTCTACAATCTTATACATCATTTTTTCACTCTGAAAGAAGTAAATTCATTGCATTATATAAGGAAAATCATGTGTTGCCCATATAAGAATTTTTAAAACAGTAACATGGGCATGATACATATACCCCTATATATAACAAGCAAATATTTATTAAAATGGTTAAATGAAATGAATAACAGTTTTATATATATATATATCTGATTATTTCAGTCCAGATAATAATTCCCAATTAATTAATAATATAAGTAAGCGTCGCCACATTTTTGGATTTAAAACTTTTCATTTTAAAGATTCGTTTAATATTATAGATATTGAAGATTTATATAAAATAATTATCTCTATATATTAATCAAGATAATTTAAAAGAAATAAGTCTCCAATGTAACTACATTTTATATTATTACTTTCCGTATATACATAGTTTAATGTATAATGTAAGTATTGTGACGTTGTCGAAAATTTGAATTCGAGTTTTCGACGGAAAAGCACGTTTCAAGCATCCCTGAACACGAATCGAGCATTTTTGAGGTGATGTCTGTGTGTGTGTGTGTGTGTGTCCGTGAGCCTGTAGAAACGATATCTCACGAACGAATAGAGCGATTAGAATGAAATTTGGTACAAAAATTACAATCTATGAGTACTGGAAACCTATTGTTTTTAAACGCAATCGAATGTCCAGAACCCCACTAAATTTTCACCGGAAATTTCGAAAAAATCATCAAAAAATCAAAACCTCTAATAAAGTTACATAAATAGACATTTCTTATGTAATTTTTTCTTAAAAAACGATGGTCATAAGCTTTAGAACGCTAGTATAAACCGTTCTCGAGATATTACACATTTTTCAAATACATTTATCAAAAATCACATAAATTAAAAGAGAAGTATTAACTATTGTGAAATATAATTACTTTTCATATGTAATATCATGCGATAAATTTAGTGGTATCATTCTCGGGGATCTAGCTTGTTCCATTCATAAGAAAAGATTCTTTGAGTAAAACTTTTGTATTTGAACGCCAATTTATCTGCTATAAGGATAACTTATTTCTCCGTCCATAACACTTGGCGAGGGCAACGAATTTGGCGGAATATCGCCAACTTGGCGACTTTTTTCAATGTAGACAAATTGATAAAAATGACTCTAAATCACTGAAAATTACGTCTAATTGATGAAAATTCAATATCTTGGAAAGAATATAATTATTCATTATAAAAATAACCTATGTTTCCATCCATAACGTTTGGCAAAATTTTGGTGACGAATGTGTCGGAACATCTCCAATTTTTTTAAAGTTGCCAAATCACGAAAATGTCACCCAATTAATAGAAATTCGCCAAATTGATGAAACTGACGCTAAATCAATGAAATGACAACTAATTGATGAAAGTTCAGTGTCTTGGAAAGAACTTAAGTGTAGACTATAAGAATAACCCATTTCTCCGTCCGTCCGTAACGTTTGGCGAGACATTTAACGGGACTTCGCCAACTTGACGACTATTTTAAATGTTGCCAGAGTGACAAAAATGTCGACAATCTGATAAAAATGACTCCAAATTAGAAGTAATGTTTCACAAATTCTGATTTCCGTCATATGGCGGGCATACCCTCTAGTATATAAGAAATGCTCGTCTCTCCGTTTGTCTGTAACACTTTAGTGAAGTATTTTGGCAAACTTGGCGAATAATTTTGCAAAATATCGTCAACTTGACTATATTTTGTACCATATTGACCAAAATATCGTCAAAATTGCAAAAATGAAGCTAAATTAATGAAAATGACGCCTAACTGATGAATTAATTATTGAAATAATTTAATACATGAACTATATCGCTTATTGAGGATCAATATTGATAATTCTTTATTTAGATACACGCGAAATATAATTTAATTGGGTACTTTGAAATAGTTTTACATGTTGTCATCCGAAAAATTGCCAAATGTACAATTCAACGAAAAAAACACAGTACCGTGGATCTTATAAATTTTTTTTTACTGTAAAAGGAGTAAATTCATTGCATTATGTAAGGAAAGTCATGTACTGCCCACATCAGATTTTTTAATAATTATTTACTTCAGGATAAGAATATTGTTGCGACGTATCCTCTTGAATCGTGGGTGTATTTTCAGGATACAAAAATTAGTTCAAATTTCTTGATATCTCGCGATTTTTTTTTTTTTTGAAACACTTACAAACTTAAACATGAAATATATACCGCGACTAGCTCAATAACTATCTTAAGAGATCACTAAACAACTGTCATGTACAATAAAACAGCAATTAAATTCTCAACTAACTAGCAAAATATCAAATATTTTCCTCAATACACTGGCATAGCTTACAATTCATTCTGATTCGTCTTAGATCAACTCTTTCAAATTAAGCGATGACGTCCCTATATACTCCCCATAGCAACTTCTAGGAAGTACTCGTATCTCCGAAACCAGTCGATATTTCGAGAAAATTCTAGTGGATTTGGAAACTCGACAAAAGTCTCCAAGTCGGCGATATTTTACAAAATCTGGCCATGCCCCGAAAACTAGCCAAAAGCACGGCAACCCTTGTTTCATATAATAGCGATGGTTCCCTGTATAAATGTTTTCTGTTTGCATGGAGTCAATATGCCACAAAATTTCATGCATTCATAACACTATACGTTTACAAAAATCAGGGGAAAATAGTAACAGTATTTTGACTAAGTCATACCTATTTTATTAAAAGTGTTTTAACCAAAAATGAATGATCCCTGTGGTTAAAGAGTTATCACTAGCCATTCTCGTGGTATTAGAAACTGTACCTTTTTCTAACAAGGATCACTATATCTCTGGAACAAATTAAGCAAATTAAATGATATTTGATACGATTATTTTAATCGATGTCAGAGGCTTATTGATTTCCGAGATGAATTCCGGTCCAGGGAAAAACCCTCAATTTTCCGAATTTTTCGAAAATCCTAAAAACGTTATAAAAAATTGTATAATATGATTTGTTACATAAAGGCGAATGACATCATTTATAGAACGCTGACATGCATTGTTCTTAATATATTACACGTTTTGGGGTCTAAAATGGAAAACCATCATAAAAAATAAATATGCGCGTTACTATGAAATTAATAAATACTGTGTAAGTACTTTTAAATCCACATATGTTGACACCGTTGTTTAGTAGTTATCAAAAACCATTCTCGAAATAATCAAAATTTTGCTTTTTCCACGTAGAGCACGATATACCTCAAAATAGTCAAGTGAATTATATATAAATTTTTATAACATTATTATCATCAATTGTTACCATCAAAATGTCTATTGATTTTGAGAGAGGTTAATTTATTTTTCTATTGTTTTCTCCAATATCGAAATTTGGTAACCTGTGGAGGAAGTCGTTGAGCACATGAAACATTTTTACAATTCTGAGAATGCTATGAGTTTTGAGAGAGCCAATTGAGGTTCTCCCGAACTTTGCTTAATAAATTACCTAATTCAATATTTCTAAAATTTCCAAAATGGAATCGATTATGAACAATGTGCTTTTCTTTGATTACAATATTTTAAACAATTGATCCAAATATTTATATAGAGGTTGAATCTCATTATAATGAAATTCGTGGAATCGTGAAATTACTTTGTTTTAAAGTAAAATTGGTTATTGAGGAATTCGTTATAATGAAAATGCATTAGTAAATACTTGTAATACTTATTATTTTTTATTGTAGGTCAGGCGACTCTATATCCTTACTTCACAGTCCACCTGAAGTCATTAGGAGTAAGCATCACACAAACTTCAATTATTTTTGCTGTGCAGCCAGTCATTGCCCTATTAGTAGCTCCGGTGGTTGGCATGGTGGCAGATAAAATTGGAAACTTTAAGCGCATATTCTCTTTTTTCTTAACATTTTCTGCAATAACTGCTAATCTTTTACTCTTAGTACCAGAAGTACCGCAAAGAGAAAAATTACTTTATTTTAATGTAAAATGTGATTCAAGTTCTGAGACTAGGATTGAGTTAAACAAAGACATTTCATGTGAGATAAAACGTGATATAAATAGGACATATTCTAATATGACTATACGACTGAGTTGTGACGATTCGTGCCAAAATATGGATGAATCTTTCTTACCTTTGTACCTCAAAGGTGGGGACACAGATTGCCAGTGTCCTAGCGAGAAGGAGAGCAGATGCTCCAATATTGACAAAAGTATGGACTTGAACTTGTATTTAAATATTCAAAATTTATATAATTCATCAAGTACATTCATTGCATATGAATCATTCCAAATTAGTCGCAACGATATAATGTATGAAGGTTTACATTGCTGTACTCAGTGTAAAGCAAACTGTACTTTTGTAACCCAAAATCCAGTATCAGACTGCTTAGATTTTCCTGAAAATGAAGATTTTGATCCGACATTCTGGTCTTATCTTGGCATTCGGTTGGTCGTGACTCTTGGTATAGGACTTGTAAATGGACTATTTGATGCAGCATCAATGACAATTATTCAAGATTTGAATGCCGATGTTGGTTTTCAGAGATTCTGGTCAACAGTGGCAATGTGCATGTTTGCTCCAATCAGCGGATATTTAGTAGATACATTTCACAATTATAGGCCATGTTTTTTCATGTACGGAGCTTTGTACTTAATAGCAGCAATTACTTCTTTGAAATTAGATCTAAGCATGAAACTTCCATCGGAGAATCCATTAAAGAACCTTGCAATATTACTAAAAAATCCAGAGGTTATTTTACTCCTTATTCAAATTGCCGTTCTTGGCATATGTTGGGGATTTTTAGAAAACTTCTTATTTTGGTTTCTTGAAAGTACACTTGGATCAAACAACTTAATCATGGGGCTCACAGTCACCGTTGGAAGTGGTACTGGCTTATTTATGGCTCTTATCTCTACATGGTGTACAAGAAAACTCGGCTATGTTAATGTAATAATTGTAGCATTTGCTGCATATACGGTAAGATTTATTGGCTACTCTTTTGCACAAGACGCATACACATGTCTTATTTTCGAGATGATGGAAAACTTTACAGTGACTTTACTTACAGTCGGAGTAACTCTTTATTGTACTGAACTTGCTTCAATGGAGATGTTAACTACAATTATGACATTATGGAATGGATTACACATTATTTCAGGTACGTAATAATTAATATTTTCTAGTTTCTAAAAAGCGAAATTAACGCAAGAAAATTCAAATTTCAGCAGACTTTCTCTTATGGTGCTTGACCCCGGGGTGTATAAGCAAATTACTGGCTCAATTGAAAATTGTTTCATTATATAATTAACATTGAAAGAAATCATCTGTAAAATGCCTTACATACGTATAACATTCTGAATGTATACCCTTAAACTTACTTGAAAATGTCCAGAATATCTTTCTGCTTTTGTTTTATTTACCATTTTAAATTTCAAAATGCTTCTACGTTTTAATATGTATCACATTTTAATATGCATACTTTTTAATGCAATCACAGATGACTTCCGTTGTGCCTCAATAAGGATTGATTGTCAGATTTCTTGGATTTTTTCATTCAGTCGTAAAAAAAAAGAAACACACGACCGTAATTTTCACATTTTATAATGCAGAACAAAACGGAAGATATCATTCGATAGGGATTAATGTCTTATACAAACATCAATATTTGCATAAGGGGCCATCTTTTCAGTTATTTCGGCACTAACTCCGAAATTTTCGAGGGCTACCCCCAATGATCATTACACATTCGGATTCACCAAAAACTTTCATGCAGATTTAAAAACAAGCACGCTTAAAAACCATTAAGTGTGAGTCTAAAAATTGAACTCTGCAGCAGAAAGGGCAAATTCCGATCTGATAGTCTAGTTCTGCTATTGTGTAATGTTCTGCCGCTTTCATCCAAGTTCCGTACAATATCTTCTTTCACCTACGTTTTGTTTTAGTGTTAAACATAAATAGTCGTTGATTTTAAAACATTGATGAGTTTGGTGCAGCGTTTGATGTTTTTAATTATATATGATTTTCCAAATACATCCGAGATTTTATTTCAAGACCTTTGGGAATGGTTCCCGATAAGCGTAATATTCATCTAACTTTGAATAAAATTTTATAGCACACTAGATATTTCACTGATAAAACTGAAACTCTGCATACCGATGCACAACTGCATTGAATAGAGTCAAAATTAACAGCTGTTTCTATTCATAATTTTTATGAATAATAATTAAATAATTAATAATAAATATTTGAAATATGTTTGAATATTAACCTTTATATGAATTTTAAGTATGCGCAAACAATTTTCTTGGAAAATTAATTTATCTCGAATATATATCTCAAAAACTGGGAAACCCATTTAACATTAAGATTAGCAAATTTCAAACACTTGCAAGTAGCTGAAAAATCCTTTGAAAATGGTAAACTTTAATTTAAATTGTCTTGATATTTTCTATAGAATCTGAATACGTAATAATCAATGGGATTTGCCTTTGAATATTTTGGAGTTAGTACCAAAATAATTATGAAGACTGACCCTTAAGCTAATTTTAAATATTGATATTTGTAGAAGGCATTAATCCCTATCGAATGATATCTTCCGTTTTGTTCTCCGATGTAAATTGTGCAGTTGCGATCGGGTGTTTCATTTTTTATCTCATGGCTGTTCCCTACCAGTTAAAGTGAAGATTGGTTAAACCGTGACGATAGAAGACAGTTAACTGTACTTCGGATCGAAATTATTTTCTAACAATATCAGCCATGAAAACGCTTTCCAACTACATCAATTTAATATCAGCTTCATAATTATTAGCCAATTTGAGACATAAATTCAATATTTAAAGTATTCGTCGAATCTGACTTTGTGATATGTTTATTCTTAGTATTTTTTTATTCAAATGTTTTAAGGCCAACAAATCAAATTCGAAAGCTGACGTTTTTAGCTTTTCTCATTCTTTGTAATCGATAAGTGAGAAGAAAGAAAAAGTAAGTTATGCACACTAAAACCATACTAATTGTACTTCATATAGTTTAATAAAAGTTGCAAATATATAACATTACTAATCTTCAAGAAACTTCAAAAGGGAATTGCTTCACTCTATACCAAATTAGAAATGAAAATAAATCCTGACGGACGATTTAAAATAATTTTGAAAAAACAATTTAATATTTGTATTTTATATGACTATCTTTAAATAACTATGACAATCCTTTCAATTATGTATCAAATCGTTTGCTATGTAGATCCTATAAAACAATAGAATATGTTGTCCAATCTGCATCACTATATGCAATTTATGCATTTAAGGAGTTTTATGAAAATATGTTCCATAGGAAACTTCATCTTTCAGATAAATAATTCCACAATTTTTGGTTGATTTCATACAGCATAAAGTTTGCTTTTAGTTGCATAGGGAACTTCCTCTTTCTGATAAGTAATTCTACAATTTTTGGTTGATTTTATACAGCATAAAATTTACTGTTAGTTCCATAGGGAACTTCATCTTTCTGATAAATAATTCCACAATTATTGGTTGATTTTATACAGCATAAAATTTGCTTTTAGTTCCATAGGGAACTTCATCTTTCTGATAAGTAATTCTACAATTTTTGGTTGATTTTATACAGCATAAAATTTGCTGTTAGTTCCATAGGAAACTTCATCTTTCTGATAAATAATTCCACAATTATTGGTTGATTTTATACAGCATAAAATTTGCTATTAGTTCCATAGGGAACTTCATCTTTCTGATAAGTAATTCCACAATTTTTGGTTGATTTTACACAGCATAAAATTATTTTAGCGGCGACAAGCAAATGTTGTTTGTTAAAGTTTTATGAGTACTGTGTGTGTATGTGTGTACGAGACGCTAATTTTGATACCTCACTCACTGCTACTAAACTAACTCGCTCAGTCAATCAGTAGTTCAGTGCATATTATATCATTTATGCCTTCCTTCAAAACGCTATCTACATAATTATATTCTTTTGCTTTTCAGTAAAGAAATCTCAGATGTTTTACAGTGTGCATAAAGCTATAACTTCTGTGCCAATTGCACTATTCTTTGAACAATAATTTGGTTGATTCAGAACTTTTCTTTGCACTTTGAAAATTTCAATTTTACCCTTCATTATTTTAATTTATCTCTTTACTTAATGTCACGTGTAACATATGTAAGACAAAATTTTATCGCATGTTTTAATGATAAAAAGTCACTTTTCCTTAATTTTTGTTTCTTTTCAAGGCCGGGCATTTGGCTCCCTTCTTGGAGGATTTTTAGTTAGAGAATATGGATTTCGAAAGACTTTCCAATACTTTGCGTACATCAGCTGTTCTTTTGGAATATTTTACGCAGTTATGTACATCACCTGGTTACGGAAACGGCGTCAACTGCATAGAAAGAAATCAGAGGAGGATCGAAGAAGTAAGTATGACTTTGAATTTTCGATTAAATCTTGTTCCCGACGTCTTTAGAAGTTATTACTCCTTATATAGACTGAGTGGCCAAATTATTACGACTATCCGGCCATCTTATAAAGTAGTTACCCGCCAATATTGTTGTCATTATATCGCGGAAACAGGGAAAGCTGAAAAATATCAGAGATTAATGCATTACTTAAGAAAGAATAATAATAAATATGAAGATAAAAGGCGCTATATGGTTGACTTTCCGTGTGGAAGGATCGTGGGCGCTCAACAACTGTTATTAGTTTACAAAGAATGGAATCGAGCCTAAAATCAGGTTTTCTCACAAGGCGTGTCGTCCAATGAGATACTATATTATATACTTATAATAATAACGTATAATAAGAACTTGATGGTGTGATCATTAACGAATACTGGACTCTCATGCTCAGTAGAGAGTTGGCAGACGTGTTTAATCCAACACAGAAGGGCAACAGTTCGCCAAAATACAGATATTCTAAATCAGGGCCCAAGACAGACGGCCAGCAACATATCACCAATGGTACTCACTAGATGGTCATATCATAATATTTTAGCCTCTCAATGTGTATAGGGTGTCAAAAATAGTAATGGATCAAGCCAATAGTTGTAAAAGTATTAAATTTATCGCATATTTTTATGCAGATGTTTAGGAACCTCCCCCTCCCCTCAATGACGCTATACGATGAGACAATTTGAGGGGGGTGACATGTTTTTAAGGAGTAAGTGAGAGTTAACTTGATTTCTGTTAGAAGTAAGGGGTAAAGTCAAGTGTAAAGTTGTAGAGCATTGCAAAATTTATACTAATCATTTTTGACCAGCAGCAAAAGATGGAAAGGAACCCTGGAAACCGGTGTATACAACCTAACTTCCTCCAAAAAACAACCGAACTCTTAGGTCAATAAAGAACACAGTTGATTTTTCGTCATTATTAAAGATGAGCACAAAATTCAAAATGTTCAACTTCAGTAACGATACGTGCTTGCACAAGTATAATAAGATCTCCCCGCGTATTTTATAATGTCTCTACGTTTGTATTGTTACAGCAGGTTAATAAAAACATTATTTATAGAGTTGTTTGCAGCTTTTGCTGGGGAACAAAAATGTTTAGTACTAATTTTGCAATGCTATACTACAACTTTGTAATTGACTTTTCCCATATATCTAACAAGAAGCTGCATAGCCCTCTTCCCTCTAAATAAAAGGTAATCCTCGAAAAGTCGTCGCGTCGTGTAGCACCGTAGAGGTTTCCTATACAAATACATAAAAATTATAAATGATAACCTCAATACTTCTCGAGATATTGCTCTCTCATCCTTGACTCTCCTTAACACTCAATATAGTGTCCCACTAAAGTCTAATCGAAACAATGGAGTAAAAATTAACAATTTTATTTTGATAGGGTAGGAAAGTGCAAAATCGAACTTATTTTAGCCGAAAAGATGTAAATAAATTAAATCAATACAATAATAGAACCGTATGATTCTTTGATGCCAAAAAGGCTTTATGTACATGTTAAATATTTTATTCACCAGACTTGTTGCAATGGAGTATTTGAAATTTAAGATGAACATGTGTTCATTCTTACATCTTGTCTAAGATAACTTAAACATTCTACTCTTAAAATCGGGATTATTTTTTTTTCTAGTCTAGTTGAAAATTCTAATTATTTCAGAACATTTTGGCATCGTTGGTTACCAAATGTTAATTCTTGCCGCAGATATTAAGACAATACAATACATCCAACACTACAATATCAAACAAAAATTCATATACTTTGAAAGCGTTTTTCTCAAAATTCAATTTTTGAACTTTCTCACATATTTTAAGATCCGTTTGATGAATCTTATCAAACTGTATATGCTTAGTAATAATATCATTTTCTAATAATTGTACTCAATTTATATATGCAACTAACTTATAACATAAAAATTTTAGAAGCAAAAAACTGTTTTAAATTCTGAATAAGCAAATAAAAGAAAAAGTATTTATTAACATTCCCCATTAAAATTTAACATAATTAAATAATACTACATTTTCAGTATATTACGAATGTTATTAATAAACCCCAAACTAGTCTGATTATATCCATAAAATTTCAAATATCATGCGCCCAACAACACATTCGCAACAACACATTATGATTGTATTGACAAAAAGCATAGATAAATTATAATTATTTTAATAAAATATTTCTCAATTTTCAGTTCTTTCCTTTTCCTTTCTTATTTTAAAGAAGAAAATTATTTTTCTCTGTCCTAAAAATTTAATTTCAATAACTTAAGTATATTTTATTTTAAGAAAATTTAAACTTCTGTTAATTTTGTCGATATTTTGGCATTTTAGGTGCCCCCTTAACTCGATAAACATAAGCAGAACGATTCCGATATCCAATAAATATATGCAGAATGACCAATGCAGATCGTAAAAGATCTGTAGAAATAACCACTTTTTTATATGGATGCTTTCTTGAAATCGAAAAATCATGCTATTTTAGATATTTTTAGTTCAATATTTATATAAAACATTCAAATAAAACATTTATTTGGAGAACTCGGTTAAGATTTTTTGTTCTGCAGCTTTACAAATTTACTATAAAAATATCCTTATACCCAACTCAGTTGGTCGAGTACTATCTCGATATCAAGTGATTGTATTTTCTAATCCTTTTCCTGGCAAAACTTCATACTGGCTCCCGAATGAAACTATATCCCTTGCATGGCTAGAATAGAGAAAGACGAATAATGTAGATATTAAAAAATAAGCGAAAGATTATTAAAAAGAAAAAATATATAAGAATTAATTTTGACAGCCCAGATGCTCCGAGTTCAATATTAGAATGAAAACTATAGAAGCAAGGCAATCCCGAGACTGTCAACACGAAACAAATGGCCCATTCAACCACTGAGCCACTACTATATACATTTTTAAAAATTCCTTTTGTTTATTCACATCTGCACAATAATAGTAGTATACCACCCAGATTTGGCCCAAATCGCTTGGCTTTTGAGATTACGAAAGATCTCTTTCTTATCGACAAAATCTCGTTGTATAACTAAACTATATACATTTTGGGGATTTTTTTGTTTTCGGTATTAACATCCACATAATGAATGAAACTTGCCACTTAAATTTGGTCCAAATCGCTTCAGTAGTTTTTTGAGATTACAAAGTCCCACCGATTTGGCATACACACACACAAACAGACCGGCAAAAGTAATTTCTGGTACCTAAAGGCCCTATCGAAGTATTTATGATGAAAACTCGGCTTTTTATTAAATCGTGATCACCATACTTTCCTTAGGTCCATTTGTTAAAATAAAAAGTTTTCTTAATCTACTACTAAAAGCATATCTATCAAGAAAAGTATCACAATTAATGTCATACTTTCCTCTAACTCAGTATCAGGAAAGTAAACATAAAGGAATTCATTTTTACTGTGCCCTCACCTCGACCTCAATATTAGAAAGAAAGAAAACCAAAGAATTCCTTCCTACCCTAGACAACTCATTTCGCGGACTACATTTTTCGAGATCAGGAGATCATAGGTACACATTTTATTATAGGCAAAACTTCGTAACTCTTATTTCTTATATAAAATTTCAATAAATTCGTACCTCGAATAAACAAATATTGGATGAATCAGGAAACCGAGCACATCAAATTTTAACATCACATAACCGAATATGCATCGAAAAGTTGAATAGTAAAAAATTTTCTGTTGAGCGGCGGCAATATGCTCTCAAAAATATATTAAACATATATTCTGCTGTTTTGATGCATCAGATGATAATTATAGACCTCTTTTTTATCAATCGAAAAATATGGCTTTTTCCCATGGTGAAAGAATTTTTATTTTAGCGCAGTATTTCTCTAGCCATTCATATGAGCGTATCAATGTCATTAAACATATCAAAAGAGCCAGCTCATAGTTTCAGCCACTCAGTCTTACAGTTTATCCTTAGTTAAACTGAAAGAACTGCCTGTCCTTTCTTTGTCTACAGCAGATCCGGTTTCTCGAAAACGCTTTACTAACCGCGTATATTTTTTAATTGTTAAGGGTTTTAAAGACATAGATATTACTTATGAAGTTCTTGAATAACACTCATAAAAAATGCTTAGAAAAATATTGTTCTAAAATAAAAAGTATTTCTTACTGGTAAGATTCTATATTCTTCGATTAACAAAAAAGAAGTCTATAATTATCGTCTAACATATCAAAAACAGCAAACGATATTTCTAATATATATTTTTAGGGTATATTAGTGCCACCTAGCAAAAAATAATAATACTATTTCAATTTCTCGTTACATATGATTGTAGCGATAAAGCGAAATCACCAACTTGGCAATGCCGAGGTTTGATCTTAGCCAAAGTGTGGTAGATCAGCATCGTAGAATTGAACTAAAGACGTCTTCAGTTCAAGGCATTTAATATTATTGTCTTACGAACTTCCGCTGCGGTACTCCCCTACTCAGTGAGTTTCGTCAAAATCCAACAAAACTGTTGCTGGGTTACAGATAAGGTATGGCAGCTGTAAGTTGAAAGAAAGGAGCAGCCATAAAGTGACCTCGCAGTGAGTCACAAGGCCCGATGACGTACGGAAAATCGACGTCAGAGAGAATCTTGGAAGATGAAGCAACTCGTTTGTGTAACACCTTCTCATGAGTAGTACAGAAAGTATATTTTTACAATGCACCAGAAAACTGAATGAGTGGAAATAATAAAACGAAAGATTCAGCGTTTCATCCAAGGTCGCCATTATCTCGAGAAATTAACTTGGCAGTGCCGAAATTTGATTTCAGGGCCAAAATATGGTAGGTCCTAATTATAGCATTGAGCTAAAGACGTCTCCAGCTCAAGGCATTTAATATTATTGTCTTACGAGCTTCCGCTGCGATACTCCCCTACTCAGTGAGTTTCGTCAAAATCCAACAAAACTGTTGCTGGGGTTACAGATAAGGTATGGCAGCTGTAAGTTGAAAGAAAGGAGCAGCCATAAAGGGGCCTCGTAGTGAATCACAAGGTCCGATGACGTATAGCAAATCGACGTCAGAGAGAATCTTAAAAGATGAAGTAACTCGTTTGTGTGACGCCTTCTCATGGGTAGTACAGAAAGTACATTTTTACAATGCACATATAGTTATCAGAAAACTGAATGAGTTGAAATAATAAAACGAAAGATGCTGCGTGTTCGCCCAAGGTCACCATTGTCTCGAGAAATTATCAACTTGACAGTGCCGGGATTTGATTCCAAGGCCAAAGTGTGGTAGGCCAGCATCATAGGGTTGAACTAAAGACGTCTTCAGCTTCAGGCGTTTAATTCTGCCTTATGAGCGTTCGCTACATTATTTTAAAATTTAATGTCCGCGATTTTTCGATCACCCTGTATAAAAACTGTACTTTTACACATTTCTTTCTTTTCAGACAGTTCAGTACAGGAAGAAAAGGAAGACGAAGCTATGAAAAGCGAGGCCTTCTCTAGTCTTGCGATGCACTGCAGTCTTGATTCCTATTCAATTTTGCGTTATGTCCCAGAATCTCCTACCTTTGAATTTCGTCGCCGAGCTATGAGTCACACTCCAGTAATAAGGTCAAACAGCTTCGGGCAAAGACGTATTCCTCGATATGCAGCGAGTTTCTCAGAGGGCAATATAGTCCATCCACCCCTCTCTATAATATTGGAAAGCCCAGTAGATGAAAATCCAAACTTCAACTTCCCAACTACATGGGAAAAAGAAGTCGACAGTAATATAATATATGAAACTAGATTTTGATTGGAATGGACAGCCTTGAAGTTCTGGTGTTCTAAGAAGCTGCATTATGTTGTGGTTACATGGCGAAGGAAGAACTTTTAACCCTTTCAAGAGCACTAAAAATTTAGATTTCATTTTTTTTTCAAATTTTATCAGTTTTCACGGACACACATATACTTTACTAAATATAGGTACGTAAATATGATACTGTATAAAATGCAATAATTTAAATATATAGGAAGGTGTGCTCAATTTCGACAGTCTAGCATTTATTTATTACCCAGACGGTCTAGCTGATCCAGACAGATAACATTTGTAATTTTTATAATTTTTCTAAATATCCTTTTACCGAATTTTCCAAGTATATCATATAATTTAAATTTACACCTAAACCTACCACCTGAAATAAATTAATACTTAAAAATGAATTTTAACTAGTCTGGCACAAAAAATAATAATTGATACAACTGGCGAAGTTGTCATACACGGTGTGCACAATTTCGCCATGATGTGGCGAAATTACCTACGAGGTTCACTGCAAACGTACAAACAAGTTTCACTCTACAGAAAAGATAAAATTTTTGTTTTATTGTATTCGCAATTGAAAGGAGCAGACTGAAACAGATCAAGTTTAACCACAGTAGCTCTGTGTATAGCTTTTCGATTTTTTCTAGCTGATTGAGTCTTACGGGGAGTATTAAACACATCCTCAAAATGAAGTCTTACTTTAGTGTTAACAGTAGCAAGAGTACCTACGTCTTGCAGAGTAGTCACTTTCTTGCTTACGTTTGGTGTGATTGGAAATCCAACAACAGCTAACCGCAATATTCACTCAATAGGCAAAATTGCAAACAAAGCAACAGTACTTGTTTATGACAAATGACTAACCAAACTAAAAAGTAAACACGGTTTCAAATACAGTGGATGACAAGAAGTTCAGTGCCATTTTAACATTGATGTTAAAATTTACGGTTCATATATTATAAAAAATACTTATCGAGTAAAAAATTAGATTAATCATATTGCTTACTGCCAAAATGACTACTTCTCACTAGCATGTTGTACTTTGTGGCAGGTACCGAAGTTGCCCCTATCTAAAGACTGTGCACTTATGACATTTAGTGGTTCTTATGCCTCCTTCATGAGTTCTCATGTGTAACGAAACTGTAAACACTGGCGAATATGTAAATGCCTACCTTATTTTAAAAAGGAATTCTCAAAACGCAATCCTAAGAAGAAATTTATGAATGGGCCTTCATAAGGTGGCAAATACTGTGTACACTTCATTTCTGACACAACTATTAAACATTATTTTTCTCTTTTGCACACGTATTTCGTACAGTTATACGAGTTTTCGAAAAAATCGGAAATGGAATCTCCAGAACCTCAAATGGAAATCCTTAGTTAACCCCTCAACTCCCCTCGGAATTCAATGCTGAATCCATATCAGTAATCATCTAAGCTATCTATAGCCAATCTTAAAAAACAGACTTTTTAAGAATATTTTGGACTGGAAGTGGAAAAAGAAAGGGAAGTGTCAATCTTTAGTAACACCCTATCCCCCCTCCAGTATTTAATGCTGAATCCATATCAGTCATCATCTAAGTTATACCTGTAGCAGATTCTGAAAGAGAGATGTTTCAAGGAAAATTGAAATTTTTAAATTGGAGCTGATGTCGTCAGAATCAGGAGTAGAAGTCTTTTGTATATACCTTCACCCCCACCAGAATATCATACTGAATCGATATCTGTCATTATCTAAGCTCTATAGATAATTAATCCTGAGAAATAGATGTTTCAATAAAAACTTTTAAACCGAAAGTGAAAATACTTAGTGAAACATCTTATCTCCTCCAGAATTTGATGCTGAATCTCTATCAGTTATTATCTAAGCTATATCTAAAGCCAATCTTGAGAAATAGATGTTTCAAGTAAAATGAAAATTTTAAAACCTGAAATGAAAAAAAAAAACGGAAATGGAAATCCATAGTAAACCCCCCAGTCCCTTCCATAATTTGATTTTTGAACTAAATCCACATCAGTCATCATCTAAGCTCTATCTGTAGCAAATTCTGAGAAATAACTTTTCCACGGCAAAATTTACCAGAAATCAATAGCATAGCAAAAATTTTGACACCAATAAATTTATGAGGAAAACTCTTAAATTGGTGTTACTGCTATGCAACCACCGCATCAAAGGGTTAGAGCAGTCACCAACTGTCAGTAGATAGTTTAACAGCTACTTTTAACAGAAAAAAATCTCTTTCCCTTTCTCCCACTTACGGAGAACAAGAATAAAAGGCAGAAATACAGTAGCACGCATAATGGCATATTTATATTGCTTTTTAGGTTCAGAGTGCATTACAATTAGACGTTCAGAATATGATTAAAATATATGAGATCTTGTTGGTTTTCCTTTGCTGCCCCTCCCCCTCCCCTCTTCATAAAATTCCATGCTCTGATGCCGGACAAAGACAGCATCCGGCCTCTTCAACCTCTGATTCTTTATGCAAGATTGACTCTTAAAGCCGTATGTATTCCTTTAACTTTGGATTGAAGTGTTCTGTAGCTGCAGAAGCAGGTCTATTAACAGGAAAGCGACTATGTGGTACCGATTGAGAAAATCTGCAGTGTCTATACCTGCGAATTGAGAAAATTAAACTTCCTATCTCAAAAACGAAACGAGATTGGCGAAATTTTTCAATTGCAAAGTTGTAGGGAGTTCGCTATTTAGTCTAGAAAGACTTGCTGTTTGCGCATAACATGCACACAGACGATAAAAAATGAGGTCAGCGAAAAGAGATAATTATGCAAATGTCTGATTTTCCACTGAAGTACTTCAGAAGTAAATGGGGAAAATACGCATAGAAATGTAATAAATTAATTTTAATTTATTTATAATTATTTGGAGTAAATAATAATGTAACATAAAAATTGTAAACAAATGACGCAGTACAATAATGACCCTTTTCCGTCGTTTTATTTTTTGTCGTCTGTGTACATGTTATCTAAAAAAAACTATACGACTTTCCATACTAAATAGAGAGTGCTTTACTACTTTGTAATTGAAAATTTTCGCCTATCTTGCTTCGCTTTCAAGATAAGAATTACAACTTTTTGAAGTGACCTGTAGAAGCGTTGCAGACTTTCCCAATATATAGCTCATAGTAGCTTCCCTATTAGTAGACCCTGCTTTTGTACCTCTAGAACATCTCATTGAAAAGTCAAAAAGATGCATAGACTTAAGAGGAAACCCTGTATATGATGGTAGATGCATCGACATTACTTCAAAATCTTCTACATATGGCCGGGTCCCAACATCATGATCCCAAATGACCCTCATATATGTGGAGGGTCTTGTATCTTTTGTAAGTGATGTGATTTTTTTCAACATTTTCTTATATGCACATTGTAATGCTATATAGTATATGCATATTGTAGAATTATTTCATATTGACTACCTTATTAAAAGCTCTCACGTTAGCTATTACAACCTGTAGATAGCAGGAATGAGAAGAGGTTTCTTTAAAATTGGAATAACAACATAAAGTTTTCTATTGATTGTAAAATTTAAAAAGTGCGCAACTGACAAATGTAAAATAAAAAAAATTATTTCGTGTAATTGATATCTGTAAATGAATGTACAAATAGTGTTGCTTGTTATTATAGAAATCGCGCTCCTTGCATGTTCCAATTTGTAATTCCTGGTATTTTTATCAAAATATTTCGTTTTCTATTAATTTTCATGAAAAATAAACAACCGAAACTTGGTTCAGATGTCACTGGTAACAATATCTAGATATAAAATGTTTTCTATTTAGAAAAATGTAATGAAATTTTCATTTAAGTTTTATTTTATTTCTATTAAGTATTTAACTTGGAAAAAATTGGAAATAATATATAAGCTATTGGAAAATTTCTATTATGTATCATTATAGATGATAATTAAATGTATGTATTGAAAAAATAAATTGTTGTATAAGGAAATTAGGACAGAAGAATTTCAATAAATAATTAATTCTAGTATAAGTTAACAAAGATTTATTCACTACATTGCGTCGTAATAAATCAAAAGTACCATAACGTTGAATATCATCGTGCATCCATCGTCATAACTGAGTGCCGTTCGCGCAAGGTTATAAAGATAAAATGAATATGAAAGAAAATAGTTCTCGGATGAAGCTTACAGTTACGAGATGAAATTGCTAATCCTTTTAACTTATAGCTATCCTATTTTCCAACTCACGATTTATTTTGTATCCTCTACCAAACCTGAACCTGATATGAGAGACCTAAATTTATCCAAGTGAAAACTAGTATTATCTTTTTTATTTTGAGTGACTATTGTTGCATGTATAGGGTTCACTTCGACGACAAGAACTTGAAATCTTGTCCCTGTAGCTCAATGACTAGAGCATGAGCTGTCTAGTTCTAAAATCCGCAGTTCGATTTCCCGCTGGGACAGTGAGATATTTACAATGGCGCTCGAACAGATTAACCCCCGCAGATTAGTTGCAATGATAATGTAGGCCTACAAAAGACCCAGTTTCGAATTTTTAGTGTACTCTGCGAATTATGACGCCAGTTTCAACATCACCACCACTCAAGATGCTAGTATGTATAAAAAAAACAGTAAAAAACTCGAGATGGTCGTTCAGATCGGCAGTTGTACACCGATCTGACTTCAGATAGAGGAGATTATGAGATCAACTTGAACGCGAAAAACTTGAAATCTTGTCCCAGTAGCTCAATGGTTAAAGCATCGGCTAGCCAATTCGAAGTTTCGAAGTTCAATCCCCAGATGGGACAGGGAATCTGTAAAGAACTCATGTCTCAAACGGAATTCAAACTCTGAATGTCCATATGGCCAGTCGAAGCTCTTTATTCCTAGATACTATTTATATAGTCTTCTATTGTTGTATTGAGCGTTACATTCTCCTCTTTCATGTTGTAGCTCAAAGGGAAAATTCATATCCCGATCGATCTCCTCATATTGCTACTTTATTTATGTAAGATAGTATCTTGTCTGTCGTGAAACTCATCTTCTTCTGTAGTTGTAGTGGGCCCTACTTTCTTTTCCTTTATTTTGCAGCTTGAAGGAAAAATTCGTATCTGACCGATCTCCTCTTACCACTTCTTTATTTATGTGAGATAGCATCTTGTTCGTCGAAAAACTCGCAAATGAACAATCGCTAACATAAGAAATAGGTTTCTTTGAAAATCGACACGTATTACTTTTGAACCTTCAGTAACCTACTGCATCTAATATGCAGGGTGAAATTGTTCGGACGTCAATTCAAAGTGCTCATGTTCCCCCGAGGATTCGAACCATCGATTTGTGGTTGGTCAGACGACGCTTTATCCATGGACCTAATGAGACGATAGTATTTCCTTCTATAGATTTAAAACAAACCCTACAGCTCTTTATTAGGCTACTTATGTATATGTGTAAAAATCGCACCGACAACGATGTATTTTTCTAATGCAATGTATTAAAACCGCACCATCAATGATGGCTTCTATTAATGTATATATATATGAAAATCGCACCCGCGACGACGGATTCGACCATATGTGCCATTTTCCTTTGTTTCATTTGTGCACAAACTGAAATGCATAAAAGAAATATATATATATTCAGAAAAGTAAAAATTTTAATTTCTCTCAAGATTTAATATTCTACAGTAAATTTGTTTATGTAATAATTTTTCTTGATTGCAAGGAACATCACTTTCTTTCGTTTACTTTAAAATTTCTAAATAAATTCTCAAATCAGAAAGTTCTTTAAATAATGAGAGACAATTAATAATGTTAATTAGTTAAACATAATAATAATATGTTTACATTATTATTTTCAATCCTTATCTAACAAAGAAAATCTTATAACACGAATTCTCCAATTTGAACTGTAAAATACATAGTCTAGTATATGCATCTAACATAATGTGTGAAATTAGTCATTGCTTCAAACGACCATACAACGACGATGGTGGTTTCTTCCTTTAGGAAGTGTAAGGGACAATCACAAGATAGCATTAAATGCCTTGAAGCAAAGTCGTCTTTACTTCAAGGCTTGACTAAAATAACAACTACCACATTTTGACCCTGAGATCAGACCTTCATAGTCCCAAGTTGGTGAATTCACACTATCAATTTCACACATTGATGACCTCAAACGATCACGAAATATCATTTACTCCCTAGTATTCCGATTATTTTGCAGTTCTCGAAATTATTTCCACCGTACAAAAATAGCCTTCTCTACTCCACAATGGATGGTACAATGAGACAGTTGAATAAGGGACTCAAAATCTGTTGCGATACGAAAATGTCGGCCACATGATCTACTACACAGTTACCTACCTCATTACGACCTCATGACTTCTCTTTCGCTTTAACTTATAGCTCATAGCGTCTCACCTGCACAACTTTGGTTGCTAACCAAAAACTCACTAGGAAAGGGAGTACTGTAGCAAGGGATCACAAAGCAACATAAAATGAGTTGATCCAGAAGAGTTTTTAGATTATCGCTACGAGTCTCGTCTACTACGCTTTGAACACATGATCACACACCGACATTGTCAAATTGGTGATTTCAAGCTCTCACTTCACACTCGTATATTATTATCCATTATTTATCTTATACCTGCCAAAATTCTATTTTTATTCAATTCTTCTAATTTTTATATAGTTAGATTTTAATTTGCGCACAACTTTCTAAACCTTTCCCTTGCTCATATAGGAAAGTTTCTGTTGGAAGATTTTCTTTGTTAACATTTCAATTAAAATATGAAAAGAAATCTAACTGAAAAATATCTAAACTCTCATTATTACAATGGAAATACTTATACACAAACAGTGAAGACAGTTTAAATTTCTATTATACAATTGATGAACAAATATAGTTGCATTAATATTTTTTTAGTATATGAAAACATCAAACTTTAAAAAAAAATGTGTCGTATAATTCATTACAATAATATCATATATTTAGAAGCAAGCTGGCACTGGGTCTATAAGATGTTTCAACATAGATGACTTTTCTTTCGAACTTCAGTAATTGATTTTAGACACAAACTTTCAATTTAAAGTTTGTTGAAATAAAATGCGAGATTCTTTCATATATAATTTTCCAGTACGTGGTACTTTCATGCAAATGGTGATCTAAATTTTTATAGGGTCCTTTAAGCAAACACGTTCAATTAGAAAAAGTTGCTCTATATAGTAACTAATTTAAAGAAGAAAATCTAGTGCAATTATCATCAATATTTGACGAGTTATTATTTATTAAAAAACCGAGAATTTTTTTTCCTACAAATCTTGGGTCAGCTGTAAATAAAATTGCACATAGACACGTTTTATGAAAAATCTAATTTCAATTTGCATTCAGCGGACCCTTCAGCACGAGTCAAAGTCGAGAGATAACCCAATTCCAATTTTAGCCTGTTTTACTTATTTTTGATGTTATTTCTATTGTAAATATATTTAAGAATATGGTAGTTAATTGTACAGAGTTTTATTTTCCTTTCAGTAGTTAATGTACAGCGCAACTTTTTCTAATGAACTTTTTTTACTCAAGGAGCCATGTAAACATTTAGACCTCTTATTTTATGGAATAATTTTGCATTTAATTTGAACAAACATTCAAATTAGAAATATATATCTAAAACCAGGTAAGGAAGCTTTCGAAAAGCGAGGTCAACTATTCTGAACCACCCTGAATATTTCAGTAAAAATATTTGGCCGTATGTGCAACTTTGTTTTCATTGATTTTAACAATATTTATCTGCAGTCATATTTAGCTAATCATTAATCGCAATAAATGGCTACTGCTTGCTAAACTTTTTGGCCCACCTATATTTGAATAAAACTCTCTAAACATTGGCTCCATAGGTGGTGGATTTCCTTGTTTGGCATAAGTGCATTTGCTAAGTTATCATATGTTTAAAAATCAGAATCACTTATACATAAAGTGAGAAAATAGGAAATATTGTGTGCATTAGAAATATTTTGTAAATATGATAACTTGGTTTTTATTTCTCTCTCTTCATAAAAGAAAAATAAATTCGGGTTGTGCAATGTATTCCCAACCTTCTAAGCATGCATAGAATTTATTGCTTAACAAAAAAAAAACGAACTACGTCTCTATTTTTCTATATTTTCCTTCTCCAAAAGTCTATATTAATATCAATTTGTCGACATTACTTTAGAAACAGTGTGATTTAATCATCAATAATCCTTAAAGCATTTGTTTTCACTTCAACATACACTTTTCACCTATATGTATGTACAAATATAAACATGCTTAAGCATGATAAAGAAAAACCCAACGGGTGTAAAAATATATTACTATTACATATATAAATATGTGTATGCACATATAGGCGTGTAACAAAGAAACATAAAAAATTTTACATGAATTGTTAATAATGTAAATAGGGACGGATAGGTTACAAATAAAAGGAACAGTTGGAAGCGAGCATAAAATAAACATCACATTATCAAAAAGCATGGAAAGTTATAAATAATTACAACATTGAAATATCAGTACATACTTTTAAGAACTCGCCTTAACATACTTTTAAGAACATAGATAACAAACTAAAATAGAAGAGAGAACTAGAACAAGATAGCAGATTTAAAAATTATGTATAAATATATTACACAAAATTGTATTTGGAAATAGTACTCACGAGGATTTCCATATAATTCGTCTGTTTGAAAATGCATGTAATGTCCTTTTCGCAACAGAAATAATGTTAATATACGTACATTAAATATATATATATATATATATATATATATATATATATATATATATATATATATATAAAGACTAGTTGTTCAAATACCGGGGAGTTAACAAATGTATTTCTAACAGCCATATATTTACACTGACAATATTTTTACCCTATTATAGACGACAATTTGGCATAAAATGTTTTCTGGATACATTGTTCAATCATTTTTATGTCAACTACTCTAGCCAGAAACTGATAAACGTCCTCGCGTCCATTATCCTTTGTTATAATATCTCTACAGCAAAAGCAACAAACAACTTATAAGTGTGAACAGGCGTAAATTTTGTATTTATAACAGACATACTTTGTATTTAATACTTTATAGTTAATACTTTGTATTTATACAGTACTGGATTTAAAACCAGCTTTTCCACAAAATATCTGTGTTTCATCTTGGCCAGTGTTTACTTTGATTTTTACAGTGTTTACTTGCCATATTTGCGGTTCGTCAATCCTCCCATAATTAAATGTTTATAAGATATTGCCAGGAATACGGTGAAACAATAATATATCCAGAAAGCATATATTCCAGTAATTATGCATACACAAATTTACAACATTTGTCACATAGGAAAATAAAACAGGGGAAAACTCGATACTTAAAGTTAAAACCTTTTCTAATATGTCCTTTCATAAAATTTCTTCAAAAAATTAATACCTCTGAAATTTCTTACTAAAAATATCTTTTCTCCAAATAACATTTAATACTAGAGTTCTATCGTGTAATACTCTATACAAGAATAGACTTAAATTATCACAGTTCATTCTCTTGATACAGGCACAGTTTATTCAGTTCTGAAGGTGCAACAATGTTTCTTCGACAGTAAATATACCGGGTTTGAAGCACTTACGTAGCACGTGTTTTCATATATACACTATAACCTGGAGTTGTGACCATTTACGTATTGAATTTTATTAAATATAACAGTCATATCTTCCAAGACAAGTGAGTGTGAAGAATAGTTCGGTTGAGATCACGCTTGTCTCTTTACAGTTGTAAGATACATTTTTGAAAATCTTTATTTGTGCAAATTTTGTTTAAGAAATTATCCACTTATTACCGCATAGAACGCTATGTGATGCCACAAGCGAAGGGGAAATAACAGCGCTGAAACATAGCCTAGTTTAAATACTAAACCAAGGAATTATGTTTACGAGGTACTATAAAAAATATAAATTCCAACGAGCTTTGAACCAAATCCGTAGAATAATTTCTTCACATTAAAAAAAATTGAAAATACATTGAAATGCGCGTGTCTTAGGAGTATTAAATTTCAATTTCGTGCATCGGAGAAGTGAAGATTCACACGATTCTAATCTTTGGCATGAATATGGAATGATATCTTCGCATTCTAATAAAAGAAATTGTAATTACGCTATTACTAAATTAATAATGAATTTTAAAGAAAAACTGCAGAAGTTGATTTCGGATCGATCAGGGGGAAAATGAACTAAAGCGAGAACTTTCTGCTCCGGAAGCGTGAAGCCACAATTAGGGGCGTGGTTTGAACGCCAGACTACGCATACTTTGGTTTAAACGAAGGCCAGTCCTTGAACGACGAACTCACCGTTTGGACGAAAGAACGGAAGACAGCGCATGCGTGGCGGTTACATCAACAGAAGGAGAATTTCGGCCAGTCTTTCTTTGCTCTATTTCAATATACAATTTCACTTTTTTAAGGGTTTATTATGTTCGTGATCAGCTATAATTTTACTTCCCGCGCTAAAGATGCTATTTTTCCTTTTTGTGATGGCAAATACTTTCATTAAGTATTGAGAACGTAGTGTGAATTTTAAGCAAGCTTAGCATCCATCATTTCCCTAATCGATAAAATAAAATTGGTATAGACCCCCTGAGTCTATTTTATAAACTATCGACCCCTCAATTTCAGGTATTTCACTAATTTTATCACACAGTTACCTTACACCTTTCTGGTAGGTCGGACGGTCTGGGTCTCAGCATCAACAACTAATTTTATCACATCTCAGCTTCTAATCATGCTACAGCTTAGCTTTAAAAGCTATACTTTTTAAGTTGGGTAAACAAAGGCCGTGTATCCGGAATGTATGTGCCCATACGCTTATTTAGGGCATACTAAGCCAACACATTGGGCGTGGTGTAGCTGTCGTGCAGTGGCCGAGCGTGTTAAAGGTATACTACGTCAGCCCAGCAGAAGAAGGCATATTTAGGCCCTTATTTAAGGTCTATTACGTCCAAGCAGAAAGATTTTTTGCTTTTATTCTAAGTGAGCGTATCGTAAAAACACTATTTTACTTTCGAAAATTCGCTGTACGTTCCGGTGTAAATTTAATCAGAGGTTTGCATCTTATACCCCAGGCAACGTTGGGTGTTCGTACTAGTATACCAATAAAATGAGGTTCATTTTAGTTTGCACGGTCATTTGTTTGGAAACTTAGGCTCTTTGACTTAACAAAATATCATCCCAAATTTGGCAGACCATATTCACAGTAATTTAAGCAAGGTATTAGTGAACAGTCATTTTCAAGCTCCGGTATCCAGGAGTAATACATAAAAGTCACTGCAAATTTGTCACAATACTTGCGAGGTGTATATGTAAATATCTAGTATAGAACTTAGCTGAAAATATAAAATTTTGTTCCAGTCTTAATTTGTAGAGGCTGTCACTCAATTCAGAACGACATATGTTCAGCTGAAAGTTTGTCAATGCCATCCAATGCAAACTTTTAAATTGGAGTGAAATATTCATCAAGTTTGTTGACTTTCATACGTCGGTACCTCAGTTAATTTATTGCAACCAACCAAGGCAATTCGTAGATAAGTCCAATTTAATTTTCTGTCCATTGAGGTGCAGTAACATTCTCCACCAATAAAGTCCTATCTTCCTGTCTATATTGAGCCATAGCAAAAGGCCCTACATGTATAGAAGGATCCAGTCCGGAGTAACGCAGTCTATAAGGATCATTTTCTGCGCCATCACTGTGCAGTAGGGTACTTAACTGGGGTGGAGGTGCAGGAACTCTTTCTGAAATAGGAGTGGACTGATTCATTGGCTCGCATCTGCAAAAGAAAATAATGATCAGTTTCCTGTTTTAGTAATTCGTCAGAGTTATACAAAAATGTCATTCGAAGTCACAATGTCGCTCATATTAAATTTTAAATTGATGAGCAATTTTTTAAATACATGAACTAATAAGGTTTTTGTAGCAGAGAAGTGCAATAGGATTTTGGGTTCTTAAAATTCAAAGTTTTTAAAGCATCGAAAATGACTGCGACAAAATGCAAAAAAGTAACATTCTATAGCATTTTCGTTCATATCTGTGTATTGTAAAAAAGTCTGATGTGGTCAGCATATAACTTTCCCCACATAATGCAATGACTTTTCTTCTTTTACAGATTAATAAGAATGTACAGTATCTGCAGCACAATATTTTTTTAGTTGAATTGTATATTAATATGGAACACTTTTCTGAGTTACAACATATAGAACTATTTCTAAGTACCTGATTAATTATTATTCTGTGCAAATCTAACTGGGCAATTAGAAATATAGCTAACATCCGGTGCATCCGGTAAGCAATATAGTTCGTTCGTTCGTTACTAATTCCCCCGTGGTGAAGGAGCGCCTACGCACCACATCCACAAGACCCCCCCAGGGTATCCCATGGCGAAGGGGGAGGGGGAGATTTGCAGCTTCACTTTTATAGAGGCTTCCCGAAGGGCGGAAGTCTGACTTGGCCTCGACATGACAACATCCATGCCCGCTGACGGGATTCGAACCCGCAACCCGGCAATACAGCGATCAGACGGAAACGCATGCCCCTGACCGCTCGACCGCTGGATCGGCAAGCAATATAGTTCATAAATAAAACGATTATAATCATTAGTATATAAAATTGAAGAACTGAGGCTGATAGAACTGAGGCATTCTCATTGTTGGAGATGAAGAATAACGAAGTTCTGCAATGTTCCTATAACACTGTTCAATAAGTGAACAGGTTTTTGGTCTCTGTAGATGGATTTCTTCAAAGAAATAGGGACCAATCAGAAATGTTGCTGTAAACCTAATCCAAATGGTTAGTTTTCGAGAATGTAAGGAGATCTATTGAAACTGGCGGGGATTTTCCATTACCCACATGAAACTATTTTGGGTGTTTACTGCTCCATACAGAGAAAAATGTGCCCGATCACTCCACAGGATGTTCCAGGGTCAGTTAGCGTCTATCTGCATACTTGCAAGGAATGTCAAAGCAAACGTTTCACGGATATATGTATCAGAACCTTGTGACACTTGGTGACACTGGATCTTATAAGGATAATTAAGTTTTACGCAAACACTTCCATACTGTTGCGTAGGGCAAATCCAGTTGTCTCGAGCACTGCTAATTCCTGCCTCATTGTGACTGGTCTGTGCTCAACAACAGCAGTTACAACCTCTTCAGCAATTTGCATTGTCACAGGTTTCCGGCCTCGGCCTCGTCGAACTGAGAATCTTCCAGTCTCCTCGAAGCAATGAACCATTCTCCGGATGCCACATACTGTCAGAGGACCTGTACGCAATGATTTCAAACGTCTGTACTCGCAAAGATCACCAGCAGCCTTTTCGTCATTCTTGTAAAACAATTTTAATAATAAAGCACGGTCAGACAATAACAGTCCCATAGCGATCGTCGACTGTTTCCACAAAGCTTTGAACGTGTTTTATAGCAAATTGTGTTTAAATAATTTGCATAAAGCAACGTCTTCTTCTTTTGTTGATGTCATATAGAACATTTGCAGAATACTTACTTAATTTCATATTCAAGGTTTATGACAGTTGATGGTACAATTCGTAACTAATATGCATCATGACTGCCAAGCCGTTTCATTAAATTATATTTTTACTAGGGACTGTTCGCAGCGCCATCTCTTTTCCTATCGGCCATTTTTGGAACTCTTTTTATTTCGTCATTCATTTCCCCATGTTCTGAAATGCAATCCACGCAGATTTGGCGTTCTTATGGCCACTGGTCTTTTTCTACAGTGATCTGAACAGGGTTACTTTAATTCTAACCACCCTGTATAAAAAGAACTAAACACTATACTAATTCATTCTTACATCCTACCGAAAAATAGTTCTTATATCGCGCCCTAAAAAACGCAATTAATTTACGACACCTAGACCCCCTATCAAAACGTACCTGTCCCACAAACCATGAAGCTCAATATATTTGAATCAAGAATATTAATATCTATCCCCCGTGCAACAGGAATTATCAATAAATTGAACTCTATTTTCCAATGTATTGAATATTCATCAATTCGACGTCGTTTTCGTCAATTGTCATTTTTGCCAATATTGCAACATTTCGGTTTATTTGGCCATATTTTAAAAAAGTTGAAAAGGTGGCGATGTGTTATCAATACGTAGCCAAATGTATCGCCAAGCATTACAGACAGACAGTCAAACAAATAAATTACTTTTGACGAACTGTTAACCGACAAAATATAAAAATATTACAAAAAGTATCTTCTATCGTGAATGGAATGAACTGGATCTGCGAGAAGGATGTTAAAAAATTGATTGCATAAAATTGCATCTGGGAGGACGGAACAGTTTTGCGATGGTTGACACCGTTATAATTGATTGCAACTTTTTTATACATTTACTTAAAAAACTTGCAGTATCTCAAAAACAGTTCTTGCTAAGAATCTAAAGTTTTAAAGTTTGTGTCATTCGTTTTCTAATAAAAAATTACATGATTATTTTGTAACTATTACCAGTACTGTATTACTAGTATTGCTAGAATTAACTATTACTAGTACTGTATTTATGTATTTATGCTGATTATTTATGTAACATTCTAATGTAACAAAATTCTGATTTTTTATGATTTTTCAAAATTCCATTCCTAAATAGTAAGGGGAGGGATCTACCGAACATCCGATTGCATTTAAAATCAGCAGAATTTCAGTATTCACTGATTGGAAAAATTGTACCAAATTTCGTTCGAAAGACTCGATTCGTTCGCATGCACAAACTCACGAATACACACATACACTCAGTGGTGTAGCCAAGGGGGATTTGAGGATCATAACCCCAGGAACCCATCGAATCTCAAAGAAATAATATATGGACAAATGGAAAACGAAATATTTGGTTCCCCCACCCCCACATACACACAGAATTATTTTCTAGCGACGCCACTGTACACACTAACATACATACACACGCAGACATTAGCATACATACACACACACTAGCATACATACATACACATACATTTACATACATGCATCCCCCAGACATCAATTCAAAAACGTTCGATTCAAATTTAGAGGTGCTTGATACGCACTTTACCGTCTGAAACTGGAATTCGTATTTTCGACCCCATCACAATACTTTCCCTCAGTGGCGTGCAAGCAAAAGAGATGAAGCAAAAGAAGCAAACTTAGGTTAAACGACAACTGCAAAGCAGATGGCACGGTGCCAATATTAATAAAAAGAAGAAAAAGGATCTCTGCATATGCTCTAACCCAAGCAGAAATTCGATGTTTTAGCAGGTCATCTCAGTGCAAAAACATTTTTCAGGAAAATCTGTTTGGGACCGAGGTATAATTGCACCAATTGCGTAAGTTGCATTTAAAAGGTGCATTTTTCAGTAAAACAATATGTAAATTATAAAAACAGTTGTTTTAATTGATAGATGTATGGATATTTAATACGTAGAGCGCTACTTTTGTTGGCTTCGTTGCATTATACTAGGAGGGTGGAGTGTGTAGGGAAAGTAGTGTGTGTGGGGAACGTAAGATATAAAATAAATTTATAGCCTAGCCATTGTTAATAAATAGGGTAGTGACAGTTACAAACAGTGATTAATAGGATAAAAATAGGGCCAATTCCTGTCCATTGTCGAAAAGTAAATGTGCAAAAAAATGTCCTTATAAGAAGCTAGAGAAAATGCCATGAAACAGGAAATGTCGTTGTCGCCCACCACAAAATCATACCAGAATAAACACTGATGCAGACGATAACTATTTGTCTCTAACTGCACGACGACACGAATAGCTTATACCTACTCAGCTATCTCGAGCTCGTCACAGCAAGATGAACAATGGTATATCTAGATACTGAAGACTGAAGACTGAAGACTGTAGAAAAAAAGCTCTGTACGATGACTAACGATTTATGCCTTTCTTATCTCCCTTCCTCAAATGAGAATTGTACGGTTACTGAACAAAACACAGTCAATATTACCATTGGAGCCCAAATCAATGAACATGTGTTAATTTTACACATGACTCGCAATTCAATTTGAGTATAGAATCCCAACAGACTTTCATCTGGAGAAAAGTAAGGACTCCTCCCCCTCCCCTTTTCATAACTTTCCTAACATAAAAAAATTATATTTTCAATGGGGACGGCATGGTTATCTAGACAGACGTCATAACAAACAAGTTCAATGTTCTGTAGGTCTTCTATAGTCTCTGTAACTGCACAAAGTACAGAGGCGAAATCCTGAATGAATTTAACCCACATGTGTAATCTTTCCGAGGAGCCATCGGCCAAGACTTACTAGATATGTGTGAAAGCATGTCGAGAAGCATGTGCAGGATACTTAAGCAAGATTAATTGTAGCACACTGACTATTTCCCAGAATCCTCCAAGGGCTTATAACAGCTCTGATAGAGTAAAAACCTTGTTATCATGAGACCGCATGAAAAATCACTGCGATACTTCTGTGGCTGTTAGGTGAGATGATATAATGTATTAAAATTTCATGCCCATTACATCGGAAATTCCAAGTCTTACTCCTTTTATACCTATTTAAATAAAACACGTATAATTAAGTAGTGATATTACTCTACTTGAATATTATAAAAAATATAATCATAAACGTCCGTATGAAGTTTCATATTCTCGCAAACACTGCTAGTTATGTATATAAATAATTATTTCATTTTGATCACAAGTACAGTTTTGTCTGTTGATGGATTAAATAGCAGATTAATCGTATTTTAGGATTTTATAATAAAAAATAGATACTAATCAAGGTTTAATTATGACCAAGCCATGAACCTACTTTATCTACTACCAACGAGCCACCACTACCAATTGCTGCTATAACTTTCAACTATGTTTCGATTCAGTTAAGTATGCAATTAAGAAATCAGGTGCAGAATTCAATGGATATACAATTTGTTTCTCGTTGCTCTCTATGATCGCTTCTATAGCAGAGTGTGGCTGATAGATCTGTACCTGGATAGTGGAATAGAAAAAGCGATCATTGTATTCCGTCAGCAATCCAATGCTGCAAATGTTAACACATGTATAAACCAAAGGAATGCATGCCATTTAAAAAAAATAAATGAAACACTCACTTGCAACTCTGATTGTTGAATACGGAGCCAGTTGAGCAGTCAGGTTGCTGCCTGCACTTACAGGCACAATCTTTATTTTCCCAATACTGATCAGGTTGCCGACAGTGGGCTGCTTCATGTTGATTGATGCATACGCACCTGCACTGACCGGCCTGGTAACGTTGACTTGCTGTACAATCGCGCTCTTCTTGCCGACACTTACACGCGCAGCGTTCGTGCACTTCTAGTCGCACGTTCTCATACCCTTCTAGCTCTAACATCTCAGCTCCAGGATGAGGATATCGAGCTTTTATCACCTGCACAGAAAATAAAGTACGTTTAAATATTTAATCCAGTCACTATAGCGTAGAATATTCGCAAAATAAAATACATTGTTGCAAAGAACTAGCTGCTAAAACCAGTGGCGGCCATTGGGGGGGGGGGGGCCGCGAGTACACGCGACACCATTAAGTAAACACCCCAAATTATTTTTTTAGTTATACAGATTTATTACAATTTCTATTGAAAAAATCGGAATTTTTGGTTCAATTAAATCGAGAATTATTAAAAATAAGTTATAAAAAATGTCACTAGATGGCAGCACTACACCTTTCTTCGGAGAAAGTCGACTCACGAAAGCTGTATTGCACAGAATTTTCAACACATAGGGGAAAATACAGGGATATTTTTAAAGCCGCGTCCCTGCCATCGGCATCTCCTGAGTGAAAGAATGGTATAGGAGCAATATTAGAAATTTGGCGTGAAAAAAAACAAATATTGCAGATTTACTAGTGGATTGTGTCGCGGGACTGAGCGCGCCTCCAGCCAAAAAGAAACAGAAGAGTAGAAAAACATGAAGAGGGACTTCTCAAATTGGCTCAGTTTCGCTAATTTGGCTTCAATTTTCTACATTTAAGAATGTGTTTGTTCTCATTCTCGTCTTTGTTATAAATTTGGAAGTTTAAATAAGCATTTGAACAAATGAGAGAATTAAGTGTACGTGTGTGGTGATGGGAAGGGGGGGGGTTATGATATTTTAGGGGTTTCTGGCCATCGTGAATAAAGTGTCTTGTTTAGGACACTCAGTTTGAGGGATCGCTTGACCCACCCAGCTGTCTTAATTATTGAAGTTGTTTCGCGTTTCGTCATTTCTGATGTAGTTTGTCTGTTGTTCTATTCTTCCGGAAGGGATTTATTTCTATGCTCTGGTTGATCTGCTGGTGACAAATTTCAATATATTTGACTTCAAAATAATTCTTTAAACGTCACGAGTTTCCAATTTTTGGCGCACTGTGACATATAGTCTATTTTTAGTGACACTTTCATAAATGTGTTGTTTCGGACATTTAGTTTGAGTTGACTTACCCAGCTGTCTTACTTTTTCAGCTATTCAACATTAAAAAATGCCTAAAAATTAAAGAAATTCTAAGTATTTGTTAAAAAACTTAAAAATTAAATTTTCAACATGATCCTTTTATCTGACGTCGTTTTTCTGGAAATTTTGGCCCAACCGCTGGCGACCATATTGGTAGCCCCCAAATTGGCTCTAGACTTATAATATTAGCCCTAGGCTTATATTTAAATTGAGGTAGCCCCCAAATTTCTTATCTCGGCTACTAATTCAGCGAGTTTGATTCTAATCATGGTTATAGTCTCTGCACCATCTGTACGTGTCACCTGAATATATATTTTGTGCCAACTCCCTGGACGTAACTTTTAGCTTAGCTCCCTCAATTTTACATCTCGTTTCTTAACTGAGAGATTTTGGTTCTGCTAGTGGCTATAGCCTCTGCACCATTTGCACATGTCATCTTTGTGAGACATCCCTGAGATTAACTTTTACTTCAGTTACGCCCCCTCCCCTCCAATTTCCCATCTCACCTCTTAATTGAGCGATTTTGATTTTACTGATGGCTATAGTCTCTGCACCATCTGTATCACCTTGATATACATATTTGATGGATATAATATACATACTTTTCCTGTGTCAACCCCTGGGCGTAACTTTTATCCACCACAATTTTACATCGCTGTTCCTAATTGAGCGATTTTGGTTCTGCTAGTAGCTATAGTTTCAGTACCATTAGCACATGTTACCTGGATCTGCATCTTTATAGTGATAAATCTCTGAGCGTAACTTTTACTTCAAATTGCACCCCCCTCCCACACACACACACACACACTTATCCATCTCGACTCCTAATAAAGCGATTTTGATTCAGATGATGGCTATAGTCTCTGACCCACATGTACGTATTAACTTGATATACATATTTGATGGATATAATATACATACGTTTTTTGCGTCAACCCCTGGGCTTAACTTTTAGTTTAACTAGTCCCCATAATTTTACATTTCAATTCCTAATTGAGCGATTTTGATTTTGCTCGTGACTATGTAGTCTGAGCAACATTTGTACATTTCACTTGGATACACATATTTTTGTGTCAACCCCTGGGTATAACTTTTAGTTTAACTAGTCCCCAGAATTTTACATATCTGCTTCTAATTGAGCGATTTTGGTCCGGCTTGTCGCTATAGTGAGTCTCACTACCATTTGTACATGTCACCTGGATATGCAACTTTAATATGACAAATCCCCGAGCGTAACTCTTACATTGGTTACCCCCCATCCCCCCAATTTTCTATCTCGCCTCCTAATCCACCGATTTTGATTGTACGGGTGGCTATAGTGTCTGAACCATCAGTACGTATCGCCAGAATATGCATATTTTTTAGTCAACTCCCAGAGCATAACTTTTAGTTTAACTAGCCCCTACAATTTTATTTTAATGTAAATTAGGTCTATGTAATGTTTTTCACTAGGAAAGATACGTTCTATGTGTCCAGGATTTTTATGAACGAGCGAGCAGGTGGGAGGTACGTTATTTTACTTAATACATCCGTCGTTTATATTTTTAATACTCCCGTTGCTATACCCAAAATACGTATATGAATATACATATGCTTTATATATACATATATATATAATATATATATATATATATAATATATATAATATATATATATATATATATATATATATATATAATATATATAATATATATATATATGTATATATATATATATATATTACTAACATATATATAGGCATAAATACACAGATGAGCGCCCCCCTCTACATGTCGCTCACGAGCCGCCACTGGCTAAAACCCATCACTCAATTATCCCTCATATTTTTTAAGAGTTTTGAAAACATAGTGTAAATTAAACAGTCTAAATTAACTAGAAAAGCAATCTATATAAATAAAATTGAAAATCTGTATGTCTGTCTGTCTGTTTGTCCCATCATCACGGGAGAACGGCTGAATCGAATTTGATGAAATTTTGTGGGTAGCCTATAGAAATAGCCCCATATAAAATTTAGTCTATGTTTTGAGTTTCTACGATCAGTGGTTCTCGAGATATTAGTAAAAAACAAAATTTTCGTTTGTCTCATCGTCACGGGAAAGCGGCTGAACCGAATTTAATGAAATTTTGTGGATAGCCTTGAAATAGCCCCCCATAAATTTAGTCCAAGTTTCAAGTTTCTAAGACCAGGGGTTGTCCAGATATTAATGAAAAACGAACCTTTTTCCTAGGAGTTCTACTCTCCAACTCCGTGGTTTATCCAAACGGAAAGGGTGAAAATCGTTTGTTTAAAACGTTAAAATAAAATAAAACTTTATTTCCGAGTTTGGTGCAGGATTTTTGCAACAATTAGTCACTATAGGAAAACATGAATTGTTTGAAACATGAATTTAAATGGAAAAATCTACCTCCATGGTTCAACTTTCACAAGTTTTTACTCAACGATGAAAAGTATAAAGAAATCAAAATGGCTATTTAATTTCGCATTTTATGAGGAAGATTCTATCTTATATCATGTTGCTCGGCAACGGAATTAAATTAAATGTGTTGTTAATATTTATTATTATTTTTTCTATTTGAATAATAAATAAATAGATGTAAAAATATATTTTATAAATGAACGGTTTGATTGTTCTTTTAATTATATAAATTGCGGACTGCGTACATCACTTTCATTTATTTTAGCAAAGAGGTTTCAAGCTCATATATTGTGTTTAGCTAATAAACTCATATATTGTGTTTACCCAATACATTCATTTAGCCGATTGTTGAAGCAAAAAAAGAGTAGAACGAGTATATGTATCTTCTAATACAATTTTAGTGTTTTCGTTTAGTATATACAAACGGAATCAGGATATTTTATTCTTCAGATCTGCAGATTCAGAGCTATGAATTTAGTGGAATATATCTAAATAACTTGGTAACTTTTCTTAAACTTTACCAAATTGCTAAAAATGACCCAAATCAATGAAATTAAATTTGTTTTTTTAGAATAGAGTACTGAAATTCTGTTTCTGTAGCATTTGTGGTCAGTCCATCCATCCTACTTAAAAACGCATTTAACGAATTTTTTTAATATCACCAAATTGATAAAAATATTTGTAAATCCATAAAAATATCATGGAATTGATAAAATCGCGCTTAATAAATGAAATTAATTGCGTTTTGTTAGGGGATAGTATTGTGATAATGTTTCGTCAATTTGTCGCAAAATGGGACTATCAGTTGGGGGACTATGGGACTATCATGGGACTATCAATGGGACTATCAATGGAACTATCATGGGACTACAGTCCCAGTTGGCGATAAATTTGGCGATTTTTTAAGTTATTGCTAAATTGACGAAAACGTCGCTAAACCTTCCATGGAGATCGCATTATTCAGACGATATGATTTCCATCAATTTATTTGAAGCAAATGATATCATGTCACTTAGCAACGGATCCAATGCGTTATGCGGCATACGATTTTTATTAAATCTTTTCCGATTTGAATAATAAAAATATGTATATAAAATAAATTTCATTGACATTGCATTTTTGACTGGATGATATCAATTACGGTCTTCAGGTTTACACATCATTGTTATTGATATTTTTGGGGACTTTTAATTCAGGGATTATTGATATTTTACATTTATTATGCCATTGTTTTATTATGACGAAAATTGTTGAAACTCATATATAGTACGTTGTACGAGTAATCTTCTACAAATGCACGGGTATATCTTCTAATCTACGAGAATATAAGTAGTACAGGTATATTGGCATATATTTTGATATATATTGGAATATATTGGAATCTATTACGACCTTCTGGTATTAAGATTACGGGGATTTTTGATACTTTCAATTTATTACGTCATCCTTTTTATTTTGGCAAATATTTTTGAGACTCATATTGCAATACTAACAGTAAGCTTCTAATAACAGACTGGCATATTTTCTAATCTGCGACAATATAAGTAGTACGGGATTGCATATATTGATTCAATTCCATTTTTTTTTGTAAATTTGCTTACAAAAGGGGCCAGGATGTTTTATTCTTCAGATCTGCCCGTGAAGATAATTTTCCATAGTGAGAACAGATATTCATAAACTTCTCTTTATGAGCAATAAATTTAATATTTTAACAGAATTTGCACATGATTGCGAATTATAAGTTTCTTGATATTATATACTCCGTACGAAGAACGGGTATGCTGCTAGTCTATATAAATAAAATTAAAAATCTGTCTGTCTGTTTGTCCCGTCATCACGGGAGAACGGCTGAACCGAACTTCATGAAATTTTGTGGGTAGCCTGAAAATAGTCCCACTTAAAATTTTATCCATGTTTGGAGTTTTTACGATCAGTGGTTCTTGAGATATTAGTAAAAAACGAAATTCTTCGTTTGTCTCATCATCACGGGAGAACGGCTGGAATTTGATGAAATTTTGTGGATAGCCTTGAAATAGCCCCCCCATAAATTTAGCCCAAGTTTCGAGTATCTAAGACCAGGGGTTGTCGAGATATTAATGAAAAACGAAATTTTTCCTAGGAGTTCTACTCTCTAACTCCGTGGTTTATCTCTCCGTGGTACTCTCTAACTCCGTGGCCGAAAAGCTTGAAAATCGTTTAAGAGTGAATTAAAACTTTATCTTTGAGTTTGGTGGGAGATTTTTTGAGCCAATTAGTCACATTCTGAAAACATGAATTGTTTGAAACATGATTTAAATGGGAAATCTATCTCCATGGTTTATTTTCACAAGCTTTTACTGAACAAAAGTATAAAGAAATCAAAATGGTTATTTAATTTCGCAGTTTATGACGAAGATTCTATCTTATATCATGTTGCTCAGAAACGCAAATAAATTAAATCTGTCTGTTAATTTTAATTATTATGTTTTCGATTTGAATAATAAATAAATGGATATAAAAATATATTTTAGAAAAGAACGATTTGATTTTTCTTATAGTATTTTTGACTGGATAATAGTATCAATTACGGTCTTCAGATTTAAACGTTATTATTATTGTTATTTTCGGGTATTATTGATTCAGGGATTATTGATATTTTCAAGTTATTATGCCATTGTTTTATTATGACAAAAATTGTTTAAACTCATATATTGTACGTTATACGAGTAATCTTCTACAAATACACGGGTATATCTTCTAATCTAAGAGAATATATGTAGTACAGGTATATTGGCATATGTTTTGATATATATTGGCATATATTGGAATCAATTACGACCTTCTGGTATAACGATTACGGAGATTATTGATCTTTTCAATTTATTACGTCATCTCTTTTATTTTGGCAAAGGTTTTTGAGACTCATATTATAATACAGGCAATCTTCTAATGTACTAATACAGGTTATATCTTCTAATATTCGAATATATAAGTAGTACGCGTCCTATACAATTTTAATGCTTTCATTTCGCATATATTAATTCAATTCATTTTTCTTTCTTTTTTTTTTGTAAATTTGCTTACAAAAGGGGGCAGGATGTTTTATTCTTCAGATCTGCCCGTGAAGATAATGTTTCATAGTGAGAACAGATATTCTTCAACTTCTCTTTAGGAGCAATAAATTTAATATTTTAACAGAATTTGCACATGATTGCGAATTATAAATTTCTTTATATTATGTACCCCGTACGAAGAACGGGTATGCTGCTAGTTAATCTATACAGTTCTCTCGCCCCTCCCAAGTTTTCTGAGCAAGTGTTTTTTACTATAGAAAAGTTCCGATTGTAGTAGGTGTGTGATGTCCAATGGTGTCGGATGGTGTCCGATTATTGTAGTACTGTGATAATTTTAAAAATATCGCAGCTGAATGAAAGGAATGGAAAAAGTTTATAAATGAAATATTTACTGCTTTTATAGAGAGAGCCAGCCGATTTATACTTCGTTATATTCATCGATTTATATACGTTATTTGAATAAAGTTCATTTGTTTTCGATGAAGTTTTCAAATATAATAAATTATTGTAGTATTGTGATAATTTTGAAAATATCACCGCTGAATGTATCGCATTTTAAAGATGTTTAAATAAAATTGTATTTCAGTTGGAAAGTGTTTCATAATCAATGCATGATGGATCTTTCTTGTAATGTTTAAATTTGAAACGGTTTTTGATATTCAGAACTTTTATTAAAAGTGTAGATGTCACCTTTAATGACCACTAGTCATCAAGAAGGAACGAGGTGCGAGTAAAATAGCTAGTTTATAAATAAGTCTACAGAAGATAAATCCTTTAGTCTTCATGTGAATAAATACATTTAATGTTGCTTACCTTAACTGTGATTGTACTAATACGCGTGGGAATACAATGAAGAAGTTTACTGATACAACAACCACTGCACCTCTTTACTCGAGTGCAGATCGGCCAAATGACTAGAGATGGGTCGTATGGGCGTTCGAATTCCACAATTTGCATTTCGGGGATGCAACCAGCAGGATGAGCAACTTCAACCGGAGTTTCAACTGCAAAGAATGAAACAGTACATTAAATTAAATTTGTGTGCCTTCATTGCAGAGGAATAAGAAATTAACCTGGTAATTTTTTATTTTTCCAAGTCCTGGCATCTTGAATGATGCAAACACTATGTACATTGCTGTGCTGCGCAAATGAAATGATGAGAAAAGCTCTTCGATGTCCTCCGGCACACAGCAGCAGCACATGGAAGAGGAGAAATAAATTTTACTCACGCACGAAATTGAGTCAAATGGGGTGTGCAGGCAGATTCAATTCTAAAGAATATTATATACATCTTATAATTATCCGAAACTGATATTATGCAAAATTGTCAAAGGGAAATGTAGGCAGATGAAATGGTTTTAGCAATTTTGACTTATATCAATTTTGGATAAAGACAAAATTTATATAGTATTGTTTTGAATTGAATTTGCTACACCCTCTCTTTGGTTCAATTTCGTGTGTTATTAAAATTTATCTTTTACTTTTCCATGCGCCGCTGTTGCGTATAGGGGGACATTACAAAACATATTTTTCTCATAATTTATTTTTTTACTTTTAAGGTTTTATTATATTTTCCTTAATTTACGTTCACACCTATGTAGTATTACACATGAATCGATGCGTTAAGTTTAGGAAACATTTCATCTGAAGAAACTAAACCTTAAATCACAAAGAAAATGAATGAAAAGGATAAAAATTTGTCATGGCGTAAGTAAATGACATAACATAACACCATAAAAATAACGTAACATAATCCTATGAAAATTTGATAAATAAAAATGTTCCACGAGATGAAACTGTGTGGCGAGTTTTAGCTCTCTACATGATCTGGAAGCCGAGAACGAGCCCGTCAAAGACGACGTACGAAAATGACGTAACGACGTAACGTAATGACGTAAAAATTTGATAGCTAAAAGGGTCTATGAGATTAAACTGGCTACCGATTTTCAGCCCTCTTCGCGCTCTGAGAGCCAAGAACCAGCCCATCAAAGATGTTGAACGAAAATAAAAAGAGAGACAACGTGGAGTTAATAATAATGGTTATAGGTAATAATAAAAATGTAAGCGATTCCTACAGAGCATTGCATCCTTTTAAACTCAGTTGTTATAAGATTACAAAGCTTACAATATTTTGAAACAATGATATACACTGTAACAATTTTCATTCTGAAAAAAAAATATTATAGGTGTTTCCTTTGAGAAAAGATAAAACTTTTATTTTCAAATCATTACAGGATACAGAGTTCACTACACACTTTCCTTTGTTATATAGCTGCATGCTTTATTCTTTATCTAAAATATATATTATTCCTTATCTAAAATATCTTATTTTATCTTAGCTTCCCAATCCTATGTATTGTTGACATTATCAGAGAAACTTATTCATTTAGTTCCAAACTTTTTAGGCGAATTCTAAAGTTTTACGAATTTATTGAAATAGAAAAGAATTATAATATTCGTTCGTTTGATGTACGTCACTGATGGATGGAATCAACGTCATCAGAGCTAACTCCCGTCTGTATAATGCCTATGACATAGAAGAGTAAAATCCTTGTGATTACAATTTGTTTATACACAGACTTTTTATCACCATTATTACGTCAAAAACTGGACTTTTAATACAGAAGCATACTATATTTAGTGCATGTAAGACAATGATAGACATGAAAATATCCCCTGAAAGTTTTAGTATATCCACCGAATGTCATGCGCTTTAAAACAGTTTAAAATTTGATGTTGTGAGTACTTGCTGATCACCAAATGAAAAACACGGACATACAAATTCAACATTTTGCAATACGCAAGAGTTATTGCTAACAGTTGGAGAATTGCCCCATCAATTGTTTATTTATCGGCTTAAACGTTTTCAAATTCAAACAAATGTAGTTTGTTTTCTAATTCATGATTAATTTTATTTTTCTTAAAATAAATATATATAATAATTGTCTAACTTTTTTTGGTCTTTTCGACCCTCCGAAAGAAAGCCTTCCAGTGACCCAGAAGGCCGAATATTTGAGCACTTATAGTATCGACCACGGAACATAACATAACAGATCATCAAGGTCCATAACGGTCGTTAACGGATTATCGAGGAATGAGATCCATAGCGGTCATTAACAGACCATCGAAGAACGAGGTTCATAATGGATCTCGTTTCAATGCCCCGAGGAGCGGAAAAAATGAACAATTTTCGAAAAATCTTTCCACACCCTCCAAAAACCTCCCCAGTGACTTGAAAGTCTAAATCTTTGCGCACTTTAGTACCAACCACGGCACAGAACCTAATTTAGGAGTTTCGATTTTATGTCCAGGAACCGACGAAAGGAGGAGGGTCTGATGGCCGTCTTTCCAGACCATACAGAAACCCTCCTGGTGACGTGAAGCTGAAGGCTAGAACATTGCGCATTTATGATGTCGACCACGGGACAGAACCTAGCTGAGTCAATTTCCGAATAAGACGGCTAATTTCAACATTAAGCGCCATACATTGTTAAACAAAATAAAACACATTAAAATAAAGTTGCGTGTTAATTTTGGAGAGTGTTAGTTTTCCTGTCTTTGACATACTTAAATACTAGTAATATACAAGGAAAGAAAATAATATGTTGGAATCAAAAATTTGACTTTCAGATTTTGATGGATTTGCACTTTCCAGCATTCCTGAACACGGATCAACCATCTTACTGTTCTTGCGTTTAAAGACGATGAAGTACATTTAGTAAATATAATTATAGTTAAATAGAAAATTAAATATATTCTTAAAATAAATTCATATCGTATTAACTCATTTGCACCAGAAAACAATTGCAATTGTGATCTCTGTACGATATGAATTATCAAGATACATTTACCTGAGCATTATGGAAAATTTGTTTGAGAAAGCTGAATGGCGCCTTTTATACAATTCATATATTTCCCACAATTACATAATGCTACATTTAAAACAGATTTCACCCTCAAGCTCTGAATTTCAAATCTTCAATAATAGAAATGCCCGTTACAACAGGGGAATGTGGAAATGAATTGATATTCCTAGTGTCTTAGAATCGACTTAAAACTACTTAGATTAGCCTTAAAGAAATCCATCAAATCCCCATTAAAAATGCGTTTACTGTATCCATTTAAGATATTTATCATTAATACAAAATCTATAATAATAAAAGTAATAAATAAATATGCTGGAAAATTATCAAAACAAAATGAAAAGTACCAACATAAAAAGATTATGTTTTCGATAAAATGCTTTATCTGGATAGTATGAAAAATCTGTAATGCAGGGATATACGCAAATAGACAATGTTGTCTTTCTGATTATCTTACCTTCGTCTCCTTGTAAAAGATAAGCTCTTTGTACAGCCGCTTGATCAATCCAGCTGTTTAGGAACTGACTAAAATTTTGAACTGTTTGTAGTCGAATTAAAAAATCCTCTGGAACCTGAAAATATAAAAATATTTACATGCTTTTGGACGAAATAATATTTACTATTTTGATATTAGAACGCATTATAGAAGCTATTGTGGAATTGCCTAAACTTCCTAGGGTCAACAAAATGTTTCACAACGATATATATATATATATATATATATATATATATATATATATATACCTCCAAATTAAGCCAGTGCTGTTCATTTCATTTTTTGGCATGGTAGCCATGATCTAACTGTTTTGGGGTTTTATTGTTTTAATGTTTCTTAATTACTTGGTATTGGTTATTATTCCATCTTTCTAATATATATATAATTTTTTTTCCAGCCTTACATTGAGTCTATTTTATTTTCACATATGCTCTTCAGACATATATATATATATATGTGATATTACACAAAATCATCGAAGTGGTGTTGTCAGTCCAATGAAGAGGCATGATTCCCCTCAAAGTTCTTTATTTTACAACTCCATCAATTCCATACACTCTCACATAAAAACTTAGCTCTGAATCGGAGCTAGTCATATACTTTAAAATACGCTCATGACAATCATCTTAACATTATAGCATAGCATTACATCGTGGTCTCGATTCTGATAGACATGACTACGAGAATGAGACTGTGAAGGAGAAGAAGAAGTAGTAGTAGTGTCTCAAAAAGACTCTGCACGGACTTATATACTACACTTATAATACACTTCAAAAATACTTTGGAGGGGCCTTTATAGGTTATACGAGGCTTGGACTCTGGAGCGGTTTATGTTATAGTCAATTACTTGCTATCTGGACTTCTTAATCTGTCAACCTTCTCGTTAGCAAGGCACTTGTATCTGTCTCAAATCTTACAGTTCTAAGATTCCTGACCATATATGGTATGATCCAGATGCTATGAAGAGTTCTTTAAGTGTTCAACCTCTTATCACTTATTAGTGGCGGTGCTCTCCAACTTTTAACAAGGTCTATAATAAAATTTAATGGCGACTCTCGTGATAAGTACTTGCATTAGTGTTAAGAGCTAGGAATTTGGAATACTTCTCTGAAACTAAAAGATTCTTTTTAGATAAAAAGTTTAAGCCTAAAAATATATGTATCATATATATATATATATATATATATAAATTTAAGACCCATGCATCGTTAATAAAATTTAAAATGAGATTTGAAGAAATTCGGATTGGAAGCTACTCGGTGAAACCTCAAACGTTATAAGTCATAATTCCTACCGATAGATGGCGTTAAAAAAAAGATAGATTTATTTTATAGATATTGTTATAAAAGGACTCTAAACTACAGCTCCTACACTGTATCTAAATTCTAAAGATAGAATATCGTTAAAATAAGAAAAGTGAACTGTGGGACTAAATTTCATTGGTTTCTTTGCTATATTGCATCATAAAGTTAGAAAAGTCCTTTCGTAGGGTGCCTATTTCAATAATATTTTAAGCTTTTAAAACATAAAAATTACATGAGATTTTATTTCTAGAGAACTAGGATTAATTTCCATTTGTGTAACAGTGTTCTTTTGCAAATAAAATAGTTAGAAGTAGCTATAATTAATCAATTTATAAGTCTGTGATCTCTGACTCTAAATACCCGAGTCAAGGCCGACAACACCGGTTCTTTCCTACTTTCAGTCGAGCTATGTTAGTTTCTCATTTTTGAAAGCTGCAACACCATTTAATTATCTAAACTAATTAAGTGTTGCCGAATTAAGATCCCTACATTCAAAAAGAAAAATATTCCTCTTATTTTTGTTACTTATCCTTACTTCTTATTTTGTTCTATTTTACTTATTAATTTATTTATTTGCTTTTTCATTCTTTTAAATTAAACCCATTATTCTTTCACATAAGATACTGTTAGGATCGTTAATTCATGTAATTTCATTTGAATTGTAATTTCATTTACATTGCAATTTTCACCCCCTCCCTAGGAACCCACTTTACTAACCATCTTTATTTACAGTTATGTTTGTCAACAGCTATTTTTTCTTTCTGAGGACTCTCAAAACATTTCCACAACTTTTTTTATAACAGCAATCGCAAGCCGTTTTTTGTCATAGATTCGAATGTTCTTTAAATATCTATAACCGCATAATATTTAGCATCCTGGATGTTCAATGTTGATTATAGTACCTCCAAACAACATTGAAACCCAACTGTTAATTGTATAACAGCATCATATGCGCCACATTTCACATGTTGAAAATGCTGAAAATGATAACTTTCCTGCCACATACTTGAAAAAGCATACGTTGCCAGTTCCTTTTATCAGAAGTATTTTAAATGGGATTTAAATTTTCGCTTTCATTTATATACAGGATATATACAATATTAGAACTAAATAGGAAAATTGATATTTTGACTGAGAATCGCGTTTTAAAAATATGCGGATACCTTAAAGAAAATATTTTTAACGCCAAGGACCATACATCGTTAAACAAAATACAACTTGCTAAAAAAAGGTGCAATATAATTTATAGGAATATCAGTTTTTTTGTCTTCGGCAAACTTAAATATTAGTCTAATCATAAATCGAATCTTAAATTTGATCATTAATTTGGAATTTCTTTGTTAAGTCACTCTGTAATTTTTTTTTATTTGTTTACATGTATGCTGACTAAATTTAAAATTGTACTCATTAGCTCTCATGTAAGGCCCATTTCCCCTGGGACATTTCTTCTTCTAAGCTTGCTTCATGTAAATTTAATAATGTAATCATAAATTTTCAAGCCACTACTTTTAGAAACTTTCTGAAATTACTTCTCAGATAGGGACTCTTCCCTGATAAGGATCCAATATAGAATGTTCTACAATACTAATTAAATTTAATTAATATTGAAAATGTTAAAAGAAATCATAGAAAATGTTTTTAAAGTTTTCTTTTTCCCATCGCTTTTTACGGCACGTGCCCAAATAGCACAGTTCAGATCGTTTACTTCAATCAATACTAGGGACATGCATTAGACATATTTAAACTAAAATTTGTTACAAAATATCATCCTCATTCATAGTTCTTGCACGTGAATAAAATGCAATATAGATAAGTTTCCGTGACTAACTTGTCAGTTTAAATGGGGCAAAAGGAAGATAGATGCACGCTATACTTGTATGTGATGAAAACATAATAGTTGTCTGGGTGAATATTAATACTTCATTGATATTCTCCATTTTTAACAATACCAAATCACTTGCTTATAATAACAATATGCAATTCCTTTCATCAGCGCTCAGTTTCTGAATGAACTGAGAGATATGTTATCTGCATATTGGTACTGCAAACAGTGTTATTTCACTTATTATTTAAATGTTTCTCGTTTTAAATAAATTATATATATATATATATATATATATATATATATATATATATATATATATATATATATATATATATATATATATATATATATATATATGGTGTATATAGTTTACTATCGCCATTGTCAGAAACTGGCTATTCTATCGGTTTTAATTCGAATTGTATGGCTGACCTGACGAGAATGCAATTTCGAACTAACCGCCATTTTTAGTGTAGTTTCAATTGATTGTTCTCCATATCTTGATCTTTAACCTTGAGCTAATTATTATCGCCTTTTCTCATTTTTGCCATGTTTCCTTTTTCATTTTTTACATATATATTTATATGTATATACCTTTTTAATTGTGATTTTTGTATACTATTATTCTCCTCATCCCCTTTCCATTATAGTGATAAGATACCTTCTATTTTTATCCTTAGTCTTGATCTATAGTTACTTATTTGTAACAGATATGCCAGCGATGAGTTTTTTTTTGTACTTACCATAGTTTATGCATAATTTTCGTTTAAAATCTCTCAATTTATATATATACATATATATATATATATATATATATATATATATATCTGTATGTATGGTATTATTATTCAAGATATTTATGATGTAATTTTAGCACTAAAGAATGCATTTATTACTAATAATTCTGATCGTATAAATCTTCAAAACTTTTCCAAATGTCTCCACTGTGTATTATTTAACAATTATACATTTCATGGTATTATTATTCAAGATATTTATGATGTAATTTTAGCACTAAAGAATGCATTTATTACTAATAATTCTGATCGTATAAATCTTCAAAACTTTTCCAAATGTCTCCACTGTGTATTATTTAACAATTATACATTTCATGGTAATAAATTATACTTACAAGTTATAAAGAACCTTGCTGTCCCAACAGGGTAGCGGACCCTGGATCTCCGAACTGCCCAGCCAACGCTCTACCGTTGAGCTACTGAGACGAAACTCTAAGCTCTTATTGTCGAAGTGAACTCTGTATTCTCCACCCTTTAATTTCAGATTGGCAGGCAACTGACAATCTGATTGACCATCGCCTGCTATTTTTACCTCAAGTTAGCCTCCTGACACTACTACGGCTGTAGTAGTAGCATTTTGGCTGATTTGTATCTTTATCATTAAGAATATATTTTACATCTACTGACTACCAAATTTATAGATATATTGATGACTTAATTTGTTTACTTATAGCAAATAATAATAATATCAAATTCGATATCTATCAAAATAATATGGAATTATTGATTAATGAACTATCAATTACTAATACTGTTAGTTTCTTGGATTTTAATCTTAGCATTGAAACATCCAATAAGATATTAACTAATTTATATGATAAAAAAGAAAGATCAATCATGCATAAAGCATTGATTATGAAACACTTTCCAACTTCAATGCAATTTTATTTAAACATCTCTAAAACGCAATACATTCAGCGGTGATATTTTTAAAATTATCACAATAATACAATAATTTATTATATTTGAAAACTTCATCGAAAACAAATGAACTTTATTCAAATGACGCCATCGAAATATAAATCGCCAGCCTCTCTATATAAAAGCAGTGAATATTTCATTCATGAACATTTTTCCATTCCTTTCATTCAGCGACGATATTTTTAAAATTATCACAATACTACAATAATTTATTTTACTTTAAAACGTAAAGCCATGGAGGTAAAATTACTTTCTAACTCCATACTTAAAACTTCATCGAAAAAGGCAATACTATGGAATTGTTTGCTTCTCTATGTAAAATCAGTTAATGTTTCATTCATATCAGCTACATTGCAGACTCCAGAGCTAAATAATTTTGCGTTAAAGAAATTCAGCCTTTCTTATACAACTCATCTTACAAATTGGTGTGCTTATATTCTCCATACGTGAAAATTAGGCTTCGTTGTAGAACTAATCAAAGTTTGATGATCATTTAAACTCAAATATTGCAATTGCATTGGCGCAGTATACGTATAAATGCACAGAGAAAAAAATAAAGCTGTTTAGGACGGATGCAATACTAAATATAAATTAAAAAGGACTTTAAAAATCACGATTTTGACACAAGATGGATGCCAGAGCGCGGTAGCCCAGTGGTTAGCGAGCGGGAATTGCAGTCGGTAGGCCCGGGTTCGATTCCCTCTGCTGCCAAAACTGCCGCCGTGTTCACGAGGAGTACGATCACGTTAAACATGTGGGTCTGTAAGTCCTTCCGAGAGGTTGATGGTAGGGGAAGGAGGGTACGGTCCCTGTGGATACCTCCCCCACTTGGTTCCGGTCTAAATTGTGTGGTTCTTCCCGGTCGTCCAAACAATTACCTTACACCTTTCTGGTATTGGGTGGTTCTTCCCGGCCGTACAAACAGTTACCTTACACCTTTCTGGTATTCCGGACGTCTAAATTGCTACTCAATGTCTTCGGATGAGTCGGACCGTCTGGGTTTTCGACACCTTTCTGGTAGGTCGGACGGTCTGGCTCTCAACAACAACAAGATGAATGCCATATTTTATTTTGAAATGGGTCACTCTGATCTCTTCATATAATATGGGTGCAATTATTATTCTAATATTTATTTAAAAAACTACCAAACATATTTTGCTGAAATTTTTGTTATATATTTTATGGGATAATTTGAATATTTTCTAAAATTTTCAAAGCAATTTGTGAATTTGAAATTCGCTTAAAAATGTTTGAAAAATTAGGTCCCATAGGGTTCAGTATATTTCAATTCTTTCAACCTGGGTTTAATTCAAAACTAATCGGGTGATATTATTCATTTACATTCCCGTACGTTCCACAGACCATCTCAACAATATACTAAAATTTCATTTTTATAAAGTCATTTTTACGGCAGTTATCGTGCGAACGGACAGACAGACAGGCAGAATGAACAAAGTCATAAACACTAACAAGAAATATCAATCATGCATAAAGCATTGATTATGAAATACTTTCCAACTGCAATGGAATTTTATTTAAACATCTCTAAAATGCGATACATTCAGCTGTAATATTTTTAAAATTATCACAATACTTCAATAATTTACTATATTTAAAAATTTAAAACTTCTTCAAAAAAATGAACTTTATTCAAATGACGTCATTGAAATATAAATCGCCTGGCTCTTTATGTAAAAGCAGTAAATATTTCATTCATACACTTTTATTCCATTCCTTTCATTCATCCCAATACTACAATAATTTATTTTACTTAAAAACTTAAAACGATGGAGGTAAAAGTAATTTAACTCTATGTTTAAAACTTCATCGAAAAAGTCTACTATAACATCGTCTTCTTTCTTCTCTATGTAAAATCAATGGATGTGTCATTCATATCAGCTATATCGCAGACTCCAGAGCTAAATAATTATGCGTTAAAGAAATTCAGTAATTCTTATACAACTCATCTTACAGATTGATGCGTTTACATTCTCCATAAGTAAAAATCAGTCTTCGTTGTAGAAATAATCAAAGTTTGATGATCATTTAAACTCAAATATATTATAATTGCGTTGTTTCAGAATATAGATGCACAGAAAAAAATAAGAAATAAAGCGGTTTTAGGACGGATGCAACACTAAATATAAATTAAAAAGAACTTTAAAAATCACTATTTTGACACAAGATGGATGGCATTAATCATTTAAACACAAATATATTGTATAATTACGTTGTTTCAGAATATAGATGCACAGAGATTAAGCAAAAATAAAGCGCTTTTAGAACGGATACAACACTAAATAAAAATTTAAAAGAAATTTAAAAATCACTATTTTGACACAAGATGGATGGCATTGATAATTTAAACTCAAATATATTGTAATTGCGTTGTTTCAGAATATAGATGCACAGAAATTAAGTAAAAATAAAGCGGTTTTAGGACGGATACAACACTAAATATAAATTAAAAAGAACTTTAAAAATCACGATTTTGACACAAGATGGATGCCGTATTTTATTTTGAAATGGGTCACGTGATCTCTTCATGTAATAGAGGTGCAATTATTATTTTAATTTTATTTTAAAAAACTATCGAATATATTTTGCTGAAATTTTTTTTCATATTTTTTAAGGGATAATTTTAATATTTCCTAAAACTTTCGAAGCAATTTCTGAATTTTAAATTCGCTTAAAAAATGTTTGAAGAATTAGGTCTCATAGGGTTCAATGTATTCCATTTTTTCAACCCGGGTAAAATCTAAAACTAATTGGGTTATAATATTCATTTATATTCCCATATGTCCCACAGACCGTCTGAAAGACAGACAGACAGAATGAACAAAGTCATAAACACTTTTCAACTATGTTGCAAAGAGTTAATAAAAAGGGTAAAAAATAAATTACATTTCTCTGGAGAGGGGAGTGTATATTAGGATGGAGTGAAAAAAATCCAATTCTTTTCCGATGCCTATATTTACAATAACTGACTTACTATATTTACAATAACTATATTTACATTCCCATAAGTCCCACTTTTACATTCCCATAAGTCCACTTTTCATCTATGTTGTAAAGCGTTAATAATATAATTTTAAAAATATAATTTTAATTTGAATATTGTGTTAAAAATATAATTTAAATTTGAATATTAATAAAATATTTCCATTTAATTCGTGTAACTCTATACAATTATTTAGCAATATTATTAATAATAAGTTATTTAGGATATTTAGATTTATCTTATAAAAAATGCCATAATTTGCATATTAATAACCTTAAAAATACGTGTAAACTATTACATTAATAGCCAGTATATCTAATGGAAAGTCTTGTAAAAAATTTAAATTAACTAAACACTCTTAAATACATCTTCTTTATTAGCATTATATAATATTTTTCTAGGATAATCATTATTTTTCTCTAATACTTTATCATGGTAGCATTAATATTTACTTTCAGTTATTAAATCTACATTGCCTAACATTACATTTGTTGTATTCTAAATTATTTTTCCTAGTTATACTCCTTATTGGCAACATATATATGTGTCTGTGTGTGTGTGTGTGTATTGGGATTTCAAACTTATGGTTTAAAGGACCTTTTTAACAATGTTGACACAAAAGATCTATTTAAAGTAATTTGGGATTTAATTAAATTTTTCTATAATAGACAACATTTGGATATTGATCATTCTTACGTGCACCACCTTCTCAAGTGTGTTCACTAGAGACGATACTTACTGTATTAAATTTTATATTCTGACAACAAACAATTCGTCTACATTCATTTATTTCAAGAGTTAATAATTAAGTGCCAATTGCGTTTTGATGAGGATTTCGCACGTAAATATGAATATGTCACGTGCCAGTTATTAGTCCAAACAAGTTGCCAAAGAAGCCAAATTTGAATTTGCGTGACGTTTATTTAATGCCAAGAACATTATTCTGTGGAACTTGTACACCATTATTTCTCTGTAAAAGAAGTAAAGTTATTGCATTATGTAGGAAAAATCCTGCGCCGTCTACATTAGATTTTATTTTACAGTGCATCCAGCTGAAAACTTTTCCCCAGTTTTTACAACACGAAATTTGAATATGACATAGTTTTCCTTAATCGAAATCAAGCATTTCAAAATATGTTTGCAGCAGCTGGTTACGCTATAACTGTAATTAATATTCTGCATAAGTTCGTTCACTTTAATTGCATAATACTTCAATTCAGCTTTTCCTGTGTAAGGATTCCATCCAACAAGAGAGCAAGGAAATGGTTATCTAAAATACCAACCTGTTATCAAATACCATTCCGATTGACCGGAAGACTACGATATGGCAGATAAACAGAATATCACCACCCACACAGCAAGATGCATACAGATGGTGAGGAAGCTCAATAAATACCTGTGATTAGCATACTTTGGGGTGACAGTTGGCCTTCGACAGATGGCAACGACGCTGAGAAAAAAAAATTCTCACTGGCGGAAACCAGCATATTAATTATTGTAACTTCGTGACGTTTGTACCTTCGTGACTGTTTGGACGCGTTCCGACGGTTACACACTCTGAAGACTCCATTATTTCAGGGTCGAATAGACTTCTATATAGCTGATATACGTGGCTCACATAAGGAGGGGTAAAAAAAATTCGTAAATTCCGTAATCAATCGGAGATAAAACCGGAAGTATGCTCTGAGTTGTTTGTGGTAATTTTTATGGGAAGCAAAATAGGTAAGAATTAATACACCTGTTTGAATTTGGTATTACACGAGTTGAACAACCTCGTTAACCAAGCATGGGCAGCTCGCCGTTTGAGTAATTTAACAGTTTTATAGAGAATTTAAGCAGAATAGTTACAATATATAAATCAAATGCACATAACAGAGGTATGCTATATCTCCCTTACTAATTACCAGCATCGTTTAAAATAACTTCCCAATTACTCCTTTAAACTTGACAATTATAAACTTATGCTAATAAAAAATATGATGTTAAATATGATAATTATCTTTCCATTTGCCACTCTTATCATTGATAAGGGTCGAAATTATGATGTTTATTAAATGTTTTATGATCACATATAATGCATGATTTTTTCCCATTAGAGGCATTCACCATTGCCAAGGGTCAAAATGATTAGTAGCAAATGTATAATCTCTTTGACGTTTAATGTCTATATCTAATACATAATTTTTTTTTCTTTTAAGGTATTCGCCATAGCTAAGGGCCAAAATGATTAGTAGCAAAAAGTATGACCATTTAGACGTTTAATGTTCATATATAATGCATGATTTCGTCCCATTTTATACATCCACCATAGCCAAGGGTCGAAATAATTAGTAGCAAAAAGTATATTCTCTTTGACGTTTACTGTTCATATCTAATGAATGATTTCTTCCCATTTGATGCATCCACCATAACAAAGGGTCGAAATGATAACTACAAAAAATATGATCACTTTGACGCTTCTTGATTATATCTAATCCGTGACTTCGTCCCATTTGATACATCCTCCGTAAACATGAATAAAATATTTGTTGATACAAATATACTCGCAATAAAAATTTGCCAGTCGCCAATCTTTAGCTAAATATCATCGCACAGTACACAAATGCGGGCAATTTGACTATCCTCTCCAAAATTTAAAAATTTGAATTCTTAATTATGTAAAGCGAGTGACCATTTTATATATATTTTTAAACAAGAAAGGATTAGGAAACTTTCCTCATACTGGCATTCAACTATTCTAAAGACATCGTAGTTTTGAATTTTTTCTACTCCTTATAGCGTATAAGGAATTTCTCAAAATGTAAACACAGCACCTAATCACCATATATCAATCACATATTGTGCAATTTTATATTACGAAGCAGCCGAAGGGGTGGCCGAACGGTCAAGGCAAGCGTTTCCTAGCGATTGTTCGGCCGCCGGGTTGTAAATTCGAGTCCCACCTTCAGGCATGGATGTTGTATCGTTGGGCGCAGTGTGTTTCTACCCCCACTGGTGCGCTGGGGAAACGTCATATGACAGCTAAAAGGTTCACTGTTCTGGTCGGTGTATGGACGAATGATGAATTGCCTGGCCATTGGAAAAAAAATATTACGAAGCAAATTAAATGACTATAGAATACAGATGTGACAAATTAAAGAGTGCGAAACTGCTTTTTACTCTATTCACATTACAGCGATTCACATTACAGCGATTGGTGGGAGAACGATAAACTAGTTTACAAAATCTCTTAAGATACAATATTTTGAAGACAGTTATATAGAAGACAGACTGCAAAATAGTACCCAATTCATTTTTTATGTGAAAATACGTATAAAATGTACATTTTATATTTATACATACATTTATACATACATTTTTATACATACATTTTCATATAATTAAGAATTTTCAATAGTTTTATTTACTTAATATAATAAAGAATTTTCTTTATTATTTTTTTTCTCAATTTTACATGAGTCAATCAAATGGCTGTTCTTTTCGTAGTACAGCCTTTACCAGTAAGTTTCAACTGGAAACACCATAAAAAAAACTATCAGCACTTCATTATATTATCCAAAATATGTGTTCTGGGGGCTTAGGATGAGAACAGACGTAAGGGGACTTATATTACAACGATATTCGGTTTTAATGATGCTTAGTATGTAGGACACACATAGGGAGACTTCTATTACAACGATATTCTGGGCATTTTCAATGATGGCAAGGTACAAATTAATTTGCAAAAATTCATTGAAACTGAAATTTCTTGACAACTCAGTTTTGTTTTTCTGTAAGGCATATAATTTATTTTCTTGTGTTAAAATACATAAACAAGAAATTTATGAAGGAGCCTTCATATGGTGACGAGTTATGTATACATTTCATTTTCAACGAAAATATTAAAAATTGTTATACTCTTTATTTTGAACACTTATTCCGCACAGTCATACGAATTTTCTTAAAAACCGGAAGAAAAGGAACCGGAAGTTGAAATCCTTAGTAGTCCTCCAACCTCTTCCGGAATTTAATGCTAAATCCATATACTTTATCATCTAAGATATATCTATAGCAGATTCTGGAAAATAAATGCTTCAAAAATTTTCAATGAAAACTATAGTATTGAAAAATTGTTGCCTTTCAATGCTTTTCATGTTTTCATCAAAATGGCTACCATTTTCATAACTAGTTTTTTCTTTAGGAACATGATATAAGATTAATAGCCCTCTATAAGGAATAGAAACTTATTACATGGATCGGAGAGAATGACATTTGCGCAGATCCTCTCGATTTAGAACTTATATGATGGTATTATGCAGAAAGCTTTTGATACCACTCCACAAAGTATCCTACATAAATTAAAAAACGCTGGGATATTTTTAAAACTGTTATTTATAGCATTTCCGAAGTCCGTACTCGATTTTTCATTTAAAACTTCAATAAAAGAGTACACTTGCTGCTGTTTTTGAATGCTGCCTTATCCTTAATATAAATATATAAACTCATAAAAACTGCATTTTTTAGCATAATTACTTTCAAAACTTAAATGCTTTCACTCGCTTTCTCCAGCAAAATAATATGAAATTACTACTCGCTTAGAAAAATTTATTGTAATTTTTTTTTTAATTTTAAATTCAAAAATTTAAAAATACCCATAATTTTAATACCATAGCTACTTTTCTCACTAAGAGCATCCTTCAAACTTCAGACGTTTTCAACCACTGTTCCGTGGTACACATGTATACGGATACAGCTTCGCGGGTATGCCGTGGGATTTTCCGTCACATCATGCATTTTCCTTGGACTAGGTAAGAATCGATGCGAAAATTCATTATTTTTAATCCGCCTTTAAATGGCGGGAAAATAAAAACTATAATCGGAAGTGAAATATACTATAAAAACTTTAGTTTGCCTCTAATTGGCTTATGCCTAATTTCAGCGTGCAGAAATTTTAACATTATAAATAATTTAAAAAATTTTTAAACAACCAAATTGGTTAATGAAAAATATAAATGGAATATAACAGATATAATTTAAATGAATTATGAACATGATCAAAATTTGTAAATACCACGCTATAGCATTTTTAACAGAATTTAAAGGCCACTAGATAAAGGTTCCTTTGATAATTCTAATATAAAGCAACATTTTTCATTGGTGGCAAAAATTGTACCATACTATTGTTTATACTAAAATATTTTTTGAAGCATCTATATATATTCAGCATTTCGGAACAGGAACTTGACCACAAATATCCAGAAGTGTGCTCAGCTATACTATACTAACTAACACATGAATGTAATAAATTTTATTTACAGTTTCCTAATTTGTCATTCTTTGAAATTAGATTCCTGTAATCAACTCTTATTGGTGATATCAAAAACATTTTGGTTCCACATATTTTGTTAAATACACTTTTGAACTATTTGCGTTTATTTCGTACACAAGTGGCAAAATGTTTTAAGAAATAAAATTGAAAATGAATTTTTGCATGAAAATTTTGATGTTACCAACAGTGGAGTCTCGTGGTTCTGAAAACACGTGAAGTACTACAATAAAACATTAAAATTTTTGGTCTTCATTTTATTTTATTCTTTCTGTTTGCTTTTCAATGTTATTATTTTTTAACTTTTGTTATTTTCAAGCATACCCTAAAAATTATATTTTAAAAATAATTGGTTTCATTTTTAATCAACGGTATTTATTTTTAATGACATTATTTTTAAGGCGTAATTTGTGTTTGTGCTAATTTAAATTGCTGAATTGTTTAAGAAAAAGAGTCCTAAATTATTGTTTGCTCAAGACCGCCAAATTCTCAATCTGGCACCATACATGCTAAAATATACTTATAACGCCATCTTACTAATAATAAAAAGTGCCTCTTAATAGCACAAAATATCAATAACTGAGCACACAATTTTTTCCCACAGCACAGCATAAAACAGGAAAAGTACACACAGTAAAACAATTACTCTATCATCTCTAGTTGCTTTTTTCGTTTCCTAGTTATAATATGGAAAATTCGCCAAATAACGCATATAGTCGATCAATGCGATATCAAGAATTACTAGAAAACAATGCACCTTATTATCGTTTTATCACTCATTCAGAGAAAGTGATAGATAGAAGATAGAAGAGAAAGTGAAGAATGAGTGATAGTCTGAATAGTTTGGCGTTGAAATCTTCTACATAGTCAAATCTGGAGCTCCTAAATATACAGGCTGATTTATCAGGCATGTTGAAGTCCAGCAGGGTTGATGCAAATACATAGGTTACCATATTTGTTACCATACCAGTATGCTTCTATACAGGGTTTCCTCTTCTCTCTTCGTTCCTGGGAAAGCGAAATAATCTAAAGCCTTTTCTAAAATGATCAGAATAGAACCCCCACACATAATTATTTCAAGAACACTTCCTAAAGTGAACATATAAATAGAGTTATAGCCAATGGATTACGCTTCCGGCTTCGGTGGACTTCAACATACCTGAGGAATCAGCTAGTATATAATAGCAGCCTTAGTCAAATCCATCGATGCCGGAGATTATAGACGCCCCGCGTCTGGTGCTCAGACTGGACACCCGTACTACAGTGTCTAGAACTATTCTAGCCACTGTACCCGTACCTAAGACTCCTATATAGTATTTAGGAGCCGTACCATTAGCCGGTAACATGCGTGTCGTCATGGCTGTCATAGCAACATGATATGCGAATGAAGATATGACAAATTTTATCGCCAAAATTTCACGTGCTAATAGATTTACATTAAAAGGGCTGAAATACGTACATTCGTGTTACAATAAAAAAATAACCTGATGTGGGTAGCACATGACTTTCCCTGCAGACTTAAATTTATTTTCTCTTTATTTCTTTAATAATTCATTAAATTGAGTTTTACTGCACAAAAACACGCATACTTATTTGAAATTACGCTGAATTTGCATTTTTAATTCAATATACGTTTTTATTTGGTAACTGCACGTATATTCAAAGGTGGCGTAGCAAAAATGCGAAAAAATTAAAATATATCGAGAACGGCTAAAGCTAGAGTAATGGGGTTATTCCTATTCTTTTTATCCTCAAAAACTATGTACAAAACAAGCACCTAATTGATAAATTTGAACATACGTAGTCTTTTATTTTAGATATTAATGATTTTTGCGGGTTATTTGTTTTTTAAAAAGCAGGTTATGTTTTTTTCGAATCGTACCAAGATCTAATCAGCACCAGAGTAACTTACAAGTGACTTATCTACCAAATTTTGTAAAATTTGGTCAATTAGTTTCTTACCTAGAGTGGATACATGCGATTTTTGCGGGCCATTTCGCAAAAAATGCAGATTCCTTTCTCCCGAATCGTACCCGAATCTAATCAGCACCAGGGTCACCACAAGTGACTAACCTACCAAATTTTATGAGATTATGGTCAATTAATTTTTCAGTTAGAGTGGATACATACATTGCACAGACAGACAGACACACATACACACGAAAGAAAAAAATTTCGTGTTCTATATTCGCTCCCATAAAACTTTTAAACTAAAACTATAAAAGTTTTATGGGAGCCTTAGAATTTACATTTGTCTAGAGTCCCGACATAGGTTTAAAAGGTCCTGTGCTGACCTATTTCAACACTATATTGAGATGTCCGTTCAGCAAACACAAATCAACTGTTTTCTTATAATCTACTTTTCATATTTCAAACAAACAAAAAGGCCTAGTGTTGAAGAATAACAATAATGCTAATTACTATATCTATGAAATATATTTTCTTTTCTTTCAAGCAATAAATTTTAAACTATAGGTTCCGATTAAAGCCCTTGTGTGCGAAAAGCTGTTATACAGCAGCGACATAACCAATCTTACCTTTTATGCAAAAAAGCACAAGTTTGTCATTGCGATAAACTTACTTATGGGCAATTTATCGCTCAATTATTTAAACAATGAGCACATAACTATTTTTGACTGTACCCAATAAAATGCATAAAAATAGAAAATTAGTAAAAATGATACATGACTCACGGTAATGTCGAGGCCTGATAAAGTGGTTTCTATCATGCAAACTGGTATTTCAATTACAGTTTCGCCTCGCATCGCATTCTCAGAATGATGTCGTGACATTTTAATGTCACTGCATTATTTGTGAAATAAAATGTCTTGTATGAATCTCACTAGTCATAATATTTTTCAAATTCTCAGCCACGCAAGCAGTTAAATTGCCAAGTTTACTTGCTTCACGTGGGAACAGGTTTTGTTTCCCTGTCTTCCAAAATATATGGGATAAAATAGGATAAGACTATTACATATGCGTGTAGTTAGCATAAATAATAAAATACTAGATATTTATCATATCATTTAACATAGTACATGAAGGTGTACAGGATGATTATAAAATGTGAACAGTGGAAGTTTTTTGAACCAATGACGCATATAGTTCCAATTGCAAAAATGATTTAAATAAAGCAATAAGTTATGAAATAGTAATTTAAATGATGTGTAATATTTTTGTAAAAATTTATAGGATTAAATTTTTATACAGCCCTTTGGCGAAAAAAGCCAAATTACAAAAAAGAATTATATTTAGTAAAACTGACAAAAATTTGACTGTAATACGATCGAATTTGACATAGGTATCATTGATTAAAATTTTCATCGGGAAATAAGGGAGTATCCACAAATTAATTGCGGTTGCAAATAGTTATTAAAAATTTTACTATTATTCAAATTTATTTTATGCAAAAATTTAGTAAAGCTATTATGTCACCATTATGTCTATTCAAGTAACTCTGCTACTTTAAATTATGGCACTGCTCAGTAATGCCAAACTCTGTGATTTACGGTAATGCAGCCGATCTCCTAGTTCCGAATGTAACCGATCTCCTAGTTCCGAATGTAACCGATCTCCAACCGATTTCAGAAATGGACATGTTTTTTATCCCATAGATTTTGTTAGGAAAACTTCTGATAGACTAACAAAATCACAATTATCAGTTTTTACCTTATTTATGGGCTAAAATAACATTTAACCAGAGTCATCTATCTAATTTTAATAGCTTCACAGACAAACTACTGAAAAAAATCGTTTTAAAACCCTATTAAATTATTTCTGTTAATTGATTCAGTTTGTGAACATCTCCTAGATTCATGAATTGCGGTGAACTACTTGCAATTGGAACTACTTGTCCACAACCAACGGTTCAAAAAAGACTTCCTCTATTCAGTATATTTTATATCAATAAATGTATTTTAGTCGATAATGATTTTTTTACTTTTTTTCCGATTTTTTTTCCTGATGTTTAGGGGGTGGGGCTGTTTTCGCGGAATTTTTCAGAATTTCAAATTGAGACAAAAGAAGGGGGGGGGGGGGGCGTTTTCCTGCGGAAGGAGAATCGACAGAATTCTGTCGTATATTTGCGAATGAGAAAAGCACTGGGAACATGCGAAAAGCACTGGGAAAGTTCCCAGTATGCAAATAAACAACGTAAAAAATAACACTTTTAGTACTCCCTTAAAGAAAGCATACATATGTAAATTGCATGACAACAATTGTTTCGAGGTAATTTGGAACCCTCTTCATCAAGTCAAAACAGTGCATTCACTTAACAAACACCAAGCAAGAACTGTCTTGCTTGGACAGTTCTTGCTTGGCATTTGTTAAGTAAAGAGACCGTTTTCATCTGATGAAGAAAGATCCAATCTCCCTCGAAACGACTGTTGTCACGTAATTTAAATATGTCTGCTTTCTTTGAGGAAGTGCTAAAAGTGTTATCTCACAAGCAGCAGTTTTATATTTTGTAAAACAAAAAAGTCCAGCATGCAATTTTTTTCAAATACTGTTTGAATTTTATGAAAATAACGCAAAAATTGATATCCCATGCCAATAAAATAATCCCAACAAAAGTAGTCCAGACATTGCGTTCTCATTGCATACACCAACATCCTAGTACGGGTTTCGTGCTTTTTAGCGTTCTTTACTCCCGAATTATGATGAACGCAAAAACTTGCTATGTACCACAATTTTACGAATCTCTATGACGACCGGTGAAGTCAGTGATATGCAGACGGTTTCAAATTTCAATCAGATCGAGCGATAGCTCCACAAGACTGCAATGGCCACCTTCACAGTCACAACCCGTCTATAGAGGGCGTTGTGCAATGTATAAGCTAACTATCCCGACATTTTGTTAAATATTTAGGGAGATTAATAGAGACGTGACAGAATATCAATATGCACAATAAAGCTTTCAAGATGAGGTGGTCCTATAAAAATATTGTTTCAGAATGTTTTTAAAATTGTTCGTTGCTTTTATTACATATTTATTATTTTAGATAAAAATACTTTACCAGTTGTCTCCAAAATATTCTGCACTCAGGGGTTTTTGAAATAAGGTATTGTGGAGATAAACTAGTCGTATATGTAGACATATTCAAAAATCTGATGTGGGCAACACATGACTTTCCTTATATAATGTAATGAATTTACTACTTTTACAGTAAAAAAATAGGTTTTTCTTATAGTAGATACTAATATTCTTTCCAAGATATTGAATTTTCGACAATTAGTTGTCATTTTCATTGATTTAGCGTCATTTTTATCCATTTGACGAGATTTACGTTAATTTGGCAACATTTCAAAAAGTCGCCAAGTTGGCGACATTTCGCCAAATTCGTCGCCAAAATCTCGCCAAGAGTTATGTACTAAGAAAAAAGTTATTCTTACAGCAGATAAATGACTATTGGCGTTCAAATACAAAAGTATTATTCAAAGTATATTTTTTCATGAATGGAACGAGCTAGATCCACGAGAATGATGTCACTCAATTTATCGCATGGTATTACATATGAAAAGTGAACATGTTTCTCAATAGGAATTTTTTTTTTATGTGACTTTTTCATAATTTTTTTGAAAAATGTACAATATCTCGAGAACGGTTCATGTTAGCCTTCTAAAATTTATGCCAATCGTTTTCTAATGAAAAATTACATAAGAAATGTCTATTTGCGTAACTTTATTAGCGGTTTTGATTTTTTGACGATTTTTTCAAAATTTCATTCGAAAATTTAGGGAGGTTCTGAACATTCGATTACGTATAAAAACAATAGGCTTCCAGTGTTTATGGATTGTGATTTTTGTACCAAATTTGGTTCGAATCGGTCCATTCGTTCGTCAGTTATCGTCTCCACAGACTCACTGACACACACACATACACACATACTTTCACACACACACACACACACACACACACACAGACATCACTCCAAAAATGTTTGATTCGTGATCAGGGATGCTTGAAACGTGCTCTCCCGTCGAAAACTCGAATTCGAATTTTCGACCCCGTCACAATACTTTCCTTATACATTATGTATATAAGGAAAGTAAAAAGTGTCTATATAGTAATATGCACTGAATTGACTAACGGAATGAGTGAATAAGTGAAAAGGCGATGCTTCAAAATTATAGAGCACTTCCACTTTAGTCATTCGATCTGTCCCAGCTTCGGGACTGAGAGGAAATTCTAAAATTCTGAATTAGGAATGATGGTGCAAAGGAATAAAAAAAAAATTGAAACCACTTTGCATAATTACCGAGCACTTTTCTAGATAGAATTTTTATTTTGATCTCATTTGATCCGCCTTAGCTTCCAGGTCAACGAAAAAAATCTAATATTTTAAAAATTCGTATTTGGGGTAACAATGCAAAGGAATAACTTTAAAATTCAAAACCACTTTTCACAATGATCCAGCACTTCCACTCGATCCAGAATCTCGGTTTTGGTCCCATTCGATCCGTGTCAGTTTTCCGGATCAACGGAAAATTTTGAAAATTCGAATCAGGAGTGATAATACAAAGGGATTTTCAACAAACCTACACCACTTTGTTTCTCAAATACATTAAATACACAATTTGATACCCTTTGCTGCCAACAATGGAACAGGTTATCAACAACTTTGATTAAGTGTGTAGGAGTTACATTAAATGACCTGTAGCAATTCAGAAAGCGCATGCAAATTGGCTAGTTTAAGATAAGATTAAAATTCAAATCGTCAGTCTATGGACGTATTGTTTCAGAATGTTTTTAAAATTATTATGTTTATCCTCCGAAATTGTTTTAAAGAAATGTATTTTGGCTGTTAACATCGAAATATTTTGTATGTAGAGATATTCAAAATAAAGTATACATATGATAAGGTATTCACATTCAGAGGTATTCAGAATGCATTCAAGATCAAATGAAAACTGTAATTTTCAGTCCATGGAAATATTGTTTCAAACTGTTTTCTGAATTGTTTAAAATAAAAATCCTTAAATTGTTTAAATTGTTAGTAATTGTTAGTAAAATAAAATTCCTTAAATTGTTTTAAATAAAAGCATTTCACCTGTCTCTAAATAATTGAGTTCATAGGCATTCAAAATAATGTATTCGCGTTTAGAGATATATACAATATATTCAAAGAACTAAAAATTCTAAATTTCAGTCCATGGAAATATTGTTTCAGAATATTTTCAGAATTGTTATTTGTTTTTATTTCCCTAAATTGCTTAAAATACACGTATTTCACCTACTGTTTCTAAAATATATTGCTTTCAGAGGTATTCATGACAGGGGTGTAGTCGAGGGGGGACGTGGGCGGACGCAGACCCCCCACCTTTTCTCCTGATCTCAAGCGTACCCCCACTTTTTATTTTGCAAGGGGACGCTCTTTTTTTTTTAATTTATATATAAATATATAACCCCTCTGCAGCTTGGCACAGTTGGAAGTTTCTTTGAGATAATTTCATTTCAAAATGCAAGAATCTTAATTGATTTTTCTTTCTTGAGCTGAGAATCATATGCTTTGGAGCACAATTTTTGGTTTTTAATAAATAACTAAATAAAATTAGAATAATTATTATTCTTTTGATTTATCAACATGACATGTTAAGAGTTCGAGTTGGAAAGTAAAAAAAGAAAAAAAAAAAACTGGATACAATTCAAAAAGTATCTCAATACAAAATCCACGATACATTTAGAGACTAGGGTCGTTACTCAAGACATTTTGTGTGGGTGATACTTGTATCGCGATACTTCCCAGCCCTATGTCAATCACAGAAATTATACAGTGTTGGCTAAAATTCTTCAAAAAAAAGAGCGTCCCCCCACCTTTTTTTTTGCGACTACACCACTGATTCATGATAAGGTATTCAGAAGATAAGACAATTGTGTTCCGAGATATTTCAGAAAGTGTTCAAGAAAAGATGAAAATTCTAAATTTCAGTCCATGGAAATATTGTTTCAGAATGTTTTTAAAATTGTTATTTGGTTTAATCTGCCGAAATTGTTTAAATTACATGTATTTCACCTACTGTTTCTAAAATATATTGCGTTCAGAAGTATTCATGATAAGATATTCAGAAGATCAATCGCGTTCAGAGGTATAAGATGAAATTTCTAAATTTCTGTCCATGGAAATATTGTTTCAGCATGTTTCAAAATTGTTATTTGATTTAATCTCTCTAAATTGTTTTAAATAAACGTATTTCTCTCACTGTTTCTAAGATATATTGTATTCAGAAGTATCCATGATAAGGTATTCAGAAGATCAGACAATCGCTTTCAAAGATATTCAGAAAGTATTCAAGATAAGATGAAAATTATAAATTTCAGTCCATAAAAATATTGTTTCAGAATGTTTTCAAAATTTTTATTTCTTTTTATGTCCCTAAGTGATTTTAAATAAAAGTATTCCACCTACTGTTTCTAAAATATATTGTGTTCAGAGGTATTCGTGATAAGGCACTCAGAAGATAAGGCAATCACGTTCAGAGATGTAAGATGAAAATTCTAAATTTCAGTCTATGAAAATGTTGTTTCTGGATGATTTCAAAATTGTTATTTGATTTCATCTTCCTAAATTGTTTTAAATAGACGTATTTCTCCTACTGTTTCTAAAATGTATTACGTTTAGAAATATCCATCATAAGGTATTCAGAAGATAAGGTATTCAGAAAGTATTCAAGATAGGATGAAATTTTTAATTTCAATCCATGGAAATATTGTTTTAGAATGTTTTTTAAACTTGTTACTTGTTTCGTCTCCCAAAATTGCTTTAAATAAACGTGTTTTGCATATTGACCCCAAAATAATTCTCATTCCGAGGTTCAGAAAGAACAAAATACCCTCTATGAAAAGCCAGGCGGCTAGTTGTCTGCATTATATAAACACTATTCACATGGGAGAAATTAATCTTCTGATACCGACTGACAATACGGAAGTAAATGGAAAGGGGTTATAAATTATCCGTAACACGCAATATCAAAAAACCAAGATCATATACGTAAATGTCTGTTCAATCTTAAATGTATGTTTTAGTATATGTAAAGGGAAAATAATGTGATTGGGTCAAATATCTGACTCTCTTATTTTGATCGATCTACACGTTTTTCGCATCCTCGAAATCGAATCAACCAGTTTTTCAGTAGTATCTGTCGGTGGGCCTATAGAGACGATATTTCTCGAACAGATTGAGATAATAATAAGACGACAAATTTTGACACGATTATCTCAACCGGCATATTGATGCGGTCTTATGCCTATTGATTTTCAGAATGATCGGATCATGGGAAGGCTCTCAATAATTCTCAAAGTTTATTCGAAAATTGAAAAAAAAATTATAAAAAAATAAATATGATAAAACATTTTATTAGGCTGTAAGTCTGTGGAGACGATATTTTTAACACATTAAGGAGATTAAATGAAATTTGGTATTATTATTTCCATGAATAAATGTCAGGCCGATGTGTTGGCCGAGCGGTCAAAGAGGCAGGCGTTTCCTCGTGATGGCTCGGCTGCCAGATTGCGGGTTCGAATCCCGCCTGCCGGCAAGGATCTTGTTATGTCTTATTGGGGCAGAAGTCAGACTTCTACCTTCGAGTGCCCCGGGTGTTTGACTAAACAGAAGCAGTGCACACATTCTTCCTTAATAAATATGATAGGGACACGACACCAACCAACCAACCAATAAATGTCAGAGATCTATTCACTTTAAAGGAAGACGAACGAGGAAAAAGCCGTCAATTGTTCAACTACTTCTCTTCAAAAATCATGAAAATATAAAAATTATTTGTGTGAATTTTTATTAAATAGCCATTTAATATGTAATTTTTTTTTTTAAATGAATGACATGATTTACAGAACGTTAACATATGTCATTCTCGAAATATTGCACATTATTTTATCTGAAATGAAAATATTAGAAGAAATCAAATATATTGATTATTTATTTTCAAATGGGTAAACGTTTTCTAGATTATGGTAACTAGAAATAAAGGGGCACCATTATTTAGTAGTTCCCAAGATAAAATTTTATTTTTACACACGAGGCTCTTATTTCTTGAAAGAACAAAAAACAACGGTCAATTTTTTTATGATACAAGATTCGCTGTTTTCCATTAATTTGGACATACTAATCACGAATGCAAGCTTAAAAATTGCGGATTAGCTCTACTTTTCAAGATACAAGCGGAGGGGGGGGGGGGGGAATTCAGTAGGAATTGATGGTCTCCACCAAGGTCCGTAGAATATCTTATATATAAGGTTGTCTCGTTCGGGGAAAAAGTTGTCCCGGGGAGGAAAGACGAGTGACGTCACTGCTAGACCTAAGGCTCCTTTATATACGAGCTGACTCATCAAGCATATTGAAGCCCACCATAGTTGGAAGCGCAATCCATTAGCATTAGCTCTATTCGTATTTTCACTTTAGGAAGTATAATTGAAATTATTATGGGTGGTTGATCTGCACTGAACTGCTCTAATCATTCTAGAAATGGTTTTAGGCTATTTCGCTTTCCTAGAAACGAAGAAAGAAGAAAACAATGGTTAATAAATAATTGGATACCCGATACTGGAGCATACTGGTTTGAGCTAAGTTCTACAATATTCTAATTGAAACTTCTTTTTCTATATAAAGTATTTATTTTAAGCACTTATTTTATAATTTCTGTAACTGTAGTATGGAACCCTATGGGCTTCAATATTATTGATAAGTCAGCCTGTAGTACAGGAGCTCTAGCTAGACCTAAGGCTCCTCTATATACGAGCTGACTCATCAAGCATATTGAAGCCCACCGTAGCTGGAAGCGCAGTCCATTAGCATTAGCTCTATTCGTATTTTCACTTTAGGAAGTATAATTGAAATAATTATGGGTGATTGTTCTGCATCGAACTGCTCTAATCGTTCTAGAAAAGGTTTTAGTCTATTTCGCTTTCCTAGAAACGAAGAAAGAAGAAAACAATGGCTAATAAATAATTGAATACCCGGTATTGGAGCATACTTGTGCGAGCTAAGTTCTACAATATTCTAATTGAAACTTCTTTTTTTATATAAAGTATTTATTTTAAACACTTATTTTATAATTTCTGTAACCGTAGTATGGAACCTTATGGGCTTCAATATGCTTGATAAGTCAGCCTGTAGTAGAGGAGCTCTAGCTAGACCTAAGGCTCCTCTATATACGAGCTGACTCATCAAGCATATTGAAGCCCACCGTAGCTAGAAACGCAATCCATTAGCATTAGCTCTATTCGTATTTCCATTTTAGGAAGTATTATTGAAATAATTACGGATGGTTATTTTGCACCGAACTGCTCTAATCATTCTAGAAATGATTTTAGGCTATTTCGTTTTTTTAGAAACGAAGAAAGAAGAAAACAATGGCTAATAAATAATCGGCGCGATAATTGGATACCCGGTAATGGAGCATACTTATGCGAGGTAAGTTCTACAATATTCTAAATGAAACTTCTTTTTTTATATAAATTATTTATTTTAAACACTTATTTTATAATTTCTGTAACTGTAATATGAATTATTAATAATTTTTAGTTGTTATAGTCTTATTTTAGGACACTTGGTTTGTAATGTAAACATCACCTTGAATGCATTATACTGTCTTCCAAACCTAGAAGAAACTAGCTTCAAATTATATATAATTTTAAGCTATATATATATATATTAAAGATTTATTGCTGTTACACCAATATCTTTCAAGTTTTATACACTTTGTTGTATTTTTGGATCATAATGAATCACAGAATTGGTGAATCCTACTATCAACAAACTGTCGCCAAGTGGGAAACTTGCCATGTTATAGTAATTATGCAAACATAAGCTAAAATGGTAAATAAATCGAAATACGTTTATCCTAATAGCTACTTAATGAACAACTATTGTTTCAAAATCTTTGATAAAAAAAGCCGAGCTCAGTAGGGTTATTATTAGTATTTTCCTCTTTAAATACAAAGTAGTTAACAAACTTTCAAATATGTGAGGCAAACATTCATACATGCTATTAAAAAAACCTTTTATGATAAACGTATTTCAATTTATTTACTATTTTAGCTTATGTTTGCATAATTACTATAACACGTTTTCCACTTGGCGACAGTTTGTTGATAGTAGAATTCACCAATTCTGTGATTCATTATGATCTAAAAATACAACAAAGTGTATAAAACTTGAAAGATATTGGTGTAACAGGAATAAATCTTTAATATATATATGTATAATTTGAAGCTATTTACTTCTAGGTTTTGAAGACAGTATAATGCATTCAAGGTGATGTTTACATTACAAACCAAGTGTCCTAAGATAAGACTATAACAACTAAAAATCATTAATAATCCATATTACAGTTACAGAAATTATAAAATAAGTGTTTAAAATAAATATTTTATATAAAAAAAGAAGTTTCAATTAGAATATTGTAGAACTTACCTCGCACAAGTATGCTCCAGTACCGGGTATCCAATTATCGCGCCGACTATTTATTAACCATTGTTTTCTTCTTTTTTCGTTTCTATGAAAGCGAAATAGCCCAAAACCCTTTCTAGAATGACTAAAGCAGTTCGGTACAGAACAACCACCCATAATTATTTCAATAATACTTAATAAAGTGAAAATGCGAATAGAACTAATGCTAATGGATTGCTCTTCCAGCTATGGTGGGCTTCAATATGCTTGATAAGTCAGCCTGTAGTAGAGGAGCTCTAGCTAGACCTAGAGCTCCTATACTACAGGCTGACTTATCAAGCATATTGAAGCCCAGTAAGGTTTCTACAAATGCATGGGTTACCATATTTGGCGGTTTAACACGTGCTCCAAATATTGATTTTTACAGGTATTTGATAATGTTAACAAATTTACAATTGAGTTATATTTTTATAAATATGAATTAGATTGGAGTAACATTTGCAATTGCGCGACACTTATTAACAAGAATCAAAAATATGATTCTCACTCTATAAGCAGATTAACAAATAGATGGACATTTATTATTATTTTTTTTTTTTTATTTTTTTTTTTATTTCTTTTTGCAAAAATCCGGTCTTATTAAAATTTATGAAATACTTTGATTTTACATCTGTTACAGTTCTAACATTATATAGAATAAAATATGGTGTTATTATGAGCTCAGAAAGACTTTGAATTATTTGAAATACCTGTACTAAATAATGAAAAGTTGTTTTTGAAATATATATTTATGATAATACATAGTAGTGTGTTGAAGACCCAGACCACACGACCAACCCTAAGGTTAATGGTAGCAAAGTGTGCAGCCGGACATAGTAGTGTGTGAATTACCCGGAGGGGGGGACTTTAAAATAAAAAGGTACTAAATTTAAAGGTACTAAAATTTTAAAGAGGGGGCAATTTTGTTATAAACCTGTGGATGTATAGATTAGATAAGTACAGCATTTAAAATCTTAATAATAATAATAAATTATATAAATCTGTATTGTTAAACGATATACTTTTTATGCCTAGTAAAAAATAATTGAAATACTTTAAAAGATAATATTGAGGAAATCCTCTAAACTGGATCCTCTAAACTGGATCCTCTAAACATAGCGCCAATGTTTGCATCAAATGATTGGCGCCAATCATTGTCTTGGCGATGAAAATATCTGTGCCATTCCAAAGTAAATTCGAATCATTCAGACATAATTTCTATCAGTTTTTAGTAAAAGAATCCTATTTGATCATTCATTATCTTTTATGATAAATGCATTTCGATTTAATCACCATTTTAGCTTATGTTTACGTAATTATTATAATATGGTAAGATTTCCACTTGGCGACAGTTTGTTAACCGTAGGATTCAACAATTTTATGATTCATTATACTCTAAAAATGCAATAAAGTGTATAAAACTTGAAAGATATTGGTGTAACATGAATAAATCTTTAATATATGTATAATTTGAAGCAATTATACTTATAAGTTTGGAAGAGAGAATAACACATTCAGGACTACAAACCAAGTTTACTAAGATAAGACTATAACAAATAGAAGTCAATAATAATACTTACTACAGTTACCGAAATTATAAAGTGAGTGTTTAAAATAAATACTTTATATAAAAATAGAAGTTTCAATTACAAATTGCAAAATTTAGCTTTCAAAAGTATGCTCCTGTACCGGGTATCCAATGATTCTGCCGACTTTCATTATCTTTTATGATAAATGCAAAAAAATGACTATTTATAAGCCATTTTTTTTCCCTCTTCATTTCTGGGAAAGCGAAATTACCTAAACCTTTCTCAAGTATGTTTAGAGCAATTTGGTGCAGGGCACCCACCAAAAATTATTTCAATAGGACTTCCTAAAGTGAAAATACGAATAGAGCTAATGCTAATGGATTACACTTTCAGCCTGGGTGGGCTTCAATATGCTTGACGAGTCAGCTCGTATATAGAGGAGCCTTAGCTAGACCCATTCTCTAACAGAGGCGAGAAAAACTATTGAGAAACGTTGATCGGAAACTATTTAAATATTTATCTAATAGTAACTGTGTGCAAGCGATATAGAATTAAATAAAACAGTACATGCATAGTAATGTGAAGTTTACGAAAATAAATTCCGTACATATGAAAAGAAATAGCAAATTTTTTATGAGAGAAGAAGCTATTAAAATTTTAACATAAGGGAAGTTTATACAAATATTACTGAATGCTATGTTGAAAGATAATTGAATGAGCAAAGGTTATGTATAAAAAAAATAGTGAATGATCAAAGAAGAGCCAATAGTTGTTAGGTGTGTTATGTGAATCGGTTTGAAAAGGATATACATATATATTTCTAATCTAAATGTGGCAAATCAGTCATCATTTAAATATTGACTGTATTCCGAAGTTTACAGGCATGAATAACGCAGTATAAATTAGAATAAATATTATTTCCAGGCAATGCAATGCACAACTTTTGTCTAGTTCAAAAATTTTACATGTTTTAGAAAAAATATATCGTCTGGATTTGAGAGAAGGTCAGGAAACTTTCAAAACCATCTGAAGAAAAAACAGTAATTTATTTAAATTTGAAAACACATATTTTATCAAATCATTGCAATAATAATTATTAGTCACGTCAAATGTAGTTTGTTAAGAATTTTTTTGTTAGTAAATTTGTTAATAAAGTTTTTGCTAAGGCATTTATATCTTGATTCGTCAAATTGAAGGGCTTCATCATGAATAAGACGGAGTAGTTTCGATTCAATAAAAATGGTCTTTGTTCAAGAAAGGGATATTCATAAGTTAAAAGAAACTAGTGTAATTTTATGGATAATTTTGTAAAAACAAAATAAATTTATAGTCGCATTAAAATGATACATTTACCCCTATTCATTTTAAAGCAAACGGTGAATGGAATCTTTTTAGTTTGAAGCTCCTTCCCCATAAATATTGGACAAATTTCGGAGAAAAAAAAATTCGTCTTCGAATAAAATGATAAAAATAGCCTTTGTTTCTTTTAGCATAAAATTCTGGATGATACTCCCCTACCCCCCCCCCCTTTTATTTTCCACGATTTTCTGTCTCATTTTAAAGTGCCGATTGACTGAATTCTACGGTAATATCTGTACCATAAAAGAAATTAAATGAATTCACAAAGACTTCAAATAAACAAAATTAAACAGCAGATGTATATCATTAAATATATAGAAACGGGGTTTTCTTTATGCATATAAAATGAAAATATTAATTACATGCATTGAGCATGCAATGATACAATCTAAATATTTTAAAATCAAATCGATGACATTTTTCAGAAAATTATAAAGTTCAAATATTTTTTGTATAGGAACTATTAGGAACGGAATGGTACGCTTACTTTTACAGAATAAGTACCATAGCATTTATATGCAGGAAATTTTAAATCATCCAATTTTTAAAGAAATATAAATTTAATTCCAAATTGATAAAGATAATATGGAGAGTTTTACAGAAATAAATCTTATTTAATTCTATTTTTACATATTTCTCATTAGTTATATCCTATTTCAAACCTGTAATAGACAATACAGACAATAAAGTGCACAGTCTCTATTTAATGAATTTGAACGGGATATTTCGTTTAAAATCTTTAATGTGTTGTAAAAGTAATTGTTAAAAAATGCTATATTAAAATCCATATTCATGCAATATATTTGCGAGTAAAAATATTAATAAAGATTATCAGTTTACACATGAAATATGTAAATTTTGTATGAAAAAGAAGATTAATGTATTTGTTATACGAAATCACCCGGAAAATCATATCCTTGTCTTAGTATACAATTTGTCAAACCGCTGTTTTTGACTTCTTCATCCGTTAATTACAGCAATTTAGTTCGTTTTGAATTCAAATTTGAGTTCATTTGTCATATTTCAGTGTTAGCACATTATTTTAGGAAACATTTCATGTATCTCGTTGATGTTTAAAGCAAGGCATTTTTAAATAAAACCGTGCTGTTTTCCAATGTTTTTCAACGCCGCTAGTCAACAGAACGGAAGGTCTAGCTAAGGCTCCTCTATATACGAGCTGACTTATCAAGCATATTGAAGCCCACCGTAGCTGGATGCGCAATCCATTAGCATTAGCTCTATTCCTATTTTCACTTTAGGAAGTATAATTGAAATAATTATAGGTGGTTGTTCTGCACCGAACTGCTCTAATCATTCTAGAAAGGGTTTTAGGCTATTTCGCTTTCTTAGAAACGAAAAAAGAAGAAAACAATGGCTAATAAATAATTGGATACCAGGCACTGGAGCATACTTGTGTGAGCTAAATTCTACAATACTCTAATTGAAACATATTTCTCTATATAAAGTATTTATTTTAAACACTTATTTTATAATTTCTGTAACTATAGTATGGAACCCTATGGGCTTCAATATGCTTGATAAGTCAGCCTGTAGTAGAGGAGCTCTAGGTCTAGCAGTGACGTCACAGCTCGCCCAGAAATGTTACCATGGGGGGAATAGCGAACGAGATAACCTGTTAATATTATATTTACCTTGGGTCTCCACTGCCTTTAAAACCCTCTTGCAGCGGTACGATGTGCTAGAGTGCAACATATAATTGCAAATACACTTTTTATTCCCTCATCTGGATTTTTTCCCGGATAACTTCAGTGCTGTCAGTGACGACAAATGGCAACAGACGTTGGGATCCTTTAATGTTAACTTTTCTTATGAGACACTCGGTTGTTTTTCTAAGAATTGATCTACTGGTTTTGTAAGTGAAGTGTGTAGTTTAACTTACAAATAAAATGCGGCAATAAAGTTTTCTACCTTATTCTATTAATTTAATAAAGGAATTTAAAAGTGAGTCGTAAAAAAAGTATAAGGCGTAGCAGAATATTTTAAAATAATATTAATAGTAGTAATAATTATTTTAATAATAATCTAGTCGATTTTATTTGATATAACAAAATTGCCATGAACTAAAATTAAAAATGTTCGTTCCAGAAACTAAATATTTTAACTCAGAAAATTCGAAAAAATGAATGCAAGATAAACGACATTATATATAACATTATATATATTTTAACATTACATATTTTTTCTTTTGTCATCTATTAAGTCACGCAAATTTCAGCATTGCATTTTCAGTGCGATTAATGTTTTACTTTTGTGTTTTAACTATCTTACGATGTGTTTCAAAAAATAATAATGAAAATGTTCAAATTAACAAAAGAAGGGGAAATCACTTGAAGGCCATCCCTGCAGTGAAGAAAATAAATAAATAGAAAATCTTTATTTTGCCACAGAATAGGTACAATTTCGTCATATAAATGAATGTATAACAGTGGGGCAAGGAACTGTGTGAAAAGGCTCTTTAGTTGGGCCTGACAAATCCACAGCCAGCCAATCAATAGTCAGTGGTAGAACAAAAGTCATAACAAAATAGACTAGAGACAACTAGTAGGAATACAAGCAGCAAAACAAAAATAAGCAATAGATAACAAGCCGATCAAACTTGTAACAAAAATGACTTTAAGTACTTCTTAAAACTATTTTCGTAGTTCAGTGATTTTAAGAAAAGCGGAAAAGAATTCCATAGGGTATATATAAGGATATATATATAAGAAAATATATAAGGAGTATACATACGGAGTAGCATACATAAGGAGGAATCAAGAGGTTCCCCCTACAAACTGAAATTGTTCAAGCAAATCTGCCTGTTAAAAATCAGCATTATTAATTTATTTCAAATGGATAACCCCTCCCCCTCGCACCTCTGCATTCCGGGAAAAAACATAAATGTCATTATCTTTTAACACAATTGAAGCAGTCATTTCATACGTATGCAATAAACCATAAGATGCATATTGTTTGAAAGAAACATGCACCATAAAAGAAAACATGCATAATCTAATAAGAAACCGTAAAATTTAATTAAAATAAAAGTATCAGTATCGCAGTTTATATTGTTAGCATCCAAATTTAAATTGTTTAATAACTAACAAATTTCGAATTAATTTATTAAATACTTTAAAATTAATTTATTAAATACTTAAAGTTTGGGGTTTAAAAAAATTAAATTAAGTTGATCACAGGTACGTTTACTTTAAACAGAGCCACCCATACAAACATTTATTATAGGTCCCCACCTTCCTATTTGATTTTTTTCTTTGTGAATTTGTCACATCTTCTTCCTCAAATAAAAATATATTGAGGGTATGTCCCTCAACGAGTGGTGTCCATCTCCCACCAACTCATGGACGACTCTGCCTTGCATTCAAGTAAAGGAGGCAACGTAAAGAAAAAATCAATGGACACTAGCCTCTTCTATTAAACTTTTTAGTACAAAACTCTGTTTCCGTGTTGCCCTGTCATAAAGACCCCCCAATAAATTAGCATAAAGTCTAGCCGCAATCAATCTCTATTCAGCCTTGAAAAGCGTGGATAAAGTTTGAATTTCCCCATCCAATACCTTCTATAACATGTTCCGGCGGAAACTTAGCCCGGCCTTGCAACGCAAAGATGGGTGCGATGCAAATGCTTAGTTTGATTTGCTAGGTTTAAGCAACAGCCGAATGAATCAAAATTATTTGCTGCGTGTAAGCCTAATGAAAAAAAGAAGCAAAAACACATTCATTCTCTACGGGGGAGTGACCCCAAATTCTAGGGAAACGACCGTTATGTGATATGGAAATTCAGACAGACGTCTGACCGTTATTTTACCTGCAAAGAGATTGGGTTTTGACACAAATTTTTACATTCTGAGCACTTCATTTAATGAACAGCAAAATGATTTACAGTTTCTCAAAATCGCTTATTTAAAAGACAAACCACAGGATTTTTAATAAAATTCTTATCAGCTACGTTCAGGACAGTAGCGTTATAAACGAGGAGTGCTATTTTAATGCTCAATTTTCAGTGTTAAAAGAATTTTCAGTGTTGTCTATTTTATTTTGATCTAAATGAATGTTATTAGATGTTCTATATTGAATTATTTGTACAAGAAAGACAGGTTACAGAATGCAAAAGTCAGTATTCTGCAGATTTGAAATTATTTTTAGTAGATTGCAACGGCATAGAATATGCATTACTATACGTACACACAGTAGTGCACTACATACGTTTCAGTCTATAGTGCTAAGTCTGTCGTATTAAGTTATTTATATGAAGTTTTATTGTCTTTGCTTTCTTTGTAGAGGATTATTGGATTAATTTTAGTGACAATGTTGTGTTTTTCTGCCCTTCAAACCACCGCAGAACAGTATCAATATTCTTCTGTTATAGGCATGTTATTAGTTTTGACCTATGGATCCCTTCCAGAAACTTACACTTCCAATACTTTCATTAGTTGCTGCAGCAGTTATTTGTCCATCAATGTTAACTTGATAGATTGATTCCTGTGCATCAATATCAAACCAATGATTTGCATAATTGTATCTGTAATTTTTATCCATCACCAAATGCACTGTTGTCTTATTTGACCATTAAATCGTATTTTCAACAATCTCAGCACAATTAAACCAATTTATATATTGAACACCACAAAATAAGTGCACACTACCTGAATAATACACATACAGTTAACACCATACTCCAAATCTCGCAAAACTCAAAACCTCAAGAGTCTCAAACAGGATATCTTTGGAGTCCGGTACCCCTGAACAAAATGAGTCTGTCCCTTCTTCCATACTTGGGATCGATAGACCCTATATATCACCTCGATGAGTGAGGTGCCTACTGACTGCTAGGTTCATTAAAAACATCAAAGACCTGGCTGGATTAAAACAAATTGTAATTATTCTACGGATGAGTTTGTGAAATTGCTTTTTCTGGAGTAGTCTGTAAGATATTTACCAGCTGCTGTTAAAATATGAGCTTTGGATGGCATGTCAAATTTTGTATATAGTAATATAAAAATTAACGTTTGTTTGAAAAATAATTTTTCGATCATTCCGATGGTATCAAGATGAAAACTCTGTGATAATATGTTAGGTCGCTAATTTAGGATATATATTTAGAAGCTGTTAAAATATGAGAGCTGGATGGCATGTCAAATTTTGTACATCGTAATATAAAAATCAATGTTTGTTTGAAAAATAATTTTTCGATCTTTCCGATGGAATCAGGATGGAAACTCTTTAGTAATATTTTAGGTCGCTAATTTAGGATATATATTCACGAGCTGCTGTTAAAATATGAACGTTGGATGACATGTCAAATGTTGTATATAGTAATATAAAAATAAAAGTTTGTTTGAAAGATAATTTTTCGATCTTTGCGATGATATCAAGATGGAAACTCTGTGTATTTTAGATCGCTAAAGAATCGATTTATGTAAATATCTGCCTATGACGGAGTAAAACTTAAAATAACTAAAAACTAATTCAAAATTTAAAAACAAAAACAGTAACACCGAGGTGCACCTGTGTACATCGAGAAGTACCTGTTTACCAAATGTCATAATCGTACGACACTTAGCTTTCGCGCTACAGACCACTGCACACAGACAGACAGACAAACACACACACACATATTCCTTTATTATGTAAGATGTGAAGAGTAGCCGTACAGTCGCGAGTTCCCAAATGACAGGGAGGCGTATGGATGTTATAATGTTAGTAGTTGTATGGATGTATTTTTAATACAAAAAAAAGTCAAAGTGGTAAGGTAATATGCCTAGGCAAATATGTTAACATTTTAATAGCTTCAGAAAATTATCAACATAAATATGTATTTTAACAGGAAGAGTTTCGAAAAAATTGCAAAAAGGGTAAAAATAGTTTACAAAACGAAGTGCAGCATTATACAAACATTGTTCATTTTTTAAAACGAAAAATTAATGTGACTGCTGCTGTTACTTCTCTTTCACTATTTTATCCAAACGTGGTTTCAGATTAGTAACAGATAGTCTCAAACAATCTTGAATCTGAAGTCTGTTTCGCTTTTAGGCTTCAAAAGAGTCATGGCTGAGAAACTAGTTTCGCATAAATAGGATGTAGCGAAATACAGAAGAAACATCATTGCTTATTCGTGCAATTTTGTATACTCATTCCGTACCTTCTTCCAAAACTTCGTCATATTCAATACCTCAAAAACCTTCTCCAATTGTTTGTCACTGGAGAGGTCGAGAAGAGCTTCTTTCAAATCATAAGACAATAAGCATTCATGGCCAATAAAGGGGTTTATAATCCACATGTGATTTTTTCTGGGATCCTCATCTTCAGAAAAGTAAAAATTAAATGACTCCAAAAGTGCCTCAAGATGGTCTCTAATGCTTTGCTTAACACTTTTCAAGTCAAAATCAGCATTTTCTTCTTGAAAAAGCTCGCTTATTGCTTCAAACATCTCGAAATCATATTTTTCTATCATTTCCATCCATAGGGCTATTTTCTTCTTAAAGCTATCTACTTTCTTTGCCACTGTAAAAATAGCTGTCATTTCTCCTTGTAGACCCAAATTTAACTCATTTACCTTTGAGAAAATGTCACTCAAATAAGCCAATTTAGCTACTAATTCCTCATTTTCAAAGAATCGAGCCATTTCACTGTTCTTACCCAATAGGAATATTTTTACCTCCTTCCTCATTTCAAAGAGTCTCTTCAACACTTTGCCCCTTGATAGTCACCTTACCTCTGAATTGTACAAAAGATGCTCGTGTTCAGATCCCATCTCATTACAAAGCACAGTCAACTTTCTGGAGTTTAGAGCAGAGTTCTTTATAACGTTGACGATTTTTATGGCTTGTGAAAGAACTTCATTAAAGTCAGGGGAAAGTTTCTTTGAAGCTATATATTCCCTATGAATGAAACAATGAGTAAGCAATATACAAGGATGGGTAACTTCCTGTATTTTAGCACCCACTCCAGAATGCCTACCCGTCATACTGGCAGCGCCGTCAGTGCATCGGCCTACACAGTTTTTCCACTGCAAACCAGCTTTTTCAAAGTATTCGTTTAATACCCGAAAAATTTCTGAGCGAGTTGTATTTGTTGGTAATGAACAAATACATAGCATGTCTTCTGCTACATCATTGAAGTCCCAGTCTCTGTATCGCACGTAAGCTACCAAAATACTATTGTTTCCAATATCTGTTGACTCATCTATTTGCAGAGAAAACAAACCAGATGTTTTACCCTTTTCAATGAGTTGGGCCTCCACATCCATTGACATATCATGAACACGACGAGAAACAGTATCATTGGAAAGTGGTATTTGTTTCATTTTGTCTCCAGCAGACTGGCCAAAGACTGTACTAGCAACATCAATAAGGCAGGGCTTAATAAGTTTTTCACCGTCGGAATAGGGCTTCTTACATAAGGCTATTCTATTTGCAACTAAATAAGACGACATTAAAAACGATTTATCTATTGAAGAAACTTGAACAAGAACGTTTTTCTCGGAACTAAAAGCTTCCTTTTTTCGGATAAAAAAATCTATTGATTTTTCAGCAAGCTCAGGGTGGTTTGTTATTAAATGGCGATTAAGCCTTGAAGGCTTCATAGCCTCATTTTCCAAAACTTTGAAGCATATAACGCTTTGAGGTTTTGGTATTTTTCCCGAGATTTCTATAAATCCATATTTCAAATAATCATCATTGTACTTACGAGTCCTTTCTTTTATCTTTGACAGACTGTTTTTCTTCTCTACTTCATTCCGTTGCGATGTTTCTTTGTTTCATACACCAACATCTTTCGCAACTCCAGAACTACTGGGCAGAGATAAAGACGATTCTCTCACAGGAGGAATAACAGGAATTTGAGACCATTGTTTTTTTGACAAAAATGCCAATAAAGATCCCTGACGCTTACCACTCATTTTATTCTTTAAACTTTAAGTGCAAAACAACAGCAAAATTCTAATCCGTGTAGCTAATAAGAACTAGGAATCATTTTAAAGTTACGGTTATGAAAAACCGAATAACTACTGGTTTATATTATTAGGCCGACCACATCATTTAGTTTTAAGTTCGTCTGTATAGTGGCGCCATCCAGTGTCAGTACGAAACAGCAACACTAAGGTAAATTACGACTCTTTATGCCTGAAATGTTGAAAAAATCCAAATTGATTTTTGTTCCTACTTTCGTCGTCGCGGCTCGCTAAAAAGGTCCTCACGTGACCTCATTCGTGATTAGGGATGCTTGAAACGTGCTCTCCCGGCGAAAAGTCAATTCGAATTTTCGACCCCGTCACAATACTTTCCTTATACATTATACAATGTATATATGGAAAGTAAAAAAGGAGACATTTTTACACCCCGCGTTATACTCGAACCAACGGTATAATCGACGGCGTTATAACCAGGGTTCACTGTATTAATAAATCTATCCTGTAAATTGCATTTAGATATCATATTGGGAAAGGAGGTCAAACCCCGACAGTTGTTTCATCATGTTGCGCCATAAGAGTTTCCTGTACACCTGAGTAAAAATATATGCAATTTCCTAATATACTTCTCAGATTATTTGCCTGGTCCATGACTTTCTTTGACACCTTGTATATCAGGTAGTTTTGCGTATTCAAATAAAGCATTGTTACACTTAACTTGTTCCAAGCATCGGAGCAGAGTGGTTCTAAGCATAAATACGAGTTTTCGTTCTTACTTTTAAAGTCTTTTAAGAATTTATTTTACCAAGTTGACAGCGAGCCCGACAGCAGTAGTTAGACGCAGTAACGAAACTAACACCAACGAATATTTTTCTTGCACAATAAAGTCCAATAAATTATTTTCAAAAACAGACTTTTGTTTCTTATAATGAAATGGCAGCTAAAATTTTAAACATTTTAAATTAATAAAACAAATTACTGAAAATATTTCTAACTCTGGTTTTCACATAATTGTAAATAAGAAATATAATAAGGTTGGGTGAATTGGTTCTTGAATTATCGTCTCGACACTTCACAGACATGCAGTCACACGTGCGCATTCACATAAAAGTGCAGGCGAAGACTATCACAACTTTGTTGAAAAGTGTTCAAGAGAAAACTCTCTCCAAAACTAATTAACCCGATTCAAAGTATATAATACCGCAAATGAACTTGAATTAGATACAAACTGGAGAACCAAATAAGCTTGATTAGGAGCTGAAATAGAAACCAAATTATCAGATAAACTACCGAAATATCTAGATAATGTTTTGAAAGAATTCAGCAAGCATATTTTTCCTGCCATTTTGTGTTACTAAAGTTATTTACAGTACATCCTGCGTCAACAACATCGGTTGACAAGTAAGTCATTTTCGATATTATGAAGACTAAAAATTCATCTTCAAAACAGCAAAGGGCATAGTCTTCAAATTGTGTTCACTTTACCGATAATGACCATTTATTGTGATATAAGAGTGGATAATGATGTCAAAAAATGTTTTCGCGAATACATTATTTTTAAAACAGTTTTACAATCAAAATATTTAACCTTTCAAACTACACCATTGTGCCCATAATGCCTATTTATCGTGCTATAAAATTGATAAAGATGTCATCAGCGACATATACACTTTTGCCGCACGAAGAAAAAATATTTGAGGCAATCTTACAATTAAAATATTTAACCTTTCAAATTATGTCCATTTTGCCCATAATGTGCATTTATGGTAATACTAGAAAATATAACAGTGTTGCCCGGGACTTAAAATGAGCGGTCGTGGATTTGCAGTGTGTGCACCCACTCAATAGTTTTTTATATTATTTTTGTTATAAGAGAGCGTATTGTTAAAACGTTATTTGGTTTCCAGGAATTCACTATGAGTCATCAGTATTATTTATCAGTTTGCATTTTTACTTTGCATTTTAAATCCATGGCAACGCCAGTACATTTTCTTGTATAACACAAATGAAGATGAAAATCATACAAAAATATTTCCTAAATGTCTGTTTTGAGCAAAAATCATTCCTGCACTTAATTTTTTCATTTGCAACCAAGCCAATTGTATAGCATTAGCACAATTTAATAAAAGCTATTTAAATACGTCACTGCTTACTGAAAATCCCAAGAGAGGATGGAAATAAAGCAAATCAATTTCCGAAATGCCTATTTTGAACAAAAATCGTTCCCAGGCTAAATTTTTTTCATTCGCAACCAAACCAATTATATAGTGCAATTTGATAATGGCTATATAGTAAATACTTCACTGCTTGCTGAAAATCCCATGCGCTCCGTACTTGATTTCTTCCGATTGGACAGCAGAAATGAGATTGGACGAAAAGAACGTAAAGGATAGCATCTGGAGGCATCAGATGACGCCATCAGCAACCGTGCAATAGAACTTCCCGTTCGCAGCACAAATTTGCCGCGAACTGAAAGTTTTTATCGTCTTAAAATAACTGAAAAACTAAATAGAATGTTTTTTAAATCTCGCCGAAGCGTCCCGGATCCTGAAGTATATATGGACCAAATTTCATATCCTTACGACGTTTATATTTTCCACTACAGACGACAGACAAATATCTTCCTTCATTATTATAGATAAGAGTGTATAATGTCATCACAGACATAAACGCTTTTGACACATGAAGAAAAAATGTTTGAGACAATGTTACATTCAAAATATAACCTTATATACAGGGTGATTATAATGAAAGATCCCGGTTTGAAAATGGTCTCAAATAAAAAGCACTGGTCAGAATGATTTTAAATTTTGCGTGAACACTCGTGGAGCAATGGAATTTTGTTTGGTGAAGAAAAAAGCAGTAGTTCAAAAAGCCGCTGCTAGGAGAATAATTGGCGCTTTACTACACTAGAATGAAATACAAAAGTAATAAACGTTGACTTATTCATTGGCTAATGACGTAATAAATGTTCAATATGCTGTCCTTCGCATTTTGAAACAAGCTGAAAGCGCGAAATAGCGTGTTCAACAACAGGTTTGAGTGTTTCTATAGAGATGTTGTGAATGTGATGCGTGATGCTAGCTTTAAGTTCCGCTAAATTGGTAATGTGTCTATTAAACATAATATTCTTCAGATGCCCCCAAAGTCAACAAGAAAGATCAATCATGCATAAGCATTGATTATGAAACACTTTCCAACTGAAATGTAATTTCATTTAAAAATTTCTAAAATGTGATTCATTCAGTGGTAATATCTTTTACATTATCACAGTACTACAGTAATTTATTATACTTAAATATTTAAAACTGTATCGAAATATAAATCATCTGATTCTTTATGCAAAATCAATGAATATTTCATTCATATAACTTGTATTCCAGACTCCAGAGCTAAATAATTTTGTGTGAAAAAAATTCAGCAATTCTTATGTAATTCATCTTACAATCGCTTGAGATATTTGCATTCTGCATATGTTAAAATTAGGCTTCCTTGAAGAAATAATAAAAGTTTAGGGATCATTTAAAATCACAACTATTGTAATTGCATAGGCACGGAATTTAGATACACAGATAATACACAGATAATATATATGTGTATGTGTATGTACTCAAAGTATTGGAATCGTGCCGAAGATCGGAACTCGAATTTTCAAAGTATCTACACGTTTTGGGACTTCTAGAACACGAAAAAACTACTTTTAGGAAGACGTCTGTGTGTGTAAGGGTGTATCTGTGTGGATATTACATCCACTCTAATTGAAAAACTAATGGACCGAATTTCATACAATTTGGTAGGTATGTTTTTTGTGGGAAATCCTGATGTTCATTAGATTATAGTACGATTCGTAATAAAAGAATCTGCCTTCTTTGCGAAATGGCCGCAGAAATTGCCTTTATCCACTCTAGCTAAAAACTAATGAACCAAATTTAACAAAATTTGGAGTATAATATTTCAATAACCTACAAGTGATTTATATACCAAATTTAACAAAATTTTGTATATAAATCATTTGTAGGTTATTCTACTACGATTCGGGAAAAAGGAACGGGCTATTTTTGCGAAATGGCCAGCAAAAATCGTTATATATAAAAATAAAAGACTACGTGTGCTCAATTATATCAATTAAATTCCTATTTTATATGTGATTTTTGACAACAAAAATAATAAGACTAACCCCATTACTCTAGGACTAGCCGTTCTTGAGATATTCTAGTTTTTTCGCGTTTTCGCTACGCCACCTTTGACAATAAGTCCAGCTATCAAATGAGAACCAAATTTAAGTTTAACGTGTAAATTCAATGTCATTTAAAATACTTATGTTGTGCAGATAAACTCAAATTATCATTGAATAAATAAAGAGAACGGATATGAGTCTGCAGGGAAAGACATGTGCTGTCCACATCAGAATTTTTAATAAAACAATAATTAACAATATTACACCAATGATTTATAGAAGTGAACGGGGATTATTTTCAGGCCATTTCGAAAAAAATGTATGATCTATATTTAAAGATCCATCAAATTTTTGTCGAATAAAATGTTCAACAAATTTAAGCTGTGTACCAAATTTTAACTCTCTAGGACGTAGGAAAGTGCATTTAAAATGCCATCAATTAAATTTATCATGAAGAGTTATATAAAATTTAAAAAAAATGAAAAATTGTTATCTACCAAATTTATTTTAAAATATGAAGCCACTCCCATATGCAAAACGTTTAAACAAATGGAGAGATATTTATTATATAATATCTCTCTCTTTTCTTTCTGGAAGATATCCCAAAGTCAGAATTTAATTGAATTTGTTTTTTTCCCTATATTAAATAATTTTTTTAATTAAAAAACTACTTAACATATTTTACTGAATTTTTTTTTATATATTCTATGCGATAATGTGAATATTTCCTAAAAATTTCGAAGCAATTCGTGAATTTTAAATTTACTTAAAAAATGTTTGAAAAATTAGGTCCCATAGGGTTCAATGTATTTCATTTTTTCAACCCGGGTTCAATAAAAAACTAATTGGGTGATATTATTTATTTATATTCCCATAGGTCCTACAGACCGTCTGAACAACATACTAAAATTTCATTTTGATAAACTCATTTTTACGGCAGTTATCGTGCTAACGGACAGACAGACAGACAGACAGACAGACAGACAGACAGACAGACAGACAGACAGAATGAACAAAGTCATAAACACTTTTCAACTTTGTTGTAAAGTGTTAAAAATCACATGGATTGGGGTCAGGGGAACGTGCTGGCCATCTTACAGGAAAATGATGGCTGATGATTCTGTCATCTCCAAAATGACTGCGAAGTAGCGGCTTCACTGGTTTTCAGATATGTGGTGGAGCCCCATCCTGCATGAAAATAGTGTTATCGATACACTGACGCTCTTGCAGCGTGGGTATAAAGTGACTTTTCAAAAGACGTTCATATCGATGGCCATTGACAGAACAGGTGACGGGGCCATGAGGACCAACTTCCTCATAAAAGAAAGGCCCGATAATAAACGCTGCTGTAAATCCGCACCACACAGTGACTTTGGGGGAATGAAGAGGCACCTGACGTAGTTCCTGTGGATTTTCGGTTGCTCAGATTCTGCAACTTGCATGCATATGATAATGAAAGATCGACTTTCAATTCAGTATTCGAAGGACAGCATATTGAACATTTATTACGTCATTAGCCAGTGAGTAAGTCAACGTTTATTACTTTGGTATTGCATTATAGTGTAGTAAAGCGCCAATTTTTCTCCTAGCGGCGACTTTCTGAACTACTGTTTGTTTCTTCACCAAACAAAATTCCATTGCTCCACGAGTGTTCACTCAAAATTTCAAATCATTGTGACCAGTGCTTTTTATTTGAGACCATTTTCAAACCGGGAAGTTTAATTATAATCACCCTGTATATATATTTTAAACCAGCTATTTCGAATACATCGACTTTCTGATCCTCAGTTTCACTTTCTCCACATCATTATTCTTAAACGCATTTGTCAAAATTACCAATATCCAGAAGTTTTTGTAAATATAATATTATTAATAATTTCAAGTATACCATGTAATAATTTTACACATGCATTATTTATCTTTGATTGGACAACTCATTTTTGTGAATTTCACCCATTCTTATCACTTAACTTACCACTTGGCCTGAGTCTAATACTGTTTACTATTTTCGAAAGACTAATTTCCACTTCTCCTGAGTCCTATACTGCTTACTATTTTTTGATAGTCTCCATACAAATTATGTTTCATTCAAATGTATTCATTCCGATGCCCACTCGCATTGACGAAGTGAGGTGAAATGCTCAGTCGCATGTTCAACCTACACTTGGTAGCAGAGCCTGTGAGTTAATATTTCTGTTCGAGGAGGTTTTTTTATTTTTATTTTTCTGATTTATAGTTCAATTGGTTTATTTTTTCTCCTTCCACTAGCCAGGACAGTTCCAATGGTGTCTATAGTTAAATACTATCGCCATTGTCAGAAACTGGCTATTCTATCGGTTTTAATTCGAATTGTATGGCTGTCCTGGTGAGAATGCAATTTCGAACTTTTTTGTGTAGTTTCAATTGATTGTTCTCAATTGTCTTAATCTTTTATCTTGAGCTAATTAATATTGCCTTTTCTCATTTTTGCCGTGTTTTCTTTTTCATTTTTTTATATTTATATATACTTTTTAATTGTGATTTTTGTATCCTAATATTCTTCTCATCCCCCTTTCCATTGTAGTGATATGTTGCCTTCTATTTTTATCCGTAATCTTGGTCTATAGTTACTTATTTGTAACAGATATGCTAGAGATGGGTTTTATTGTACATACAGTAGTTTATGCATAATTTTCGATTAAAATCTTTCAATTTATATATATACTGTATATATATATATATATATATAGTGAACAGTGCAAGATTTTATTGAACCTTTGGTTGTAGACCCGTAGTTCTAATTGCAAAAATGTTTTAAATAAGGTAGGGAGTTGTGAAATAGTACTGTAAATTCTGTACCATATTTTTGTATAAAGTTAAGAAAGTTAACTTTTTATACAGACCCGCTATCGAAAAAAGTCAAATTAAAACGGTATACAATTGCGAATGACAAGAGCACTGGGAACTTAAGTTTCCAGTATACAAATAAACAAAGTAAAAAAATAACACTTTTAGTACTCCCTTAAAAAAAGCAGAAATATGTAAATTACGTGACAACAATTTTTTGAGGGAGTTTGGATCCCTCTTCATCAGGTCAAAACAGCGTCTTTGCTTAACGAACGCCAAGCAAGAACTGCCTTGCTTGGACAGTTTTTGCTTAGCGTAGTAAAGACACTGTCTTGATTTGATAAAGAAGGAACAAAACTCCCTCGAAACAATTGTCGTCACCTAACTGACATATGCGTGCTTTCTTTAAGTAAGTTTTGTAAGTTATCTTCTTACAAGCAGGAGTTTTATTTATTGTACAAGTTAGACAGTTTGATAAAGCTGAAGAGACATTCCATATTTTTAGTTATTTAACAACAAAATAAGAAACATTTAAATACTCACAATTATATAACTATGTATATTACAGTTCGGGATATATTTATTGTGATACCGTTGATTTTCGACAGGTTTTCGACTAGTATATTTTCAATTGTGTTTAACGAATTTTTGTAACATGATAAAAATAGCACAGGTTCATCTTACGTCAAGATTTACTTGTAAAGATAATTTTGTAAAGCGAGAACAGAGATTGCTTTGCTTCTTTTAGAAGAATTATATTTACTAAAGAAACAGCATTATTTTTTTATATTGTTATATCAGTTATGACCATGGTATATAAGGAGTCTCACAAAAATTGAACAGTGAAAGATTTTTTGAGCCATTTGATTGTAGATACATAGTTGCAATTGTAAAAATGTTAGGAAGTTATGAAATAGTAATTTAAATTATATACAGTATTTTCTTGAAAAAATAAAAATATTAATTTTTTATATACAGCCCCACTAGCGAAAAAAGTTAAATTACAAAAATATTGTTAATACTTCATTTAGTCAAACTAAAGAAAAATTTGGATATCAAAAGTTCAAATTTGGGACGAAATAAATTGTCCCAACTTACTGACTTATATACCACTTTCTCGTGACTTTTCGACTCTCTCGTAATCATCAAAATTCATGAATCCAGGGGCCGTTCACAAAGTGAACTGGTTCACAGAAATCATTTAGGAGAATGCCTACTTTACGGAAACGTCAATAGTATTCCCTCACAGTATCACTAGGAAATCGGTTGCATTCCCCGTAAATCAAAATCACCTCATAGAGTCCGGCAATACTGAACAGCTCCATCATTCAAACTCTAGGTGGCAAAGTTACTTGAATGTTTAAATACAAACTGCGAATCAACATAATAATGACATATTACATTTATCTGCATAAAATAAATTAAAAGAAGTGGTAAAAGTTTCCGTAACTATTTTGGCAGCTGCGGTAGAATAGCACAAATGGCTGAAGATAAGACAAAAGTTGCCATTGTCGCAGGAAGAAATGAAGGAGGAGAAACCAATGAGGTAGGAAAACGATAGACGAGGCATTACAAACAAGGAAGATCAATCATGTATAAAGCATTGATAATGAAACACTCTCCAGCTTCAATGCAATTTTATTTAATCTCTAAAATCTTTTATTTATCTCTAAAAGGCGATACATTCCTCAGTAATATTTTTAAAATTATCACAATACTACATTAATTTATTATATTTGAAAACTTAAAACTTCACCGAAAAAAATTAACTTCATTCAAATGACGACATTGAAAAATAAATTGCCTGGTTTAAACATCTCTAAAATGCGATACATTCCTCGGTAATATTTTTTAAATTATCATAATACTACAATAAGTTATTATATTTGAAAACTTCATTGAAAACAAATGAAATTTATTCAAATGACGGCATCGAAATATAACAAGCCTGGCTCTCTCTATAAAAGCAGCATTTCATTCATAAACTTTTTTCCATTCATTTCATTCATCACAATACTATAATAATTTATTTTATTTAAAAACTTAAGACCATCGAGGTACAAGTAATTAAACTCTATGCTTACATCGTCTGCTTCTCTGTTGAAAACCCAGACCGTCCGACTCATCCAGTGGACTTGAGCAACTATTTAGACGGCCGGGAAAGGGAGTTACCTGATGCCAACTCCCAAGTCTGCTTCTCTGTTGTTGTTGTTGAAACCCAGACCGTCCGACCTACCAGAAAGGTGTAAGGTAACTGTTTGGACTGTCGGGAAGTGCCACCCAATTTAGACCGGAACCCAGTGGGGGAGGCATCCACAGGGACCGTACCCTCCTTCCCCTACCAACAACCTCTCGGAAGGACTTTCGGACCCACATGTTTAACGTGATCGTACTCCGCATGAACACGGCGGCAGTTTTGGCAGTGGCTGGAATCGAACCCGGGCCTACCGCGCGCAACTCCAGCGCGCTAACCAATGGGCTACCGCGCCCTAAGTCTGCTTCTCTGTGTAAAATCAATGAATATTTCATTCATATCAGCTATATTGCAGACTCCAGGAGCTAAGTAATTTTGCGTTAAAGAAATGCAGCAATTCTTATACAACTCATTCTACATCTTTTGATATTTACATTCTCCATAAGTGAAAATTAGGCTTCGTTGTAGAAATATTCAAAGTTGGATGATCATTTAAACTCAAATATATTGTAACTGCGTTGTTTCAGTATGTAGATGCACAGAATTTAAGCAAAAATAAAGCGGTTTTAGGACGGATACAACACTAAATATGAATTAAAAAATACTTTAAAAATCACGATTTTGACACAAGATGGATGCCATATTTATTTTGAAGTGGGTCACGTGATCTCTTCATATAAAAGATGTCATTATTATTTTAATTTTTATTTAAACAACTACTGAATATATTTTGCTGAAATTTTTTTTTTTGTATATTTTACGGGATAATTTGAATATTTCCTAAAACTTTCAAAGCAATTTGTGAATTTTAAATCCGCTTAACAAATGTTTGAAAAATTGGGTCCCATAGAGTTCAATGTATTTCATTTATTCAACCCGGGTTCAATCCAAAACTAATTGGGTGATATTATTCATTTATATTCCCATAGGTCCCACAGACCGTTGTAACAACATACTAAAATTTCATTTTGATAAAGTCATTTTTACAGCAGTTATCGTGCTAACGGACAGACAGACAAACAGAATGAACAAAATCACAAACACTTTTCAACTATGTTGTAAAGTGTTAATAAGCGATAAAAACCACGAAGGATAGAAAAAACCGTTTTATCGTTCATTTCGGTTTGATTTCCAGTTCTGATCCAGGGCTGTTTTGCGTTCAAATTAAATCTAATATCTTAAATCTTCCCGAATCTTTCATTTCATATATTTGATTACCAAGAATATAGCCATTAAATAATAAATTTATGATATAACTTATTTCGTTGTATATGTCGTATTGACTTATCAAAAAAGTTGCTATTCAACTTTACTTTGTAATCGCCCCCTATCCTCTTAATTTCATCCAATTCCGACATGAGGAAGAAAGAATTTTTATTGCACGCAATATCAATAAAGGAAAACACGATATCTCAGTCAGTGTAAAAGCTGAAGGGAAAAAGGTGCTTCAATTCGGTTTAGAATTGTCCCATTTAAGCTTGTGTATTTTTAAATAATAAATGCCACCCACGATTCTAAAATGAATGTTAAAATGAGATAATGACATTTTATTAATTAAAATGCTTTCGAAACCGATTATTCATTTTATATTATATTATTTTTTAATCCGCAAACTTTATTCATTGTTAACACTTTACAACAAAGTTGAAAAGTGTTTATGACTTTGTTCATTCTGTCTGTCTGTCTGTCCGTTAGCACGATAATTACCGTAAAAATGACTTAATCATAATGAAATTTTAGTATGTTATTCAGACGGTCTGTAGGACCTATGGGAATATAAATGAATAATATCACCCAATTAGTTTTGGATTGAACCCGGTTTGGAAAAAGTGAAATACATTGAGCCCTATTGGACCTAATTTTTCAAACATTTTTTAAGCGGATTTAAAATTCACAAATTGCTTCGAAATTTTTAGGTAATATTCAAATTGTTCCATAAAATATGTTAAAAAAAAATTCAGCGAAATATATTCAGTAGTTTTTTAAATAAAAATTAAAATAATAATAACACCTCTTACATGAAGCGATCACGTGACCATGATATGAAAAGATCACGTGACCCACTTCAAAATGATATATGGCATCCATCTTGTCTCAAATTCGTGATTTTTAAAGTTCTTTTTAATTCAGAGTGTTGTATCCGTCCTAAACCCACTTTATTTTTGCTTAAATTCTGTGCATCTACATACTGAAACAACGCAATTACAATATATTTGAGTTTAAATGCTCATCCAAATTTGATTATTTCTACAACGAAGCCTATTTTTCGCCTATGTAAAATGTAAACAGCAAAATATGTAGAATGAGTTGTATTAGAATTGCTGTATTTCTTTAACACAAAATCATTTAGTTCATGGAGTCTTCATAGCTGATATGAATGAAATATTCATTGACTTTACAAAGAGAAGGACGATTTTTTTCGATGAAGTTTTACGCATAGAGTTTAATTACTTGTAGCTCCATGGTCTTAATTTTTAAATAAAATAAATTATTATAGTATTGTGATGAATGACATGAATGGGAAATTATTTATGAATGAAATGCTGCTTTTATAGAGAGAGCCAGGCGTGTTATTTTTTCTATGACGTCATTTGAATGAATTTCAGTTGTTTTCGATGAAGTTTTCAAATATAAAAAACTATCGTAGTATTATGATAAATCTAAAATTATTACCGAGAAATGTATCACATTTTAGAGATGTTTAAACCAGGCAATTTATATTTCAATGCCGTCATTTGAATGAAGTTCATTTTTTTCGATGAAGGTTTAAGTTTTCAAATATAATAAATTAAGGTAGGTAGTATTGTGATAAGTTTTAAAATATTACCGAGGAATGTATTGCATTTTAGACCAGTTTAAATAAAATTGCATTGAAGTTGGAAAGTGTTTCATAATCAATACTTGATCTTTCTTGTTATCTTTAAAGTAGTTCGATCCAAAGTTATTCGAATTTTTCCTGATGAAATAACTCACATAGCTTTCCTAAACCGATTGCTTTTTTATTTTTGCTATTTCCTTAATTTTCGTAGTCTTTTATAAACTGGTATTTTTGCAGTAATTTGAAAGAATACTTTTTAATTTGGATGAAGACAGCGCTTTTAGTGTCCGAAACGACTTATTTCCTTTAAATTTATTAAATGATTCAGCACTTTTACAATCAATTTTAGCCATATTTTTGAAGTTCGTGATGATTTAACTCATATAGCAGCAAAAAACGGCTGTTTTCCATTTATTTTATCATAGAGCTCCTAAATTCGTAGTCACTGAGAAGTTTTTAATCCTTTTACAGTTTTTATCCTTCCTCAGTATTTTCTTTCATATTTTCTACTTTTTGTTTGTTAGCAATTTCCTTCCTGGATCACGGGTCGCCAGATTTTTGAAATAGGTATTGGGGGATAAAACAGCGGTGTATCCCTCCAATCAAGGAATCATTTGGGGACACAAATTTGAGAACAATTGGAGACATTAACTTCAGGATTAAACGCATATTTTCACCCACCATAATGCATTTTATGAAACTTATCTTAATATATACCTTAAAACAGGCAAGATTATGTCTTTATCAATTTTTCTTTTAACTTGGAAAAAACAGAAATTATTAAAACCTACATTCAACTTACAAATATAATTTTACACGTGCATCATGAGTAACAGGTAAATAATAAAAAAAAAAATTTCAGCTAAACCTTACTAAATGAGGTTAAACGATGGCGAATATGATATAAATTACAGAATAAGTTCAGACTATATATGTACTAATATATACCAACAATGTCACTAAAACTATAATGAACCAACAATGCAACATTATCAAATGATATGCTAAATTTTAAATTGTAATTTAGATTTCGAACAAGATACATTTCAAGAATCATAAAGAGTTCAAGAATCATCACAGTTTCATTTTATAAATTGAGGATAAATATTATTGATTTCTTAATATTCAACATATACATATCTTCTACAAAAGAAAATGAATATTTTTGACTTTGTCCAAATCAGTGAAAATTCTAGGTTACTGAAGCTGTAAGGTACTTAATGCTTCTCATGATTCATACTTTTCACAAGCATGGATAAGCGGAAGCAGAATTTGGGGATATTTATTCAAATTTGAGGACATTTTGTGTACCCAAACAGTTTTACATTTTTGAGGGTGACAAGATGTGAAATTTGGGGACTGTCCCCAGGACTCGGGGGTATCTGGTCACCTTAGTGATGCAACGATTTATTGATAGACGATTACTTACTTATCTTTGTCAGTGTTTTTTCTCATGTTGCTTAGCAACAGAATTAAATTGAATAAGTTTATGCGACGGACGTTTTTATTTAATTTATACGATTTAAATAAATGAATGGATATAAACATAAATGTTATAAATGAAAGGCATTACATTTATTTAATTGGTTTATATTAATTACGGCCTTAGGATATAAAATTACGGGAGTTATTGATTATATAATCCTCTCTGGATATATAATCCCCTCTGCTTCTTCCTTTAGGACCCATTCCTCTTTTGTTTTTCGAGTTTGTTGGTTCTCTTGCACTGACGAAGGGATTTAGCGTATCTTCGAAACAGCTGAATGCTGCATTATTGTGTTATTTGTGCTCTTATACATTGCTCAAATTTTTCTTATTATACTTGTAGGTTTGGAAGAGAGGATAACACATTCAGGATGATGTTTCGACTACAAACCACGATTACTAAGATAAGACTATAACAACTAAAAATCATTAATAATACATGCTATAGTTACCGAAATTATAAAATGAGCGTTTAAAATAAATACTTTATGTAAAAGTAGAAGTTTCAATTACAATATTGTCGAACTTAGCTCGTACAAGTATGATCCTGTACCGGGATTCCAGTGATCCTGTACCGGGAATCAATGATCCTGTACCGGGAATCCAATGATCCTGACAACTCTTTATAAGCCACTTTTTTTTTATCGTTTCTGGGAAAGCGAAATAATCTAAAACCTTTTCTACTATGTTTAGAGCAGCTCTGTGAAGAACACCCACCCATAATTATTTCAATGATACTTCCTAAGGTGAAAATACAAATTGAGATAATGCTAATAATGGATTACGCTTCCGGCCTCGGTGGGCTTCAATGTGCTTGATAAGTCAGCTCGTATATATAAGAGCCTTACAGCAAGATATTTAGTTTGAAACACGACAGAATAAAAATTTATTTTCAAGCGAGTTATAAAAAGAAACTTTGGAAAAATAGGCTTCATTTGAAAAAGAATTATGTGTGCTTTCTGATGGCATAAAGATTTGATGAAATATAAAAAAAACTAATTAATATTTCCATTCGGTCTGAAAGAACACTCAAAGTATCAAAAAAATCCTTTGACCTGGAAACATTAATTAGAATATTTTATAAAACTTAAATAACTTCGTCAAAAGTAGCATACAATATAAAATATTTTTAATTTAACGCCGTTACTACATAAAAAAAATCGAACCACGAAGTTTGCTTCCCCAAATTACACTACAGATTGCACCACTAGGAATTTAAAGCAATGGAAAGAGTTTTCATGACTTAGAATGAATGTTGTACTCAGATCCGGATACCGCCGGCGATACGCTGGAGATGTCATGGTGGGCCGGGCCGGTTGAATTTACTGTTTTCTATAACGATAATGTGTACGATGGACAAATGTTGAAAAGGCTTATCATGCTCCCTTTTATCTGCGTCGACCTAGTATCAGGGCCTGGTTGATTTTTTTGTGTATCCTGACGAAGAATGTTGTTTCTTACCTTCGAAACCTGTCGACACTGTTACTTTGTATTTTATGTTGCTCCTAACAAAGTTATTGTAGTTTTATTATATTAGTATCAGTTTAAGCTGTAAAATCCGTAAAAAGTTTTAGTTCTAGCAACGTGCAATATATGGATGTACTAATCAAAATTTACTGCCGTATTGAAATAGCCGAAATTTGACTATTAAATTCATAATTTTTAAACTAATTTGAATTTTTAAAAAAAAATCTCGACGAGAGATTTCCTTTCGGGAATCGAGGTACCTCTGCACCACATTTCGTAACTGTGGACCGCTTAGATTTTCCGATAAGCAATTAACAAACAAACAGACAGAAATCTTCCTTTGTTCCAATCATCAGCTGTCTACTATTAAAAACTTGTTTTCATACAAACACGAAACTTGGTATATCTAGAGCAGTGGCATACTTAGGATTATCGCATGGGGATGGGGGGGGGGGGGGGGGTAGTTGAAAACTATATATAAAGAGAATGAATGCTATACAGTGTGTTTCACAACTAAATAGCTCTTGAACGATTAGTCGCAGACCTATGGTTTCAATTTAAGAAATACTTCTCATAAAATATTCGATCACTTAACACGTTTTATTAAAAAAACATGCAAAATTTAATTTTTATATGGTCCCTCTACAAAGGAAGTTCCAATTAGCAAATTGTTCCTTATTCATTTAAAGATCTCTTCAGAAAAAACCCGGTTCTCTAATATGCAAAATTGGCCGTGAAAAAATGTCAAAGTTATAGAAATTAACCCCTTTGAAAAGAAATGGCGAAAACATAGATTTCAGGGACCGTACAAAAATTGAATTTCGTTAGATAAAATTTTCCATTCGAAAACATACATAGGTACCTATCTTCAGCAAAAGTCCCCAATTTTCCATCGAAAACTTTAATTAATGATATCTCGAGTAATTTTGATCGTATGACAATGGAATTTTCTGTGTTTGAGAAATTAGGCTATGGAAAATATTTTTATAATTAAATTTTCTTCTGGGTATCCCGTATAAAATATTACATTTTATGCTTTTCTTACTGAAAGATGTCACAGCATGAAAATTTGCATATGATAACGCTCTATCTTAATTAAAGCATTTCTTAAATTGAAACCAAGAATCTACGACAAATCGCTCAAGAGTAGTCGTACAATCTTTTAGGAACACCCTGTATATAAGGATTGACATAGGGTGGCATTTAGAACTGTATCCCTACATACACTGAACCTGGTGGTAGCAGTGCAGGGAATAAATTACACGTCAAATACAACAAGAAAGATCAATCATGTATAAAGCATTGATTATGAAACACTTTCCAACTTCAATGCAATTTTACTTAAAAAAGTCGAAAATGCAATGCATTCCTCGGTAATATTTTAAAACTTATCACAATACTACATTAATTTATTATATTTGAAAACTTAAACCTCCATTTAAAAAATGAACTTCATTCAAATGACGGCATTGAAATATAAATTGCCTCGTTTAAATATCTCTAAAATGCGATACATTCCACTGTAATATTTTTAAAACTATCATAATACCACGATAATTTATTATATTTGAAAACTTCATCGAAAACAACTGAAATGAATTCAAATGACGTCATAGAAAAAATAACACGCCTCGATCTCTCTATAAAAACAGCATTTCATTCATAACTTTCTCTCATTCATTTCATTCATCACAATACTATAAAAATTTATTTTATTTAAAAATTAAGACCATGGAGCTACAAGTAATTAAACTCTATGCTTAATACTTCATCGAAAAAAATCGTCCTTCTCTTTATAAAATCAATTAATACTTCATTCATATCAGCCACGCAGACTCCATGAACTAAATTATTTTGTGTTAAAGAAATACAACAATTCTAATACAACTCATTCTACATATTTTGCTGTTTACTTTTTACATAAGTGAAAAATAGGCTTCGTTGTAGAAATAATCAAATTTGGATAATCATTTAAACTCAAATATATTGTATTTGCGTTGTTTCAGTATGTAGATGCACAGAATTTAAGCAAAAATAAAGTGGGTTTAGGACGGATACAACACTCAATATGAATTAAAAAGAACTTAAAAAATCACGATTTTGAAACAAGATGGATGCCATATCATTTTGAAGTGGGTCATGTGATCTTTTCATACCATGGTCACGTGATCGTTTCATATAACAGGTGTAATTATTATTTTAATTTTTATTTAAAAAACTACGGAATATATTTCGCTGAATTTTTTTTTATATATTTTATGGAACAATTTGAATATTACCTAAAATTTTCGAAGTAATTTGTGAATTTTAAATCCGCTTAAAAAATGTTTGAAAAATTAGGTCCTATAGGGCTCAATGTATTTCATTTTTTCAACCCGGGTTCAATCCAAAACTAATTGGGAGATATTATTCATTTATATTCTCATAGGTCCTACAGACCGTCTGAACAACATACTAAAATTTCATTTTTCTTAAGTCATTTTTACGGCAGTTATCGTGCTAACGGACAGACAGACAGACAGAATGAACAAAGTCATAAACACTTTTCAACTTTGTTGTAAAGTGTTAAAAATGAAGATACCAATAATACTTTTTCATTCCAAAATTTTTAGTATTGAAATATCACACTCTTAATGTACTACAATAATTAATAAGAATATTAAGGGGGGTCTTTTACAGATAGAGCTAACTTCCTTAATTATAAACATTCTTATTTAATACTCTTATATATAATAAATATTATCTCAAAAGTTTAATTTGCATAACAAAAATTAAAAAATTAAAAATACTCAAAATGCAAAAAAAAAATTAAATTCTAATATTTTTCAAATTGACATAACTTTGTTAAGCTACATTTTATTTTAAAATATCTTAAAATATATAAATATCTTATATATTGAAATTGACAAGTTTAATAATCTGGTCTCTTAATTTTTAAATACTCAAAAATAGTAAAACAAGAGAGATCAATCACGCATGAAGCATTGATTATGAAAAACTTTCCAACGGCAATGCAATTTTATTTAAACATCTCTAAACAGCAACGCATTCAGCGGTGATATTTTTAAAATTATCACAATACTATAATAATTTATTATACATACTTAAAAACTTGAAACTTCATAAAAAAAATGCACTTTATTCAAATGATGCCATCGAAATATAAATCGCCTGGTTCTCTACATCATACACTTTTATTTCAATCCTTTCATTCAGCGGTGATATTTTTACTTTCCTTATATACACGTTCCTTATATACACGTTCCTTATATACACTTTCCTTATATATACGTTTCAAGCATCCCTGAATACGAATCAAACGTTTTTGAGGTGATGGCTCTGTGTGTGTGTGTGTGTGTGTCATTGAGTCTGTGGAGACGATATCTCACGAACGAATTGAGCGATTCAAACCAAATTTGGTACAAAAATTATAATCCTTGAACACTGGAAGCCTGTTGTTTTTAAACGCAATCGAATGTTTAGAATCCAATAAATTTTCGATTGAAATTTTGAAAAAATCATCAAAAAATCAAAACCTTTAATAAAGTTACGCAAATAGTCATTTCTTATGTAATTGTTCCTTAGAAAATGATTGACATAAACTTTAGAACGCTAGTATAAACAGTTCTCGAGATGTTGCACATGTTTCAAATAAATGTATCAAAAAATCACATAAAATAAAAAAAAATATTAGCTATTGTGAAATATGTTCACTTTTCATACGTAATATCATGCGATAAATTTGGTTACATCATTCTCGTGGATCTAGCTCGTTCTATTCTTAAGAAAAGATACTTTAGGTAATATTTTTGTATTTGAACGCCAATAGCCATTTATCTGCTATAAAAATAACATATTACTCCGTCCATAACGCTTAGCGACGAATTTGCCTAAATGTCGCCAATTTGGCTTTTTTAAATGTTGCCAAATTAACGAAAATGTCGCCAAATTGATAAAAAAATTATGCTAAATCAATGAAAATTACGACTAATTGCCGAATATTCAATATCTTGGAAAAAATATAAGTATCTACTATAGAATAACCTATTTTTCCGTCCGTAACGTTTGGCAAAATTTTGGTAACGAATTTGTTGGAATATCTTGCGGGCTTTTTAAATGTTGCCAAATTGACGAAAATATCACTCAATTGATAAAAATTCGCCAAATTGATGAAACCGCCGCTAAATCTATGAAATAACGACTAATTGAGTTTAATATCTTGGAAAGAACATAAGACTAGACTATAAGAATAACCCATTTCTCCGTCCGTCTGTCCGTAGCGCTTAGCGAGAAATTTAGCAGGATTTTACCAACTTGGTGACTATTTTAAAAAGTTGCCAGAGTAACAAAAATGTCGCCAAATTGATCAAAATGACGCCAAATGGGAAGTAATGTTTTGCAAATTATGGTTTCAGTCATATGACTGGCATATCTTCTAGTACATAAGAAATGCTTTTCTCTTCGTTTGTCTGTAACACTTGCTGATGCATTTGGCGAATAATCTAGCAACGTATCGCCAGTTTGGCGATATTTCACTCCAGATTGACGAAAATATTGTCAAAATTGCAAAGATGACGCTAAATTAATGAAAATGACGCCTAATTGATGAATTAATTATTAAAATATTTTATTATATGGAGTATGTCGCTTATTGAGGATGCTATCAATATTGATAATTGTGAGGATTGAGTTGCGCGAAATATGAATTAATTGGATACTTTGAGTTAATTTTACATGTTGTCATCCGGAAAATTGTCAAATGTACAATTCAACGTTAAAAACACTGTACCGTGGATTTTATGCATTATTGTTTTACCGTAAAGGGAGTAAATTCATTGCATTATATAAGGAAAGTCATGTGCTGCTCACATCAGATTTTTAAAATTATCACAAAACTACAATATTGTATTTTACTTAAAAATTTCAAACCATGCAGGTAAAAGTACTTTCTAACTCCATGCTTAAAACTTATCGAAAAAGGTAATGTATAAAATCGTCCGCTTCTCTGTGTAAAATCAATGAATATTTCATCAATATCCCCTATATTCCAGACTCCAGAGCTAAATAATTTTGCGTTAAAAAAATTCAGCAATTCTTATGCAATTCATTTTAGAGCTTGGTGTATTCTTCATACTTTAAAATTAGTCTTCGTTGTAGAAATAATCAAAGTTTGATGATCATTTAAACTCAAAAATATAGATGCACTGAAATTACGCAAAAATAAAGCGGTTTTAGGACGGATGCAACACAAAATATAAATTTAAAAGAACTTTAAAAATCACGAATTTTACTCTGAGAAAAAAAGCTGGATGCCATATTTTATTTTGAAGTGGGTTATGTGATCTCTTCATATTATAACAATGATGAACATATTTTGCTGAAATTTTTTTATACATTTTATGGGATAATTTGAATATTTCCTAAAACTTTCGACGCAATCTGTGAATTTAAATTCGGTTAAAAAATGTTTGAAAAATTAAGTCCCATAGGGTTCAATGTATTTCATTTTTTCAACCCGGATTCAATCCAAATCTAATTGGGTCATATTATTCATTTATATTCCCATACCGTCCACACAACACACACGGACCGTCCGAACAACATACTAAAATTTCATTTTGATGAAGTCATTTTTACGATAGCTATCGTGCGAACGGACAAACAGACAGAATGAACAAAGTCATAAACACTTTTCAACTATATTATAAAGTGTTAAAAATGAAAAGTAATATATTGAAAATTCCATTGTTAACATCCATAAATAACACTCAAATATTGAAAGAAAAATATTTACAGAAATTATCAATTTATCAACATTTGAAAAAACTTATTCTACTGTTTTGAGTCTTGGATAGGGCTCTCTCTCTCACTCTCTCTCTGTACTTTCTTGGCCCCCTCCCGTAGACATTAATATAGAGGCTTTTTGACCCTTATAATCGATTTATGCACTAAACACTGTATATTTTATCGCAGTAAGCCCGATCGTTTGTCAAATAGTTGTAACAGGAATAAGTATGATTGAGCTATTAAAACTATTATTACAGATTTAAAAAATCACTAAATCGTCGATATTAATGGAATTTAAAGGGCATTTTGATGATTTGTGACAACGTCTGTATATTTAAAGAGGTAGTTATAGACAAATTAACTTGCAATTATTAATTCTTTTCGATAATTTCAAACGCTAATTTAGCAATTCGATTGGAAATTTTACAATTTTCTAATTGATCAATTAATTAATGATCTCTCAAATGACTTAATGTCTATATTAGAGTTGATAACTGGATTACTCGCCTTGTAAAAGAAAAGAAAATGTTCAAAATTAAGATACGAAAATGACCGCGAAAAGGTCACCATCTTAAGTTGAAAAGTCGGCAAAAACAGTCGGCAAATTAACTTGCAATTATTAATTCTTTTCGATAATTTCAAACGCTAATTTAGCAATTCGATTGGAAATTTTACAATTTTCTTATTGACCAATTAATTAATGATCTCTCAAATGACTTAATGTCTATATTAGAGTTGATAACTGGATTACTCGCCTTGTAAAAGAAAAGAAAATGTTCAAAATTAAGATACGAAAATGACCGCGAAAAGGTCACCATCTTAAGTTGAAAGTCGGCAAAAACAGAGCTGCAATAACTGGTGATGGGCGAGCTTATGTGGTGATTCTGCACCGGCGTAGCGATACGTATCGTAATGTATTGATACTGCATCAATATCGCTCCTCATTATATGGATAATGTATCGTATCGATTCCATCTATATTCCAACTTAGATAATTAAATTTTCAGAATCGAGTTTCACATTTCTAAAGTTGGAATATACAAAGGTTCGAAACTAAGTTCTTCAATTTTTAATTTAACAAATTATGAAAATTAGATACATATAAAAAAACATTATAACACATTTAGCGAGCATGATTAGTATAATACATAACTCTTATTGGGATTACGCGAAACTGATAATTTTATAATATCTGAAGTAATTCTAATTTCTAAGAACATCTAATATTGTAAAAATTAAGCCGAAAAATTGATAAATGTATAAAGGAAAGGAACTAATAAATTTTAGCGCCAGAGAAATCTAAATAGCAAGAATAGCTGACACAAAGAACCAGACTTTTAAGAGTAGAGATGTACTTTCGATAGGTATACAAATGTATGATGTCAACTAGAGGGTGTTTCACAAAGGACTCCCTAACTTTGAAATGAAACAACTCGGAAATGGTGATCGATAGAAGACTGATGATTATAAAAATCTGATGCAAAAATTCCAAAATTAGTTACAAATGTTGCTGCCAGATGGCGCTGTACGCTTTAGTCGCAGTACGGATCCATATAAAGAGTGCTCTAAACTTCGAGGAGTAATCTAAGTAGAGAAAGCCTAGGCAACCCTAACGCAAGACCGAAACTGTTGTCATGTGACTTGAGGGACTCTTCCGCCCAGAGCGTACCGTTTCCTCTGTAATTCAGTGGGATAAGGTGGATGTCAAAGCGTCCTTAAAAGAAAAAATATGTGTTTTTAATTATTTCTGCTCCCCCTAAGCTTTTGAAGATAAAAAAATTGTAGGAGATATTGATACGCTTCGTGATGAAATTTTTCCATCAATGTATTTATCCAAAAATATTCATTAAAACATCTTAAACTGCGTTTTACTATATTTTGGCGATATTTGGCGTTTTCCGAAAAACGAAATTGCGAGATCGCTCCCTCGCGCTTTGGATGCGCGCAAGAAATAGTTTGTGCTTCCTAAGATATAATTTTGAGATTGCAATCCAGGGTATTTTTTACATCCCGGGATATCAGAAATAATTTTTTTCAATTTCGGTATCCCGCTGGGTTAAAAATATCCTTTTACTTCATTTCATAGATAAAGAATATATATTTTAATTATCTTACGTTCTGATTTATTTGTTTATAAATATTATGTGTATGTGAACGATAATAGCATGTTGAGATTTTCTTATAACAAACTTTTAATATAACGGAATTTTGAATATAATGAGAACATTTTTATAAAGAAACAATACCTTTAAGTACTTTTTTGCATTTGTATTAAACACTGATATACTTATAAAAAGCATTAAATAATAGTTAACGGTCTGAAATAATACACCTTTAATTAGGCAATACAATATATTAAAAAAAATCTAGTACGATAAATATACATGTGTACTTTGACATATGTACTGGAAAATGTAAGTGATTGATATCGAACAAATTGCATATAAAATTTATAAATAAAAGTATCCTAAGTTAATAAATGCATTGCATTTGGCATACTGTATAAGTTTTATTATAAAAAAAGTTGGTATTCAGTACGTCGCTGTTCTCTCGACTTCCCTCGCATTTTGACGTCTCTATGGACAAAAATTCTAGTTTTCAAATCGTAGTTTAGGCATATCGCATTATCGTCAAAGTGATAAAATAGTTCATATCAAGTTATTTTAATATGTTTTTATTTGGTCTGAATCGGAAACAGAAAGAAAAATAAGTAGTAAGAAAAGTATGTAAGACCTCATTAACACAATTCAAACACTTTCCGCAAGATATTTGTGTTGTGTGCATATATATGTATGTATGTGTGTGTGCATATATATGTATGTGTGTGTGCGCGTATATGTATATGTGCTTATCCGAAGTGATTAGGCAACCTGCAAGTGCGGTTGCGGAAACGATATAATTTGGCTGCCGTCAAGTGCGGACGCGCATTGAGCTACCTGCCAGTGGGCTACCGTCAAATTAACCGGATAGTTGTTGTCTGACGGCGGAATTATATTCGTTCGCTAACGTTAGACGACAGTGCTATTTAAATTGGAATTCTTCAAATATATTTAAAAATAAATTACCGATAAAAGAGTCGAATTTTACGGTTTCTAGCTCCTACAAATGTATATATAGCATTAAAATAGAACTTGAAGAATGAAGCGATTCCTTTTTCCACTTCTATTTTTCTGAAAATAAAATATAATAATCTTACTAAACTTTTTAAAGAACTTGATAAGAAGAATTTGATCATAAAAATCTGCAGTTACACCTGAAAATGTCGCGACAGTTGCTGCAGTTATTCAGTCTAATCCGAGTAAATCCATCCGAAGAGTTGCAGCTGCATCCAAATTAACGTCATCCAGCACGTACAGAATCCTGAGGAACACCCTAGACATGTTTCCGTTCAAAATCCAATGTCACCAAGCCATAACAGTTTCAGCTGTGTGACAAAGAAAAGAGTTCGCAAACGATATGTTCGCCATGATTGATGGTGGTGGATTTGATGTTGGCTGCAGTTCACAAATGAGGCCCATTTTCACCAGGATGGTGTCGTGAACAGACAAAACTGACGTTTTTGGGGTACCGAAAACCCACATTTGTGTCAAGCACGATCACTACATTCCCCAAAATTTACCGTTTGGGCTGCAATATCGACCAAGGGCATCATTGGCTCTTTTTTCTTGCAATAAACGATTACTACTGAACGGTACGTTGGGGTTTGGGAACAATTTGTCGCCACACTACAAGCGTTGGAGGATCACCCAGGCACTTCGCGGTTCATGCAAGATGGGGTCCGACCACACCGTACTTCAGCCGTTTTTACCTTTCTCAGGAAATACTGCGGTAATAGAGTCATTGCTTTGAACTATTCCACATTTACTGGAACAGGCATGGTTTGGCCTCTATATTCACCCGATCTAACGCCCTGCGACTACTTCCTGTGGGGCACATTGGACACAAGCACACTGTTTTCCGCAACAATCCTGCAACACTGGATAAGCTTAAAGAGTTGATCTGTCAGGCATGTGCGTCCAGTTCTGTTGACATACAACAGAAGGTGACTGCCAATTTCATTCGTCGTTTGAGCCATCTCTATGCTGTGCAAGATGCACATTTTGAATCGATTTTGATGTGATTGCACCAAGAACATTTTACCAAGGACAGTCTCACCACTATTTATAGCCTCTTTCTCGAACTCCGTACTGCGACTACAGCGCACAGCGCCATCTATCAGCAACATTTGTAACTAATTTTGAAACTTTTGTATCAGATTTTTACGGTTTTCCCAATAAACATATCACTTGTTTCAGTCTTCTATCGATCATCGTTTCCGAGTTGTTTCATTTCAAAGTTAAGGAGTTCTTTGTGAAACACCCTGTATAAGCGAAATGCCCCAGATACCGCAAAAATAGTGCAACTGAGATGTCACGTGATGGACAGCTAGGAGGTTTAGAGGCGACCCATCCTGATTACGAAACCAAAGATGCAGTGATAAAAATCAAGATGTGATAATAACATTGATTATGAAAAATAAAGACAATAACCACCTTCCGAACTCCAAAAATAACGTTTTGCATTTCAGTAATTTTTAAATACGTAGAAGTTGCAAATGTCTAGAAATTTTGAAGGCGTATTATTGTCTTTGTTTTCCTTAATTGTAGTAACACATCTTAATTTTTATTACTACACTTATTCTCATAAATTCATAAAATCACTTGATCAACCTAGAGTAAAAATTATTTAATACAGCTATTTTGAATGTATTTTTAGAGATGCAGCTATTTTCAGAACTTTCACTAATTTAACGTTTACAGAACAGGATATAAGTTCCTTCAAAGCACTTAAAAATTCGATTTCGTGAAATAATAAACATAAATACTTTTTTTTTTTCGAAAGGAGTACGTCAAATGGAATTCGCCCATATGTGACATCAATCAGCCAGTAGTGGAGCTATATTATATAACGGCACACGCACTAATTAGCATCTAACAATAAAATACATGGTCACAGATTCAAACGTTTAAATTTTCTCTGTAACCTATTATTATTTAACGAATTGTAGGGCAGAATGCCCGCGGATTTCAATAGTTACCATAAAAGAAAAAATAAAGAAACTAGGGTAAAACTAAGAGAGCGGCAAATGCAAAGCTGTAAAATAGCTACAATTATCAGTTAAAGATAAGTCAAAAATAAGACTGCAAAAGTACAAGGAAAAGTTAGTATGTATCATCAGCCAAAATTTAACATTCATACCTCAAATTATTTTCTCCCAAATCGTTGAAAGAATTTAGAGAATTTATTCTGTCTACTGCGTGATAGTATGGTGAAAGTTTGAGGACCTCGTACGCCTTGCGTGAACGCTTTTACTTTATATTCATGCAAACACATATTACATACTCGTTTATTCTGCAATTCAAATGATATGATAATATTGAATACATATTCTAGTGGGACGATTACTTTTGATAACTATTTTCCAAAATTTCTTAGAATTGCTCTAACTAGGCTTGCCTAACAAATACATTTGCAGTTCAGATAAAACGATTATGAACTGTTTGAGTGTACCAAATTGCGTGTTGTATTTAATATATCTTTAGAAATATATCTTATTCTAGTAAATTTCGACCATAGAAACTTCTAATATTGCTATCTCTGCAGGATAAGAACTGAATATGAAAGAAACGCAAATTACCCCAATCTTAAATAGATGGGGCTTCAAAAAGAATCATGCGATTTCAAAATAATGTATTTTTAAAATTTAAACACACTGACTAACAATTAATACTCGAATTTAAAGAGAAAATGTCCAAGTTTTATTTACAAATGTTCAATATGCTTTTCTTTATTTACACGTATAATGTCAAGGCGATATGCAAATTCTTGACAAACACGCTTCTTCATTTATGGTAACTGTCTCCAAAGTGGCAGAAATGTGTTGTCTGAGTTCATGAAGGCTTTGTAGCACAAAAGTGATCTCTTACATATCCCCAAAGAAATATATTGCCTTGTGTAAGATCCGGAGACCTAGGAGGCCAGCTGTAAAGTCACCAGGTCCAGCTGTGTAACACAAAACTATCAGCGTTGGATTGATCGCGAAGTGGATTTGATGACTTATGTTACACAGCTGGCTCCCTTTCCTTTGGAGATGTTGTTGTTAAGACCCAGATCGTCCGACCTACCAGAAAGGTCCTTTAGAGATGTGTAAAAGATCATGCCTTTGTGCCACCTCAGCTCACAAAATTTTGACACATATTAACGTATTTTTGATCTAAACAATTCCCATAGTCACTTTGTTTATGATTCCTATTTTCACTGATGAAACAGCCTTTCACATGGTACGGAAATGTGGCATAAGTCAGATTTCTTCCTTTATCATAATTCAGTTGATTTTAAAGATACAGATATGCTGGGTATTTTTTAATGACCTTGTTGCATTAAAAATAAAAATTTTTTGATTGACCACATTTTTCCAAGGGGGTTGTATAAAAATATAAAAAGTGTAACTTTTTGAAAATTAATGAGAGGACTATTTTATTAACGTAGTTTTATTTCCAACCTTACTTTCAACATATTTGCAATTTACATTGCCCACTTATCTCCAACAGGTAAGGAATTAAACCGCGTTTCAATCTTTTTGGAACACCATGTATAAGAGCAGACGCGTTATAAACGAGGAATAATATGTTTATGCTCAACTTTCAGTGAGCATAAAAAATGTATGTCCTTATGTTCTATATTTAGTTGTCTGTTGGGCGTTGTCTTTTTACGCACACCAGAACTAGTAATATGACCAAGATCTAAAGTTGTTTAAAGTGGATTTCAAACAATTACGGACATATATGCATACATGGAACACTCCGCTCGTACCTGAGAAGCAAACCCAGTTCCTATGCGAGGCCAGCGAAAATGAATGCTTGTTTGCTCACAGGTTTTGTAGATCAGGGAAAATCTAAAAGTGGAATTTCTGTATTAGTGATTTGGGGAAATTTTTTTTAAGAGTTTTCTTGTCTCGGAAATCATTGTGTTTCATGGAAGAAAACAAATGATTTTTACGAATTTCTCTTAACACAAAACCTCAATGAAACATTTTGTGATGTACTAACACAAATTCTCGTCGTTGTCCGGGATTTAAGATGCAAAACTCTCTGAATAAACGCCCGCTAATACATATAACACTACTCATTTAAATAAAACACAGGAAAGATCAATCAAGCATAAAGCATTGATTAGGAAACACTTTCCAACTGAAATGCAATTTTATCTAAACATCTCTAAAATGCGTTACATTCAGCGCTGATATATTTTAAATTATCACAGTACTACAGTAATTTATTATATTTGAAAACTTAAAACTTCATCGAAAAAAATGAACTTTATTCAAATGACGTCATCAAAATATAAATCATCTGGTTCTCTATGTAAATGCAATGAATATTTCATTCATATCGCTTTTATTCCAGTCTCCAGAGCTAAATAATTTTGCTTGAAAAAAATTCAGCAATTCTTAATCAACTCATCTTACAATCACATGTTTGCATTCTGCACCCATTAAAACTGGGCTTCGTTGTAGAAATAATCAAAGTTTAATGATCATTTAAACTCAAAAATTTTGCAATTACGTTGGTACAAAATACCTGTATATATGTACAGAAAATACGCAAAAATAAAGCGGTTTTAGGACGGATGCAACACTGAATATAAATTTAAAAGAACTTTAAAAATCACTATTTTTACACTAGGAGAAAAAGATGGATGTCATATTTTAGTTTTAAGTAGGTCACAAGATCTCTTCATATAATATAAGTGTAATTATTATTTTCATTTTATTTAAAAACTACGGAACATATTTCGTTGAAATTTTTCTTATATATTTTATAGGATAGTTTGAATATTTCCCAAAATTTTCGAAGCAAAGTTAACTTTGCTTAAAAAATGTTTGAAAAATTATTTCCCATAGTGTTCGATGTATTTCACTTCTTCAACCCGGGTTCAATCCAAAAGTAATTGGGTGATATTATTCATTTACATTCTCATATATCCCACAAACCGTCTCAGCAACATACTAAAATTTCATTTTAATAAAGTCATTGTTCTTTATACGGAACCCCTCGCATTACTATATCTCTATCTCATTCCTAAAGCTTGACGGAGTCTGACCCTGTCAAGCACCCTTTATGCTGTAAACTTCCTCATTTTCATACTCGTACCCTTCTTTCGATATTATTCACTTTTTCGATTGCATATTAAAGTCTGGAATTTTCCCAGATAAGACATCCCCATCAAAATGCATCGGGTCTAATTTTGTGTTGCCTACTAGCTCACAATTTTGCGAGCGACCAATCCGGTTAGACCATAACGACAGAATAACTCGAGGTCACTGGTTCTCACCTAAAATTTTAATATTTTCTTTATTAAAAAATTTGCAAAACTAAGGACATTTTTATTACTTTCCTTATATACATAGTATAATGTATAAAGAAAGTATTGTGACAAGGTCGAACATTCGAATTCGAGTTTTCGACGGGAGAGCACGTTTCAAGAATCCCTGAATACAAATCTATCATTTTGAGGTGGTGTGTGTATGTGTGTGTGTATGGAAGACCCAGGCCGTCCGACTCATCCTAAGGACTCGAGCAATCATTTGGACGGCCGGGAAAGGTGTGTGTGTGTGTGTGTGTGTCAGTGAGTCTGTGTAGACGATATCTCACGAACGAATGGAGCGATTCGAATCAAATTTGGTACAAAAATTACAATCCATGAATACTGGAAGCTTATTGTTTTTAAATGCAATCGGATGTTCAGAACCCCTAAATTTTCGAGTGAAATTCTGAAAAAATCAAAACCTTTAATAAAGTTACGCAAATAGACATTTCTTATGTAATTTTTCTTTAGAAAACGAGTGGCATAAACTTTAGAACTCTAGCACGAACCGTTCTTGAAATATTGCGCAATTTTAAATAAATTTATTAAAAAATCGCATACATTTAACAAAATATTAACTATTATAAAATATGTTTACTTTTCATATGTAATGTCATGCGATAAATGTGGTGACATCATTCTCGTGGATCTAGCTCGTTCCATCCATCAGAAAAGAAACTTTAACACTTTTGTATTTGAACGCCAATAGTCATTTATTTGCTATAAGAATAACTTATTTCTCCATTCATAACACTTGAAGAGATTTTGGCGACGAATTTAGCGGAATGTTGCCAGCTTAGAGACTTTTTTTAAATGTTGCCAAATTAACGAAAACGTCGCCAAATTCATAGAAATGACGCTAAATCTATGAAAATAACGACTAATTGACGAAAATTCAATACCTTGGAAAGAATATAACTATCCACTATAAGAATAACCTATTTTTCCGTCCACAATCTTTGGAAAAATTTTGGTGACGAACTTGTCGGAATATCTCCAACTTGCTGACTTTTTAAAAGTTGCCAATTTGATGAAAATGTCACCCAAATTATAGAAATTTACCGAATTGATGAAACCGACACTAAATCAATGAAATGACGACTAATTAATGAAAGTTCAATATCTTGGAAAGAACATAAGAGTAGACTATAGGAATAACCCATTTCTCAGTCCGTCCGCCCGTAAGTTTGGCGAGAAATTTAGCGGGATGTCACCAACTTGGCGAGTATTTTAAATGTTGCTAAAGTGTCGACAAATTGATAAAAATGACGCCAAATGGAAAGTAGTGTTTCGCACATTCTGATTTCCGTCATATGACGGGCATACTTTCTAGTATATAAGAAATGCTCTTGTCTCCGTTCGTCTGTAGCACTTGGTGATTGATATATTTTGGCGAACTTGGGGAACAATATAGCGACGTATCAACAACTTGGCGATAATTCGCTCCAGATTGACAAAAATATCGTTAAAATTGCAAAAATAACGCTACGTTAATGAAAATGACGCTTAACTGATGAATTAATTATTAACATATTTTAATGTATGGACTATAATCGCTTCTTGAGAATGCTATCAATACTGATAATTGTTTATTTGGAGTTGCGAGAAATATAATTTAATTGGGTACTTTGAAATTGTTTTACATGTTGTCATCCAGAAAATTGCCAAATGTACAATTCAATGATAAAAACGCAGTACTGTGGATTATCACATTATATTTTTACAATGAGTAAATTCATTGCATTATATAAGGAAAGTTATGTGCTGCCCACATCAGATTCTTTTTTAATGTATCGGTATAATTAAATTTCATTTGGGTACTCCAAAAACATATATACCTGATCTGACCCAACCTGGACGGTACTTCCCCCAGGGAGGGGGAGGGGTGATTTCACTTTTGAAATGGGGATATATTCTAAAACAGTGTTTTCCAAACATTCTTGGTCGTGAAACCCTTTTGAAATTCCATTTGATGGCAAAACCCCAAAATAAGAAAAAATATATTAAGGTCCAATTGCGCATTCATATTTTACGCGAATTTTTAACTTTTAAGAAAATTAACCAAAACTATCATGTTGCGGAACCCACCTTGAAAAATTCTGCTCCAAAATAATGGTGCAGGATTTTATATTCTCTAGGGGCAATAAAGGGTATTTTCGATATTACATCCCCACATATAATTTAATGCCGAGAAGAGTTCGTGGTCATAACATAATCACCCGTCCAACAAACCTACCGAAACCGGACCGATCATCTTGAAACACCAAACCAAAAATGTGTTATATCTTTATTGATCTATTGAATAGAACGTACTAGATCCACTAAAATGAAAATAGATTTATCGAATAATAATCTTAATTTATTTTGTTAGTTTTATCTAACTTTTTGATACATTTATTCGAAAAACATGAAAAAGGAATCATACATAGTTCAAAAATGAGCATCATTCGATTGCTACTGTAAAATTACGTATAACATCATTATTTTACATTTTTGCGTTTCATTTCTTTATGTAAAAAAAGTTCGAAAGTTTAGGGTGGAGTACGGGCACGTTAAATTTATAGGTTCGAAACTTCCTGCACGTGTATTTCCGGAATGCGACATCCAATCGAAACACAGACAATACATTTTCGAGCATATTTTCCACTAGAAATTATCCTGTAGGTTTAACTCCTCGAAGGGTTTAATATGTGGGCGATTCACCCTCTCGTTACCGTCTGAGTCGAAGCTTATGCCGCGTACATGACTTGTTAGTCGAACCTCACATTATTAAAGCAGTTAAGTGATTCTCTAGCCAGGCATAGCATAATCAACTTTCCCTTTCAAAAGAGAAATCGCCTCCTTCATGGGAGCGGTACCGCCCATATTGGTAACCAATGATCTGTGTAAACACAAACGGAACTGGTATTGAACTATTAAGACATTTATTCCATTTCATGTTAATAGTTTGTTTTGACTGCTTTCCCTTTCCTTTATTCCCCAGCTGGCTTTTTTCACGTCTCAGTCTCATTGATTGCTTGCAATTGATCCTCAAAGGCCACCCGTACACTCATTGTTTTGCTTGGACTATAGCTGAACTCTGTCCTTTAAAAAAGCCGATCAGCGAACGATCTATTGACATTTTTGCTTTAAGAGAGAGCTCCGTTACTGAGAATTTCCATTTCTACGTAGAATGCTTTTAAATAAATGTAAACATCCAGGTATTGGAATAAAAATGTGACTATACAAATTCACATTGCATGAGGTAAAGAATTATTATTATATTTTTTTTATATATAATCGTGTTAAAGTGACCTTTCGGTACTTAAATTTGGAACAAAGGTATGGATTTTACGTCTTCGTGTGTTATAAAGGCTATTTTATAAACACAAAGGATAAACTAAGCGGGACACTCAGTAACAAATATGCAGTCAGTATTCCTGTCGGACAAAGAAATGACGGATAAAGAAGCTACACTTTAACGTAGATTCCGAACACATTGCATGAGTTGAAAAACTATTATTTTTTAATAACCGTGTTAAAGTGACCTTTATGTACTTAAATTTAGGACAAAGGTATGGATTTTACGTCTTTGTGTGCTCTAATGTCTATCTTATACACACAAGGATCAAACTAAGCGGGAAACTCTGTATCAAATATGCAGTCAGCTGTTCTGTCGAATATAGAAATGACGGATAAAGAAACTGCACTTGTATATTGCACACATACTATTCAAACTCCACTCTTATAGATCCAATACCCAGAAGTGTACCGTTCGGTCATTTGTAGGCCTTCTCGCTTACGGAAATTTCCCTATGAATACAGTGCGCGAAAAAAGTATAAGGACAAGCGAAAACTCGCCAAATCAAGAAATCTTTTAGACGAAAATGTATGCAAATTTCTTAAGTAAAAATATTGATAAAATTAAGTTCTTTTTCATGTAAATTAGTTAAATTTTCCAAAAATAAGTATGTATAAATTTATTTTATAAATTTTAAACCCATGTGATCTTGGAAAAAAGTATAAGGACTGTTTTTTCATCTAAAATTATAGTAAAATTTGCATATTTGAAAGCAGAAAATGGCCATTTCAAATATAAAGACTGGGTTTCTAAACAAAATTCACACTTGCCTCATTTCTTCAAGATTTTTGTACTATGCCAAAAGAAACCCATCTGCCTGACCTTGAAAAATGGAAAATTATTGCTTTTAAAGAATGTGGATTGAGTGGGCATGAAATTTCGAAACAAGTTAAAAGATCTAAAACTGTAGTTTATAATTTTCTAAAAGAATCTGGAATGTGTGGAATGAAAAAACGAACTGGAATACCAGAAATTCTAACTTATCGACAGAAAAGAATGGTTGTAAGAAGAGCTTACGAGAAAAAAGAAACTGCAAATGAAGTTAGAAGAAATTTGGACTTACCATGTTCCACACGAGCAGTTCAAAATGTTTTGAATAAACATCCGAATATTTGGTATGGAAAGTTAATGTCACGTCCGCCTCTTAAAAAGGAACATAAAGAACGCAGACAGAAATTTGAAAAAAAAATACATTTCTCTCGGCCCAAAATGGATTGATGTAATCTTTTCGGACGAAAAGAAGTTAAATCTTGATAGGACAGATGGTTTTCGCTATTTTTGGTATAATCTGCGTACAACCAAAAAAGTTTTTATCAACTTAGTTAGTCTTTATCAACTTCAAAACGAACTCTGACAAATATGTTGATATATTAGGCGAGCATTTGTTACCTGAGGCCCCACTAATTACTTCAGGAAACTATGTTTTCCAACAGGATAACGCTTCCGCATACACGTTTCTAAGAGTGCAAAACTGGTTTAAAGTTAATTCAGTAAATTTACTTGATTGGCCGGCGAGGATCCCGATCTCAATCCAATAGAAAATTTATGGGGCTTTCTAGCCCGAGAAGTTTATAAAAATGGCACACAATATCAGTATAAACAGGAACTTGTGTTAGCCATCAAACAAGCTTAGAATAACATTTCCATAGATACTTTAAAAGAACTTTAAGCATCGATGACCTCTCGCTTATTCAAGCAATTGAAAAATAAAGGTTGTTTTCTTGATTATTAAGAGAGATGTTAAGTAATTTAGAGCATGTCCTTATACTTTTTTCTATATTTTCTTTAGTGATAATCTTTATAAGGTCAACTTTTGTAAGGTTCATATTTGTTGTTCTATGTGTTTTAAATGTTGTATAATTTCATATTAGAGATCAGAAATATCAAAAATTCATTTTGATAAAGTGAAAATAAAGTATATTTTCATTCAATTATATGCTATCCTTATACTTTTTCGCGCTCTGTAGATTATTCGTGTTTTTGACTCTAAAAATATGTCTTGGCTTGGAAAGCTTTACGTTTTCTAGAAAAAAACACATGTCTCCTCCCAAATTTTCTTTAAAGCAAAGAAGTCTGAAGGAAGTTTAATATAGTGTAGAGTTTGAAGGACTACATGCAGTTTACCTAAGAAGCACACCTTAGCACCTTAAGCACTACAATAACTTTGTAAAGAGAAGTTCATAAGTGTACACGTTAGGTCTATCAATAGTAAAATGGCCATGCCCGATCGAATAAAAGGGATTGTAATGCCCCTAGCAGAGAATTAAAAGTTAGAATAACGGACGCGGCAATAAAGCGAGATGAATGAAAAATGTCAATTACAAAGTTGCAGAGCATTGTGTAATTTGTAGAAACGACACCAAGAACAAATAAAACGGAAGCAATAAATATCTATCAAACAGTTGTATCATCAGGGCCTTCAACACTGTGGCAACAGCGATGATTATCAAAGTAAGCGGAAATATTCTTTCTGGAATTCAAATGCGCATTGTTTCTAACGGAGGGTATTTTAAACAAGCTCTACACTATATTTTTGTTCATGTAAGTGTTGTTAATTGCATTATTCCTGAATACCACAGAAATTCGCCAATAACCATACTGTGTGAAATAAATACCTTCTGTGACAGTTTTACTCTTGATTCCTACTCATTAGGCAATGCTCTACAACTTTGCAATTGTCTTTTTTCGTCTATAGGTATAAGAAAGAAGAACTCACTGCTGGTCTGAAACAGATCATTTTCAATTAGGATGAAATAATTAAAAATCCGGGATGTTCTAGTAATCCTACATGAATTTATGGGACACAGGAATAATGTGTAATCTAGGACAAGTCTCGAAAAACGGGAGTGGAGAATCGCCTTTTCTTCTTCACTATGTCGACAGACAAGTGTGGGACCTGGCCTTCTTGATGAGTCTGTTTCATCCCGTCTTACACCCAGCTAGAATTCTCCAGTTCCTAGTATTCAGAACATTAAAGTCCTTATCAAAGCATAGTCAGTCTTTCTTAACTTTTACCTTCTTTAAACGTCTTCCCTCTGGCTTCGCAAGAAATATTTTTGAGTGTTTTTTCATCAGTCATTCGTATTGCAAGCCATTTTATTGCAGGCCATTTTAATTGGTCAGCCCATTTTATTATTTGAATTTTTACGAACTTATTATATAGTTGTTTGTAGAGATGGTATAGTTCGTAATTAGATCTCCACACCACACGCCCATTAGTTTAGAACCATCAAATATGCTTAATAAAAAACTTTCTTGAAAAACTTCCTGGCAGTTTTCACCTTTCAAAGCTAATGCCCATCCACCCATATCTCTGAGGCATAGACAAGCACTGGCTAATTAGGATTTACACAATAACTTAATTCTTCTTTTAATTAAACTTCATTTTACGGAACTTCATTACGGAAATTTCAAAAATTCCCGTAACCCAACTTCCCTCGATTTCCGATCCTATATCATTTCTGCTGTTAACTTCAGAACCTAAATAAATGAATCTGCTAACTTTTTAAAATTTACATGAGTCAATTTCCAGAAAGGGGGGGGGTGATCAAAGTCAATATAATGAAGTACTTGCCATGTATTTTTCATTTTACTTTGATTGAGGCGAATGGCCTTGAGGAAAGGAGAATAATTCCCTTGATCGCATTTACTTCCAATTTGAAGGTGAAATGGGGCCTAGTTTTCTGTAAATGCCAGTCCAGTTCAAAAGGTTCGATGTGGATCTAAGTATCAGTGCTAACGATGCAATCACACGGTGCTCATGGAAATATCACACTTTCAACATCCCTGGGGAAATAATGTCCAAGTTATATAAGCGGATCTCCAAAACTAACTCTCACTAAAATTTTATAGAATAGCTTACCTTTAAATATATCTACAGAACATAACATTTGCATAAAAAATGTTCTTCACAGTCATCGTTACACTGTAAAACATTTGCAGGCATGTTACTGGAAGTTTCAGGGGAATCAGCTGTCCATAATGGATAGTAAAGTTCTTGATGTCCGTCATATGACGGAATTCAACATTCGCAAATCATTGACGCCGCAGGCAGACTGCCAACCTTGCACGAGGCATTGGTTTTAGCGTCATTTTTATCAAATTGGTGACATTTTTATCAATTTAGAGATATTTTCGTCAATATGGCAATATTTAAGAAAGTCGCCAAGTTTGCGACATCCCGCCAAATTTTTCGCCAAACGTTACGGACGGGCGTAGAAATGGATTATTCATATAACTTATTCATTCTTATTGCTTATGGGTTATTCATTCGCTTTTATTTAATAGGGAGTATGGAAGACGTATGTGCATTAGTTAAATGGCGGGCGCTTATTTAAGACCCAGACATGGCCGGGTACATTTTTCAGCACCTTATATTTTCACAAATAGCTGACTTGTAAGTACTTTATCTTCACTGGTGGCGAAAACCATTGTTTTCACTAAAATTTTTTCAAGTATCTATTTGTCAGGATTTATTATAGGTAGAGCATAAATGATGACTGGTAAAGATTCTGCATCAAATTCCAGAGGAGATGGGAGAAGGGGAGATCAGGGGGTTCATTAAGGATTTTCACTCCCGGTACCATTTCTGGTTCAAAAATTGTCATTTTCCTTGAAATATCTATTTTTTAAGACTATAGTTTAGATATAAATAGAGTTTAGATGGTGACTGATATGGATTCAGCATCAAATTTGAGAGGATGGGAAGGAGGCAAAAGGATTTGCACTTCCGCTTTTTCTCAATTCCGGTTCAAAAATTGTCATTACTCTTGAAGCATCTATTTCTCAGAATTGGGTATTGGAGTTTATATGATGAGTGATATGGATTCAACATTAAGTTTTTTAGGGGGTTCGAGGAATCACTAAGAATTTCAGCGTCCTGTTCTGTGTACGTCCGATTCAAAAAGTTTAGATGGTGACTATGGATTCAGCATCAATTTCTTGTAGGGGCAGGTGACCCATTAATGATATCCACTTCTGATTCTAGAGATGTCACTTTCCATATTTAAATAAAAATGCATTTTCCTTGGAACATTTATTTCTCAGGATTGGCTATAGAAATAGCTTAAATGATAATGACTGATATGGAATTAGTGAAATTTGGAGAAGGTAACTGTTTCATTAAGGATATTTCCACTTCCGGTTCTGGAGACGTTATTTCCAGTTTTCCTGAAAATTCGCATGACTACGAAATAAGTGCACAAAAGGAAAATAAAAGTATTTAATAGTTCCGTCGAAATGAAATATACCCCACCCTCCTTCGGAAAAAAAAAACGAACACACGTCATTAGACTCGTAATAATGTCTTCTATAAATAATTCAGCAACTAATTTACGTAAGGGATCATCTTTATGTTAAACTTTGTTTCAACTGGATTTTTTTCAAAAGGCAACACCCACTTTTAATAATAAATTCTGATTTCTCAGATCAAAGCAACCCAAATTCATATAACATTTATATATTTTACTTAAACCGTTGGGGAGTTATAACTGTTTGAAAATTTGAGTTCGTAATGTTAAATTGATGCTGCAGTTGTTCTTTTATATTTTACGAAATAATTAGTTTACCAAACTAATTCCTGTTTTATATTCTGATACTAAATAACTGAAGCAAAATGTATACCAATTTTCACCTTGAAACAAACTTTTAACATTAATAATTAATAGTAAAATTTATATTTGAAAAATATATATATAAATAGAAATATGGGTAAATTTATCAAAACAATCGATTTAGAATTATCGGAAACCTTGGCAAAATATTAGATCATTCCTTTTACTTATTGAAATACTATATATTCAACATTTTGCAGCTTTTTGAGGACCAACCATCAATTGCTGACGATGGAAAATGTTCAGAAGAAAAATTTCAAAATTGCAGTAAAATGCAAAGTTTGGACGCTAGACATTTGTGAAACGAGTGATCAAACATTGTTATTGCATTTGTGTTTGGAAAAATCCATAACTTTAAGTGCAATGACAAATTTGAAAGTCGATTTAGTTGAGATTCATGCTGCTTCTATCAGTTTCTCTTTATATAACTTTACGTTGAATATTATACGACGTATAATATTAAACGTAATGTTTAACTTTACAATACTTCATAAAATTAAACGTTTATAGTATAACCTTACATTTAATATCATATAGAATAATTTTAATTTCGAATTTCGTTCAAAAGTCGAAATCAATAACAATAAATTGTGAAATTGCAAGTTAAAACTAAATGCATATTTTTCTTCAATGTGAAGCATGCCTTTGAAGAATACATAGTCAAAGACTGAAGTTACATCAAGTAATACCCAATTCTGAGAAATAGATGCTTCAAGAGTAATGACAATTTTTGAACCGGAATTGAGGAAAAGCGGAAGTGCAAATCCTTTTGCCTCCTTCCCATCCTCTCAAATTTGATGCTGAATCCATGTCAGTCACCATCTAAACTCTATTTATATCTAAACTATAGTCTTAAAAAATGGATATTTCAAGGAAAATGACAATTTTTGAACCAGAAATGGAACCGGGAGTGAAAATCCTTAATGAACCTCCTGATCTCCCCTTCTCCCATCTCCTCTGGAATTTGATGCAGAATCTTTACCAGTCATTATTTATGCTCTACCTATAATAAATCCTGACAAATAGATACTTGAAAAAATTTTAGTGAAAGCAATGGTTTTCGCCACCAGTGAAGATAAAGTACTTACAAGTCAGCTATTTGTGAAAATATAAGGTACTGGAAAATGTACCCGGCTATGTCCGGGTCTTAAATAAGCGCCCGCCATTTAACTAATGCACATACGTCTTCCATACTCCCTATTAAATAAAAGAGATTACAGTGCCCCTAGTGGATAATTTTAAATTTTGGGATACGTAGTCGGCAACAAATAAGATAGACGATTATAAAATAGTAGAGCATTATCTTAAAACTCTTACATGAGTCATTTATTTCACATACTACAGTTATTGGAGAATTTATGTCATATTTATCAATGTTGAAATACCAAATCGCCGCCAGAATTTTTACTTTCTCATGCGTAGCATTGAGAAAGAATTGTTTTCACGAAAATTTCCCATTTCGAGATTTTCAAATATATGTTTTAGGACCTCCTGAATACGTTTTGACTATTTTTCGAGTGATGTCCGTCTGTCTGTCCGTGGTCGATTTCTTGAGCTTTACCACAATGCTCCACATCTTTGCAATTGACTTTTTTGTCCATCTCGCTTTATTTACTTTATCCTAATTTTTTTAATTCTTCGCTAGGGACGCTGCAATCACTTGTATTTGATTGAGCATGGCCATTTTACTATAGATAGACCTAACATGTACACTCAGGAACCTTTCCTTACAAAGTTATTGGGGTGCTTAAGGACTTTTATTAGAACCATGTATAATTGAATTATATTACTATTTGTTATTAATAGTTGATAATTTTTATTATGGTTGAGAAGCTTAACATTTAACAAATTATAATCACTCGTAAAATAGTTTTTCTTAATTTTCTCACCAATCTACTTTATACTTTCCTTACAATGCATGGTAATGTACATGGAAAGTACTGAAATCGTATCGAAAATTGCAACTCCAGTTTTCGATAAATTTATATACGTTTCGTGCACTCAAGAGACCGAATAAAACATTTTTGACGCGTGTCAGTATGTGTGTGTGTGTGGGGGGGGGTCTGTGCAATGTATATGAGTTCAGTATCTCCAGTTCAGAACTGATGAACGAATCTCACCAAACATGGTAGGTCTCCTGTGGGTTAATCTGATGTTTATTATATTTTTGGCAAGATTCAGAAAATATAATCTGTTTTTTTTTTTTTTTTTTTTTTTGTTTTTTTTTTTTTTTGCAAAATAACCTGAAAATATCGTGAAAATATGAAATTTCATACTGATATGTATTAATTAAATGTTTGTTTCATACGCATTTTTAAACAACAAAACAAATAAAATCAACCTGATTGCTGTAGTGCAAATCATTCTCTTCTCTAGATATTAAGGTTTCTGTGATTTTGATGAGCTGACAATGTTTTCACTGTAGTTTAAAACTATTCTATGATTTTTTTTTTTTTTAATTTAGCAGGTAGGTCACTTTTGATGTATCCTCCTGGCGCTGATTAGATTGTGGTATGATCCAGAAAAACAACCGTCCTTTTTTTTTTTTTTTTTTTTTTTTTCCCAAAATGCAAAATGGCCCGCAAAAATCGTCAAAATCATCAAAATATGCCTCAAATGTATTAATGCTCGTTTTCTACGTAATTTTTATGACCAACCGAATAAGACCAACCCCCATTACTCCAACACGAACCATTTTCCAGATATTGTTGGTGGCAACAGATGCAATACAATATTTAACAAAAACTATACTTGAAAAAAAAACTTAATAATGAAAAAATGCTTCCATATCCGTATATGAATGTAGATAAACTTTCAACCAATACTTAAAACAGTGACTTTTCAGACTTCTGTTCATTAAAAGCTAACCACAAGAAGTTCTTATGCAAAATTTCACAATTAGCTTTAGGAATAGCATAGGATTGCATAGGAATAACATTAGCATTAGGAATAACATCAAAATGTAAAACTATCATAAAAAGTATCTTCTTTCGTGAATGGTACGAACTAGCTCCACGAGAATAGTATTAACAGATTTGTTTCATAAAGACGCGGGATAGCCCAGTGGTTAAGGCACGGAGATTACATTCGAAAGATTTCCAGAGCTGCCCAAACTATCCCCGTGCTTATGTGGAGTACGGGCACATTAAATCTGTAGGTCCGGCTATCCTTTTAAAAGGTAGGTGACACGGAAAGGAGGGTACGGTCCCTGTAGATGTCCCCGTATTTAAGCACAAATAGGATAACGATACAGCATACAGCTGTTTCCATAATACGCTGGCTTTCCTTCGTCAACGCTAAAAAATCAACAAACCCGATGTCATAAAGACAAAGCACAAATAAAAGAAACAGAGAGGTATACAAGGTTCTTCGTTCTTATACCCCAATTATTTTCAAACCCCGTGTCGTAGCGCCACGAAAATAATGTGTACCTAAAGGAAAGTTGCCATGCGCAGTCGAATGAACGTTCTTGCAGCGCCCCTCATGGCGAAATGTGGAACTTAATGAAGCCAACTGAGAAACCATCAGAAATAGGTATAAAAGTATAATTGGAAAGTGAGAGAGGTTTGTTTAATTAATGCAAAAAGGTACTTGCTTCAAGCAAGCTTGGTAATGCAACGCATCGCCAAGGCCTGTAATTCTGTAAGGTCTGCGATGCTACATACTGTTCGAGATGCGGTTTTGTCTCGAATCTAAATGTGCAATGTGCATAGTCACTGATGGTGCACATATCGAACACTGTATACATAAACTACTCGGCAGGTTAGCTGTGCCATCATTGCACGAACTTTCGCTACGTCTGTGTTGTTTTACATGTTTACCACTTTCACATATACTAGTTTTTCTGTGAGTGTTTCTGTTAAGAGCCAAGTGCCGATTTGTACTAATTAAATACCGCTCCGACATTTTGTAATTGGACTTTTTTGCCTATCTCTATTGGTTTCTGATTAGTTTTCTTAAGTTCCATATTTCGCCACTAGATATGCTACAAATATGTTCAATCGACTACGTAGGTCCATTTTCTGTATATACCCAAGTCGTGAATTAAGAGTCCACTTGAGAGAGCCAGACAGAAAGCAGAATGAAAAACAGCATAGCCAATCAAAAACATAGAACTAGCACGCAAGATCCTTGCCATCCACTTAATCTAGGGTCATCTAAGGTCATTACGGATCTTGATTGGCTAAGGATCTAATTATGGAACATATGCATATGAACCTTGATCTTAACAATTCGGTTACGAGATAGAATAAAATTCCATCTGAACTACGAGTTCGTGTGAGTGATCATAATGCCTTTCAAATTTAATATTTATTTAAGCTATTTGATCAAGATGAATAAGAATTTGTACGGAAACATACCACAGTAAAGTTGATTTCCAAATATTAATAAAATTGTTTTAATATTTGGAAGGTATCAATTAAATAGAATGCAACCAATGATCAGAAAACAATCAATTCATCAATTGGAAAGCAATCAATTCATCAATTGGAAAGCAATCAATTCATCAATTGGAAAGCAATCAATTCATCAGAACTACATAAGCAGACTTTGGTAAACAGCTCGCACTATTTCAATCCAATTCTTTTGATCCAAAATCCATTCCGAGTAAAACTAGGATAGAGCTTTATATTTTTCATTTCAACAAAATGGGCTGCGTTTCTCATGAATTAGGGTAATTTCAATTGAGTTTTAATCAGTTTATTAGGAATAATTATAATTCCTTTTCCTTTATTTCATGCAATGTTTAGTATACAAGTGCAAACATTCAACGTTCCTACTAAAGTCCTTAAGCACCCTAATAACTTTTTAATGAAAGGTCCATGAGTGTACACATTAGATATATCTACAGTAAAGTGACTATGCCCGATAGAATGAAAGTGATTGCAGCCTCCCTAGCGGAAAATTAAAAAGTTAGGATTCATCAACAAAGCGAGATAGACGAAAAAAAGATATTAACAAAGTTGTAGACCATTATCTTATTAGTAAGAATCGGCAATAAAAATTCTACAGAAAACATTTATTTGGCACAATATGATTATTAGTCCCACATTATTCATATTAGGGTTATTGTACAATTCAGGAATGATGCATTAGACGACATTTACATGAATAGAGATCTAATATAAAGCCTTATTAATTACCCTCCGTCAAAGACAATGCACATTTAAATTCCAGAAAGAATTTTACCGCGTAATTTAACAAACATTGCAGTTGCCACCGCGTTACGGGTCCTGATGATCCGACTCTTTGACAAATATTCATTGCCTTCCATATACGCATTTCGTGCGTTCCTGATGTCGATTCTTAATAATTAGATAATGTTCTACAACTTTGTAATTAATTTTTTTTTGTTTATCTCGCTTTGTTGGCAATTCCTTTATCCTAACTTTTTTTTAATTCTTCTCCAGAGTTGCTGCTACACCTTTTATGCGATCGAGCATGGTCACTTTACTATGGATAGACCTAACGTGTATAGTTATGAACTTTTCTTAAAACAAAGTCTAAGGATCTAAGTTAATGGGGCGTTTAAGGTGCTGTGGTGTGCTTCTTAGGAACCCTAGAAACATACGGAAAAGTATGAAATAAATTTTAATCACACACAAAATTGAACCAAATTAATGGTGTAAGTAGATTCATTTCAAAACAATAATATATATATATCTTATCATTATCCAAAAATTTATATGCAAAATTATCGAAAAGAAATGAGGGTGTAGGCAAATAATATAATGTGGGAAATTTTGCATAATATCCATTTTAGATAGGGATAAGATTTATATTGTATTGTTTAGAATTGAATCGACCTACACCCTCATTGCCTTTTGCAAATTTTAAATAATATCAATTTTCGATAAGATTTATTTATATAGTATTGTTTTGTAATGAATCTGCCTACACCATCAATTTGGTTCAATTTCGTGTATGATTAAAATTTACTTTCTACTTTTCCGTGCACCATTGTTGTGTAGGAGAGGACATTGAAAAACTTGTTTTTTTTTTCCCTTATAATGTTTTGCATATTTGTTTAAAAATGGGACCGAGATGCTTTATTTTTTCGATTTGTCTGTGCAGTTATAATTTTGTATAGAGTGAACACATATCCTTAGACTTTGTTTTAAGAAAATTAAATTATATATTTTATTAGTATTTTCTGAAAAACAATACCCTGTAACCAACTAAAATTTGCACATATTTTTAGTCAAAAATAACTTGAGGTATATACGCTCGCTACGATATAAGTCAAACATAACCTTACGACCTATACTACAATCACTGTGCGTAATTGAGAAGTGCGGTAACCGTTTGCGCCATTTGTTCATTTTCGTCATTAACATGCTTTAAAGTCTAGCTGAACTAATTGCTGTAAAACATCGATATTCTGTTGTAGGTGACAGCTGTCACAATCTGGCATCCCGCTTTAGGAATCGGTGACGGAATTCACATTCGTGGGAGACTCTTAAACAAAGTGACATGGCGTGACAGAAATCCTTTATGTAGCACGGGATAATTGCCGACCATGACTTCTACCAGCTGTGCCGCAGAGAAAAAGAGGGAGTTTGCTGGTTAAAGCTTTTTCCGCATTTTAACACTTCCCAAGACTCCCAAGATTAATTGCTTGGATGAATGTTAAAGTCACATTTAAGGTTAAGGTACCAATAGTTGACCCATGGAGGTAAAAGTAAGGAGTGCATATTAAGAAAACGCCAATATCGTTTGAGACAATAATTCAGCCGACGCTGAGATACGATAAGTAGCTCTGCATTGCATGCATTTGTATGGTGAAAGGCCAAAAATATTTATTTAAACTGTCCATTTTGTAAAAATAAATTATTAACGCAATGTAAATTAGAACGGAAATAACAAAAAATATTCCTGCGAATTCAACATTATTTAGCCTTTCAATTTATTTTTTTCTCCCTATATTCTGTACGCTATTCTACAACTATGAAAAAATACTGGTTAATTATACTCATAATGAAGGAACCCTTAATTTAAAATTAATCAAAAATACATATATTAAATACTACGCCTTTCCATTGCGTCAACTAACAACAGCAGCTACTTTACCAACACTAGCGACACCTAGATATAATTCTCAAAATATTATGGCATTTTCAAGAGTTTCATCCATAGGAGTTTTATCTCCTTCTTTCTAACTCCATGAGTTGACTATTTTTGCAGAGAGAGTTGAAAAGTTTTGCAGAGACCACTTCAACGATAAAACTTGCAATTCCGACAGTACGGTTCGAGTCCCGGTTGAAGCAGCAGCGGTGCCTGATCAAGCCAAAATAGGGCCAAGAGTTGGTGTTAATTCGGGGCCCGATACACTCACGGCATATCAAACACGGGCAACACATCAACATATAACATATTTGAAGGGTCAGGATCATAGCCTCGAAAGCCTTTTTGTACGTTCAGAAAACTTCTAAACATTTCATTTTAAAAAATATATATTAAGACCTTAAAGAATGTATAATATTTAATACTATTAACATATTTTATAAATTAAAATAAAAACTAATATTACCAGTTTTAAATAAATTAAAACATAATTTCCGCTTAAATTTTTATTGTATACAAAATGTAGGGGTCCCCTAAAATGTGAGGGCCCAGGACCGGAGGTCCGTGCGCCAGAAGCTTAAAAAAATAGAAAATTCATAAATGCATAGTTGACACATACAGAATACCTATGCTAGTCTTTAAGAACCACCAACATCTTCGAAATAAAAGGCCGCTGAGGATACATACACATTAGGAATATTTAAATATAGTAAAGCGACCATGCGAATCGAATAATTGTAATTGCAGCGCCTCTAACGGAGAATTGAAGAATTCAGTAACCCGAATTCGACAACAAAGAAAGATAGAACAGAAATCCCAATTACTAAGTTGTGTACTGTTGTCTACTTCGTAGGAATTGCCACTAAATCGGTTACAGAAGACATTTATTTGATACAATACGGTTAGCACACATAGATGTTCCTATATAAATAATGTTCGTGCATTACTGCATACCCTCCTTTTCAATGTATTCATCAATATTAAACACTTTAAATATCACTTTAAATGTGTTATTGTCATTTTTCTCTATCAAAGTCATGGAAATGTGGATGATGCAATTTTTGGAGTACCACTGTATTTACACACTCCGCTCTCGAAAGAGCTGAAACTAAATAACTCTCCTTTTACTTTCCCTGCAATACATGGTAATGTGTAGGAAAAGTATTGGAATCATACCGAAAATCACAACTCGAGTTTTCGACGGATCTACATGTTTCGAGACCTCTAGAATACGAAAAAACCATTTTTAGCGTGACGTCTGTCTGTCTATGCAATGAATGTATCCACTCTAACTAAAAAACTAATGGACCGAATTTCATAAAATTTGGTAGGTAAGTCACTTGTGGGCGACTCTGGTGCTGATTAGTTTTGGGTACAATTCGTGATAAAAGACCCTGCCTTTTTTTGCGAAATGGCCCTCAAAAATTGTTGTATCCACTCTAGCTGAAAGACTATTGGACCGAATTTCACAAATATCGGTTGATACGTCGCTTGTGGCTTACCCTGGTGCTAATTAGATTCTGGTGCGATTCGGAAAAAATACATTGCCTTTTTTTGCAAAAGGATCCTTCAAAAATCGTCAAAATCTAAACTAAAAAACTACGTATGCTCAAATATATCCATGAAATGCTTGTTTTATACGTAATTGTTAACGAAGAAAAGGATAAGACGAACCCCATTACACTAGAACCAGTCGTTCTCGAGATATTTTAATTTTTACGTATTTTCTCTACGCCACCTTTGAAAATAAGTCCAGTTACCAAATGAGAAAGAGAAATGAATTAAAAGTGAATTAGATTTAATTAAAATAAAGAGAACGTGGATATAAGTCTGCAGGGAAAGTCATGTGCTGCCCACATCAGATTTTTACTTTCCCTGCAATACTTGGTAATATATAGGGAAAGTATTGGAATCATACCGAAAATCACTACTCGGGTTTTCGACGGATCTACACGTTTCGAGACCTCTAGAATACAAAAAAACATTTTTAACGTGACGTCTGTGTGTCTGTCTGTCTGTGCAATATATGTATCCACCCTAACTCAAAAACAAATGGACCGAATTTCATAAAATTTGGTAGGTAAGTCACTTGGGTGTGACTCCGGTGCTGATTAGATTTTAGTACAATTCGGGATAAAAGAACCCGTCTTTTTTTTGCGAAATGGCCCTCAAAAATTACCTGTATCCACTCTAGCTGAAAAAGTAATGGACCGAATTTCACAAAATTCAGTAGATAAGTCGCTTGTGGGTTACTCTGGTGCTGATTAGATTTTCGTACGATTCGGAAAAAAATAACCTGCCTTCTTTTGCAAAATGGTCCGCAAAAATCGTCAAAAATCTAAAATAAAAAACTACGTATGCTCAAGTATATCCAATAAATGCTTGTTTTATACGTAATTTTTAACGAAGAAAAGAATAAGACCAACCCCATTACATTAGGACTAGCCGTTCTCGAGATATTTTAGTTTTTTCGTATTTTCTCTACGCCACCTTTGAAAATAAGTCCAGTTACCAAATGAGAACGAAAATTGAATTAAATTTAATTAAAATAAAGCGAGCTTGGATATAAGTCTGCCGGGAAAGTCATGTGCTGCCCACATCAGATTTTTGTTTATTTCAAATGGCAATTAAAAGGTGTTGATTTTCATCGGCACCGAATTGTAAGAAAGCTTACAATTTTTGTTATTGTTTTCCAACAAAATCAAAATTATTCAGTTTGTACAGAAAATCATATTTTGAGCACAACAGATTTATTATAATACTAGTAAACCCGTAGTCGTTAGAGACTCATCACTCATATAACGTTTTCCCCTTCTCACCTAAATTTCTGACAAAAAAAAAAAAAAAAAAACAGAGAGATCAATTAAAAGACAGCCGATAATTCAAAATATGTTCGACATAATCCAGTATTTTAGAAGAATTTGCTTATGTTAATGAGATAAGCAGCGTGTAACATTTTTAAAAAGAGAAGTGAAAAATTTACAAAATCAGAAAGGTGAAAAAATAAGTTTATACATTTCGTCCCTATGAGCGAGAATTCCCCAAATCATGTCTTATACAGTCAACTACTTATCAAATTCCTAGTTCAAAGTTCCATATATAATTGGCACAATATATGAGAGATTAATGAATGAATTTTCAAAATGTTTGACGGATTTGAAAATGCAGTTATGTCATATCATAGTAATATGTTTAGCTGTTTCTAACTACAAACCCTGTTCTTTATTGATCTGCTAGGAGGTAAATGTTACTAACTGAAACTTAAAACAGAAGATTCAACTGCTAGAAAATTTATTGTTGTGAAAAATCATCAGAAGAAATCGAAAGTATTCCTCTTCCTAATACAATATATGTTAACGTGGTGTAAATGTATCGTGCTTTGGTTGAGAAATAAATACATGCTTAAAACAATTTCTAAGTCGTCAAAAAGTTAAATGATTCTACGTCATTCAGCTGAGTAGACAGGCTAACTAATTAATTGATAAATTACACAGCCCAATTAATTGATAAATTACACAGCCCAAACTGCCACTTCCCGACCGTCCAAGAAGTTACCTTACACCTTTCTGGTAGGTCGGACGGTCTGGGTTTCAACAACAACAACAACAGCCCAAACTGCCAGAGGTAAAAATTTGAAACTTAGCATACACGTAAAAGTTGGCATATAAATACTGAAAAAAATCTAAAATCTTGAAATTTTGTTCGAAAAGTTTATAAATCATGGAATGTTTTGTTAAAACATTCTTCCAGCTATAACTCGAGAACGTCTAGATACATAAAATTCGTTTATATACCATCATACCCAGAGAAAAAAAAAATTCTGAATTTTCTTAATTAACTTTATTTGTGTACAATCAACAATTCTCGAGATATTTTACAGTTATAGCAGCCGATTTTTTATATTTTATAATTCAATTTTTTATACAGTTTTTGATTCCATTTAAAAACAGCGTTACGCTTCAAATATTGAAATCATTGGCTATTGTTCTGCTGAACTGTTGAAGATACGTTTTTATTAATGATTGAAGATTGACATATCTGAAAAGGTTGAAAATAAGGCAACATACAGTAATAAAAGGTGACATATTGTTTTACTTACCGCAATTACATGTTACCAGAACTACAAAATGTGCGCCATTTTATATACATTAATATGAAATGGTGTGTTTGATATTCAGAACTTTTATTAAGCGTATAGGCGTCTTATTTAGAGATCACTGGCCATTTCTCCACGCTGAACGTAGGAAGAAATAGCTTTTATTAATGATGCTAGTTTAGTAGTATTGTAGAATAATGTTAATGGGAAATTTGAAAACCTCTTCCGTATAGGAACATTATTATGGATGTTATAATTATTTTATTAATATAATTATTATTATTATTATTACTATCATCATCATTATTATTATTCTTATTACTACCATCATTATTATTATTATTATTACTATTACTATCATCATCATTATTATTATTATTATTACTACCATCATCATTATTATTATTATTATTATTATTATTACTATCATCATCATTATCGTTGTTATTATTATTATTATTATTATTATCATTATTACTATCACCATCATCATTATTATTATTGTTGTTATTATTATTATTATTATTATTATTATTATTATTATTATTATTATTATTATTATTATTATTACTACTATTATTACAAGTGGAATACCTTGGACATCGACTTTACTTTAAATTTCATTAATAAGAGATATTATAAGATTTCGTTGCATTTCATAGCAATTTTCACAATTTTTATAGAAAATACAATTTATACGAATCTGTTATTAAATATATTGAAGTAATTATAAATCTATACATAAGATAAAACCTCCATAACTACATTTCTTGAATACATTTCTTAGAAAAATTAAAAACAAGAAGGAACAATCATGCACAAAGCATTGATTATGAAATACTTTCCAACTGAAATGCAATTTTATTTAAACATCGCTAAAATGCGATACATTCAGCGGTGATATTTTTTAAATTATCACAGTACCACAATAATTTATTTTACTTGAAAACTTCAAACTTCATAAAAAAAATGAACTTTGTTCAAATTACGTCATCGAAATATAAATCGTCTAGCTCTCTATGTAAAAGCAATGAATATATCATTCATATCATTTTTATTAGACTCCAAAGCTAAATAATTTTGAGTGAAAAAAATTCAGAAATTCTAATACGATTCATCTTACAATCACTTGTTTACATTCTGCATGCATTAAAATTAGACTTCGTTATAGAAATAATCAAATTTTGATGATCATTTAAACTAAAAAATATTGTAATTACGTTGGCACAGAATATAGATACACAGAAAATATGCAGAAATAAAGCGGTTTCAGGACGGATACAACTCTAAATATAAATTAAAAAGAACTTTAACAATCACGATTTTGACACAAGATGGATGCCATATTTTATTTTGAAATGGGTCACGTGATCTCTTCATATTATATGGGTGCAATTATTATTTTAACTTTTATTTAAAAAACTACCAAGCATATTTCGCTGAAATTTTTTTATATATTTTATGGGATAACTTGAATATTTCCTAAAATTTTCGAAGCAATTTATGAATTTTAAATTCGCTTAAAAAATGTTTGAAAAATTGGCTCTCATAGGGTTCAATGTATTTCATTTTTCAACCCTGGTTCAATCCAAATCTAATTTGGTGATGTTATTCATTTACATTCCCATAAGTCCCACAGACCGTCTCAACAACATACTATAATTTCATTTTGATAAAGTCATTTTTACGGAAGTTATCATGCGAACGGACAGACAGACAGAATTAACAAAGTCATAAACACTTTTTAATTATGTTGTAAATTGTTAAACAAGAAAAGTCAGTCATTCATAAAGCATTGATTATGAAACACTTTCCAACTGCAATGCAATTTTATTTAAACATCTCTAAAATGCGATACATTCAGCGGTAATATTTTTAAAATTTTCACAATACTGCAATAATTTATTATATTTGAAAACTTACAACTTCATAAAAAAAAAATGAAATTTATTCAAATGACGTCATTGAAATATAAATCGCCTGGCTCTCTATGTAAAAGCAGTAAATATTTCATTCATCCACTTTTATTCCATTCCTTTCATTCATCACAATACTATAGTAATTTATTTTACTTAAAATCTTAAAACCATGGAGGTTAAAGTAATTTAACTCTCTGCTTAAAACTTCATCGAAAAAGTCTGTTATAAGATCGCCTACGTCTCTATGTAAAATCAATGAATGTTTCATTCATATCAGCTATATTGCAGACTCCAGACCTAAATAATTTTGACTTAAAGAAATTCAGCAATTATACAATTCTTCTTAGAGTTTGATGTGTTTACATTCTCCATGAGTGAAAATGAAGCTTCGTTGTAGAAATAATCAAATTTTGATGATCATTTAAACTAAAAAATATTGTAATTACGTTGGCACAGAATATAGATGCACAGAAATTAAGCAAAAATAAAGCGGTTTTGGAACGGATGCAACACTAAATATAAATTCAAAAGAACTTTAAATATCACGATTTTGACACAAGACGGATGCCATATTTTATTTTCAAGTGAGTTACGTGATCTGATCTCTTCATATAATATGGGTGCAATTACTATTTTAATTTTTATTTTAAAAACTACCGCATATATTTTGCTGAAATTTTTTTTCATATTTTTTATGGGATAATTTGAATATTTCCTAAAACTTTCAAAGCAATTTGTGAATTTTAAATTCGCTTAAAAAATGTTTGAAAAATTAGGTCCCATAGGGTTCAATGTAGTTCATTTTTTCAACCCGGGTTCAATCCAAAATTAATTGAGTCATATTATTCCTTTATATTCTCATATGCTCCACAGACCGTCTGAGCAACATACTAAAATTTCATTTTTATAAAGTCATTTTTTCGGCAGTTATCGTACGAACGGACAGACAGACAAACAGAATGAACAAAGTCTTAAACACTTTTCAACTATGTTGTAAAGTGTTAAAAATGAACACGCTCATTTTCAATTTTACGATATCTTATAACGGTTCCGCCAAAACAATGATTGAGATCAAGTGCCACACACAAACTCCGGCCTGCGGACAAATCTAATTCGGTACGCGAAGGGTGGCAAAATTTGTAAATTTGTTTTTACCACCAAAATTAATTACGGAACAAATCTATGTACAATGTAAGCAGATGATTGGAAAATACCTTGAGCAAATATGAGATTTTAAATATTGTGAGATTTATGAAACGAAAAATAAGTTGTAACATTTTAATCCGATTTATCTCGCGAGTTTTTACTTTTTCTATACAAGGTATACTGATTAGTAGAGTATGCACAGTGGCCGGATAAAACATTTATTTTAAAGTTATTCATGCAGTAAAATAATTACTTTTTACATAAAACTGTGCAAAATATTTAAAATTATTTATAACTCAGAATGGTACGAATACAATGCATATCTGTTACAGAATGTATATGTTGATTCCCATCATTTATATAAATTTAACTTGTAATTAGTTTAATAATTTTCATAATTGTTTCAATTCATAAATTTCTGTTTTGTATCTATTATATTTGAAGATAAATTTCTAAGTTCTGCTAGTTCTACTCTCTAGACCGCACTTCTCATATTTTATATCAAATTTAAATAATCAGGACAATGTTATACAAAATGGCCAACCCCGAAAGAAATTGTCAGGTAAAAATCGAAGAGACACTTTTGATTGAAATATTTCTTGAAGATCGATATGGATATTTTATTCAATCAATGAGGTTGTGTCTATGGAATATTCTGATGTAAGTTTTATTACATGAAATCTGAAATAACGCGAAATGAAAATCTGTTTCTGTATGTGTCTGTCTGTCATGACCTCTTATAAGTCATGAACTGCTCAATTGATTTAGGTAGTCTTTTCGCTAATTTCTTAAATCTTAATGAGGAGCACATTTGTGGCTAAAAATATTTCTGGTTTTTCATCGCGTTAATATATAAATGCAAATATTCACTATTCGCTTTCAAACTAAATATTTCCTTAAATGTGCAGTTTATTTCAAGAAACTTTTCTCAGGCAATAAAACTCAGTCTGGAGAGTATTTGATATAAATTTTGTCCTCATACATCTATTATCGGAGCAACAGGGATTGAAAAAGTAACTTTTGTTCTTCTGTAATAACCACTCGAAAGGGCTGTAACCTTTGCATACTTTTTTTACTGCTTTATTAAGCTTAAATGGGACCACGTTTGTGGATAAAATATTTCTTGAAGTACTTGATCTGTTTGGCAAAACATTTGTTTATGCAGTGATACCGAATACAGGGAATGCTTTGATAATTTTAATCCCCCCACACCTTCTCGCGACATAACGAAACATAAAATGTCTGTTTCTTCCTGACTGTAATGACCGTTTATAACTCGAAATTGGCTCAACCTATTTATATACTTTTTGCAATTGTTGTATTAAGCTTAAGTGAAGCAGTATTGTGGCTAAAATTATTTCTGACTTTTGTACCGAGTTAATATATAAAAGGGAAACTGTAGAAATGCACTCCAAGACTAAATATCATTTAAAATACCGAATTCGATGAAACTTTTTACATAATGAAGCATAATACTAGAAACATTATGATTAATGTTTTACTCTTCTACACCTAAACCTACCTTCTGAATAATGGGATTTAAAATATATGTTTTTGCCCATCTTCTATCGTCGCTTATAACTTGAAAACTACTCTACGGTTTGACATACTCTTTAAACTGGTCTTTTAATTCAAATTAGGATCAAGTTAAAGATTAAATTTATTTCATATTTTATAGTAGGGTACAACGAAATTACAACGATTTTCGAGTTAATACGACGTGAATTTTTTACGTAAAAAATAGATGTCCCAAAAATCTACTACAATATTTCACTTTTTATTTCACGCTTTTATTTTTTGTTTTGAAATGGCGTATCGTTAAAGCGTTGTTGATTTTTCGAGGATTCCCTGCTTGTTTCGGTGTAACTTCAATCAGAGTTTTGCATCATAAATTCCGGGTACCGTCGGGTAATCCTTGCTACAGTTATTCCATAAAGGCGTAATCAATTATGATCAATCTCAGAAAAGGGGTACGTTCATGCTATAAACGTATGAAAATGGGTACCCCAAAGGATCGATGCTTTAAAAGAGCTGCAAATTTGAGAAATATTGATCTAGCTGAATATCAAATAATGTATGTACCCTGATTTAGATGCATTTAGGCTGATTGGTATTAATACACAAACTTTTATAACCATTTTATTAACACTTTACAACAAAGTTGAAAAGTGTTTATAACTTTATTCGTTCTGTCTGTCTGTCTGTCTGTCTATCTGTCTGTCTGTCCGTTAGCACGATAACTGCCGCAAAAATGACTTAATCAAAATGAAATAGTAGTATGTTGTTCAGACGGTCTGTAGGACCTATGGGAATATAAATGAATGATATCACCCAATTAGTTTTGGATTGAACCCGGGTTGAAAAAATGAAATACATTGAGCCCTATGGGACCTAATTTTTCAAACATTTTTTAAGCGGATTTAAAATTCACAAATTGCTTCGAAAATTTTAGGTAATAGTCAAATTGTTCCATAAAATATATAAAAAAAAATTCAGCGAAATATATTCAGTAGTTTTTTAAATAAAAATTAAAATAATAATTACACATTTTATATGAAACGATCACGTGACCATGATATGAAACGATCACATGACCCACTTCAAAATGATATATGGCATCCATCTTGTTTCAAAATCGTGATTTTTTAAAGTTCTTTTTAATTCATATTGAGTGTTGTATCCGTCCTAAAACTACTTTATTTTTGCTTAAATTCTGTGCATCTACGTACTAAAACAACACAATGACAATATATTTGAGTTTAAATTCTCATTCAAATTTGATTATTTCTACAACTAAGCCTATTTTTCACCTATGTAAAATGTAAACAGCAAAATATGTAGAATGAGTTGTATTAGAATTACTGTATTTCTTTAACACAAAATAATTCAGTCCATGGAGTCTGCATGGATGATATGAATGAAATATTAATTGATTTTATAAACAGAAGGACGATTTTTTTCGATGAAGTTTTAAGCATAGAGTTTATGAATTGTAGCTCCATGGTCTTAATTTTTAAGTAAGATAAATTATTATAGTATTGTGATGAATGAAATGAATGAAATCCTGCTTTTATAGAGAGATCCAGGCGTGTTATTTTTTCTATGACGTCATTTGAATTTATTTCAGTTGTTTTCGATGAAGTTTTCAAATATAATAAATTATCGTAGTATTATGATAGTTTTAAAAATATTACCGTGAAATGTATTGCATTTTAGAGATATTTAAACCAGGCAATTTATATTTCAATGCCGTCATTTGAATAAAGTTCATTTTTTTCAATGAAGGTTTAAGTCTTCAAATATAATAAATCAATGTAGTATTGTGATAAGTTTTAAAATATTACCGAGGAATGTATTGCATTTTCGACTTTTTTAAATAAAATTGCATTGAAGTTGGAAAGTGTTTCATAATCAATGCTTTAAGCATGATTGATCTTTCTTGTTGAAGTTACTATTTAACAAAATATTAAATATCTTATAATGTTTGCTCTAATTATGAAATTTACAAAATAAATATTTGCCTTCGATATAGATTTTTCATATAATATATCAGAATAAAAAAAACTACCTGCCAATACGAACATTCGCTTCTATAAGCTATTGCAACTATTGCCCATAAGCACACAATCACACATAAGCATAGACAAATGATATTTAAAACAAGATCAAATCGTGTTTAGGAGATCCAAATCCGTATGGTTCCGTCAAAATTTCGAATTCATAAATATTCAATAAACAATATTTTCTCTGTGCTTTTGTATGATAAATATAAATTATTTAAATCATATAATAAGCGTGAAAATGAAAAATAAAGATTACTGTAAAAACATCTACAAATGTCAATGCAAATAACAACAAGAAAGATCAATCATGCTTAAAGCATTGATTATGAAACACTTTCCAACTTCAATGCAATTTTATTTAAAAAAGTCTAAAATGCAATACATTCCTCGGTAATATTTTAAAACTTATTACAATACTACATTGATTTATTATATTTGAAGACTTAAACCTTCATTGAAAAAAATGAACTTCATTCAAATGACGGCATTGAAATATAAATTGCCTGGTTTAAATATCTCTAAAATGTGATACATTTCTCGGTAATAATTTTAGAATTATCATAATACTACGATAATTTATTATATTTGAAAACTTCATCAAAAACAACTGAAATAAATTCAAATGACGTCATAGAAAAAATAACACGCCTGGATCTCTCTATAAAAGCAGGATTTCATTCATAACTTTCTCCATTTAATTCATCACAATACTATAATAATTTATTTTATTTAAAAATTAAGACCATGGAGCTACAATTTATAAAATCTATGCTTAAAACTTCATCGCAAAAAATCGTCCTTCTGTTTATAAAATCAATTAATATTTCATTCATATAAGCCATGCAGACTCCATGGACTGAATCATTTTATGTTAAAGAAATACAGTAATTCTAATACAACTCATTCTACATATTTTGCTGTTTACATTTTACATAGGTGAAAAATAGGCTTAGTGGTAGAAATAATCAAATTTGAATGAGAATTTAAACTCAAATATATTGTCATTGTGTTGTTTTAGCATGCAGATGCACAGAATTTAAGCAAAAATGAAGTAGTTTTAGGACGGATACAACACTCAATATAAATTAAAAAGAACTTTAAAAAATCACGATTTTGAAACAAGATGGATGCCATATATCATTTTGAAGTGGATCATGTGATCGTTTCATATGATGGTCACGTGATCGTTTCATATAAGATGTGTAATTATTATTTTAATTTTTATTTAAAAAACTACTGTATATATTTCGCTGAATTTTTTTTATATATTTTATGGAACAATTTGACTATTACCTAAAATTTTCGAAGCAATTTGTGAATTTTAAATCCGCTTAAAAAATGTTTGAAAAATTAGGTCCCATAGGGCTCAATGTATTTCATTTTTTCAACCCGGGTTCAATCCAAAACTAATTGGGTGATATTATTCATTTATATTCCCATAGGTCCTACAGACCGTCTGAACAACATACTAAAATTTCATTTTGATTAAGTCATTTTTACGGCAGTTATCGTGCTAACGGACAGACAGACAGACAGACAGACAGACAGACAGACAGACGGAATGAACAAAGTCATAAACACTTTTCAACTTTGTTGTAAAGTGTTAAAAATTGGCCAAATAATTAATAAAACGCAATGCATAATAGTACAACACATTTATTAAATTAAGCATTTCATTAGTGATGGAATTTCGTTAAAAAATTTGTCAACGAAATTTGTCTACCTTTAGCAATGTTTTGAAGAATTTTTCGTGTTGCCACTCAGGCATTTGTACTCGCCATATTTATCTAATCGCTCGATCTTGTTCGAATTTCATTTGTTTTTCATTACTTGTTTTTCTTATTTTAGTTGCCTTTATGAGCTTGTTTAACTTTTAAAGCTAAAAACCTGGAATGCTAAGTGGTTTCAAAATTGCGTAAGATTTCATACTTAAACCATTATAAAAATATTAACAACTACTGCTTAACAATGGTATTTTCCTGCATAAAAGCTACTAATAAAAATATTCAGCATTAAACTCTCGTACATCCAATTTAGTGTAACATGTTTTCGATTTTGTTCGAATTTTATTTGTTTTCATTATTTGGTTTTTCTTATTTTAGTTGCCTTTATGAGTTTGTTTAACTTTTAAAGCTGAAAACCTGGAATGCTACGTGGTTTCATAATTATGTAAGATTTCATACTTAAACCATCATAAAAATATTAACACCTACTGCTTAATAACGGTATTTTCCTGCATAAAAACTACTAATAAAAATATTCATCATTAAACCCCCGTACATCCAATTTAGTGTAACATGAAAGAATATTGAGATTTACATACTCATTATATATTGTATAAATGTTTATTGAATGTTTAAAGCTAAAAAGAGATGAAATACTACATAGTTCATAATCACATAATAACTCGTGCTAAAACCACCATCAAAATATTGATTAAAAAGTATTTTGTGTATATGCCTTGTTTTTTTTTTTGTTTTGTTTTTTTATCTTTTCTCTCTACCAGCTGTCTGCAAACGCTCTCATGCAGAACAGCTAATTGTCAGACATTGGTATGTTTATGATTATTTAGTCAGATAATTAGTAAACATAGTGAAGTAAACAGGTTTCATTTCTTTCTTCCTTTCCAACTTTTTACCCGTACACCAAATTTAACGTACACCAATTTCACCTTTCGAATGTTTTTGTGTGGAGTACCCACCCCCCATAAATATACATTTTTGAAAAACCCTATTCTTGTGTTTTCTATCAGATGATGCGCCCATATACCAAATATCAATCCTCTATCACATTTTAAAAGGGGCGTTTCTCCTTTATTCCGAAAATCCAATATTTTGGTGTGCAGCACCCCCTAAATTAGAAAATATTGGAAAACTAAAATTGTACACTTTCTTCATTCCAAACTATCTACCAGTACACCAAATTTGAAATTTTTATCTCATCCCGAAGCATGTTTTCTTTAACAATTCACCTTTCGGACGTTTTTATCTGCAGTAACATTTTTGAAGAACCATATTCATCTTGGGTGTTTTCATTAAATGATTAGCCCATATACCAAATTTCAAACCTTCATCAAATTTCAAAGGAGCCGTTTCTCATTTATTCGGTAAATCGAACATTTTGTTGCACGGCACTTCCTTAAATTGAAAATATTGGAAATCTGAAATTACACACTTTCTTCCTTTCGAACGATTTGCACATACACGAAATTTGCAGTCTCTATCTTATCGCAAAGCATGCTTTCCTATCATTTCACTTTTCGAACGTTTTGGTGTAGAGCACCCCCCCCCCCCCCCTCTAGAAAACGTTTTCGAAAAATTCGATATTTCCAGGGGGTTTTATCGAACGATCGAGCCGTGTACCAAATTACAAGTCTCTATCTATTAGGGAAGTGCCTAAAGAAAGCGTGACAGACAGACGGACAGACAGACAGACGGATAGACAGACGGACACTTGGCAATTAGTATATATAGATTGATTTAAACTAAAACCGTCGTATTTATGCATAATATTTAGATTTTAACTATTTATAATGATAAACATATTGGACTATATTCATTATCGAGGGCTTACGGTTTTTCCCTTACCTCTCTGTTGTCAAGTTATGTTTTCAGCAAGTATAGTAGCGGAATTAAATTAACAAGAAAGATCAATCATACGTAAAGCATTGATTATGAAACACTTTCCAACCGCAATGCAATTTTATTTAAACATCTCTAAAATGCGATACATTCAGCGGGAATATTCTTTAAATTATCACAATACTACAATAATTTATTATATTTGAAAACTTAAAACTTCATCGAAAAAAATGAACTTTATTCAAACGAAGTCATCGAAATATAAATCGCCTGGCTCTCTATGTAAAAGCAGTAAATATTTCATTCATACGTTCTTATGTCATTTATCAAAGTACTGCAATATTTTTTTTTTTACTTAAAAACATAAAACCATGGAAGTAAAAGTAATTTAACTCTACGCATGAAACTTCAACGAAAATGTTTGCCATAAAATCGTTTGAAAAAACAAAGAATATTTCATTCATATCAGCGATATTGCAGACTCCACAACTAAATAATTTTGCGTTAAAGAAATTCAGCAAGTCTTATACAACTCATCCTACATCTTAATGCTGCTTACATTTTCCAAAAGTGAAAATTAGGCTACGTTGTAGAAATAATAAAAGTTTGATGATCATTTAAACTCACAAATATTGTAATTACGTTGTTGCAGTATATAGATGCACAGAAAAAATCAAAAATGAAGAGGTTTTAGGACGGATGCAACACTAAATATAAATTAAAAAGAACTTTAAAAATCACGATTTTGACACAAGATTGATGCCGTATTTTATTTTGAAGTGGGTCACGTGATCTCTTCATATAATATGGGTGCAATTATTATTTTAATTTTTATTAAAAAAAACTACCAAATATATTTTGCCGAATTTTTTTTTTTTTTTCTTTTTTTTTTATAGGATATTTTTGTATATTTCTTAAAACTTTCGAAGCAATTTGTGAATTTTAAATTCGCTTAAAAAATGTTTGAAAAATTAGATCCCATAGGGTTCAATGTATTGCATGTTTTCAACTCGGGTTCAATCCAAAACTAATTGGATGATATTATTCATTTATATTCCCATAGGTCCCACACCGTCTGAACAGCATACTAAAATTTCATTTTGATAAAGTCATTTTCACGGCAGTTATCGTGCTAACAGACAGACAGACAGAATGAACAAAGTCATAAACACTTTTCAACTATGTTGTAAAGTGTTAAAAATGTTTATGCAGCAGACGTATCTTATCCAAATTTTTTCTATTTCAATAATAAACAAGATATATCTATCATGCATAAAGCATTGATTATGAAACACTTTCCAACTGAAATGCAATCTGCTGAATTTATCGCATCTCTAAAATGCGATACATTCAGCGGTGATATTTTTTAAATTATCACAGAACTACAATAATTTATTTTACGTGGAAATTTAAAGCAAAGGAGGTAAAAGTACTTTCTAACTCCATGCTTAAAAAATGCAATGCTATAAAATTGCCATCTTCCATATGTAAAATCAATGAATATTTCATTCGCTTCACCTATACTCCAGACTCCAGAACTAAATAATTTTACGCTAAAAAAAATCAGCAATTCTTATACAACTCATCTTACAGTTTGATTTGTTTACATTCAGCATACGTTAAAATTAGGCTTCGTTGTAGAAATAATCAAAATTTGATGATCATTTAAACTAAAAAATATTGTAATTACGTTGGCGCAGAATACAGATGCTCAAAAAATTGTGCAAAACTAAAGGGGTTTTAGGACGGATGCAACACTAAATATAAATTTAAAAGAACTTTAAAAATCACGATTTTTACTCTGGGAAAAAAGATGGATGTCATATTTTGTTTGGAAATGGGTCACGTGATCTCTTCATATTATATGGGTATAATTATAAATTTTATTTTTATTTTAAAAACTACCGAACATATTCTACTGAAATTTTTTTATATATATATTTTATGGAATAATTTGAATATTTCCTAAAATTTTTGAAGCAATTTGTGAGTTTTAACTTCGCTTAAAAAATGTTTGAAAATTTTGGTTCCATAGGGTTTAATGTATTTCATTTTTTACAACCCAGGTTCAATCCAAAACTAATTGGGTGATACTAAAATTTCATTTTGGTAAAGCCATCTTTACGGCAGTTATCGTACGAACGGACAGACAGACAGGCAGACAGAATGATCAAAGTCATAAACACTTTTCAACTATGTAGTAAAGTGCTAAAAATTAATATAAAAATTTTAATAAATAAACGGTATTATATTTTTGATATTGTTACATTAATTATGACCATGAAATATAAAATTATAATAATATATATTTTGGGTAAAAGTTTTTTAAATTCCTATTTTTCCGAATAGGTTTAAATTGTTGTTGTAACGGGATAAAATATGCAATGGGAATGAATTTTGCTCCCATTTCAGCATCTTCATTTTGGGAAACGTTTACTAAACTGCATATTTTCGTGGGTTTGCAAGAGGGATCAGAATGGATTGGGCTTTAGATTTACCAGTACAGATAATTTTGTAGAGCTGGAACATATATTTTTAAATATTTTATGTATTATAGGGGAATTAAATTCAGTATTTAAATGGAATTTCTTTTAGAAAGCAATATGAATGCGTAAAAATTTGCACATAATTTAAATTACGAACAACGCAGGGTATATCTGCTAGTTTTATATAACAGTAATATCATTATTTTAGTTCGATATGAAGTGTTTATTATAAATGAAATTAAAAGTAGGGATGAAAAATGTATCGATGAAAATAGTAAATACATTAATAGATCACAGATGCATGCATTAATAGGTCACAGTAAATACATTAATAGACACTACATTAATAGATCATAGTAAAATGCTAATATATACTAGTTATATAAATAATAAACAGAAAATAACTGTACAGATATTAAATATAAAATAATAGTTACGCAATAGAAATTTATGGACAGAAAGTTGGAAAATAATAAATGATACTTAATGTTTGAAATTAAAAGGATTTATTATTTTGAGTGGACAGTTGATAAAATGATAGTAGTGCATTGTATTTTAATTACTTTAGATTTAGAGATGAAAGTTATCCAATAAAATAAATTATTAATATTGTTTTATGCAAGTTTTATAGTACAAGAAGGCAGGCATCCTAAGTTTGCTTTCTTTAAGGAAGTGTTAAAAAGTTATATTCTCACACGCAGCAGTTTTATTAACACTTTACAACATAGTAGAAAAGTGTTTATGACTTTGTTCATTCTGTCTGTCTATACGTTCGCACGATAACTGCCTTAAAAATGACCTTATCAAATTGAAATTTTAGTATATTATGCAGACGGTCTGTGGGACATATGGGAATGTAAATGAATAATATCATCCAATTAGTTTGGGATTGAACCTGGATTGAAAAAGTGAAATACATTGAACCCTATGGGACCTAATTTTTCAAACACTTTTTAAGCGTAGTTAAATTTTACAAATTGCTTTGGAAATTTTAGGAAATATTTAAATTATCCCATAAAATATATAAAAAAAATTTAAGCAAAATATGTTCTATAATTTTCAAAATAAAAATTAAAATAATAATTACACCTATATAATATGAAGAGATCACGTAACCCACTTCAAAATAAAATATGGCATCCATCCTTTTTTTTCCCAATGTTAAAATTGTAATTTTTAAAGTTCTTTTAAATTTATATTTAGTGTTGCATCCGTCCTAAAACGGCTTTATTTTTGCGTATTTTCTGTGCATCTTCTGCGCCAACGCAATTACAATATTTTTTAGTTTAAATGATCATCAAACTTTGATGATTTCTACAACGAAGCCTAATTTTAGCGTAAACAAATCAAGCTATAAGATGAGTTGTATAAGAATTGCTGAATTCTTTAACGCTAAATTATTTAGCTCTGGAGTCTGGAATATAGGTGATATGAATGAAATATTCGTTAATTTTACATAGAGAAGCAGACGATTTTATAACATTGCCTTTGTCGATGAAGTTTTAAGCATGGAGTTAAAACCATGGTTTTAAGTTTTTAAGTAAAATAAATTATTGTAGTACTGTGATAATTTAAAAAATATCACCGCTGAATGTAACGCATTTTAGAGATGTTTAGATAAAATTGCATTTCAGTTGGAAAGTGTTTCATAATCAATGCTTTATGCATGATTGATCGTTTTCGTTGTGTTTGTGATACAACTTTGAAAATTACAATTTTATTTTAATCTTATGTAATACATTGAAAACCTCATTTGACATTTTTTCATTCCGACCATACGTATCAGAATGCATTATAGGGAAAATAAAAAGTTTAACTTGACTAAGATCGTATAACATGTTTTCTCTACAATGTACCGGAATAGTAAAAAAAAACTTATGTTTGGCCTTTTGATCAGCCGTATCTTTTCAAAAGATAATTTTCCTCGTACTGTTTGTCGGTAAGAAAATAAAAATCTGTATTCGGCCACATACTCCTTGAACCTTTTCGCGTATCCCTATAAGTATGTGTACCGCAGTTAAAGTTTGGAAAGAACACAATGTCATAAAGTATCCACAAAGTAGCGACATTTAATTTTTAAAATATATATCCATATTTAAAATATTCATAAAATATCCATATTTAAAGTATCCATAAAGTATCTATATTTAAAAAAGTATACATGCAGCATTCCTTTTTATATACTCATGAAATATACTTGTTTAACGTATCCCTGAAATATTAATATTTATAGGACCCATAAAATATTCATATTTATAGCATCCATTGGGGGAGATCTAGAACTCCCAATGGAGGCATAAAAATACATTCGTACCAATAAAATGAACCGGGTTCGATTTCGGGTACCAGCCGTTTGTGATTTTTAAATGAAATATAGTTTAATGTTCTGCACATATATTTGCTATTTTAAAAATCTGCAATTTTTAATTTTTACCATTCCTAACGGCAGTATAAATTTAGTATTAGCGTGTTGCAATGAAAGATGAATTTCAAAATTATATTTGTTCAAAAGCTAATTATGTATATGTATGAATAGATTATTTTTTATCTTATGTTCGAAAGTTAGGAGTTTAATGTTTTACTTGTACTGATTTAAAATTACTTTTCATATATGCCTTGCGACTGTACATTTAGACCACATTTTTATATGAAAAATAAATAAATAAATAAATATATTAAATAAAATGCTGTGTGTTGAGTTTTCTTAAAATCTTAGAAATGCGCAAAATGCAATATTGCATAAGATTTTTCTTAAGAACTTTCTTAGAAATAGCATTGTATGTGCGGTTTCTTTCCGAAACTTTATTTGAAGAAATTTATATCATGTTGCTTAGCGATGGAATTTTTTCAAATGAGTTTATACAGCAGACAATTTTCAATTAATTTATCCAATTTAAATAATAAGGAAATTAACATTAAAAAGCATTTTATAAATGAGCAATATTATATTTTTTGATTAGATTATATCAGTTACAGCCTGGGGATATAAGATTACGGCCATTATTGATATCAGTTCCAGCAATGGACTGATGGCAATTCCCGTAATTGATCTTTTCAATTTTTTTAGTCATCCGTTTTCATTTTGGCAAATAATTTTCAAATCCATATATTTTCTATTGTATTGAACCGATTATTACAACAGGATAAAAATAGTACGGTTTTAATAAGATTAAAGCTCCTTTATTTTGACATATATTGACCAAACTTCAAGAGCTTGTGCAGTTAATTTTATATAACGGGAACAGAGATATATTCTTAGACTTCTTAGACTTCTTTTTAGGGAAATTAAATAAATATTCTAATAGAATTTTTTAATAACAATATCATTCAGAATACTACTACACTTTGCACATATTTTAAATCACAACAACACCATGTATATCTGCTAGTTTTATATAAGAAAAATAAAGGAATTAAAATAAGATGTACCGACACAGTAATAGGTAAAATAAAAAAATTAACTTAATGAAAGAAATGTATGGGTAAATGTATTCCAATATTAATAAGCTTATTTTATAACATCTCGAAAACGAGATAAAATTAATATTAGATACTGCGACTTCTAAAATATATAAAATAATAAAAAAGATGTAGCTGTTGAAATATATATTAAGTAATAAAACTGCAGCACTATATAAAGTTACATAATGATTACAACTTCTATCGAAATTATGTTTTGAACCAACCTTTATCCAGTGCTTTCATAATCCTTGTATCCAATTACCAGTATTAGACTGACTGTAAATAAAGTCTTACCTTACCTGTTTTGTGCGCTTCTTACGCTTAAATAGGAAAATCCCAAATAGGATCTATTATTCTCAGCTTAGAGACCAGAATTCAGAATTCAAACGCAGAGTTACCAATGTACACTGTATTAAGGATACTGCACGATCTCCAGAATTTTGGTTTAAGAATATTTCTAATCCCGGGATATGGAATTTTATTTTATTTCATTTAATAGAAACCATATTTTATACTTTTGTGTTTTGATTTATTTGTCTGTAAATATACAATGTATTTAAACGATAATATTACGTTGAGACCCTTATAAAAAAACTTTCGATGCAAAAACTTTTGGAAATAATGAATATTTTATAGAAAATAATATCATGTTATTTTTTTAGTTTGTAATTAAAACTGACCATCTACATAAAAAAATATTGAACAATAATGAACCACCTGAAGTAGTATACCTTAAATTGAGCGATAAATATGCATGACACTATCTAGTTATTTGACATTAAATGAGCATATATATTTTGGATAATGTAATTTGCCAAAAAAATTTAGATATGAAAATAAATACATTATTTATTAAATACATTTCACCTAATAATTGCGTTTTACTATTAATTTTATTCTAACGGATAGAAGCATATTTAACGAAATCAAATACCACTGTAATTTTTTTCCGATAAAAAAGTTTTTGTAGGTCCGATAAGAAAGTTTTTATACTATTTCATAAGTTTCTGCAGTGAATCTCTAAATTACACCATTATCAAATAGGACAATATTCGATAATGAACATCTATTGATTATTCAATTCATTCACTAAGTCAGGTGAAAGAATTAGAAAGAAAAATGTATAGAATTTTAAATAATATTTTAATTTAATTTTAGCTGACGATACTGATTAAAATTAAAGCAAATTAGAAATCTACAATCACACTATCATATCACACTTTATGATGTCAGCTTAATTTTGGCAATTTAAATACTCGTCTGATAAAGTCTTGCTTCTGTAAATTGAAAACGCCGCTAACAATTTTGATTCAATTACAAAACTGAGAAAATATTATTTCACAAATTAAAATAACTGAGATAAATCCCAAAATCTTGAAATTTTGCCATCTCTGATACCGGAATTTCGTAATTATTTTTTTGGCTCGGTACTGGGATCTCAGGTATGGGATCCTGGGGCTATTATCTCTAGCACTAACGACACTGTAAAATAATTTCTTTTCGAACACGTGCTCCTTTATTTAAAAAATGTATTTGAATACTCATATTTAAGAAAGATGTCATTGAAATACCTATTATATACATAAACACAAGATCAAGTAGATCAATGATATAAGGCTATAAAAATACATACTACCCCCCCCCCCCCCCTCCCAACTCCTCTTGTATTATGCCCAGATAGAACAAATTCTTCCAATGAGTATAAACTAAGTTTACACCAGAAACGTAAAACTAGGAATCATGCTTACCATAAATATTTAGCGTTGCCCGGAATAGAACTGAAAAATATTAACGCTACACAAAATCTGAAATATGTTTAACTATATTACATGGCGAAAGAAGCTGTTTTCATTTCCAAAATCCATCGATTCTGTCTTATTACTTTCCCTATATACAACATAGTATAATGTATAGAGAAAATATTGTGACAGAGTCGAAAACTTGATTTCGAGTTTTCGACGGAAGAGTACGTTTCAAGCATCCCTGAACTCAAATCAATCATTTTTGAGGTGATGGCTGTGTGTGTGTGGGTGGGTGGGTGGGTTTGTGTGTGGTGACGATATCTCACGAACGAATAGAGCGTCCCGTACAAAATTTGGTACAAAATTTACAATCAGTGAATACTGGAATCCAATTGATTTTAAACGCAATCAAATGTTCGGAAGACCCCCCCCCCCCCCAAATTTTTAAATGAAATTTTGAAAAAAATCATTAAAAATCAGAACCTTCAATAATGTTACATAAATAGTCATTTCTTACGTAATTTTTTATTAAAATATGATTGACGCAGATTTTAGAACGCTAGCATGAATCGTTCTTGAGATATTGCATTTTTTTTTTCAAATAAATTTATCACAAAAATCACATAACACTAAAAAAAATATTAACTATTGTGAAATATGTTAACTTTTCATAAGTAATGTTGTGCGATAAATTTGTTAACATCACTCTCTTGGATCTAGTTCGTTCCATTTACAAGAGAACATATTTTAAGTAATTGTTTTGTTTTTTGACGCCTAACAATTCACAAACAGTCATTTATATATACAAAATGTTCTTCTCTCCGTTTATCTGTACCGCTTGGCGATCAATTTGGCGATCAACGCTTGGCGACTAATTTAGCGAAATATCGCCAATTTGGTGAATGATACCAAATTGATGAATTAATTATTAAAATATTTTATTATATGGACTATACTGCTTAGTGCGGATGCTATCAATATTGATAATTGTCAATTTAGAGTTGCGTGAAATAGAAGTTAATTGCGGGTACTTCGAAATAGTTTTACATGTTGTCATCCGAAAAAGCACCAAATGTACAATTCAACATTAAAAACATTGTGTTGTAGATCTTATACATCACTTTTTCACTGTGAAAGAAGTAAATCTATTGCATTATATAGGGAAAGTCATGTACTGCCCACATCAGATTTTTTTGTATTTCAGACAGTTAAATAACAAAGTTATTTATTCCAGATAAAAGTACATCCCGTGTTCGATCCTCGACGCCGCCCAAACCTGTTCTCGTGTCTACATAGAGTATGTGCAAGATTAATCCGTATGTCCGAACGTCCTCCCTAGAGGTAATGGGTTAAGATAAGGGTGTCACAGTCCCTGTGATTGTTATCCCATTGTATTCCAGTGTAAATTTGGTGACACTTTCGCAGCCTTCCACACAGATGCCTTACACTTTCTGGTAGGTCGGTAATTGAAAGAAAGACAGATAAATGTACAGGTTCAGAGAAATTAATTTTTTAAAAAATGAATTGAGAGACCGAGTGAAACTAGGAGCTATGATAACAAAAACTACTTACTCAAAAGTAAGGTATCATATGTAAATCATAAATTCAGTGGTTTGATTCACAATCATAGGAAGAAATTCGTTTCTCTCGACCAAACCTTAAGCATTGAAAATCACTCTCCTTAGCAGACAGCAAAATCCATAGACTGATTTCGCGGGGGGAGGGGGATATTTTATTTTATTTTTGCTTTGTCAGCATGCAATAGCCTATATCTGCAATCACAGCAATAAAAATTGCTGTGTGCACAATTTCGCGAACCTCTATGGAGTTTATCCACGCATCCGGCATCAAATCTCTAAAAGATTCAGCTCAGACTGAAACAACCAAATTCATCCCCACAAAACTCACTTACAGGAGGCGTTCCCAAAGTTAGGATCGCATACTCTGAGCTCAATTTTTAACAAATTTGATACCAGCTACGTGGTAGGATTGAATTTATTGGTATCCGAAGAGGTTCACAAAATTGGGGCACATATTAATCTTTCTTGCTACCATTGCAAATACTGGCTATGCCATACTGATGATTGCATTAAAAGCCCGAAAATGATCATCCTTCAAACCATAGTCAGTTGAAAAATAGGAAGGTGAAAATGTTATAAATTTTACACGTCATACAAGCTTTACGAAAGTTATACGAGTGTATTTGAGTATATTTGAGTCTTTAATTACACGTGATTTAAACAATATATTGTGTAAGTTGAGGTAATATGCTAGTCTGGGGAACATGCCAGTTAGCTTTAATTCCAAATCCACTCACGGATCCAATCAAATCCCCTTTCTTCACCGTTATGAACATTTTAAAAATTTACTTTAGTGAGAGCATGACCACCATCTGCCTAGCTAGATTTCAGACATTTTGGCAGAAATATCTTTTCACGACATATTATAATTTTAAAGCCTCAATAAATTTAACTTTAATTTTGAAGAAGATGTTAAGAAGCTAAGATTTTATTGTATCGGTTCCCATAGAGAACTAATATTTTAGTAAATATTTCATATTCTTATGGGTAAACTTAGCGCGTTATTCCTAAATATATATTTTCTAACACTACTATAAGTAAATATATTTAAAATTTATGTAGAGACATAGGATATGCAAAATATTCAGATTTTAACTGTTATTTGATATATATACATGTCTATTGATAGTAAACATTTAAAAATAATAGGAAATTTCTCATCTACGAAAATTCGATCCTCCAATTTTACTTCGTCTACTTTCATAAAAATTTTAAATCTAAAAATATATTTTAAACTATTCATTCTTTTCCAGGATGAAAACGCTTTTATTTGCAACTCTAAATTAGGCTATATCTTAAAATATGAGGATAGCCGGTGCGTAGGAGAAAAATCCCTTTGATAAACTTTTAATAAGTGCACGCTCTCTTCGTCAGGTCAAAATATGAGTATTTCAGTGAATTATGAGCATCCTTCTTCAAGCAATATGCGAATGCAGATTGCTCTTTTGACCTGGCGAAGAAAGCTCGCCTAAGGCCCTTGAAATGTATGGGGTCAATTTTAAATTATTTGCGTGTCAAGTTTACTAAGGATACAAGGTCTAAAAACAAACGTCGTCAGAACCTATACCATTTCGAATTTCTAAAATATTCTCCTAAATATATTCATATAAATCTGACAAATTCAGATCAAGGTATGTTATAATAAACAGCTTCTTAAGTTTTTAACTTAATGCTTTATGTATGCATTTTAGAAAATATTAATTTTTTATCAAAATAATAAAAAATATTTTATATTGATGGAAGTTCAAAATTGACAAAATATATGCCCAAAAGGCACTATTTAGGGTTTGGCAATTACGAGGAAAATTGTGATTGTAAATAAATGGAGATGCTGCAAAGTTCCAACAAGAAATTTAAATACCAAAACGAAGGGAAATGTCCCAAATTTCATCAAAACCTAGATTATTCCAAAAATGAGCAGTTTTCTACGAAATGGAAGACCTCGAAGCGGCAGGCTGAAAAATAACCAATTTTTGTGAAACAAGATAAGGGCACAAATATGAATGTCTTTTTTCTGCAATTTATTATTTTTTCCTCTACATAAGGAGAGGTTTTTATTTAAAGACTACATTTCTATATAGCTTGGATTCTTCAACATTTGCAAAATAAAAAAAAAATAAAAAAATCTTTTATAACCCCCATAATGAATTTTTAAAAAATTGTAGTCAGAACATAAAATTATGCCGGGTTTAAAAAGTTTTTCTGTATTAAATTTTACAAGAATTTTCTTTTCGTCACCTTGACAGTCATATGGTATTCCATAGGGAGCTACTTGCTCTCACTTAGCAGTCTAAAGAAAATCAAAGGGTACTTACCTGTGTACGACGTTGCAAGGGTGTCCCAAGTACAGCCACTATACTGGCTGCTAGTATGAGCCAGGGGATCATAGCTGGTCACGAGATCATGTTACGTCTCTACCTGGCTGAACGATGCCGTTTGTGAACCCGTGGTCCTCGGTGTGCTTCGAGCGCGACGCTGTAACTCGTCGCCATGGAGACCGCGCTTATGGTGACGTCACAACCCATTTGTGTCACTTGACACGCCACGACGAGCACGTGATTTACGGGACTGGGACAGACAGAACCACGACTATTCCATGCCTAACCTTGACCTTTGGCCCACCCTTTCGCTTTTCGGACAAACGTAACAGCTCTATCTTTCCGCATCGGCAATTAGTCAGGTATTAACCGTTTGAAAATTAATTAACTTATCATGCTTCAGATCAGTTTCTCCCTGTAATTCTAGATGTTAATGTATTCAAAAGATGACTTAAGTTAGCGTGTCAGTTAATACCAATGACGTGCACACGGGGTTTAGGGGAAGGAGGGGTCATAACACCCCCCCTTTCTAGACACCTATAAAAGTATTGAAAAACAAATCCGTTTTCGGGATGGATCCACCCCTTTGACATTACATAACAACTAGAAGAAATTCCTATGCACGCCACTGACGTGTGTTTATTTTGATTAGCAGTGTTGTGTGCATTCGACTGGGATGGACATTTTATTTTTAGTAAATGGCTAGATATGACCACACAGTCAAAAAAGGTGTTTGTTTTTATTCAAACTTGGATCTAGTTCGTTCCATTCACGAGAGAAGATACTTTGGGTACTAGTTTTGTATTTTGACGCCTAACAATTTGCCAATAGTCAATCATATATAAGAAAAGCCCTTCTCTGCGTTTGTTTGTCTGTAACGCTTGGCGATACATTTAGCGAAATATCGCCAACTTGAGATATTTTCCCTCCAATTGACCAAAATATCATCAAAATTGCAGAAATGATGTTAAATTACCGAAAATGACACCAAATTGATGAATTAATTATTAAAATATATTAATATATAGAGTATATTGCTTATTACGGATGCTATCAATATTGATAATTGTCAATTTAGAATTGCGTGAAATATAAATTAATTGGGTACTTCGAAATAGTTTTACATGTTGTCATCCTGAAAAGCGCCAAATGTACAATTCAACATTAAAAACATTGTGCCGTGGATCTTATATATCATTTTTTCACTATGAAAATGGTAAATTCATTGCATTACATAGAGAAAGTCATGTACTGCCCACAGCAGATTTTTTCTAGGGAAAATCTGAATAGAGATTTTGTTAGAATGATAAAGGAAGTTTAGCAAATTAACTTTTTTCTTGCAGAGGATTTGTAGCTTATTCTAAAAATCATAAAATTAGTGAAAATTCTGAAAATAATTGCATCTCGCTGAGTACATTCAAAATAAATTGATTAAATACAAACATTTATTCAAGATATTTTTAAAGAACATTAGAGATTTTAGTGAGTGATCTTTATGAGTTAATCGAATGAATTTAGGCGAATAATATTTATATATTGATATTAAATATTAATTATGAAATTTGTAGATTTATACATTTCTGAATTATTGGAAATTTATTTCATTTAGATCACGGGATTATACTTATATATGGAATACTTACTACATGGCTTTAACTACAGAAAAGAAAAGTACGAGCAGCAGTAAACACACAATTTTTTTAATTCGTAAATAATAAAATATGCAACAATAAAGTGTATAAATGAAACAATGGTACGTATATAGAAATCAATGAATAAACAGAGAATAATGAAGAGAATTCGAAAATATATAAATTAAGATAAGACAAAGCAATCATGCTTATATTGTGGAACAGCACTAGGCATAATGGATATATATATATATATATATATATATATATATATATATATATGTGTGTGTGTGTGTGTGTGTGTTAGATAGTTGCATTTTTGTGTTACAGCTTCTCACTTTCCTTTCATTGGATCTTCAAACCCCTTTTTTTCCTATATATATATACATATATATATATAAGGGAAAATGGGAAACAGAGAGGAAAATATAAGAGGAAAATGTGAAACATTATATATATATATACAATATATATATATATATAATGCTTCACATTTTCCTCTTTTAATGCTTGTAGTCTAAGTAAGTTATGGTACTTATAGTAACTATTGCCATACCTGAAACAAGTATGTGTTTGGATTAATTAGAGTTAGTTGCTCAGACCTGGTGATGAATCTAGTCTAATTAAACTCCAAATTTAGCTAAAGTTGAACATTTCTTTTTTCGGCATGGTAGCTGTTGTTTAACTGCTTTGATTATTTTATTATTTAATATTTTGTAATTACTTGAAATTGGTTATTATTATACCTTTCTAATATATACATATATATATATAGTATATATATATATATATATACATATATATATATATATATATATATATATATATATATATGTGTGTGTGTGTGTGTGTGTGTGTGTGTAATCAAAGAGTTTAAGTATAAAATACTAAGCGTGTGAAACTAGTAAGTTTATATAACAGCATATACATAAGATGAAATTTATAAGTAATAAAGATCAATTAAAATAGAATTATTGAAGAGAAATAGTAAAGCATCTATAACAAACAAAAGCATTCAAATGCCAACCAGAAAAACTCAAGAAAATGTCAGTCATAAAAATGAAAAACCAGGAAACCATCCATTAAATTTAAAACAAACATATCAAAGAAAAATGGAATATCAATCAATAGAATGAAGGTAATGAAATAGTAAAATCTTCAGGGTGCTACTACTATACATCATCTTCAATTAGCACATTTCATTTACTGATCTGTTAATGTGAACAAAAGGCCAATAGAAGCCCAATGTGCTCTAAATGGAAATGATTGAGAAATTAAAAACACTAAAAAGAATTGAAAAAATAGAATTGGCTTACACGTATGTAGAAGTTCAAACGGCTAAACCAACCCAACATAATGGACAAAGAAGGCGTTGCCAACCCTAAAAAGTAATGTCCATTTTGCCATTCTTAAAAAATATAAATAGTAAATCCATTCTAAAGTATTAGAAGGTATAAAAACCAGATAAACTGCATTCAAAAGACAACGAGTGCTTATTAATGCATATAAATAAAAATGATAATAATTTTTAACCCCATAAAATAATTTAAAGAATTAATAAAAATCAATCGAATATAATCGAATATATTGATCGATTATAGAAATTAAACAAGGCCTTCCACTGACTCCTTGCATCTATCTCCTGACAAAAATGCACTGTTAGATGATGCAAGTGTAACGAAATGCGTAATAACAGAAAATATAACCATAAGGATCAGTTATTTAATAATATGAAATGAATTGGGAATGATTAAAATACTATAGTGATTTAGACGTAATAAAATGCATTAGCAACGTTGAGTTACCCTAAACGTTTTACTATACTATTAACACCAATTTCATGAAAAAAAACCTTATTCAAACTAGTAAATCATACTTTTATCCATTGCATTTGGTTAAAGGTATAGTAAAAAGTTTAAGGTATCTCAACATTGTTAATGCACTTTATTATGTCTAAATCACTATAGTATTTTAATCATTCCCAATTCATTCCCTGTTATTAACTAACTGATCCTTATAGTTATATTTTCTGTTATTACGCATTTCATTACACTTGCATCATCAAACAGTGCATTTTTGACAGGAGATAGATGCAAGGAGTCAGTGCAGGGCCTTGTCTAATTTCTATAATCGATAAATATATTCGATTGTCTATTCGATTCATTTTTATTAATTATTTAAATTATTTTATAGGATTAAAAATGATTATCATTTTTATTTACATGTTTTAATAAGCACTCGTTGTATTTTGAATGCAGTTTGTCTGGTTTTTATACCTTCTAATACTTTCCGGCCACACAGAAAGCTACCATAAGCCTTTGGGTTGGTCGTGTGGTCTGGGCTTTCTACCTTCTAATACTTTAGAATAGATTTGTTACTTACAATTTTTATGGTAACATGGACATTACTCTTTAGGGTTGGCAACACCTTCTTTGTCCATTATGTTGGGTTGGTTTAGCTGTTTAAACGTCTACATACATGTAAGTCGATTCTATTTTTTCAATTTATTCAATTCTTTTTAGTATTTCAAATTTCCCAATCATTTTCCATTTATAGCACATTGGGCTTCTATTGATCTTTTATTCACAGTAGCAGGTCAATAAATAAAATGTGCTAATTGAATCTGATGTATAGTAGTAGTCCCCTGAATATTTTACTATTACATCACCTTCAGGCTCTTTATTGATTGATATTCCACTTTTCTTTGATATGTTTGTTTTAAATTTAATGGGTGATTGCCTGGCTTTTCATTTTTATAACTGATATTTTCACGAGTTTTTTCTGCTTGGTATTTGAATATATATATATATATATATTCAGTCAAACTCCAGAAAAATTTGGTCCTTAAAGTTAAAATTTAGGACTAAATAAATTGTAAAAATTCCTGACTTACACCACTTTCTTGTGACTTTTTGATACTCTTTTACTCAACCAAATTCATGAATCTAGAGGCCTTTGAGGAGTTATGACTGCTTGAAAATTCAAGCTCCTAATGTTAAATTGGTGCTGCAGTTCTTCTTTTATATTTTTCTGAAATAATTAGCCTGTCAAACTAATCCATATTTTACATTGTAATAATGTTCAATAACCCAAACAAAATGTATTCCATCTTTTATAATTAAAAAATTTTAATAATTATTATTAATTATGAAATTCATATTTGAAAAAAATATATAAATAGAAACGTGGGTAAATTTGGACGACAATCGATTTAGCAGCGAAATAAACCTTGATGTGCAAAATTTTAGTACTTATTGAATTTAATTATCTAGTACTTATTTTCAGTACTTAATGAAACACAGATTTATATAGAAAACTGCATCTTAAAGCTTTTTAGGGACCATCCATCAATTACTGAGGGAAATAGTAAAAGATGACCGTATTTTTTTTAAATCCCTTAAATAATTATAAAAATAAAGAAGTAATTAAAAAAAATACGGTCATCTTGTGAACCTTGGACCAATGATGTCATCTTGTGAACTTTGGAGCGATGACGTCGCATCTTGTGAACCTTGGACCAATGACGTCATCTTGTGAACTTTGGAGCGATGACGTCATTTTAGGTGAAATCTTAGATAAGAACTGATAAGCTATCATCTTAGTGTTGTAATTAGTGTGTATATCGATCATTTCTAGTTTGGGTGTGGGCTAATGAAGACCTCATAGTGTAAGTTATTTTCGTGTTTTTGCCAGCTATTCTTGTATATTCTGCGCGATACATATCTCCTAAAGTTATAAAAATATACAAAATTTTTCTAAGTATTTAATGTTAACGTGATTTAAAATTTGGAACTTTAACTAAGTTTGGTACATATTTTCACTCTATGATTTCGAAGATGAATAAAATACTGTAGAAATTTTCCCATGTAGATAAGAATTACATTTAGCACAATCTAATGTTGTACGATTCATTAAAAATTACAAGTTCTAATCACTTCATATCTTATGTGATTTGTTTGCACACGACACTCGATTTAGATCACGTGGTTATACTTATGTCGTGGCCCGAGAAGACATTTCAACCTTGGGCATTGCGTGGGTAGGTTCGATTCGTTCTTAGCTGTGACAAATTTATAGTGTTTTAAAGTCTTAGTGTTTTAAAACTAAATCTTATACTTTGAATGTGGTAGTTGGTTGTTACTATCTAAAAATAATGTCTAAAATTCAAAGTATGCCATCACCCGAGGAAATAATTTCTAGTGGAAATACTATGGAGTTGACTGTTCCTGCCCTAGAAAAAGCAAAATCTGTGGACATTGTCTCAGATGTGATTAATTCACACTCACAAAAGATAGCTGTGGATTGGTTAGAGACTTATCTTATGTCTTCCATAACTCCACCTGAAACATCTACCATTGTCAAGTCACAAGTTCACACAGAGATTGAAAACTCAACTCAAGATCTGCTTTCTTGTGCTCTATCACATAGCGGAGTGTTATCCTCTACTACAGAATCAGTTTCGATTGAATCTGCTTCTTCAGATTTTATGCAAGATACGTTTCGTCGTTGGCATTTAGGTTCTGATGTGTATGTATATTTGAAACTTCGCCATGGGAAGTTAAAAGTGTATATATGGAAATATCTCTCTAACAAGCGAAATGAATTACAGCCTATGCGTGAAGGTGTTACACTGTCACCTGCTACATGGAGTGAATTTTCTCAAAAATTGTGGTCATTCAATATTCTATATGCAGATACCTCTTCCCGTCAGTCGCAATGAGTTGTTCTGTTTCAATGACAACGGAAAACTGCATTTGCAGAAAATAATTCAACTATATGATTCAAAATTTTGTGTAACGCAGTGTCATATTACCTTAAATAAAAATCAAATAGCATGTTTAATGAATTGTGTCAACAACATTAGTATGGGCGCGGTAGCCCATTGGTTAGCGCGCTGGAGTTGCACTCGGTAGGCCCGGGTTCGATTCCAGCCACTGCCAAAACTGCCGCCGTGTTCATGCGGAGTACGATCACGTTAAACATGTGGGTCCGAAAGTCCTTCCGAGAGGTTGGTGGTAGGGGAAGGAGGGTACGGTCCCTGTGGATGCCTCTCCCACTGGGTTCCGGTCTAAATTGGGTGGCACTTCCCGACCGTCCAAACAGTTACCTTACACCTTTCTGGTAGGTCGGACGGTCTGGGTTTCAACAACAACAACAACATTAGTATAAAACTTCGAGAAAGTATATTTATAGAGTGGCTTCCTGCTCAAATATTAAAAATGAAGGCCACTATAAGCTTTCTACCATCACTTATTTGTGAGAAAAATTCTGCATTCGAACAATTAATCTCTTGTGTTCATGACAACATCATGTGTCATGTAAGGAAACTTTTCAAATGTGTTGGCTGTGAAATTGAAGATCAAAGTTACCATGAGTGTCTTTACAGCACTCCATTACAAATGTATGACAGAGTGGCTGAACAAGTACTTCTAAATCTTGACATTAATAACATAGCAAAGAAGGTTTTGTTGCGTGGTGAAGAAGTCTTTTACTGGTATGATCGAAATTTTTTCAAGTCATTTACATCAGAGGACTATGAATGCGCAATAAGAAAATTATTTTAACTTGTTTGTTTAAATGTGCAACAAAATAATGTTTAATGTGTATTTTATGAAGAATAGATTCATTAAACGGATTTTTATCTTTCAAACTGAACTCCCTATTTACGTTCATCAACTCATTTTTAACATGTTCTATTTTAAAATGCTCTGTGCTCGTAGGTTATGTAACTATACATTCAAGTATAACAGGTTTACTAATATCGCTTTTTAAAATAAAATACAAAAAAAATTAAAAATAAATTTATTCGAATCATATTAGATGTTTACAGTGTGAGTTTCGTAATGAAAGATATTTACACTTTACAGAGTTTAAATCATAAAATTTATAATCAATGTTAAAATTCTGAAATATTCTTATTCATTCAAAATAAATGCTAAGTTATGTTCCATTCTCTAAAGTATGAAGATTCATAAACAATGTTGTGTTTCAATCTCTAAGAATCGGTGAAAATTCGACTCTTTCTTAAAAATCTATGTTCTTAAAAATCTATGAAGTTGAGATTTATTCTGTAAAATTTTGTTGTAGATCTCAGTTTAGTTCTGTCATTTTCTGTGTGTTGTTAAATATGTATATTCAAATGTGGTCATTCAATAAGAACTGGTTGGTTTTATGATGCACCCACAGTCGCGAAATCGTGACATTTTTATGTGGATGTCAATAATGTCTAGTATAAAGATATCAAAACTCATTACATGTTTCTTTTAAGATGTTAATTGCATATCTTTCATATTTTTAATGTTGCTGCAATGTAGGGTAGTTGTGTCAGAGGTACACTCATTCATTTAAATTCAATGTTAACAATCGCATATCCTTAAAAACAGTAAGTTATATTCTATACTTCTTTAGGGCAGTTTTTAAAAAAGTATATATATAGTCATTTAATGATCTTAAATGTTGTATAATTTGATAAAGTTTTCATTTAAATATGTGATCTGCTTTAAATAATAACATTGTAATTTTCTCACTTTGCGAACATGAACTTTGGGTCACTATCTGTTATACTGATAAGCACGATAAGCTATAGAGCTGATTTGGAATGTATTCAGGGTGAGAGTCCTTGGCTTGAATATTGTGTGTGTGTATGTATGGATGTGGTGGTGGGGAGGGGGAGGGGGCTGTATTTATGGAAAATATGTATTCATATACATATTCTTTCTCAGAGCAGATTTTTCAAAATAAGATCCACACATATTAGTATTGTTTATGGAAATGTAAGGTTCCAATCATGCATTTGCAATCGTTGGATTTCCACTTGGATGAATTCAGACGTGACATACATCTCTAATGTTTTTTTCAAAACTATAATTTAAAATTTAGAAGTTATATGGAATATCTGCTTATATGAAATTAAAAAAAAATAAAAATGGATAGCATAAGACAGTTAGTAGCAAGTTATTAAAAAAATGCATAATTAAGAAAGAATAACTGCGTGGTGGCAACACGTCAATATAATGACGTCATTATAGATAAGATCTAATTTTTAATAATGTAATGAGAGTGTATCACTCATTTGGAGTTTGGACAGCAAGCTGTGAATACGTCGTTCCGTGAGTTCTAATTTTGTTAACTATTTTCAGTGTGATTATAAAAATTATATAAAATGTTTCTAAATATTCAAACTTAGAAGCTTCACAATTTTAGCTAAGTATAATGCGCTATGAGTTTAAATTTCAATTTGTTAACTATTTTCAATGTGATATAATACTTACTCGTTTCATGTTTAGCAGGTTTTAATGCTGGGTGTTGAAATCTAGGTACACGTATGTGAAAAATGGTCCATTCCTATTCAATAGATTTTAAAATGTGTTGGCGTTCTGTAAAAATAGTCGAAACTGTACACTCACTTTCTAAGTTCTATAATGGTAGTAAAATTACGATGTGAAAATGGTCAAATAATATTCGCTGGCTTTTATTTTATTTAAACTTAATGCTAAAATTTTAAGGTGCACGCACATCTATGAAAATTCGTTAGCTTGTTCAATTCTAAACCTCGATATTTAAATTACACCCACCACTTTAAAAATGATCAAATCATGCATGACATACACTATTCAGATTATGTGTAGCAAATCAGTGGTTAGCACCAGGCGGTTATTAAAAAATATATATCATTAAGAAAAATAAAAAAATAGGTAGCAACAGCTCAAAATGCTGACATCACCTATGTAAGCACATTTTTTTAATAGCGTAGTTATAACTCATTTGCAGAGTGGACGCCAAGCTGCGAAGACGTCGCATGTGAGTTCCAATGTGTTTGTTAATTATTTTTAGTGTAACATATATATGCATCGCCTAAAAATATATTCAAACTTTAAGTAAGCTCACCAAAATAATTGTATTGCAATCCGTGAAAATGCTAGTTCATAAAATACTCCGTTCATATTTAGAACCGTAAAATCTATTTTAACATATTCTGTATGTGTTTTTAAATACACAACACTTAAAAAGATCGAATCTTGTTCACTTAACACAATTTTAGCTAAGTATATTGCACAATGAGTTTAAATTTGTTTTTAAGTGTACAATACATAAAAGAGTTAAATCCTATTCCCTTAACACAATTTTGTGTTCCCTGAAAATTTGTAATCTATTATATTTTTGTTTTTAAACATTCGAAATTATTTCGGTAGTTAGATTTATTTTTAAAAAATCACATTGGTATATATCACTTGGAATGGTCGAATCCTGTTCACGTAACATAATTTTAGCTAAGTATTGCATTCATGTTTTTAAGTACACACTTAAAAGGGTTGAATCTTGTTCACTTTATTTTAGCTAAGTATAATGCGTTTAAATTTATTTTTAAATACACAACACATAAAAGGGTTGAATCCTATTCACTTAACACAATTTTTGTATTCACTGGAAATCCGTAATCTATTATATTTTTGTTTTAAACATTTGAAATAATTTCGATATTTAGATTTATTTTTTAAAAATCACATTGGTATATATCACTTGGAATGGTCGAATCCTGTTCACGTAACATAATTTTAACTAAGTATTGCATTCATGTTTTTAAGTACACACTTAAAAGGGTTGAATCCTATTCACTTAACACAATTTTGAAAATGCGTAACTATACTTGAGTATTCAATTCGTTTAAAAAAAAAAAAACATGTGCTAAAAAATCGTAGTGTTAGAATCCACTTAATACAATTTTTGTGTTCATTGGAAATCCGTAATTGTGTATTCAATTTGTTTTAAAAATCATAGTGTTCACAACACAATTTTATATTCAATTCCTAACTTAACATTACATTCTGTTTTGAAACGCACCGAAATCCCTTTATAAAATACATCCCTATTCAATCTGTTCATAACACGTCGAGTTTCGAAAAATATTCTATCTTCGGTCTTCTTTCACAATCATCACTTGGATGCTAGGAATCTAAGGACAAGAACGCCGTGGCGTAGCGGGTAAGACGACAGTCTTGTAATCGGATGGCTGCGAGTTCGAGTCCCGTATCTGACAAGTGAGAAATTAAGTTCTTTTGGGAAAAAATGCCGATAGATGGCAGCACTTCATCAACTTTCGCCAGAGGGTGCTTTAACTACGTCACACTGATAAGAACAATCACTTTGTCATTGACCAGCGTCGAGAGAAGACGTGTGCTAAGCGCTCCTGCGATTGTGCAATCGACGACATGTCTTCCATTGTACTCCGGTTAGTCAGTGACACGTCATTTCCAGATTGTGCAATCACTGATTGCGACATCCCTTGAAATCGCTTTCAAAGTTCCTCCCCTCTTCCTCAGGTCAAAGGTCATCCCCTCTCAAGACAATTCACTCCGAGGGTATGAGTCATCAGGCCTCCGAGAGGCATATGGTGCTGCACCGCCTCACCGAACTTCCTCCCAAAAGAGGGGGGCCTAAAGAGAGGATCCTCCCTCCTGGGGGGTCTAAAGACCCTCCGAGAGGATCCTCCCAAAAGAGGAAAATCCCCTCCCCAAAGAGGGACCCCTCTGGCACCGCCTCCCCAATTTGGACTGGGACCGGTGTTTTTTAACTACTTTCGACTTAGTAATTGTATTTAAGAAGGTATAGCGATGATTGCGAAAAACGTTTTTTATGCTCTGTAGCTATAAAGATAAGCTATTCTACAAATTGTTAGTGATCCTCAGCAGAAACAAAAAAATCTGATGTGGGCAGCACATGGCTTTCTCTGCAAACTGAAATTCATATTTCCTTTCTTCTTTAATAATTCATTAGACTGAGTTTAATTGAACCAAATAACACTAAATTTGCATTTTTAATTTAATTTTTGCTTTTATTTGGTAATTGGACATTTTTCCGAAATCGGCGTAACAAAAATGCAGAAAATCTCAAATATCTTGAGAACGGTTAGTCCTAAAGTATAATGGAGTGTGTTATATTATTTTTCTCTTCAAAAATTGTGTATAAAACAAGAATTTAATTGATACATTCGAGCATACACTACTTAGTCTTTTTTCTTTAGATTTTGGCGGGCCATATCGTAAAAATGGCAGGTTGTTCTTTTCCGAATCGTACCAAAATCTAATCAGCACCAGAGTATCCCACAAGTAACTTATCTACCAAATTTTGTGAAATTTGGACAATTAGTATTTTAGCTAGAATGGATACATGAAAGTTTTGCGGGCCATTTAGTAAAAAAAGGCGGGTTCTTCTTTTCCGAATCGTACCAAATTCTAATCAGCACCAAAGTATCCAACAAGTAACTTATCTAACAAATTTTGTGAAATTTGGTCAATTAGTATTTTAGCTAGAGCGGATAAATGAAATTTTTACGGGCCATTTCGCAAAAAAGGGGTTCTGTTTTTATGAATCGTACCAAAAACTAATCAACACTAGCTGACTTACCTACCCAATTTTATGAAATTCGGTCTATTAGTTTTTGAGTTAGAGTGGATACATACATTGCACACACACACAGACGTCACGCTAAAAATAGTTTTTTCGTATTCTAGAGGTCTCGAAACGTGTAGATCCGTCGAAAACTCGAGTTGCGATTTTCGACATGATTCCAATACTTTCCCTATACATTACCAAGTATTACAGGGAAAGTAAAATGCCTCAACAATTAGACAAAGCGTTGTAATTCCAAATAATTGACTTTTATGAATCTGGCCTAAGATTAAAACAAATTTGTTGTATGCTTCAAGTCATCCACTCGATGAGTGACCATAGGTGAATATATTTAAAAGCTATTCGTGATTAAAATATATAATAGTGATTATACAGTAAGTTGTATCAAATTAAATAATGTTGAGCTTCTCTGTAAATATTAAAAATTATTTGAAGTTTTTTTATTTAGTTAAAAATTTAAAACAAATTATGTGCCATGCGCGAAAAATATATGCTAATGTCGCTTAATGTTTTTATACGATACGCGTTTATGTACTAGAAAATTGAAATCACAGAATTTCTAATTAAATCAACCTTGGTAGAAATTGAAAATTTTCGGATGATTCGATTAAAATGCCAATAATTTTCGCCAACTTAGCAAGGAAAATTAATAGTGATCTTAAAGTCCCTAACATTTTTAACTTCATTAAACCACATTTAATAGTAGCAAAAAGCCGGACTTTGAATAAACTCGCTCATATGAAATATGAGAGCGATAAAAGATTTCAAATTAAAACTTAATTTATAAGTAATTAATTTCAATATTTGAGAATCCTAATACAAAAGAGCATATAAGTTTTTGAAATTTGAATATTGTATTACACAAATTAGATCAAAGTAACACATTTAAATCTCAAAAACATATTTAATATACAGGAGCTCATTTCGTTTTAGTAATTGAAATTATGATTCTGCGAATCATTTCAAGTATGTATATGCAGATTTTCATCTTCCTACCTATTGTAGTTTTCGAGTAAAGGGGATAACAAAATTCAGGCAAATGTCGATTTCGCTTCGTTGGGAATGGAGAATGGGCTTCGCTGCGCTCGTCCGTAATTAGCATACTGGTGGTTAAAAATGTCATTTACGCTATGGCTAAAATTCGAGCACTCTGGATCCCACTTATTTTATAAAAAAATGTTTTTATAAAAAATGTGCCATGTCAACAAAAAAGAAAAGATATAACTGCAGAGTATGAGTAACTTTTATTTTACTATATCTTAAATATGGAAACGGACCCCGAATGTTTTCCTCTGTGTATCTCCCGTATTTATGATCAGAATCGCACTCGAGTTTATGTGTATTATAGTTTCGAGATGAAAAATCTTATGACGGCATAAAAAACGGGTGTTGGCATTTGACTTTTCGGAAATAATGAGCAATTAAATATGAAGACGACCACTTATGCAAATCAGATGCACATTTATTTATAGTAAACATTATTCCGAATCCAATGATAATTTTGGTTTGACTGAACCTCAGGTCCTGCGACGATGAACTTCGGTGAGACTTTTTTTATTCGAATTATGTTTAAAGCGGAAATTCTTCTCATAATTCGTCATTTGCAACTAAAATTTATTCCAAAGATCCATTGATCATCAAAGAATCGTAGACAAAGCAGTTATAATCTGTCGAGCCGTCAGACAATCTGCTCCACCAGATGATTTTTAATGGACTAGGATGCAAAATTCAAATTTCTAACTTCCTGAATTGTACTTCACATTACTTTAAATTGGAGATGTAGCTATTGTATATGTACTCAAGTAAGCTGTACAAATATCATGCGAATTGAATAAGAGTTATCCGATTTAGGATTTTATTCTGATTTTGTGTTTTATTTTAAGGAGTGCGCGAGTTTTATTTGCGGATACCTAATCTTCAAAAAATCTTTTTGTTTGTTTGTTTGTCTGTTTATGATGAATAATTGAAGGGACTCTTTATTAGCATTTTAAAATAGACTCCATGCAAAACTTCGTACTAGAACGGAAATTATAGTCAAAACAATGCAAGTTCATTTTTCCAACTGGCAACATTTAAAAAGCCAGCGTGATTGTTTACATTTCTGATTAAGATGCGCAGCGTTTTTAACACTTTCCAACATAGTTGAAAGTGTTTATGACTTTGGTCATTCTGTCTGCCTGTCTTCTCCCTGACAGATTAAGGGAGTAAACGCCCAGGTCGTCCATGCCAGTGGAAATGAATATGTCTGTCTGTCCATTCATACGATAACTTCTGTAAAAATAACTTTATCGAAATTAGTATGTTGTTGAAACCGTCTGTGAGTGGTTAGAAATGAAAATGAATAATATCACCCAAGTAATTTAAGATTTAACCCGGGTTGAAAAAATGAATGAAATACATTGAACCCTATGGAACTGAATTTATCAAAGATTTTTTTAAGGAGTTAAATAAAATTCACAAATTGTTTCGAATATTTTAGGACGAAATATTCAAATTATGACATGAAATGCGTAAAAAAATACCAGCAAAATAAGTTGGATAGTTTTTTAAATAAAAATTGAAATAATAATTACACCCATATTATATGAAGAGATCATTAGAGAGACTCATTACAAAATAAAATATGGCTTCCATTTTTTTCCGCTGTGTATTTTTTTTTCGTAGATTGTTTAAAGAACGTTTAAATTTATATTTAGTGTTGCATCCGTCATAAAACCGCTTTATTTTTGCGTATTACCTGTGTATCTAAATTCTGTGCCAACGCAATAACAATATTTTTTATTTTAAATGATCGCTAAACTTTCTTTATTCCTACAACGAAGCCTACTTTTAATGCTAAACTATAGCTTTAACATTAGGCTAAACTATAGCATTAACGCTAAACTATAGCATATAGAATGTACGCTATAGTTTAGCAACAGTTTATGTAAACAAATCAAGCGATTGTGAGTGAGTTCTATAAGAATTGCTGATTTTTTTTCATACAAAATTTAGCTCTGGAGTCTGGAATATAAGTGATATTAATGAAATATTCATTAATTTTACATAAAAAGGCAGACGATTTATAATATGAAATGGTTTGTCATAGTTTCAACAATTTCGAAGAACTAATTTTTCGATAACTTCATTTGAATAAAGTTCATTTTGTGGAACTCTTTTTCGATGAAGTTTTAAAATTAATTTTGTCGATGGCAATTTTTAAAGCAGCTTAAAATGTAAATAAAATTGCATTTCAGTTGGAAAGTGTTTCATAATCAATGCTTCATGAATGATTGGGTTTTTTTTGTTAATGCTGTTGGCGTAGTGTTTCTAGATTTCTATATTTTAACTTCTTAAAAAAAAATGAATATATTTTTAATTCCCCTTTTCAGGAAGAAAAAGATAGAAAATAGTAGTTACTTTAACTACTACTTCAACTGTTTTGATTCGAATGCAGTATGCTTTGAAGTGAGAGATTGAAAGCGAGCTGTAGAATAATATTGTTTATGCTCTTCTAGATTGGTTAGCAGTGGTTTTCATTATTATTGCGTCTTTTAATTAGATAATAGAGCTCATGAAGATGGATAATGCATAAAAACCTTCTAGAAGATAATCCGAGAAACGAAGAAAGAAACGAAAGTTCACTAGTAACATAGAGTTTTCGAATCTTCGGTGTTCCGCTACGAATAGTTTCGTGTAAATCTTCTTAAAAATTGAAAAAACGCGTAAAATTTAAATGCATTATTTGGGTCACAATGAACTTTTTCTCAATTCTAGGTTCCGCCATCAAATTGAATTTCAAAAGAGTTCCACGACCAAAAAAATTTGAGAAACACTGCATTAGAAGTTAAATAAGCGCGTAAATCCCTGTACAGGGGTAAATAAATGTTGTCAGAATATTTATAAAAAATCTATTTGAGAAGATGCGTTCATTGAGCAAATGAAAATAAGATTCAAAGCTTTCCGACGGGGACCTTAGCCCAAGTACAATTAAAAACATAATATTATCTAGCATTTATTATGTTGAATGAACACTTAATAATGTAATTATGCAACATGCAATAATGCAATTAACCATGTAAATATGCAATGTTTTTGGTGAAAAGTTGTCTACCAACATTTTAATAATTTTAATTTTTAAACAATTTTTAACAATTTTATTAACATTCAAAAAACATGTATGATAATACCGTTGATAAACTCATATTTTGCAACTTTTTAATAGAGAGCTCCCAAATAGCAGCCTGGAAATCTTTTTAGCCTGATGGGGCCCTGGCACAAAAGCCCTTTTAAGGAATATTTATCTTGATTGAAGACTGGGGTAGGATTAATTTTCCCAGGAGAATACAAATGATAGAATCAATTGTATTTTATTATTTAATAGAGCGAATTACCCTACTTTGCCCGGCACTTAAATAAGCACCCGCTGCTACTTATAAATAATACATTTACAGAATCGCATCTTCAAACGCAGACGATTTTCACCAACTCCGACCACGGACGAGCAATGTTAAAGTGCGATAAACACTCACTCCAGTTGTATATTATAGCTCAGTGTTTTTGCAACTATTTTGATCGCGGAACCTTTTTTGAAATTCAATTTGATGCCGGAACCAAAAAATGAGAAAAAAAATCCAACGTGGTCCAAATTATGCATCCAAATTCTTTAATTTTCATGAAAATCTTCACGAAACTATCACGTTGCGGAAATTCTGTACTGTCACTCACAGAACCCCAAGGGTTCCGCGGAACACAGTTTGAAACTATATAGCTCAATGTTAGTTTCAAACCAAATTTTCATGCATACGCTCCACAAATTTGGAAAGAAAAAATAAATATTAAATAAATAAATAAAAAAGCCCTTTCTCTAGAATACAGCTCGGTGAACATGTGAAATCCACCGGGAAGAAATCGCAGTCCTTCGCACTTCATTAAGGGAGATGCGTTTGTTGCTTTTATGCATTTTCTTTAAAAAAAATCAAAAGATGAAACAATGTGGCAATTTAAAAAATATATATATTTTTCATTAGAATGCGAAGATACACACAACCTTCTGAAGAATTCAAACTGTAGAATTGTCTTCCTTTACTGGATGCGACGAAATAAGTATCAAATAACCTTAAAAATGCAAATTTCGATGTATTTAAATATATATGCACAACCACGTATCGGTAGATTTTCGGGTGGGCCATTTAGAAATTTTTTTAACTATCATCAAGAAAATAAAGCACCGGCAACTCGTTGATGAGCACTATATGTCATATTAATTTCCTTTCGACAATGTATATATGTTATTATGAATATCACGTGACCTACAAAGACAATACTTGAGCTAGAAACGCACTTTTTTTTTCTCAAGTGAGGAAATTATTTGGGAATGTGCAAAGTGCATTCGAAAATTAGAAAAAAAATGGTACATTTTAAATTATATACAAAAACCTAATAAAAGCCCCAAATTCAGGATGGGCCAAGTTCATTCGAAAATTAAAAGGCAAAAAGAAAATCCAAATATGCCATAAATTTAACATTGTTTCAAATACATTAAAAATTCTGCTAATTCTTGCCTTAGAAACTCGCCTTGTTTTAAATGTTAGCTAAAGATCTGGGCATTTCCACAACACATTCGATAATTCAAAACATGTATAATCATTTACATTAAAAACCCCAAAACAACCTCAAAACCGAAAATTTGCATGTAGGACAAAACGCTAATTCTTGGGCTAAAAACTCGCAGTTTCTTTCTTCTATTTTTTATTGAGGTAATGTTTGGACATGTACACAAAATATTTGAAAATTAATAAAAATAATAGCCATTTAGACTTCGAACTGCACACAGGTTATTGGAGCAGCAATGTACTTTGTACTCGCTTAAAAACAAAAGTTAACTCACTTGTTTTTACATTAAAATATTTTCAATACTAGTCGGAAAAATTTCCTTCCCCCCCCCCCCATTCAAGATTACCCAGTTACGTCCATCCATCCGCCGCAAAAAAAATCTGATGTGGACAGCACATGACTTTTCTTATATAATGCAATGAGTTTAGTTTTATCACAGAAAAAAAATTATGTATAAGATTTACGGCACGTTAACGGTTTTTAACACTAAAGTTATAAAAGTAAGATAATAATGTAAAATGTAATATTTCATACATCAAATAGCATATTTTTAACCGTTTGACAAGTAAGTAATTGCATGTAAAAGATTTAGTATCTTAATACATTGCATGTATATTTTTTATTATTTGTTATGACATGCTGAAATTTTAAAAGAATGGATCAAGAAGTCATTTGTGTTTAGATCGCGCACATTTTTTTACAATGATAGAATCAATTGTATTTTATTATTTAATAGAGCGAATTACCCTACTTTGCCCGGCACTTAAATAAGCACCCGCTGCTACTTATAAATAATACATTTACAGAATCGCATCTTCAAACGCAGACGATTTTCACCAACTCCGACCACGGACGAGCAATGTTAAAGTGCGATAAACACTCACTCCAGTTGTATATTATAGCTCAGTGTTTTTGCAACTATTTTGATCGCGGAACCTTTTTTGAAATTCAATTTGATGCCGGAACCAAAAAATGAGAAAAAAAATCCAACGTGGTCCAAATTATGCATCCAAATTCTTTAATTTTCATGAAAATCTTCACGAAACTATCACGTTGCGGAAATTCTGTACTGTCACTCACAGAACCCCAAGGGTTCCGCGGAACACAGTTTGAAACTATATAGCTCAATGTTAGTTTCAAACCAAATTTTCATGCATACGCTCCACAAATTTGGAAAGAAAAAATAAATATTAAATAAATAAATAAAAAAGCCCTTTCTCTAGAATACAGCTCGGTGAACATGTGAAATCCACCGGGAAGAAATCGCAGTCCTTCGCACTTCATTAAGGGAGATGCGTTTGTTGCTTTTATGCATTTTCTTTAAAAAAAATCAAAAGATGAAACAATGTGGCAATTTAAAAAATATATATATTTTTCATTAGAATGCGAAGATACACACAACCTTCTGAAGAATTCAAACTGTAGAATTGTCTTCCTTTACTGGATGCGACGAAATAAGTATCAAATAACCTTAAAAATGCAAATTTCGATGTATTTAAATATATATGCACAACCACGTATCGGTAGATTTTCGGGTGGGCCATTTAGAAATTTTTTTAACTATCATCAAGAAAATAAAGCACCGGCAACTCGTTGATGAGCACTATATGTCATATTAATTTCCTTTCGACAATGTATATATGTTATTATGAATATCACGTGACCTACAAAGACAATACTTGAGCTAGAAACGCACTTTTTTTTTCTCAAGTGAGGAAATTATTTGGGAATGTGCAAAGTGCATTCGAAAATTAGAAAAAAAATGGTACATTTTAAATTATATACAAAAACCTAATAAAAGCCCCAAATTCAGGATGGGCCAAGTTCATTCGAAAATTAAAAGGCAAAAAGAAAATCCAAATATGCCATAAATTTAACATTGTTTCAAATACATTAAAAATTCTGCTAATTCTTGCCTTAGAAACTCGCCTTGTTTTAAATGTTAGCTAAAGATCTGGGCATTTCCACAACACATTCGATAATTCAAAACATGTATAATCATTTACATTAAAAACCCCAAAACAACCTCAAAACCGAAAATTTGCATGTAGGACAAAACGCTAATTCTTGGGCTAAAAACTCGCAGTTTCTTTCTTCTATTTTTTATTGAGGTAATGTTTGGACATGTACACAAAATATTTGAAAATTAATAAAAATAATAGCCATTTAGACTTCGAACTGCACACAGGTTATTGGAGCAGCAATGTACTTTGTACTCGCTTAAAAACAAAAGTTAACTCACTTGTTTTTACATTAAAATATTTTCAATACTAGTCGGAAAAATTTCCTTCCTCCCCCCCCATTCAAGATTACCCAGTTACGTCCATCCATCCGCCGCAAAAAAAATCTGATGTGGACAGCACATGACTTTTCTTATATAATGCAATGAGTTTAGTTTTATCACAGAAAAAAAATTATGTATAAGATTTACGGCACGTTAACGGTTTTTAACACTAAAGTTATAAAAGTAAGATAATAATGTAAAATGTAATATTTCATACATCAAATAGCATATTTTTAACCGTTTGACAAGTAAGTAATTGCATGTAAAAGATTTAGTATCTTAATACATTGCATGTATATTTTTTATTATTTGTTATGACATGCTGAAATTTTAAAAGAATGGATCAAGAAGTCATTTGTGTTTAGATCGCGCACATTTTTTTAATGTAGCGAATAAACTGTTGTTATGTTATTAAAAATTGTTAAAATTACTTGGAAAAAAGTAAAGTAACCAACTTACAATTTCAAGTTACCATTGCATATTTCAATATATTAGTTAATGTTACTTTAATAATACAAAGCTAATGTAATCTTTCTTACATTTTCAATTCAATGAAATTATAAATGAAATATTAATGCCAAAAAGTTCTATTATACAGCTTTATTAAATTTGCAAAGCCCCTGGGGTATTTCAAACTCTATAATTAAGCAAAATTGTTTACTATTTGTTAATGTGTGGTAGTAAAAAAAGGAATATAAGATGTGAAATATTAGAAAACATGAACTTCTACAAATTATAGTGCATAGGTTAATGAATGACATTTAACACTAGTATGTTATCTTAATTTTAAATCATTTTACAATTTACATCAACAACAAAAAATAAATAAAATAAAATAAAATAAAAATAAATGAGTAAATAAGCATATTGAAAGTTAAATTCTGAGTTTATTTTTTATGATTATCTTATGATATTCGAAGAAAAAGATAGTATTCAGTAATCATTTTAGTTTCAGCATCCTTTAGCTGTAAGTGAATGTACTGAAAAATTATTTACATAAAATGCCTGATTAAGCAATAAATATCCAGGGTTCTTTTTTAAACTTTCATTAAAACATCACTGACTAACTGAATGGAATCCATTCATCTTTGCTCCCAGAGTGAATTTGAGTAATTATAAATATTTTATTTTAAGGAAATTTACAGCAATATTATTCTTTTAAATCACCCATTTTAATGTAAATTATTAAATTAATTGCGAACAAACATAAATACAGTATTTCCTTACGTTTCACTTTGTTTGTTCTACGATTTATAGAAAATTCTAAACTTCCAAATTTAATGAATATTATTACTTTACTGACAAATTGTTAGTAGAAGCCAGAGCACTAACTTTTCCCGTTTCTGCTTGTAGGCCCACTGCAGATCGCAGTCTTCCAGATTGCGATCGGAGCTTTTGCTATTTGCTTCCCTTATGTTTCTCTGTTCGATGCAAAGGAATAATATTAATAATTTACAGCAATATTAATCTTTTAAATCACCCATTTTAATGTAAATTATCAAATTAATTACGAACAAGCATAAATACAGCATTTCCTTATGTTTCACTTTGTTTGTTCTACGATTTGTAGAAAATTTTAAACTTCCAAATTTAATTAATATTATTGCTTTACTGACAAATTATTATTCCTTTGCATCGAACAGAGAAACATAAGGGAAGCAAATAGCAAAAGCTCCGATCGCAATCTAGACCTCTACTCGCAGTGGGCCTACAAGCAGAGACGTCAAAAGTTAGTGCTCTGGCTTCTGCTATAGGAGGTGACGCATAACCCCTCGTCACGGCCCTGTGACCACTAGAGCTGCCACTATAAGGAAACAAAAAACTTAATCTCAGATAATCTGAAATTAATCTCAGATATTAAATAGCAGATGAAGAATCTTATAAAATTGATCAAAATAGTAGAGAAAATATTACATAATTTTTACTTTCCCTACAATACATTGTAATGTGTAAAGGAAGTATACTGTTGACATCTTGTCGAAAATTGGAGCCCAAGTTTTCTATGGATCTACAGATTTCAAATGAAAAACCCACAATAAAACTATTTTTAACGTGGATTCTGTGCAAGATATGCATCCAATTTAGCTCAAGCACTATTTGATGAAATTTTGCAAAATTTGATAGGCTCAAATTAATCACTCCCCTGGTGCTGATTAGATTTCAGATAAGTTTCCCTGGTCCTTAGAGCATATAATGGATTGCATGGATCTCTCCAAGGAGGATATCTATTGCGATCCTCTTCTTGTGCTCGACTTTCTGAGAGTCAACGGACTTACGGATCTCGTCTGACTTCGTCAGACACTGGAAGATAAGTAACAACAACAACAACAGATTTTAGCACGATTTGAAAAAATAGAACATTGACCCAACATAGGTTAAATCATGTTGCTGTTTTGAATTCTTATCAAGAGAAAGTGGATAAATTGGATATATCCAGCTTGATGAATATTTTTATCCAAAGATCTCCACAACATTTAAATTCATTTTTTATTTAATATTAAATGGTTTATTGCATTATTAATTTATATTTATATTGTTGTATTATTTTATGAGTTCTTATAGAATTTCAGTATTGCATTATATATTTTCAAAAGATGTAAACAGTCTCAAAAACTTCACTAATATTCCAAAACCTCATATTTGTAGTATGAAACGTCTTACATTAAATATGCCCTCACAAATACAATATTTATACACACACTATTTTGTTGCTCCATTTCTCTTGTACATTGCCTAACAACTAATAATTATTGCAAATGTCTTTTATGTTATATCAATCACTTCATATTCTAGTCAGCATGACAAATTATTTAAAATACGCAGATTTTTTAACGGTATAGGTTACTGTTAATTTGAAGCTAAGTGTCACATTAAGAGTTTAAATATTTATAAGTACATATACTGTATTTAAATATTTAATTACATGTGGTTTGTTTTTAAATATATTATTATTTATTTAATTCTTTTATGTAGCTCACTAGAAACGCTACTTAATTGCAGTCTTGGATTTTTATATAAAAACCTGTAAATTTTGTACGGACATTTTTATCAAGGTACAAATGAAAAACATGCACACACATGCAGCCCCAAACGTCAACAAAATGTTTTGATGAGCATTAAAACAGGGGAGGTATTAAAGCACGAATAGCTACAAAAATAATTTGAATTTTTAAAACAATGTTTTCGTACTATATGAGGAATAATAAAAATATATATAGTATTGAGTTTAATAACAAAGATGCTATAGTTCTGTGAATGTTCTTCTCTGAAAATCATTACTCTCAAATTTAGATTTATTTCATCAAGATATTGCTTCCCTATTTTTCGTTTTATTTTCGAATAACATTTCGAAAAGATGAACATGCTTGCAGATATAAATAATGAATTTTAAATATGTCCACTGAAAGGTTAAAGTAACAAAACTATCTATATAAATATAATTGAAAATCTGTCTGTCTGTATGTTTGTCTCATCATCACGAGAGAACGGCTGAACCAAATTTAATGAAATTTTGTGGGTAGCCTTGAAATAGCCCCACTTAAAATTTAGTCCATGTTTCGAGTCTCTGAGACTAGGGGTTGTCGAGATAATAATAAAAAACGAAACTTTTCCCTAGGAGTTCCACTGTATAACGCCCTGGTTCCTCCAAACGAAAAAGGTTGGAAATCGCTGGTTTAAACCGTGGAAGTGAATTAAAACTCTATCTCTGAGATTGGTAGGAGTTTATTGAGCTTATTAGTCACTTTTGAAAATCGCAGGTTTGAAACATGAATTGAAACGAAAACTTTATCACCATGGTTTATTTTTCATAGGCTCTTACTCAACAATGAAAAGTATTAAGAAATCAAAATGGTTATTTAATTATCAGCATTTTATGAGGAAGATTCTTTATACCATGTTGCTCAGCAACGCAATTAAATCAAATGTGTTTGTTAATTTTTATTGTTATTTTTTCGACATGAATAATAAATAAATGGATATAAAAATATATAATAAATAAATGGATGTAAATATATAAATGAACGATTTGATTTTTTTTTTAATTAATTAATTATGGACTGAGTACATCACTTTAATTTATTTTGGCAAAGAGTTTTCAAACTTATATATTGTGTTTAACCAACAAACTCATATATTGTGCTTAACCAATAAACTCATTTAGCTGATTGTTGAAACAGAATAAGGGTAGAACGGGTATATCTTCTAATACAATTTCAGTGTTTTCATTTAATATATACAAACGGGATCGGGATGTTTTCTTCTTCAGATCTGCAAATTCAGAGCTACGAATTTAGCGGAATATCACTAACTTGGCAACTTTTCTTAAATGTTGCCAAATTGACGGAAATGTCGCCAAATTGATAAAAATGAAGCTAAATCAATAAAATTAATTTTGTTTTGTTAGAAGAGAGTACTACTGAAATGATGTTTCGGTAGCATTTGTCTGCCAGTCCAACCGTCCTACTTAGTAACACATTTAGCGAATTTTTAAGATGTCGCCAAATTGATAAAAATGTTTGTAAATCCATAAAAAATATCTTTAAATTGATAAAATTGCGCAAAATAAATTAAATTAATTGTGTTTGTTAGGGGATAGTATTGTGATGATATTTTGTGAATTTTTCACCAAGTGGAACTGGTGATATAGGGGCAGTCCCACTTGGCGATAAATTTGGCGATTTTTTAAAATGCCGCTAAATTGACGAAAATATTGCCAAATTGATAAAATGGTGTTAAATTTATCAAAATGACACTGAATCGATGAAACTTCAATATTTTGCATAATTAAGTATGATTTTCTAGATAATCTCTATCGTTTTGTGAGAATTAAAAATTAGTTCCTCTAAATTTGTTTACAAACTGGACCAGGATGCTTTATTCTTCAGATCTGCCTGTGAAGATAATTTTATATATCGAGTTCAGAGATTCTTATACATTTTTAAAAGAATTAAATATTTTGATAGAATATTTTGAATAACAGAGTCATTTAGAATACTATAGCAATTTACACATAATTGTGAATATTAAGTTTCTTTATATTATATCTTCCATACGAAGAACGGGTATACTGCTAGTATTAAATATATGTGAAAACTTCCAAAAGTTTGATTTGCAAATTACTTGTATAAACATATGTTAATTTCTTCTGAAAAAGTAAATTTCAGAGCTTTGATTTTCTTGAATACTTGACTGCAAATTACTGTTATCCGATAGTGTTAGTATATTATTGTATAAAACTCCATATTAGTATTCAGAAAAATAAACATTGAATTTAGAAAAAAAAATATCGAAAAATAATTATTGAATTGCTGGTCATTTTCTGTTGCTTTGTTTTTATGGTCTGAATTTTGAGTGCAACTGGAAGCTATAGCAGCTTTTTTTCTTTACATGCATGATTTTTAAATGTATTTGACATAAATTATTATTTGTCGTTGACCGGAGAGTAAGCTATTCTACGGTTAAAGAACTCTTTATATTTTGTGGAACAATTTAAAAATGCCCCTTAAATGGATGTGTAAATTAATTGGAGGTGTCCTATATGGAACCGTATTTGGTAAATGGAGGTGTCTGCTATTGAGGAGTGTCCGTTGAATGATGATTTCCGATTTTCAGAAGTGCACGTTAGAAAGACTTTATATGCTTCACATTAAAGTAAAATGGGCAGTCTCCCCCCCCCCCCCCCAATATTTTCTAAAACTCTTAGCCTATGGTTCTACTATCGAAACATGATAGAATATTTTATGCACTGAATGAGGTGGAGATTTCGACGTAAGATATAGGTAGACAACGCATTGCTATTGAGATTAGCATAGAGAAATGAACACTGGATATACCACGTGACTACTGGTCAAGCCTTCCTAGACTTGGCTTCTTATTGCCGAGCATGGCGCTATATGTTTCCTACTATGCGGTGGCATAAAAGCGCCCAACGGTGAATGTTTTTTAGGTTTGGTGATATTCATTTCCATTTCAGTACTTTTAACGTGTTTTAAATTTAATTAATTAAATCGGTAATATTGTCTTTAACAAAAAATCATTAATTATATTATTTAAGAATGGTGATGTTTGATATTAACGCATCAAAATTCTATTAACAAATTACAAAAAAATATAAAATCAGAGGTTTAAAAGTATACATTCAGGGTCGCAAATGGATGGTGGTGGGGGGGGGGGGGGATGGAGAGAGAAAGTTGTATGTTTGCGTTACCATACCATTTGTTACCATACCATTTGTTAGAGTTACCATACCATTTAATATTATAAAAGCCGAAATATAATTTTTTCGCCTTGAATAAAAGTTAATTTCTAATAAAATAAATTTTCCTTTTTATATAAAACAATATTTTTGTTACAAAATCTAAAATGTAAAATTGTATTAAAAAGGGGGATGGTAATTTTCAAATTTAGAAAAATAACTAAGCAAAATGCAATTTTTTATGTCTATTCAAAATCTCAAATATTATTCCTAGATTATTTAACAGTTACTTCAAAATCTGGTATTTTAATTTTTGCTGTACTGCCGGTAGATGTAAGAGAAGAAATGTTATATTAAAACATTTCCGGTATTCGGTATGACTGCATTTCGAAATACCCAATTAACTTATATTTCAGGCAACTCTAAATTAACAATTATCAATATTGATAGCATCCGCAATGAGCAATATATTCCATATATTAAAATATTTTAATAATTAATTCATCAATTGGGCGTCATTTTCGTTAATTTAGTGTTGTTTTTGCAATTTTAAAGACATTTTCATTGATTTTTCAAAACTTCATTCGCAAATTTGGGTGTCTTCAGAACATTCGATCATGTTTAAAATCAATAGGCTTCCTGTATTCACTGCTTATAATTTTTGTATCAAATTTCGTTCGCAACGCTTCATTCGTTTGTAAGATATCGTCTCCACGGACACACAGTCATTATCTCAAAAACGATTGATTCGAGTTAAGGGATGCTTGAAACATGTTCTTCCGTCAAAACTAAAATTCGAATTTTCAACCCCGATACAATACTTTCCCTATACATTATACTATGTATATAGAGAAAGTAACAGACTGATATTTGAATACCTGTTGTTCCGCGGTAAGATGTCTTACATCAAATACACTCAAGGCTGAGTTTTATTGTATAGAAAAGGTTTCATCTAAATAGGTTGCATAAAGAGATATTTAGCTTAAAAGCGAATTTCGGATATCCACTTTTATAGACACAGACGCAGTTTATATCGAAAATATTTTTTGCCATAAACCTGCGCTTAATTAAGCTTCAGAAATCAGTGAAAAAATTATGTTAATCCATTGGGTCAGTTATGAGTCATAAAAGACAGATAGAAACAGGTTTTCATTTCCCGTTATTTCATACGTCACTGTAAGGGGAATGAAACACATCAAAATATTCCATGCACTCAACTACATTGCTTGAAAAAAATTCATTTAAATCCTTCGCGAAATTCAAGAGATATTTCACTCGATTTTTGCCTTTTATATATTACATTAAATGAAAGAAACAACAAATGTTTGATAAAGTATGTTTTAAACTTTATACACAAACAGTATATTTTGAAAAAAAAAATGAATTATTTTGGCTTTATGCATGAGAATATTAAGCTATTTGGTTTAATTCATTTTTTAATTAATTAAAATAAAGAAAGACGTTTTTGGTCAGAAAATTACGAGAATACTATACATGGAATAAGTATGCATATAAATATTCAAAATTTCCTGGAAGTTTTTTATAATTTCATATAAGATATAACAAAATATACATGAAAAAAGAGCTGAACATGCAGCAAACAATCCGAGTTGGCGTAAAAAAATACCGCCAAGACAGAAAAAATAGACTATTATCCCTTAATTTTTTAAAATATATATTTTAAAATGAATGCAAAAGACTTATTTGTGAAACATAAAATCTCAAGCATTGATAAATTTTGAGTTACATCCATATGCAGTGCAGGATATACCATTTTAGGTTTAAAACATAAGGAAACGAGTACACTATGAAAGCATTCTCAAGAAGACACCATACAATTGCAATGGAAGGAGAGATGAGCAAGAAAATATGCGCATATGGGAGTACAGCAGTCATGTGATTCAGTTCAGTGCTCAGGGAAAAGTTGCCATAAGTCTCTCTACCTATATCTCACTTCGATGGGTGGAGAGAAACATTGGAAGACAGTTGTATTCATTGGAGTAAAGGATTTTTATTGTGCTCAAATATCATCGGTTGAATCGCAGCCCGACGGAGACAAGGCGTAGCTTTCAAGTATTGAAATGTCCGGATAAGAAAAAAAATTCCATATTTGTTCACAAAATTCGAAATGACAAGAAGCGTTGAAACTGATTTGACTATATATGTCTATCAGCGCCATCTGTTGGCAAAATTTTCAACTATTTTTTTAAACCACAGTACGTAAACTTTACTGGCTGTCCAATAAACACAGACTTTATTTCACCCTTTCAGCTGTAACCGTTTCCGAAATATTCATTTTTAACACTTTACAAACAAAGTTGAAAAGTGTTTATGACTTTGTTCAGTCAGTCAGTCTGTCTGTTAGCACGATAACTGCCGTGAAAATGACTTAATCAAAATAAAATTTTAGTATGTTGTTCAAACGGTCACCTATGGGAATATAAATGAATAATATCACCCAATTAGTTTTGGATTGAACCCGGGTTGAAAAAATGAAATACATTGAGCCCTATAGGACCTAATTTTTCAAGCATTTTTTAAGCGGATTTAAAATTCACAAATTGTTTCGAAATTTCTGGTAATATTCAAATTGTTCCATAAAATATATAAAAAAAAACAAATACAGCGAAATATATTCAGTAGTTTTTTTAAATAAAAATTAAAATAATAATAACACCTCTTATATGAAGCGATCACGTGACCTACTTCAAAATGATATATGGCATCCATCTGGTCTCATAATCGTGATTTTTAAAGTTCTTTTTAATTCATATTGAGTGTTGAATCCGTCCTAAAACCACTTCATTTTTGCTTAAATTCTGTGCATCTAAATACTGAAACAACGCAATTACAATATATTTGAGTTTAAATGCTCATCCAAATTTGATTATTTCTACAACGAAACCTATTTTTCACCTATGTAAAATGTAAACAGCAAAATATGTAGAATGAGTTGTGTTAGAATTGCTGTATGTCTTTAACACAAAATCATTTACTCCATGGAGTGTGCGTAGCTGATATGAATGAAATATTCATTGATTTTACATAGAGAAGGAAGATTTTCTTCGATGAAGTTTTACGCATACAGTTTAATTACTTGTAGCTCCATGGTCTTAATTTTTAAATAAAATAAATTATTATAGTATTGTGATGAATGACATGAATGGGAAATTATTTATGAATAAAATGCTGCTTTTATAAAGACAGCCAGGCGTGTTATTTTTTCTATGACGTCATTTGAATGAATTTCAGTTGTTTTCGATGAAGTTTTCAAATATAATAAATTATTGTAGTATTATGATAATTCTAAAATTATTACCGAGGAATGTATCACATTTTAGAGATGTTTAAACCAGGCAATTTATATTTCAATGCCGTCATTTGAATGAAGTTCATTTTTTTCGATGAAGGTTTAAGTTTTCAAATATAATAAATTAATGTCGTATTGTGATAAGTTTTAAAATATTACCGAGGAATGTATTGCATTTTAGACATGTTTAAATAAAATTGCATTGAAGTTGGAAAGTGTTTCATAATCAATGCCTTAAGCATGATTGATCTTTCTTGTTAAAAGTTCGGGAGTTCTTTTTGGGACACCCTGTATATAACCATTATTAAATTGCGCTATACAGTTTGCTTGATTGCAAATGGAAAAAAAATTGAGTGCGGGAACAATTTTTATTCAAAACAGGCATTTCAGAAAATTATGTCCTTTAACGTAGAAAGTAAAGTCTTAGCAAGTGATGGATTTCAGTTTTGTGATTGGGGTGAGGGGTCGTTTCACGCCCATTTTGCCAATGTACCCAGATTTCATGCAATTTTCACTGTTATTTATAGAAATAACATTTATTTATTTTGTTATTTTATATAACTACCCTACTTTAACTCCCGGGCAGCGTCAGGTACATTTTCTAGTACATAATAAAGGAAGTATCTGTATGTGTGCAGTCTGTAACCGGAAATTTAAGCATTGTGCGACCATGAAATTTGCAGGCTGACAACAAATTTTTATTATGTTCCTGGGAAAAAAAGGGACCATTTTCAATTTAAAAAAGTACCAAAACGTGACAATTTTCAATTTAAAAAAGGGCAAAAATGAGACCATCCAAGGAAAAGAAAAAGAATTGATGATATCTAATATGGATGATTGCATCCTAAAAGTTTCCAAGAATTAAAAAAAGGCAGGGTACTACTACCCAAGAAAGGGTACTTAAAAAAAATTGAAGGCATGAAGTTACCGAGCACTGTTAAATTGAATTTTTTGCTGTGAAAAATTTATCATTGAAAAAAGCTAATTGTACATAAAAAAAAAAATTATAGTCTTGAGCAGTTGTGTTCATTAACAATTATAGTTATTGAATTTATATAATTTTAGAATTTATTAAATTTACAAAGGAGAATATTAAATTGCTTTTTAATATTTTCTCATTCGTCAGTGAGGTGTGAATGAGCTGAAAGTGACAAGATACATTTAAATGTTAATAATATTTTTCAATTGTTTGTTGTCATATATTAATTATAAAGATATTTTTCTGAAAACACACACACATATATATATATATAATAAATGTTAGCTTCAATTTCGAAGTGCTGTTCACTTGCCAATAAATAGAAGAGAAAAATAAAAACTTGATTTAAACAAGTAAATAAAATTCCGGAAAGCTCCATAAAATCACAATATAATATTTTAAAAAACTGCTGCGCGCACAGTGTCCATATTGTTAGACGTAAGCCTGTGATTGAGCGGATCCCATGCAATCTGGTGCAACGGATTTATGTTAGCCACGAACCAGCATAGCGGATAAATCAAGAAATGTTCAAAATAAATTACCATTATAACTAAACAAACATAATATGAATATATATTATTCATTATTGGGCAAAAAAGAAATTTCAAAATCTTTAAAACAGAATGTGCTTAGCTTAAGCTAAATTTAGTTGTTTAGTCTTTTTTAGCCTGCTCTAGCTCAGACTTTGCTAATTTCTTCCCAAAATATGAAAAATACAGAACATTGAACATGTTTTTTTATTCTTGAAGTAATAAAAAAAATTTAATAAATCTGTACTCAAATTTAACTTCAATTCAGCCCCATTTTCTAATAACAATACAGAATATACATTCTGTCACAGCATTATTATGAGGAATAAGTAATACTGTTTTCATCACCAGATTATATTAAATTCTTCTAGATAAACTGTTAAATTCCTCTGGGCAAATTGAATTGTGGAATCACACTATTTATGCAAAAATGAAAGACGAGAAATAATAGGTGTTTTCCGTAATATTACAAGTATTTTCCGTAATATTACAGGTATTTTCCGTAGTCCGTAATTTTGTTCAGGAATTTGTAATTACGGAAAATCCGCAATCAGGGGCGTGCTGGGTCCCCCAAGAGGGCGGTGGATAGACCGGTACGGGGGCGCCAACTACCGGGAGGGTCTGGGAGTGCTTAAAACATCATTAAGTAATAGAACCTAAAATTATGTATTTAAAAAAAATAGCTTTAAATAAAAATAAAGGTAAACAAAATAATTGAGAGCAAGATTTCCGTTGATATAATATATATTACAATATGCATATTTATTTAATATCGCCGGAAATAAACATGATTCATTTGATGTACTGAACATATATCAGCTACTTGTCAGAATTTAACAAATGGTAAATATAAAAGTAAAGGATACCTATATCATACTAAGTGGTTAAACACTGAGCAATCGCCTCATTTCAGAGATCAATTGACACAACTTATCAATTTTAGTGTCACTGTCTATAATGTTCAATAAGTCTGATTCAGATTGCATTAATAATAACGTCTCCAAGTTGTCACTGCTTAAGGTAGATCTCAATCTTGTTTTAATAATCTCCAACTTTGAAAAAACCCTTTCACATGTTACTTGAGTCATCGGGATTGTCAAGAGCAGCTTATATACTTTGAACAGTTCATTATACTGACGAGAGTATATGCTATAGTTAAGAAGCACTTCGTAAGCACACTTTAAGCAAGAATTTCACTTATTGTAATTGCAAGGTTGAAATGTTGAGTTCTCTTCTTCGTCAAAGTCATCAGCAGACAAATCACGTTCTGTGGGATCTTCTTCTAGATACTCTTCACTGATTGTGTTTTTGCTTATTTGGAGCCATACATCAGCAAATGAAGTAAGTTCTTAAACAAGCTTTCCATTGTCAAGTCTTGGGAGAATCTCTACTATTTTGTCCAGGGCTTTGGGGGGTAAGGGCTCTTTATTGCCAAACCGCTTAGGATCAAACCAGGCTAGAGATCTAGGTACAAGTTTTTGTGTTGGAGAAGTCTGTTTTCTATAGTATTGATGAGAGTATCTATGACACTGTAAAATGTTGAAATTTTAAAACCATCTACTTCTGAGGTATGACCAGCATCTTCTCCGTGAAGCTTTATCCCCTTTCTCTTTCAATTCAGTTTCAATGCAAATACTTTCCAAAGGCTCATCTTTTTTTCCTCTTTCATCTAAACTGCGAGTCATTATCTATACGAATGTTCTTGCAGCTTGTAAAGTTTCATCAAACTTTTGACGTAATTCTTTAAGTTTTAAGTGAGAAGTTTCGATGAGTTTCCCTGTTTGAACGAAATCGAGATTCTTAGTCTGTAAGTAATCTGACAAAGGAGTGATTATCTTAAAAATTTTCATAAACAACATAGCTACCAATATTGTATCAAAACTTGTAAACTTTATGAGAAGACCTTCAGCTTTAGAGTTAAACTTTGGAGAACTAGATATCTTAAACAAGGCACTGAACAATTATAAGTAGATGACCTTGGTAGGGTGAGATTTTTCAATATCGTATCTTGACCGTAGCATTACTGCGGCTCCGCCACCTGGTCATGCCAATAGCTTCCACCTTAAAAGAAGGGTTTTTGTAATCTTTAAAGTGACTCCTTCATAAACACTTGAGCTTCTTCTTGCAGTACAATAAAAAATGATATAGTTACAATGAGACATTGGGCAGTGTCAGTGAGAACTAGGTTCAGTACATGGGCATAGTACCAAGTGTGAATGTAGTGCGGAATTCCTTCAGATAATTTTGCTGTCAATCCTTTAAAATGACCATTCATGTTAGACGCTCCATCAAAAGCGTTAGTAACGCAGTTCTTAATCTGTATGTCGGCATCTTCCAAAACTGTTCTGAGTGACTGAAACAGATCCTCGCCTGTGGTGTAAACCACACATTTTATAGATGGCAGTCTTTCTACGACTTCAGAACCCTTAACGTAGCATAAGACATATGCACATTGGTCGTAACTTGAAACATCTACTGTAGTATCCATTAGGATGGAAAATTCCCTGCCAATTTCACTTCTTCACATATTTTTCTTTTTATTTTTGCGTTCATGTATTGTAAGATTTTCACAATCATGTTGTTTCTTAAAAATGTAACTTGATCTCCTCTTTCTACTGGCATTTTCTTCCTTTTTTTAATTTCGTCGGGTTTTCTGTTCTAGAGGAGGTTGGTTTAGTTTTTGAAATTACACTGCTCACATGCTTCTCTAGAATCACATCATATTTTCTTAGCAGGAGAATCATCTGTAAAAAAGTTCCATGGTTCATTGAGTCGTCATCCAAAGTATGAGCAGATTCTACTTTTCCCCGAAAAAGAAAACCTTGCTTACCTATCAGTTTCAAAACATCGACTACTGTTTCTACTATATGTCTTCTTTCTTTTACTTCCTGTTTCCCATTTGGTTCCCAAACAGATGATCGGGCAAACTTTTCTTATCTTTCATTAGCATGAAACAATTCACAGATTGTGTGTGAGTTTTCGAGTTTTCATGCTCCTGTAGTCTCTAATGGACATGCTTCCAATCGCTGAATCTAGAGCAAAATACTGAAGTGGATTTGCTAAATGCAACACAAATGAAACAGAACGGTTGTTGTGTTTTTCCGTTGTAGGATAGGCACTGCCTTCGGAAAATTTGGTTACCACTGTTACTTTCTTCGATTTTAAATATTGATTTTCTATCTGTAAAAGGCACTTCTTTTTCATCAGGCTGAACTGGTTGGAACGTCAAGTATAATTGCAAGTCATTTGCTCCCAGTTTCTTAAAGTAATCAATATCTACTGTTGGTGCATTAAATGAAGTTCTTTGGCTTGATTGCGGTTTTGTATTTGACGTTGATAGTCCTGGTTCTTGTAATTGTTCGTGTGTTGTTTCTACATTGTCTGAATTCGAGAATGTTCCAGGGAATTCTTTTACAAGACTGTTCATCAACAGAATCGTTCAATTGCGTTCCTTGGCTCGATACTTCATTTTCTAAGAGTGATGGCGTTGTTCACCATCTGAGGATTTTGATAAAAAAGGCTGTTACTTTGGGGCATGTTTTAGCATATTCATGCAATATTTTATTTCTTTTATCTTTCTTACATTCATGGCCGCTTTTCTTTCTTTTTTTTTTCTCTACAACAATTACTGATGTTATCTTTTACATGTCCTGAAATTTTACAAAATTTCAGGACAAAAAATTATAAAACAAACATTTATGTTTGGTAAAACACAAGTTTTCACTAAAGAGAATAAAGAATATTAATCTCAATTTAACAAAATTATACTAATGAATTATATCCCGCCAAAATGGTTGTCTTTTTGCCTAAAACATTGCTTTACCACTTTTTGGAAAATATCCCATCACAGGGTTCATACCCGTTATTCAAAATAGAAAAAATTGCATTTTGCAAATATAATTAAAAAATTAACCTTAAAATTTGACCGGAATATGAAAATAAGCTAGTTTAGACAATTTAATATGAAACATTTAAAACATGGAGATGAATGGAAAAAGATACTAATGTACTATCAGCAATTCATGAGAACAAACTGAATTGCGCAGTCGCACTGTTTATGCAAAAATAATTAAGAAATTAACCATAATAATTAACCAGAATATGAAAATATGCTAATTCAGTTAATCTAATATGCAATATTAAGAAGATGAAGATGGATGGAAAAAGATACTAATATATTCTCGGCAATTCACGAGAAAAACTAAATTGAGGAATCGGATTGTTTATACGAAAATAATTAAAGAATTAACCAGAATACGGAGAAATGCTAGTTTAGTCAATCTAATATGCAATATTTAGAAGATGGAGATGGATGAAAAAAGATACAAAGTATTTTCAGCAATTCACGAGAACACACTGAATCAATCGCGCTGTTCATGCGAAATTAATGAAAAACATACATTTTAACGATTTATGCTGAATTTGAAGAAGCATATTTATTACTTTCATAAAACACGCGATCGCGATCTTAATTTACATTACATGCATAATTACCGTGTTATTTACATTACATGCGTAATTAACGGGGTAAATCCCCGTTAATTACCGTGCATGCGGCCGTAAATTTACATTGGCCTAGACAGAAGGCAATTTTCAATAGAAAATTATGCGAATTCCGTAACCTGTAGTATGAGATGAGGATATTTTCCGTAGAAACTACGGAGAATCCGTAGTAATCGGCATCTTTACTTTTGATAAGTAAAATTTCAGGAATTTCGAGAAGGTACATAAAAAATAAGGATATTTTAGGACACAAATATTTTAATGAAAAACATAACATTTTAGCGATTTATGTTGAATTTGAAGAAGCATATTCATTACTTTCATAAAACACGAGATCACGATCTTAATTTACATTGCATGGCGGTGGTAAATCCCTGTTAATTACCGTGCATGCGGCCGTAAATTTACATTAGCCTAGCCAGAAGGCAATTTTAAGTAAATTGGCAATTTTGAGTAAAAGAATGAATAGAGCTTGTCACACGAGAACGCGAACGTTTTCGTGTGACAAGCTCTATTTATTCTATTACTCCCATCACGTAGCGTCCAAGGATGGACAGGAGACAACGCTCGTCTGCCATTCTAGAAGTGGGAAAACATCTGCATCACAGAAAAGTAAACACGTGCACTCCCACGATAGCCATTCATTGGGGCATTTCAAGGACACCGGAAATTTCCGAGAATTTCGGCTGTTAAAAAGAAAATACATATTTTCTCAGCAAAAAAGGGGGAAAAGGGACTTTAAGGGACTAATTACGAAAAAAGGGACCATTTGCGAGGCCTGAATTTGGTACACATGTACTTCACGACCCGAATAGGTGGACCTCGGCATTTTTTTTTTTAACTTCGAATTATTTTTTCAGTTATTTTGTTTTAGCCCAATTTTAGCGATATTCACAAAAATCAATTCCAAAGTGACCTAAAATATTATCAGTTTCCATCTTGACACCATCGGTAAGATTGAAAAATTCCCATTCAAGCATTCTTTGAATGGATTCCATACGGTTAATAGACGACTTTTCGTGAATTTTTAAATTATATACTTTTTGTGCATTTTAAACCCTCTTGATATACAAAAATTGACATTCCATCCAATATTCATATTTTAACAGCAGATCATAAATACATCACAGACTACTCCAGAAAAAAAAATGATTTCATACACCGATCCATTGATTAATTATATATACTTTTTTAATGAGCCATAACTTATATTTCCAGAATGAACTTAACATTCCTTCAACAGCCAGTAGAGCTGTTTTAATAACTGGGACCACACCACACAAGGGGACAAAGAGTTTTTCTACCTATTGTGACCACCACCCCATGTGCTGGGGAATCGCAGATTTTCTGCAAGTAAAGGATTTTCCCATTGCATGCAACTGTCACTGCAACTGTTATTTATATGAATCATTTTTTTATTATTTAAGATAAAAAATTTATTTTATCTTTGACAATTTTCATTGTTATTTATATGAATAAAATATATTTTCTTTTTGTTATTTTTATAGATTAATATTTTTACTTATTTTTTTTTTTAATTAATAAATTTAATTTATCTCTGCTTTAACTCCCAGGTACTGCTGGGTACATTTTCAAGTTTAAAACAATTCTTCTAATGATATCAACATAGAGAAAGTTTGGAAGTGATGTCACATTTAAGTCAACGTTCTGCACATCAAATAAAATCACAGTTAAGTTATTCAAATGAAGTTCAGAAGGTAAAAAGAATATGAAACTCTTTACTTATTTTTCTGGCTAAAATCAATAGTTTTTACTCTACTGCAATGTAATTACATTTTATATGATTTTCTATATATTTGCTAATGTTATTATAAATGGAAGACACTTCCATTGCAAATACGTAGATCAGTTTTGCATTTATTATGCACTCATCAGTATAGAATAACCAATATCAATATTGGCAACAATAAACTTGCTATAAGCCACAATTTTTGCAAACTTCTATGGCAACTGACAATTTCAGGTCTTCCCAATTTAATACATCTTAAACAAATTTTATACCGGCCACATGGAAGAACTGAAATTATTAGTTCCCATAGAAGTTCACAAAAATTGTGACTTATAGCAAGTTTCTTGCTGCCATTTCAGATATCCGGTATTACATGATGACAAGCAAATAAGCACCAAATCGGTTCATGAATACTGCTATCTGCAATGGGAGTGTCTGCTGAACTTTGGGAATACACCTTATATGTACGTTTTGTTTATAATAAATGGAGTTGTGTAAAAAAAATGTAGTGTGGTTGGTGTGTACTGCTTAGCAGTGTTCCAATTTATATATGAAATATGACAACATATATGCGCATGTACTAACTTTAAACAAATAAAATTTAAAATCTAATTGAAGTTTCTATAGTTATGGTTTTATCTAACATTAAAAATAATATACAATCTCAAATTTATTCTCTTTTATTGAAACAGATTATATTTACTATATTTGCAAAACCAAGAGTCAGTGATGGCCCTAGGTATTACATCGAGAAGTTCTTAAGAATTATATGGTTGGTCTGGATTCTTTAGATCTTGCACACTCCCAGTTTCACATGAAATTTAACAATCAAATGTGATATTGTTGATTTCTTAGAAAATGCAGATTGAGGTGATGGCCAGTATTATTGTAGAGTGGTCAAATCCTTTTTTGAATATTATATTATATATCAAAGAAATTTTCAAATTCAGAATGCTTTATTGCAATTATTTTTTTCATTTGTTTTTGAATAAACATTTGCAAAAATGGAAAACTTTGATATTATTAAATCTATAAATGTGCTTACTAATTCAACATTTAAAATGTCAGAATGATTAAATGCTGAAGAAACTTCCTATCTACAGACATTTTACAAAATTTTTAATTTTGTGGGCAATTTAATATCAAATATTGTATTTTTGTAATCTTTAGTATACATATATAATTAGAATCAGCAAAAATTGACTATATAGAAAAATGTGTTAATGACATACATTTTCTTCTTTTTTTTTTCTTTTGTATTATAATTAAAATAAAGCCCAATTGTGAAAAAATGAATTTTTATTTAAAATCAAACATTTTCTGCAATTAACAATAACTTCACATTTCTAGCACCAGATTCCAGATATTCAACTAAAATTTTAAAATAGAACATTTTTGTTAGGCATGTTTTAAGACGGCCATCACAGAGAGCAGTGTGGACACTAAAAGTGATACAACATTTGCGACTTCCATCATAAACTTTTTCAGGAGCATAACTTTCTGCTTTAAGCACAATAGCTGGATAGCGTGATGGATTAGGATACTTTTCGAATAATCTAGAAGTTTTGCAGATAACATTAAATTGGCCTTCACCTAAGAAATAAGAAAAAAATAAATAATTTTAAGATATAACAAATGCACAATTTGTTATCCATATAAAAATTTCGAAATTTATCAAAAAACTGATGAACACATGATTTTCTCTACACACTAAAAAAATTTATGAGAAAATAAATTAGAACTAGTTATATTCTCAACTATGCATCGAAAGTGGATGAGCATGCATGAGTCCATATTATATTTTTTATAAAATTTTCTTAGCGCCATATAAGTATTTTAAATACTAATAAAAAAATAAACAAATTTACTATAATTTGATAAAATCAAAAAGAAAAAATTTAAGAATCAGAACTTAATAATTCAAAACAGTTATACTACACAATTTTTAAACTTGAACATAAAAATCAACATTTATTAGTGAAAACAAAATATTTATATTTTATTTTCTTATTTCGTATTTTATGATAACAATTCTGACTTTTTAAACTCAATAATCTTTCTACTGTAATAGGACTCTCAAGCATCAGTCATAAAAGAATTTTAACTTATGATAATCCAACATATGATAGCATCCTACCAAACATTTTGGCTCCAATGTCAACAACTGCTTTATTGAATATCACTCTTTATAACTTGAATGGTTGCAGCCCAGACAAAGTACAAAGACAATTGCTTTCTGGCATATTTCTTTCTGCAATCACACCATGGCTATTGAATTTGTTTCATTTTATAAAATTTTGGCCAATTGTCCGGGATGTCATTTACGGGGGCAATTCTCCTCCTCCCCCCCCCCCCCCCCCCCCAAGCTCTGAAAACATCTTAGTTCTGTAACTGCAGAAAAAAAATCGCTTAACATTTGTTGTGTTTTATTAAATTGTAGCTTAATTCCTGATATGAAAAGGAAATTAAATCATCTCAGTACTGTGTTAATTTAGTGCCCTTTTTCAATGAAAATAAATAATTCTAACCCTTATCAAACAAAAAGTCTAACTACTTCAGAATATCATAGTAGGTCCAACTTCAAGTGTGTATTTCAAAACTGGTGCATAAGGTAATCATTTTGTCAAGAAATTGCCTTGTTGCTGCCTCTCGCCTTTGTGAAACATAGTTGCATAGTATAAAGAAATTTTGTTTTGTTTAAACATCAGTCTCCGTGTGAAAGAAATGTGACAACCATTTACTTTGTGGATTTCAAGGATCTCTATTTTAATCCCCTCACTTGAAGGGGAGGGAATAATAAAGGAAGAGCCACCTTTACATTAACTGGGTTAAAATTGTAGAGAAGGTTAACAGCTGGATAATCTGTTAAACAGAAATGTCCAAAAAGAAAACATGAATTGTAAATAAGATGGGATCTGTTTGCCCCATGTGTGGACTGCATTCCAGTCTTATTAGCTGGTTAGCCCATGTATCGGAATCAGAACTATGCTGTTAATTCTACTCTTAGCTCTATACGCTTTGTGCTACAGTCATCAAATGGTATACAGATGACAGTTGCGCTCAAAATAGTCAAATAATCTTTGAAAAGTGCTTATGTCATTTCTGAAAGTGCTTACGTAACTCCTTGCACATAGGAATCTACATTTCGAAAGTAGGGGCCAGTAAATTCTTCTTGTCAGAGGCAATACACCCGTTGGTGATGAACCATTTTCGCCATCTTTCTGTTTCCCACTAGTTACATGTAATTTAACTATGGACAAATATTCCTGCCCAAACGACCAAGTTCTACAATAAAACCTTCCAACATTTAAGTATTGCTAATATTGTTAATTGAAGATATATTTCCCAAGAGAGTAAATATTTATGAGGAAACTATTAAAAGCAGTCTCAAACCTATTTTGGAAATTGAATGGGAATTAACAAACACTGTTGTTAAAAAACTGCATTTATGTAGAATTAATTTTTTTTTACACCCAATCACTTTATAAATTGAATAGATTAAAAATTAAAAACTGTAAAGGATTGTTAACATTCTATATAAAGTAAAATTCTTTTAAAATTTGAATTGAAATTGCTTAGCAATTTAGGAGAAAAAAATAATCAAGGAACCAAAACAAGGCATTTTATTTGTTAGGATATCATCAGTAATAACCTAAACCCTTAATGTAGCAATTTTGTCTGCTAAGTACCCCCATTCCATCTAAAATTTAGGAAATTCAGTTCAACCTCAATGTAAGAAGAATAACCCTAACATACCAAATTGATTAGAAATATAGACAGTGGGGTCAAATGTGGGGTTGAAAATTAAAAATTTATCACCATATTCATGTTAAATACCAAAGTATCAGCTGGCAGGAAAAGTACAAAGTACCAAAATTTTAAATTTTGTGTTAATGGTAGGCTTGATTAAATGTCATCATATTTTTGTTTTTTCTTCATTTAAAAAAGACAATAGATAGAAAACTCTGAAACATTTTTCAAATATACATCAATTTAATTTATTATTTAGATATTTATTAACCAAAATAAGCAGGTATTTTAGGCCTCTTAGTATTCAGGCATTCATTAAATTTAAAAAGAAAATAAAAATCAAACATAATTTTGAGTATGAGTAATTTACTCACATTATTGTCATTGCTTAATGGCAACAAGCATATGCACATGTTCGGTGATTTGGGTTTGTTTATGTTATTTGCTGTTAATAAAGTAAGAAATTACATTATTTTAAAATACCTTTTTGCAATTACAGTCGAACCTCGATATGTTGAATTTGAAGGGAGTAGGAAAAAAAATTCGAGATATCGAAAATTTGAAAAATTTTAAGAAATTCAGAGAAGAATATATACATACTAGTCCTATACTTTACACATTTTTTAAAAAAATCACTTATTTTATCTCACAGACAGAGAATTGGGTATTACCCAAGAAAATGCTGACAACAAATAAAGCGAAGCTTGAAATGATTGGATACACATTTAAGGTAACTGTACTGTACGTACATACATTATTAAAATTTAATATTGCATTTCTTTACTTTGCAAAATAGTCATCTATGACAGTTTGGTTACAGGTACTGAATCCTTCAATATCTATCACATTCTCCTAATGAGCTAGGCGGATCCAAATGAGCTTAATTTTGTGGCGATAGTTTGGTCCAAAGGCTGCAACTTAGAAGTTGTGTTTGGTGGCATGAAATGAACTTTCGCAGATTTTAATTTCGGCATGCTATTATATGCTGAACAGTTGTCCAAGAAGAAAACAATATCACGATTTTCACGGGACATTTTTCTGTCTAGTTCCTTTAACCAATTAGTGAAAATTTCGGCAGTCATCCAAGCCTTAATTGTTCGCAAAATAAGTCATTGGAAAAGATTTCATTCCTGAAAAACATCGGGGTTTAGCAGATTTACCTATCAAGAGATTTGAGCCTTTCTGAACCATCCATATTAGTGCAAAATAGCACAGTTAATCTTTCTTTGCTCATTTTCCCGCCATGACATATGCTTCACTTTTAATGGCCATAGTTTTATCAGACATACACTTAAAAAATAGTCCTGTTTCATCTGCATTAAACACATTTTTTGGATCGTATTTTTCCAAATGAAAAGATGAAAATGGAAAATGATTCAAATGGTAAGATGAAAAAATTCGATATATCGAGAGTTTGATTAAAAAAATTTCGAGTTTAAGAGTTTGTTTTACATTAGTTTTATACCGTGCGTGAAGGGAGATGAAAATATTTCGAGATACAGAGGTTCGACATATTGAGGTTCACCTGTATAACTCTTTATATACAATATTTTTTGTCTTATTTTATAACTTTCTGCTGATTAATTAAATCTTAACTGCCTTTATTTTCTGGTCATTTGAGGAAAGGGATGTCAAAACCGATTTAATGGGATAATTTTGAGTCATTTTACTAAGGTAAATAATACTATATAAAGTGTATACTAAAATATTCTTTTTAAAGGTATCTTTGACATAAAACACTTAACTTTATTAACTTAAACAACTTAGATCTTCTACATTTAATAACTTTTAGTGAATAAAAATTTTCCCATTATTTTTCATGGGTACTCGCTAGTTATTTAAATAATTATAATTTTATTCATATATCAGCAAAGTCCATGTGTTACACCAATCCAAGTACACAATGGTCATGCATGGGAAACAGAAACTGACAGACATCAACTCCTGCCAACCTTCCCATCCGCTTCTAATATCCACAGACACATGCGAGCTATACACCCGTCCCATTCAATATTACTATTTCTCATATAACTCCCTATTAGAACATACATACTATACCAACCCCTAATATAACACAATTAATTTACGTTCCACTAGACCCTCTAACAAACCAATTTATCCAGCTTAATACCTCAAACATTTTATCTCAAATTTCAATTTCTAGTCATACCATAGAAGAAAAGGGACTCCCTACACCTTTATGGATCATACAATTCAGTTCCATTCTATCTATAAACAAAGTTTGTATTAATTGCATTTTTTAAAACATAAATTTGAAGTTGAAGCATGAAGTAAGTTTCTCTAACTCCATGGTTTAAATATTCATATTCTGGATTTTGAAATTAGGATGACCTCTCAATATTAACTTTCCCATTCAGCTGAATCATAGAGGTGGATTCATCTCTAACTCCAAGAGCTGAATTAATAGGTTTCCTTTGCATCATGTTGTGGTAATGCCTTCTGCCTGAGATTATAAACACAAAAAAACCAAATTTTGAGAAAATATTTTTCCAGATCCAAGGGTTAATTTAAAAAACAAATTTCAGATTTGGATTCAGCACGGCCAAATTAGTATACAAGTGTTTTTCTGCTCTTGGAGTTGCATTTGGTACTTTGACATACCGACACTACACTTTTAGAGGAGCGATTCATTTTATTCCTCGCATAAATCCTGAATTGATAAGAAGTTTAAAAAACAAACATAAATCTAATATTTATTATTTATATTTTTCAATCAAAATAATTTTTATATACACTTGAATAATTAGAAAAGAAACTGTATATTTAATTATTTTTTTTTACTTTAATATAGGCTTTTAGGAACATAGTGAAAAGTTTAACACAACACATAAAACTGATATGTGAATGTAAAAAATGATTCATCATATCCTTGAAACAATTTAGTAGTTCAATGTCATTAAAAGATTACGAGTGTTAAAAATGGTCATATCTACAAGTCACAACAAAAACTTATTGGATTTTTCCCCTGCCCCCCCCCCCCTCTTAGAATATAGTGAAATGAAGCCCCTGCATAATGTATACTATATCAAATTAAGCAAATGCAACTGTAGAGGCTTTGTACAAGACTCATATATAATATTTTTAATCATCCATATAACAGTATTACAAGCCTCATTTCCATCCACACTTTAAACTGTAACATAGACTTTGCTCCAATGTATAAGTAAAGATCAATGTCAAGTATGTTTTCAACCAATAATGTTACCTTTCAAAACACCCTTTCCAAGGTCACATTTTGAAACACATCTTCTTATAAAAACAAATGTTTTAGAAAAATAGGGGCATTTTCTATATTGAAAGCTTTTTTGCAGGTGTTCATAGAAAGGAATGACCAGTGATTTTCCAAATTCTAGCTATGGTCTTAAAATAAATGAGAATTTTCACTAAATTATCCAATGTATCTAGAGAATTTTCACTAAATTATCCAATGTATCTAAAGATTCAAGACATCAAGACAGATCCATGGGCACCCAAAGAAAATAAAGAATTTACAACTACCATCAAAATAATCATATGGTTATATATCTTAATGCATAAGAAAATATACTTACTAAAATTCTAATATAATAAGCATACAAATGTTTGTATGTAGTATAAAACTTTGTTGTTATAATGGATTCTTTAATTCTATTCAATTCATTTAAAAGCCAAAATTGTTCTCCTAAAATTCAACCCTCCTTATAATTTCTTAAGGATAAGAAAAACTAAAACAGCTGCCCTACCAAAACAAAATACCGACTTCCTCATTTGTTTATCAACAAAAGAAAAACACTTTGGATCTGTACTGTGTTCAAGACAGGGTCCCTCTCCTTTCTATGTTATGTATGCTAGAAGGGAAACAGGATTTTAGTACAAGGTCGAGTAGTGTTAAAAAACTTTTGTGAAAAAGAAAAGTCATTCCATGGAATCTTCAGAACTTGCCCCCAGCAGAACCACCAATTTCTTAATATCCAGTGTACAAATAGGCAGAATGTCATCTTTCGTTACCACATGACTCCCTTAGGAAGTAGAGTTTTGGATGAATGTTCCACCCTGATAAAAAGACATCACTGATCATCAGTGTCCAGAAAAAAAAATAATAAACATTGCCATTACTTCCCTCACTCTCTCTGGAAAACACCTGGTTCTGATTAAGGAAAGGTTCTGTGAAATGGAGTTTTTCAAAATTGCTGAATGGAATTTTTATTGAACCATATGATTTTAACTGATCAATATATGCAGACCTCTATAATATTCTTTTATGATTCTATTTAAAGTAAAAAAAAATGCTTTTTTACAATTATTATAAAATACCCTTAAATTTTTATTTTACACATTTTAAAAGTGTGAAGTGAAGTGAAGAATTGAAATTTTCTTAAAAAATTGACAGAAATAAAACAGCTTATACAAAAAAAAGGCACTACTGATTGGAAGTTAATTTTTTTATGTGTGACATGCTCTTTAATATATGGGTTGTAAAATTTAAAAAATGCTGATTCTCTCTTTTTATAGGAAAAATAAGGGTTTAAATTTAATAAAACTAAAATAAAATTCATTAAATTTTGTCAGTGAATTTTTATTTAGTTTTATTAATAAGTTTTGGTGCTTTAATTTATAATTTTATTGCTTTTGTTGAATATTTAGAGAATTGGATTATTCCAAAATTTATGTATAAATTTAAAGCTAAATATTAAAAAATAAATGAAATTCAATGTGATTTTCCTTGTGTTTCTCATATAACTAAAATTTAGAAATAAAATGTTCTTTATTTATTACACTGTATATTCAAATTTATTTACAATTGATGGCATTGACAATAGTTGACAATTTATCGACATTTATTAAATATTAAAAATAACTTCAATTAAAAAATAATCTGATTACAATATGACTTTAAAATTTCTATCAATTTTTTATTATAAAATGAGCTGACATTTTATATGGTATCATAATATTTCAGTGCATTAGCTTAAGGTTAAAATTTTAAACAATGCATTGAAAGAAGCTGTCCTATTTATATACATTTTTTTAAATTTCAAATCTTACTACTGCTTAATAATTCAAACAAAAAAAAGCAAGCTTTACTAAAAATTAGAACAAAAAGATATATTAAAAGTTAAAACATTTAAAAAGATTAAAAAAAATATTAGTTCACATCATCAGTGTTGCTGAGCAAAAAGATTTAACTTCCCATCACCTGTGCCTTTTACTGTATGAGCTATTCTGTAGCTATTCATTTTTATCATGATTTTTTAAATTTCACTTCATTTCAAGTACTTAAAGTCCACATAAACTAAATTTTTCTGTTACTTTTGCGATCTCCATATTCAACACTATAAACACATGAAATTTCAACGCCATAAGCTTGAAAGTAAATGAATTAAAATGATTTTTAAAGTATCACTGCTTAATTCTCAAGCAACTATTTTGGTTCTACTACCAAACTTCAAGGATCTCTATCTTTTAGACCATCGTAAGTAGGAAGCTGAAACTTTGTATTTTTTAAGAAACCCATAGGATATATATTCAGGCCAATTTTCATTAAATTCTAAGGTGGTGAGTTCTATGGCCTAGATGACTTGGCATGGAATGACCCAACTATAATTTAGAAAGCCACTCTTTTCTACATATTCAAATCTGCTATCATAAAGACAGGAAACAGTTCTACTTGCTGACTTCTTAATGTACTATGTTAAGTAAATGTGTCTCAGAAATTAGTAATGAATTTTACTAATTTCTGTGGAATGAATTAACTACATATTTTACATAAGCTTCTGAAGAGCAATGATAATTTCCCTCCAATTTTATTTTCACTACATAGCAAAATATGCATCAACATACTGCTTAATGATTACTGCCAGTAGTAGTAGTAGTTATTAAGCAGTATAAATTGAAGTACATAAGAGGTTTTATATATATAATTTTAATATGTTAAGAAAATAACTTAAGTACAATTTAAACTGCTATAAATAATTGTACATGGAAATTGTACTTAAATAACTTAAATACAATTTCCATGTGCAATTTATGGAAATTAAAAATGTAAATATAAAACACTTTAGAATAAAAATATTTATTTGATTACATTAAAAGACATTCAAAAGATATTACAAGCTTGAGCCGTTTTGGACATAAAACATCCTTTATCAGAAGCATACAATAAGAAAAAGCTCAGTCAAAAACCACAGACAAAATCTACATCTCATTAATAGCCACATTGCACAAAGAAAAGCATGGGAATGAAAAAACATATAATATTAAAATTGACACAGCAGAAATAAAATACAAAATTAACACATTTAAATATTTAAAAATACAGATAGTGATTTAACATTCAAGGAATCAAGAATGGGATGCCACGTGAAGCTAAGATTTTGTACAGGGTCATAATTGCAAATAGTTAGGGCTTTATTGAAATCTGGGACAAAATAATCATTGTATAACAGTTTGGGATAATGCAGTGGAAAATGCAGTTATTTCTAATATCACAAGCCTGTTCAGATAATCTAATACCAACAGTTTGTTTAGTATTGCAAATATAAAATTTATAATTAATTTCATGGGAAATAAGAGGACAATGTACACCCCCAGCCTGACTCAAAATATTACTTTGAAACTTATCAGTATAGACACGACTATACATAGGAGAATGAGAGTAAAATGAGCAAGCTTAAAATTAATTTAATGATAAAACTGAACAAGAGGGTAGCAGATCTTAGGATTGTAAGGAAGACTGGACTTGTAAGGCAAAATGTTGGAAGACAGGGCAAGTGTAGATTTAGGATAGATAAATTTAGAATGAATATTAGAGAAAATTTGATAAATAAACTCAAAAGAGTAAGGAACTTCATAGCCAAGGTATAAATAAGGAATAAATAATAATTTCATCCCACAAACTATCAATGGAAGAACAGACATTAAAAGCATGATTGAATTAGGTAATAAAAGAAGCATTTTTAGAAGAAGCAGGGTGGAATGAATTCACAGAAATACAAGAATTAGTAAAAGTGAGCTTATGAAAAACAGAGGTACGGAAACCATTAGTATCATGGAAAACCAGAACGTCAAGAAAAGCCAAAGACCCCTCTCCCCAAGGGTGGTTCCAGAGGGAGGGTGCAGGGGGCACACACCCTCCCAGAGAATAGAACTTCAAGGCAGAGTTAAAAAATCAAAATATAGATTTATTAGAAAAAATTTTTAAAAAATATTAAATTTACAGGAATGAAATATGCTTAAAAAATCTGACAATACAATCTAAAGTAGAAAATATAAGCTGATCTTAACTCAGGAAGTATCTAGAAATTAAAAAAAAAAATCATGGGAGGAGGTTGTGGCTTGGTCAAAGTAGATTTTATTTATTTTCACAAAAATTTGTTTGGATAATGAAAAAAATTCAAATGTATATTCAATGCTTCACACAGCTTCACTTTCACACAAAGAGCACGACTTTTCTCAAATTTTCTAGGATAGTATACTAGGTGTGCTTTCTGAGCGGTAATAGCTAATTGAGCTGAGCAAGCTATTGAAAAACTAAAATTTTATTCAATTATGCCTATTTTGGGGATTTTGTAACCGGAATGAACTTTGTGCCAAAAGTTAAATATAGTAGGAAAGTAAAAGGATTTTGGAGTTTAATAAATGAAAAGAAAATTATGGTGAACATGAAACTGAAATTCACAGATTACAGAGTACTGAAACCTGCATTCATTGCAGATTCTAATCTTTCAAGTGCAATAAGAATTTCTATCTTACAATGTTTGTAATCGTGCAAATTCGATCTTTTTAATAGGAAAGAGCTTGTGGTTATTGATACTAAGCAGTCATGATTCTGGGAATGTCTTGATCAATAATTTCTCAAATGTGCAAACTCGAGACAGCACAACATAAGTAAGGCCAAGAGAAAATTGGGGTTTATCAATGTCTACAATGCACTGATCTTGGATTATGTTTCAACTTCAGAGAGTTATATGCGAGATCGCATATGATACATTATATCGTATGTAATCTCGCATATAAATCTCTGAAGTCACACTGTTTGAGGGTTATGTCTTGTTTTCGGTGAGCGTTAATTGCATATGCAAGAATATGCAATGCACATCATACGAAAATAATAGAAAATTATGGAACATAAGCAATTTTTAAGCAAAATAAGAAATAGAGGCATCAAATTAGAGAGAATTTTAAGGAGAACTAATTTAATGATTTGTCTCCGTCAAAGATGGTGAGACCTGGTTGAGAAGGGAGGGCAAAATTTTTCATGTGAAAGCGACTAATATGGTTTCATTTGAATTTATATGAACTAACTTCAAAGAAAATTGCATCAGAATTGTTAGTCATTTTTGAGAAAAATATATTTTGATGACTTTTCATACATTTTATACTATTTTTGAAGTTTTTCATACCATTTTCGATTTCTATAGCTGAAAACCTAGCCTGTGTTAATGTGACCATTGTGCAAAATTTTAGTTATGACCACTGTGCAATGTTTAAGCTTTTTAAAACCGTTTTTGAGAAGAACGGTGACAAAGATGACAATTGGGCTGATTCCACAGAGCTTTGTTATTCTCAGCTCAATGAACAAATTCTTCTGGGGGTTTTGTAGTTTTTAAAAGTTGCAGTTCAGCAGGTATTATTTTGAATATCTTCTCTGTGTTTAAAGTGTTTTTAGCGATTAACGCTGTTTTGACATAATGTCATTTGAAACTGTGAAAGGTATGTAAGTCACTATTCAGTATTGATTAATTTTGTTTGTTTTTTGTATGTACTGTTTGTGCACATGTGCTGTTTCTGAAATAAGTAATTCAAATAACAACAATGGTTTCAATCTTTCACATTTCCAGTATATACTACATACGAAGCATCAGTTTGGCAAGTGAGTAGACAAAATAGGAACTGCTAAAATATTATTGGAACAGTGATTCAGCTTACAAGTATCCTTCATTTATTAAGCAAAACGTGGTTGTGAAGAACATAGGAACGTTCAATCAGTTTATTTCGAGAAATAACAGTGACTTATATTTTTGCAGTAAAAACAAGCAGGGTTGAATTGGGAGTGAATTTCGGCCCAGGCAATTTTAAAGTAGAGGTCCTAGTTGTGATGGTGGGAGAGGAATCAAAGTAATTAAAAAAATAAAGTAAAATGAAAAATGTGAAAGCCTGTGATTTTCCAGGGAAAGTTATTTTACATATAATAAAGGAAGATACCTGTGTGTATGTGTGTGTGTAATCAATAGTGGGAAATCTAACCACCATACAGCTATGAAATTTGGAACATGGGTACTTTAGGACCCAAATAGGTCCAACTCAGACCCAAATAGGTGCACAGCTAAAAAGTCCAAATGAATATGTCATTTTCTTTTGTGGTATATATATATATTTTAATTCGTTGGATTCTGAACCTTACCAATCCTGCCCGTTTTGGGCCAGCAATAGAAAGTTGCATGTCTTTTGGGAATAACTTGAGAACCGGAGCAGCTAGAAAGCTCAAATTAGACATATCTTGTCTTTCATTGTATATTTTGATTTTTATATTTGGAAACTTAGAAGTCCAGCCCATTCTGGGCCTGTAATAGGAAGTTACATGTTTTAGGGAATAACTCTAGAACCGAAGCAAGTAGAAACTTGGTACTCGTTGTGTTTCGTGATATATTTATTTTGGATTATCCAGCGTCCCCCATAGGAAAAGGCATGTCTTTTTGAAAATGTAGGTGAGCAAAAATCAAATTTTAAAGATTCACACAAACACTTATTTTAAAATAAAGTAAAATATAGAAAACAAATTAAAATAATTTTGCTTAATTTTGATTCTTTGTTTTATATCTCTTCAAATTATTTTATCATTCTTTGCCATCGATGATCGAAAGCTAAAAATGTCTTTGTAAACAAAACATTCAATTTAGCACTGTAGAAGTAACATCATTATTAAAAATTCGTGTTTCCATAAAACTTCAAATGAACATTTCTAACGAAAGCGGCCCAGTCCAGCCAGTCACAGTGCAATAATGTGCCGTGCAATGTGCTCGGTCTGAGGGTCAGACCAGTCCCAAAATTGCCATTGTAAACCTCTAGTGTTAGATGACCAGCACAAATCCTCACTGTTTAACAATGTGTCAGCCGTGCAAACTTTAATGTTCGACAGCCCAGACTATGCCGTTACTGCAAGATAAGGCCCTCATTTAGTCCATGAACTGGACCAGTCAGAAAGGCATGAATGTTCCCAGCTAGTGATTAGATGCTTATGTTCATTAGAATGGTCTTTATTTTAATTGGAATGCTCTCAAATCAAAGTGGCCCTCAAACCCAGCGGCCCGTCGGGCGTTGCCTGATCACCCGATGGGTCAGTCCAACCCTGAAAACACGAACATTTTTGTGGACACAAATTATGTCGGGAAATACAAAGTTCAGTCTGGAAAGTGGTTAATAACTTAGCTGCTTCAAAAGTGTTTAAAATTCATATCAAAAATAGCATTATTTAGAAAAAATTATAACACTGAATAACACAATAGGACAAGCTCATATAGTCAGAAAAACATTCATTCTGCCAAATGTAGATATCCGGAACCAGATGAGCTATTCCTGACAGAAATAAGTTGAAGAGAATATGGCAAGGTTGCGTCCGATAATAAAAACGATTTTGTTGTTTGACCACCAAATATTTCATAGAGAGACTATCAAAGCTAGACACTAATTGTGAACCTACCAGGAACAAAGGAATCCTCAAAGCCCTTCACTTTTGAATTGACAGTGGAGACAATATTATATAATATCAATTAGAAAAATCCTCTGCAAACGCAACATTAAAATGACTTGTAATGAGTTGATAATCTACATTGGTGCCGAGATCTTGAAAGCAATTCTGACAGAGGTATGGGAATAAAAATATTACAGTATAATATTTAACAAAATCACTGATGACTCTCTTAAGTTACAACTATGTTTATCAATGTGTGTGTCTAAATAATATTGTAAAAGAAAGTTTTATACATTTCATGGATCTTCAAGAAGACATTTCAAAGAGGAAGACTGGGCAATTAGAAGCTCTATTCTTGGGAAAAGTGTTCTTAAATTTATAAAAGAACTGGAACTAGATTTGGATTCTTACATTGCTACTGGTTATAATAGATGAACCGTAAATGTTTTGCAACTGTGTAGGTATAATAGAAATTAAAAGGGAAGTTGTGAATGCCTCTCTCTGTCGTTGCAAAAACCATCTTCTCAATTTGTCAATTTCTAGTTACTGTAATGTGCCTTCCAACAGGAATGCACTGTAGAAGAAATTATCTTTTTTTTCAACGCCATGCAAAAAACATGCAGCATTCAGAGATCACGTTGGTTTATTCCTTGGTAGGACACTATTGGACTCACTTGGATTAGTGCCACGACTCAATTCTTCAGTTCAAAATTGATTTGCTGCTCATTGCAGTACAACTTTAGTAAAATTAACACAATGCCATATGGGAACATCGGCCAAAGCAAATCTTCTTTTCAAAGGTATCGCATTGTAAATTCATAATGATCAGATTTTTGTTGAGTGATTTAATGGTTATAATCAAACCATTGAACTATAATTTCTACAGAAGAAGAGCTTGGATACACACGAAGCCACTGTAAAAATTCAGCAAATGATCAAAATGTTAAAGTAGAGGCATACCTAACTTAAGAAGTTTTATGCAAAATTCACGATGGAGGAGGAAAGTAAGAGTTGGGAGTCGAACTAACCATTCCAAGGCCGGCTGGCAGACAGGAGCACTGAGTTAATAATTTAGTGAATGGAGACTCCTCATCAACACACATGGGAAATTAGCTGTTTGCATTCTTGCTCAAATACATCCTGTGATTTTGAGAAAATTTTCACTCTTCAAATGGTTCCAAATCATTTTAAAAAAGTAGAGTATACGGATGTTAAATCATGCTTTAGAAGGATCATGCCACCTCATGGCACTACATTATTCAGACCTAGACATAACAAGTTGTTGCAGACGTAAAACTCCTTAGTCATGGGCCAAACTTCAGTAAGACTTCTTCACTCGGTGTATTGGAGAAATTGAGGAAAGATGACGATATTTACCTGTACCTTATTAAAGTGTACAAGATCAAAACCACACTTCATGTGTCAATTGTCACAGCAGAGCGAGATCTATTTTGGGGGAACTTAAAACTTGGTTGAGGTCTCGAATGGCTGAAGATCTATTGACAGGACTCGCGCTCGTGAATGATCATATCCCCATGTTTGAGTTGATACAGAGGCCGTAATAAATCAATTTGCCACAAAAGAAATGGAGTTTATTTTGCAAATACTCATAGCTGAGATATGAAAAAATAAAGGTATTAAAATATGAGATATAAAATGATATAAATTAAATGATATTAAAATATATATGTATGAATGTGTTGGGGTTTTCCTTTGACTTCTCAATCTTTTGTAAGATCATTGAAGAGCATGTCCAAACATGACCACAAATTTAACAAAATAGATGTGAATTAGCTTTGTGTCCCACCCGAAAAAATTTTCTGGATCTGCCCCCCCTCCTCCACACACACACACACTTATGTACAGCAGTAAAATTTATGGAGGGATAAAATCTGTTAATGCTATCAAGATAACTTAAACTATTAGTCCACACAATAATCACATTATCCATGTAACTGTACCAAAAAATCAGTTGTAAATACAAAGAAAACTGGTGTTGTTCTGTGAATGATAATTACATTATGTTGAAGATCCAGACCACACGACCAACCCTGGGGTTTACGGTAGCAATATGTGTGGCCGGATAATTACATTATGTGGAATAATAGCTTAAGTGATCTTATTAGCCTTCTTGATAGTGTTAATGGATTTTATTCTTCCATAAAATTTACTACTGAACATGAGTGTGTGTGTGTGGGAGGGGGGGGGTGTCTTTGGATTTTCTGATTTCCTATGATATTAATGGTTTTGGTACGCCTGGTTTTTGTAAACCCACTTTTATTCTTGTATTCCTGCTAATTCATTCCACCCTGTTACTAAAAAAGCTTCTTTTATTGCCTATTTTAATCATGCCTTTTATGTTTGTTCTTCTATTGACAGTTTGTGTGACAAAATTAACTTTATCTTTAACCTACAAAGCTGTTCATTCCTTTGAGTTTATTTATCAAATTTTCTCTACTATCCATTCTAAATTTATATATCCCAACTCTACACTTATCTCATCTTCCGACATTTTGCCTTACGAATCCAGTCTTCCTTACAATCCCAAGATCTTCCACCGTCATATTCAGTTTTATCACAAATTTAATTTTAAACCTGCCCATTCTATTGTTACTCCTATGCTTAGTCCAATCCGTACCAATAAGTTTAAAAATAATATTTTGAGTCAGGCTGTGGCATATGTAGTGTTTGAAATTAGCAGTTATTAGTCGTAATTTGTGACTAGAAATTTCAATTTGATGACTAGATTCTTCAACCTGGTCGTCAAATTTGACGCCTAACAATGCAATTGTTCACAACCAGTCTTCCCTTTCACTAAATTACGATCTCTGGTAGAAGACTGGACAGCAATTGAAAAAATAAAAACAGCATTTTATACACTAGCCAGGCGCCGGCACTGATACATCTGCAGGTGGTCATGGTCAAAGTCATTATTATGATCTCAGATGTGGGGCTTACAAGGGCCTTTGTCCTTCCATGAAAACTGTTGGAAATTACCAACACAATGGGGAACTACACAGGCAGTACAATCCCCCTCTGTCTATTCAGAAAAGGACAATATTGGGATCTTTATTGTATTACATCTCACCCCACCCTTCAAGAGTACCCTGAAACTGCACTTATGAAGAATTTAATTTTTTGCTTTATCTCCTCAGACATTCGGACGTCTGAGACAAAGACATTGGGTATTTAATGAGTCTCTATTGCTCTCAGCTCCTTTATCTCCTCCTACAGCTATATATCCCACCTGGAAGGAAAGAGGTGATCCTGGAAAGTCTTTACATTCTAATTGCTTACTATTATAGAACAAACACACTGCATTCCAGATAATCATTCCAGAGTCTTGCAAATTTGTTCAGCTAATATTTTGTTATCAGACATTGAAGATGACTTTTTCATAGCTGCCAAATGTTCCAATTTTCCCGTATTAGTTCCGTTTTTCAATCTTGTTCTGGGAATACAATTTTGGACCAAAGTAGTCCAATTTTTTATCTCCATAACATTTGTATTTTATTGTATGCAAATCTGCATATTTGTCATCTACATAAGAGTATCTATAGGTCACAAAAGTCATAAAATCTGAAGTATGTCACAAAATGAGAAACAAAGTTAGGAATTTTAAGATCGAAGTTTTCCTGTTTTTTCATCTAAAAATCCATTTCCTCAATTAATGCGAGAAAAACACATTTGTAACAACTAAAATTTTTATGATTATTTCTTGTTATATACAAGAAAACTATTTTTTAGTGGTATTATTAAAGAAAGGAAAGGCTATATTGCACCAATAACTGTTTACCACAATAAACGGCATTTGTCCATGATCTTCCTTATATTTCGTTTTATTGTGAAAGTATTTTTCCACTTCTGAAATCTGTTTGCATCATTTAAAACTTTTGTAATTATTTCGTATATTATACAGAAAAACTATTTTTCAAGCATATTTTTGTATGAAATGAAAGTCTATTTTGCAGCAGTATTGTGATAAACAGAATTTGTGAGCAATCCTCCATATCGACCACTTGACTCATCCTGAGGTATTATTACTCATCCTGAGGTATTTTGTTTTATTGTGAAAGTATTTTTCCACTTCTGCAATCTGTTTGCATAATCTAAAACTTTTGTAATTATTTCATATATTATACAGGAAAACTATTTTCAAATGTATTTTTCATAAAATGAAAAGCTATTCTGCAGCAGTATCATGATAAACGGCATTTGTGTGCGATCCTCTGTACATTTCATTCTATTGTGAAAGTATTTTTCCACTGTTACAATTTGTTTGCATTAAACTTTTGTAATTATTTTGTTTTTTAAATAGAAAAACTATTTTTTAAGCATATTATTAATGAAATAAATGTATTGTTATTTTGCAGCAGTATCATGAAAAATGGTGTTAGTGCTTGATGTTTCTTCATGCAATATGTTTTTGTTTTTCTTTCTAGTCGGTTGGCAGCTATGCATTTTCTATATCAATCCCTGAAATTAATATGATTTGCTTTTTTATTATTCCCTAGGCTGTCCAGCTCACCCAAAGGGTGTCAAAAGAGGTTGAGTGGTCTGGGGTGTCCCAGACCACTTGACTTATCCTGAGGTATAAGCAGCTGTTTGAGGGCTCGGGAAAGCGTGTGAAGGGTGTCGAAACCCCAGACCACTGGACTGACCCTAGGGTTTACAGCAGCTATTTAAGTGGCCAGGCATCCAAAGGGTGTCGAAAGCCCAGATCGTCCGGCTTATCCGAGGACAAAAAGCAGCATATTGGGCAGCCGGGCACCCAAAGGGTGTCGAAAGCCCAAGTCGTCTGACTCGTCCAAAGACATGGAGCAGCAAGATGGGTGGCTGGCAGCACCCAAAGGGTGTTGTTGTTGTTGATACTCAGACCGTACGGCCTACCAGAAAGGTGTAAGGTAACCGTTTGGATGGCCGGGAAGTGCCACCCAATTTAGACCGGAACCCAGTGGGGAAGGCATCCACAGGGACCGTACCCTCCTTCCCCTACCACCGACCTCTCGGAAGGACTTAAGGACCCACATGTTTAACATGATCGTACTCCGTATGAACACGGTGGCAGTTGTGGCAGAGTGCAAATCCAGCAAGCAAACCACCAGGCTACCACACCCGAAATGTGCCAACAGCGTGCGGTGTTCCCAGGTAGTCACCCACCTAAGTACTAACCGCGCCTGACGCTGCTTGACTTTGGTGATCTAAAAAGAACCAGTGTTTTCAGCACGGTAGGGCGGTTAGCCAGCACCCAAAGGGTGTGTAAGACCCAGGACACCTGACTCACCCTACGATATGAGCAGCTGGTTGAGTGAGGCACCTAAAGGATGTTGTTGTTGTTGAGCCCCAGACCATCCGACCTACCAGAAAGGTGTAAGGTAACTGTTTGGATGGCCGGGAAGTGCCACCCAATTTTGACCAGAACCCAGTGGGGGGGGGCATCCACAGGGACCTACCCTCCTTCCCCTACCACCAACCTCTTGGAAGGACTTACGGGCCCACATGTTTAACGTGATCGTACTTCGCTTGAACACGGCGGCAGTTCTGTCAGCGTGCACATCCAGCGCGCAAACCACCAGGCTACCGTGGCCAAAATGTGCCAACAGCACGCGGTGTTCCCAGGTGGTCACCCACCCAAGTACTAACCGTGCCCGATGCTGCTTGACTTCGGTGATCTAACGAGAACCGGTGTTTTCAGCACGGTAGAGCCATTGGCTATGCACCCAAAGGGTGTGAAGGAGTTACAAGGGTATGATTTATACTTTGTCAAAATAACAAGAAAAAGAGTAACAACTATAAAACATAAAAACTTCTTATTGTCTTTAAAATACAGAACCCTAGCTGCAAACTCTGCATGTCTTCGTGAAGCTCAGATATTTGCATTGACTGCTGATCTCCGGGCAAATATGGAAATTCTCCCCTCCTCCACTTTTTTAAGACTTTGAAGATGAATATAGAGTTCAAAAGGAAATCCCATACTTTGATGAAATTAGCAAAAAAATAAAAAAAATGACTAAATTTAGCTCAAAATTCCCTTACAATATTTAACTTTAAATGTGTTTGTAAATATGAGAAAGTATATTCTTATATTTGTAAATAATATGAGAAAGATCATATGGAAATGTCGCTCAAATCTGCATTTATACACAATTCTCAGTTTATCCCGTTTAATTATCAAATATTTTCTATTTTTGCAAACTGTTTTCATCAACTAAAACTTTTATATTAATCGCTCCTTTAACTCAAGAAAATTCAATTTCAAGCATATTATTACTGAAATGAAGGAGTATTGGGATAATGATCATACAAGACGACCAGAATTCAAAATTGTTAAGTAGAAGTATGTTTTCTTTTAATTTGTTGTTTTATATGTCCTTTTTGCCAAGTAAAAACAAATTAGCAATTTTTTCAGTTTTTATTTTTAATTGGGTTTCTTTATCAGTTTATTTTATATTTTAAGAAAATTTAAAACAATTTCTAACACAAAAATCTGAATTATTCTTTATTCATATCTTTAACAATGGACATTTAAAAAATAGTTGTTATTGTTAGAGATGTAAAAATGGCAACTAGCTGTGTCTATTTGGCACTTAAAGTCAAAACTATAGGCATCAAATGACACCTAGCTCAAATTTCTAATTTTTAACACTAGGTGTACGTTGTCTCCTTTATTTCCCCTGAATTGAAGGATTGGTTACATCTTTGGGTGAAAGCCGACCAGAACCAGCAAACTTGCTGTTGACAGCACACTGAAACCACAGTTGGGGTGCAGGGAGTACTCACAATAACAATAGAAGGTGCACCTTAAAGAAGCAGCAGGACCAGCAGCTAAAGTATGTTGGGATTGAAACTGAGAAGGTCGGAGGTACCAAGCAACTGAGGTAGGATGCCACCACATCCTCTCTAAGTAACCTGATCATGAAAAAGAGATGAAGTGGAATGGGTCTTTCACAGTAACAAACTGCTGGCCACTCAAATAGCAACCCTATACCCTCAGGTGAGTCAGGCGGTCTTGGTCTTCTACAGTAACAAACAAGTTTTAGGTGAGGTACTCAAAGTTTTAAGTGATGATGAACTACCTAAACCTGTCATGGTTGCCTTCAAGACCAGATATATATACACCAAGGAGCCGGGCATTTTATGAAGTGGCTTAACCATTTTAACCCAGAGTTGAAGTTGAAGGAATGGTGTGTTCTGCAAAACTTTGCAGAGCCACACTCTATAAGGTGGATTTTTGAGGTTGAATTGGGGACTACCAAAACAATACAAAAGGCTAACTTAGATGCCAGAGAAAGAGGGTCTGATAGATTATCAAGCAGCCTCCTCTCAATAAGTCTAGTATTAACACTGACTTACTTACCTAAGCTTGATGAGCTGGAAATGAATTTCAACTCTGGTGTCACACTGTCTGACCCATGTCTGAGGATGAGATGGAAGGGCATTTGCAAGAATTTGAAAAAGAAGAAGTGCTGGGCACTGCCTATTCTCCGGCTGCCCAATTTGCTGCTCTCAGTCTTCGGATGAGTCGGTCGGCCTGGGCTTTCAGCACTGCCTATTCTTATGACAGAATATCTCTTCCTAGTTTTTGCTGTCTTCTTTTCTGTCCCATCATGGATAGTATTAATATTGTACAGATTAACCTTTACCATAGTCATTTGGCTTCTGCCATTCATGGCAAGAAATGACTAAAGGTGAGGTTGACATTGCTCTAATTCAGAAACCCTGTACTCAAAATAGTAGGGTTTTGGGTCAGGGAAGTAACTAAGAGGGTTCCCAAGGATCTACAGACAACCCCCTACTTCCCTGCAAATTTCCTTGCGCACCCCAGAAATTTTAATTTTATGTAAACTGAAATCTGACTTAAGTCATAAATATGTAAAAAAAAATATATATATTAATTCAGAAATTTAAAAATTACAAATTTTTTAATATAACAAATTTTTCGTTTTTCATACTTTTGATCATTTTGAAAGATTCATCCTTATCATATTTTTTAAATAATATTCATTCAGAAGAAATTGTTGGGGAATGATAAATGATTTGATTGATTCACAATGCAGATAATTTATTCAATTCATAATTCATTTATTCATTACTAATTCTTTGAAGCTGTACTGTTACTTCTGAAAGACATATTTCTTGGCATCCTTTAGCTCAGGTATGAAGTGGGTAAAGAAAGGGTTATTTGGGTGCTATGCTCAGCTAAAGATCAGCATGAAAGATTAAGTTTAGACACAAGCCGACTTACCCAGCCACTCAGCCAGCTGCTCATACCCTAGGGTGAGTCGGGTGGCTTGGGTCTTTCACAGGCCAACTTACAGGAGATGGGCCCCATGACTTCATTGACTTTTAAGACCCTTGTACGAAAGTTTTTAAAATTTACGTGCACACCAATCATAAGTAAATGTGCAAAGTGAATAAAATATATTATAAGTCAGTATATAAATGTAGAAAATCATTGAAATGTAAATTTAGTTCAAAATCACAGGATTTTAATAATAATAATTTTGCAGAGGTATTGAGTAATTTAAAGATATTTTTACTTTCCCTGAAATGCATGATAATGTATAGTGAAAGTATTGGAATCATTTCAAAAATCACAACTCTAGTTTTCAATGTATCTAAATGTTTTGGGAACTCCAGAACATGAAAAAACTATTTTTAGCGTAATGTATGTGTGTGTGTGTGTCTATCTGTCTGTGCATTGTATTTATGTACTGTAACTCAAAAATTAATAGACCGAATTTCATAAAATTTGGTAGGTTCCCTCTTAGGTGATCCTAGTGCTGATTAGATTTTGGTACAATGCGGGATAAAAGAATCAGTGTTTTTTTTTTACGATAAGGCTTTCAAAAATTGCCTGTATCGACTCTAACTGAAAAAAACTAATTGACCAAATTTCACAAAATTTGGTACATAAGTTACTTGTGGGTTATCCTGGTGCTGATTAGATTTTGGTATGATCCAAAACAAAAAGAACCTACTTTTATTTGCAAAATGGCTCACAAAAATTGTAAAAATCAAAAATAACAAGCTGTGTATGCTCAAATGCATTAATTAAATGCTTGTTTTCAGGAGCGTACCATGAGTTTTTGGCAGGGGGAACAAAGATGGAGAATTGCGCCCCTCCTTCCCTTACCAGATTACGAACTCGAGCTTGCTCACGCACACACACAAATTATTCATCTTAAAACTATTGAAATTTCTAGATTTATTGAACAGCTTTGATTTGAACAGATATTAGCACAAGATTTTTCATTATTAAATATTGTCTCAAGAGATCATATCCTACAAATGAACCCTTTGAGTTTTCGCGCTTGAAAAGGTATCAATAACTTTATCAGCATCGATTTTCTCAAATTTTTCCTCCTCGATACTCAACAATGCCAAGTCACTCAAGCGTTCTTGTCCCATAGATGATCTTGTGGGCGGACGCACGTCCCCTGATGATGGGAGATAGGTTAGAACTCAGAACCTTTCGATTACTGACCCCGTACTATGCCATCTGGCCCAAAAGGATCCTTCCTCTCGGGCCGAGAGAATAGTCGGGAGTCTTTCATACCAATTCACAAATTTTTAGCATTTTTTATTACAATGAGTAAAATAGATCATTTGATGACAGGAATTGTATTAGGTCCTTTAATACTAAGAGGAATTGAGCTAATAAGAGAAAAAAAAAAGTAAGTTATAGGAAGCTAACCTTCTTAGTTATTTTAACCTATCCACAGTTATAAATAACTACATAAAACTAGAATATGTATGTGAATGTAATTAAGAACATTTCATTAACAGTGTATGCAGCAAAATTTTTATGTGAATTCAAAACTAAAAAAATACCCTAAAATTAGTCCCAAAAATGACTTTGAAATCCAAAGTTTGAATGTCATTAAAAAAAAAACCCACTAATTTCCATAAATTGTACTTAATGTAACTTTTTTAAGGTAGGTATGCTTTTTACAATACACAATCTTCATGAGAGATCTAATTATTACTACTGCACAGTGCTTCAGTGTTTATACCATAAAATTTGGACATAATTTCTTACCATGAATGTCTTTTTAGAAATTAGGTTTGATTTTTGTTTAAATTTTCTAGTACATCTAACAATTTAGTCAGGGAACTGGATGAAAAATGCTATAATTTTTTAATGTCAAATATTTTGTTTTAGAACTTAATATTTAAATTTAGACAGAAATCAAATATATGTAATAATTTACAGAAAAAGGGTTCAGCTGTCAAATATTTAAATGTTAAGTTAAGAGTCAGCCTTATTAAGTACAGTTTTTCAGGCTGATTCTAAAAACAGAATCACATGTCTTTACAATAATTAAAACTCATCTTTTAAATTTTGCATTAATCAGTTAAATCATTAAAACAGAGAAAAACAGCTTGAAAGTTTTTGGGTTGACATCTTGAATGGCTGGATTACAAACTGCATTGGGTAAAATTGAAAACCTTGGTACAAACCAGGGTTTTCTAATTAAAAATTAAAAAAAACCTCTGTTTTTCATCCAACCACGGTTGATAAAAAAAATTCAATTTCTCAAACTTGTTAGCACACAAAACATAACAAAAACACATCCCATATTTGAAGCATGTGGGTACCTAAATTCACTGAAACTATAAAAGGTACAGTTGTCAATATAGTGGCTATAAACCATGTTATCTCAGAAGTAAGATTACCAACAACTTGACCCTTTTCCTGTAAACCAACACATATGCAAAAACTCAATTTTCTAAAACTTCAAATGACATAGCTGCCAACTCTGAATGGCTGGAAATCTGTAGATATTTATTCACAGGAAAAAATTCATAACTTTAGGCAAATTCACCGATGTTATGAAAAATCATTGTAAAATAAATATACATACTTAAAAAAGAAGGATAAAACAACCTAAAATAGGGAAAAGAGAAAAAAAAGGCTAATAGAGAGAAAATGGCATTTTATTTAATGTAATTTTAAATTCTGTTTTATGAATATTATTTGGTACTACATTTCACAAATATTGTTGAACAAGATTTTGTGCTTTTTTATCAAACACAGTTTCAAAACATTTAACACTTTGTCTAAATTTTGTTATAAGAAGTTTTTCCAGTGTTTCATTGGACATTGATGATCTGAAATCAATCCTTATTTTCCTGATGTGGCTAAAAACCCTTTCAGATTCTGCATCACTGTGGGGAATAGTGAAGACAGATAACATAAATTTTGAAAGTTTTTTAAATTTTAGCTGACCCTGTTCATTTTTTATCTGGGCCACTTTAACCCACTGCACATCAATGCGTTCTTCTTTTACTATATCTTCAGAAATTTTATAAGTTTGAAATTCACTGAATTGTGTTTGTAAATTGTCCAATGCATCATCTACTTTTTCATTGTCATCAAGTAACAGAAAAACTGGGAACTTTTTTTCAGCAAAGAATTTTAGGCTGAAAAAAGATGAGTTTTTAATTTTTAAAATTTGTACTACTTCTGCATGCAGAAGCACTTTAGAATTATATGGAAATTTATTGTGCATGTAATCACATGATGTAGTATAATGTTTCCTCACATGGAAATAAAATGTACTCTTATCATCTGGCTTTAAGTTAGAAACTAATTGGGAAGCTGCATGTCCAATTAGCATCTTAATGATGAAACAATTTCATTTTGTTCTTTAACTGCCATTTCCTGAAGAATTGAAGATGTTTTGGTTCGAGCACAGCCATAATTTTTTGCAATAGTGCTGTCAGGAAACATTTTCCAAAATAATTCTCCAGCGTGATCACTGCAGGACACAGGTAAATTGTGTTCAACAAGGAACGATGTAAATAAACATTCTGCATTTATCACTGAAAGATCAGAATTATTTATATAAAACATAGATTTTATGGAGGTATTGCTATCCACAACTTTAAAATTATCTTTGTGCTTTGCCATTTTTGCATGTAGAAGAATGTCATTTTTTCCCTTCATGTGAGATGACGATATCGCATCTACAACATGTGCGAAATGCATATTTTTCACCAAGTCTTGATTTTTGTATGAAATAAAAAATACTTGAGTAATTTTCTTTATAACTTTGGTAATACCTTTTTTTTATGAACTAGACATTTCTAAAGATAAAAAAAGATCTACTACATATGCTGAAACAACTAATATAATCGCAAAAAACAAAGCTTGCGTATGGGCTGTGGTTACAGGTAGACAAGAAGGGGAAAACTAGATTAGTGACATTCTATGGCAGGAGGAGCATTTGGTCACATGGCTTACTTCTCCGTGGAATCCAAACATTGAGTGTTATAAGTACTCAGTGCCAGTTGGTACATCTTCACGACTGCTATTCTCCATGTGCATGGAATACATCCGCAAGTTGCCAGAAAGGAAGTGAAGAAAATTTGTGTATCATTTTCAAAGAAAGAGGGGACATTTTAGGGAATTTTTGCAGCGGAATCGGGGAAAATTAGGGACTTTTAACTTATGAATGAAAAATCGGAAGAAATCGGTTTCCGATCTGAAGATCGGAATGATGCCCGAAAATCTGAAATTTTCTAGGTAAATTGGAAGCATTGGCAGTTATGAAATGATATTTTAATAGTTTTCTGCCAGAACTTTTGGGTTTCTGAGATGTGAACTCTATTTGAAAAACAGTTGGGAATCTAGAGCAATAGAGGATATCATTCACTTTTATTTTATCTGAGAAATTGCTATTCTGTATTTTTCACAAATTTAAGTATATGTTTTTGGTAAAATTAGTGTTACAATTTTATATACTGATACAAGATATCCTAAAGATATGAGAAATAGTTATATAAAAGTGTATAATTAGAATGCAGATCATCTGACAAGTATCAACTTTTGTATCAAGTGTGCCATCACCACATTAAGCTAAACTTTTGACCACCTAATACGTATATGAAAAAGGTATCCCTTATATAAAAAGAATAATTTTAACATAAAAAACTTACCACTGAATGATAATTCCCATTCTTGTTCGTTACTTGTGAGAGAAAACTTGGAATTAACTTTTAATTCAAAGTTACAAGATATGGTTCCACCATATTTTAACTGAAGTTTAGTTATGGGTTCATCACTTTTAGAAAGGTTAGATGATTCTATTTTCAGGATAGGGGTGAAATCTGAAAATGACTGCTAGAAGTATAAAAAATTCACCTTTAATTATATTAATACACTAAAGTATAAAGAATGATTATTATGCTTTAATTTGGTTTTATATAAAAATTTAATGTGAATGACTGAAATCAACAAAAATATCATTAAATATATTAAAATAACTGATTTTCAATATAACAAGAATTGATGGCACAATAAATACATAAAAATTTCAAAAATGCAGCATATATATATATATATATATATATATATATATATATATATATATATATATATATGGGTCTACTAGTTTCAAAGGCAAATAACAGCCTTCTTCTTCGGGACTGATAAGAAGCACTTACTCAAGTAAAATCGGCAACTGGGGATAGCATATGTGGATACAGGTAGGAAGGAGGAAAAAAAGTTGTCAATACCACAGAAAAAAATGAAAGGGGTAAAAAACAAAACCAACTGGCAAGAAACAATAAATGCGTAAAACTACAAAGAAAAAAGGGAAAAAAATAAGATTGTGTAAAAATAAATAGCAGAACAAAAAAATAGCTAGCTGAATAGAGAAAAAAAGAAACCTAAGACATTTAAACCAACAGTAAAAATGAGTAGAAGAGTCATGGGTCATTAATTGATTTTTATAAGTTTTCTCTTCATTCAGCTGTTTCTTTTCCTTCTACTACGTATATATTCTCTTACTGCCTTATTTTCTTCTTTTTATACTCTATGGTTTTGTGTACTCGTTGTTTCCTGTCAACCGATTTGGATTTTTCCCCTTACAGAATAATTGCCAAATCAAATACTTAAAATTCTGGATATAAGTCTGCAGTAGCAAAATCACTCTAGAAAAATACACAAGGAAATAACATGAACTGAAAAGAAATACCACACCCATCCATTGTAGGTTCTGTGAATAAACTAAATACATGATATTTCTGGATGCTTTAATTAGTATTCAGTGTAGATATAAATTTCTGGCAATACACCTTATAAAAATAAAAAATAATAAAAATCTAGTACTTTCCTGAGATATTTTTAATACTGACCATCCAAGTTACCTAGTAGCTCACAGTAGAGTCAAGAAAACTGGAATCTCAACTAATAGTAACTTGAAGTTAACTTTCAAACTCTTAAGCACCACTGGCTTTTCCTCAAGAAATTACGTTAATAATTTAAATGTTGGAGCTTCTAAAATGACAAAAGAAGCATAGCATGACTGTGCATGCAATAAAGAGCTGGATTTGTAGTTTATTTTCTGCTACAAAGAAACTAACTTCAGAATAGACTATATATTTTGAAATTATTTGTGTAGGGGAGACTGTGGAGGGATGGTTGACTCACCATAATTTTTTCTTTTATTTTAAGCTTTTCAAATCTTCCAACAGATGGCAGAACATTCTGCAGATGTAAGCTATTACCTATCAAAATTTGGTAGTTGTTCTTACTCTATTGTTCAAACTAGATTGGATTTTGTGTTGTCATCATCAGAAAGTAAGTTTTTTTTTTTTTCCCCTATTTGTAAGGTTTTTGTAAATAATTTTGTTTAAACATAAGAATTCAAACTTATATGCTGAATATTCAAAACCTTAGCTACATAACTACTATTTTATTATTTTTCAAATCAACCTAATTTAAGTTCTGTGAAATCAAAACCAAAATCACTACCAAGGGAGGCTTGACCCAACCTTCTTCCTATGATTATAATGAATTCATATGAGTATTAAATATAAGTTTAATTATATTTTAAAGAAATATTTACATAATTTTAACATAATTTAACTTCATGAACAACATCTAATTTATGGATCAAATATTATTTGACAAAGAAATGTGCAGATATTGTTTTATAAGATACTCTTTGGTAACTACGATTTCAAAACCATATTTAGAAAAATACAAGCATACTTTAATTTAAATACATCCATAGATAAACAAATATTTACTTTAAAATGGTCTGTGTTCTATAATACTTAACCGTTTATATCTATAAAAAGAAGACTTTAGATTTTTGAATTGTACCTCTTTACTATAATCCCAAAAACACTACTTCAAAGTAAAAACCTCCCCCCAAAGTACAAGAAACAAGAATCTCTTTCTGAAAGAGTTATGAAATCTCAAAATAGTTTGTGGCCCCGTAAGACCAAAGCTGTACTTTCAGATCTAGGGTACCTTGATGAAAGATCTTGAATTAGGGTTAGGTTTTCAGATTTTTCACTGCAACCAATAAATGAACAGACAGACACACTTATTTATAATGCTAAAATATTTTGCCTTATGTATTTAACATGTTCGAGATGGTATTGGTCCCTGGGATTCGACACCGAACTTTCCGTTAGGTTGGCATTGGATCTTGAGGACAGCCACTGAATTTTCCATTTAACCGGCGTCAGATTCTATGAACCAACTGTATTGAATCTGATAAATAAACTTCATTTATAAAACACAAAATGTAGACTTACAAAACTTAATTTATATAACATTTAAAATACACTTACAAAATTATAATTTATATAACATAAAAAATACACTTACACTTCTTCAGTGCATGTATCTCAGCATACAATAGAATTTCTATTGCATTGGGCATGTTATCTTCTGTCTATACTCTGTATGGTCAAACATCCACAGAGTATTGCCCACTGCCTGAACGGAAAGTATATCAAAATTGGCTCCATCTCCAGAGTTGGGCAGTATCGAAAATACATGTATTTGAAATACATTTTCAAAATATATTTGCACTTTGTATTTTGTATTTTAAGCCAAAAAAACTAAAGAATTTTGGTAATGTATCAAAAATACATTTTTAAAGTATTTTGTATTTTCAAAATACTCAAAATACATTTCTTCAGATGTCAAACTATTATGTTTAAAGCGCAGTGAACAGTTAGCAAAAGAGAAAATGGCTAATCTGTATTGTGTCTAGTCATTGAATTCATTTCAAGGAGTTAACTTTACATTCATATAATGGTGTTGTTTGGTAGATGGCTCTATTCTGTCTATGTACGTAAAGAAAAGGAGCAGAAAGACAACTTAAAGTTATATTCTTTGTGAAAACAGAAACATTGGCAATCTGAGTTCCGCTGTGCATTGTATTTTTTTTAAGTAAATTTAACAATGCAGTTAATTATTGTAAAGACATGAGAAAAAATGGAAGATATTTCTGTTTGTAATGAAAACGTATAGAGAGTTATAGATTACGATGTGCACGGTGTTGAAAACCCAGACTGTCCGACTCATTCAGTGGACTTGAGCAACTATTTGGACGATGTGCACGGTGTGTAGTATTAGATAAAAAATGTTTTATAGTAATATCTATTGGCAATAATGGTAAAGTTAAGGTAGAATGCGAAAATGTATAGAGTTATAGATTATGATGTACATGGTGTTGAAGACCCAGACCGTCCGACTCGTCACCAAGGACTTGAGCATCTATTTGGACGGCCGGGATGTACATGGTGTGTAGTATTAGATAGAATATGTTTTATAGTAATATCTATTAGTGACAATGGAAAAGTTAAGGTAGAATGCCAATTATGCAAACCAAAATATACAGTTATAAATGGGTCTTTCGAAGCCAAAACAAATTTTAAAACACATTTAAAGATAAGATTTTAGTTTATGTAGTAGTTTTATGTAATAGTTTTATGCAGTAGTGATTTAATGACTATTTTTGCTTGTAGAACTTAGCTTAACTGACATGGATTTTGATATTAAATTTTGAAGACGGTAGGGTGGTTCACTAAGAATTTTTTCTTACGGTTTTTTTTTTTCTATTTCTGGTTTTAAATTTTACCTTAAAACATCTATTTCTCAGAATTGGCTATAGATAGAGATAATTATCTATAGATAATTGGCTATAGATAGAAATATTTGGCTAGATATAGATAATTGGCTATAGAGATAATGGGATATAAATAGAGACATTGGCTATAGATAGAGATAATTATATTGTATGTCGATATGGATTCAGCATTAAATTGTGGAGGGGGTTAAGAAACTTACAGAGGATTTCCATTTCCGGTTCTGGTGATGTCACTTTAAATTAAAAAATTTACATTTTGCATAAAACATCTTACTGCTCAAAATTTTCTATAAATATATAGGATGATGATTGATATGGATTCACAATCAAATTCTGAAGCAAGGAGGAAATTTACTAAAAATATCCACTTCTAGTTAAAAAATATCTTGAAACTTTATTTCCCAAGATTAGTTATAAGGCTAATATGATGACTAATATGAATTCAACATTAAATTTGAGAGGAGGTTGGGGGTTGATTAAGAGTTTCTATTTTCTGTTTTCTTTTCTCTATCTCTCTCTTTTGCAGTTCAAAAAATTTCCTTGAAACACCTTTCAAAGGATTGGCTATATATAAAGCTTAGATGGTGACTGATATGGATTCAGCGTGGGAGTAGGGGTTTTACTAAGAATTTAGAAATGTCACCACCACTTTTTTTAAGATTGCATGGCTATATGAAATATGAATGCAAAAAAGAATTAAAATGCATAATAGCTCTGTTAAAAAATGACATTTACAAACTGTTTGCCACCATATGAAAGTTTCTTCATAAATTTCTTGTTTTTTATTATATCTTTGTCTGTTATATGAAATATATTCTCCCATAGATTCATTTATTTATTTTTTACTTTATTGCCTTGGAGATTTAAAATTTCAGAGTTTAGTTTTTAAAGTCATACTTTTCAATACATTCTAATCCTTTTAAAATACCAATGTTAATATTTAACAAATATAGGATTTGGTTATTTCTAACATATAGACAAATATTGCTTTGTACTGAAAATTCAATCTAATCCAATACCCAGAAAGGTTTCATTTTTTAAAATGTATTTTGTATTTTGAAAATATATGTATTTTCAAATTTCATTTTTTAAAATGTATTTTGTATTTTGAAAATATATGTATTTTGCATTTGAAATTTTTTTAATTTGAAAAGTATTTTGTATTTTATGCTCTAAAACCTATGTAAGTTGTACTTTGTATCGAAAATACATTTTTAATGTATTTTGCCCAACTCTGTGTGTCTCAAACGTGGTAACTGGAGTCTATAATTTATATTCAAACTCATAGTTTGCGACTCTTCTGGCAGACGGTCGGAGGACTACGGTTCCAGCCTTGCAGAGTAAAGAAAAACATGATGTGTTCAATTTCTATATTTGTGACTGTGTAAAAAAAAATTTCTACAAAATTTCTTGGTTAGAAAACCTTTGTATTGTAAAGTAGTAAATTTGATAATGCAAATATTTTCCTTTGGGAAACAAAATCCAAAGACAAATTTTACATTTTACCCAGAGCTGTAAATTCCTAATATCAATCTACGACTTGCAAAACTATAACCGTGTGGATTTTCTTTCTTCCACTAAATTCCATGGTCACTTTTATTTAACACTATCTACAATGTTTACATATATTTATGCACTTATTATTTTATCTACCCAGAGACTGAATCTGTCACATCAGTGAAGGATATTATAACGTTGCTAAATTCAATATCTGTCACCAATATCAACTACAGCTTGATGAAGCATAACACCTTGAGAATAATGAACCAAAATGACGTAAGCAATGGCAAGTGTAGACTGTATTCTTATACAGTTAATTCTGCCATTTTTAATGAAACAGTCATTAGTATAATGGGAATACTATTGTTCTCGTAGGATGACCTAGTGTAGTTTTCAAAATAAACCATAATGTAAAGTGGAGTATGTTTGAAATAACCTTTGCGTATATCACCAGGATATAGAATATCAGTGACTAAACTGAATGAGCCATTTCACAACCAGCCTCTGCTTACGTAGTATCACCTTTGCACCTATTGACAGTTGTAATACAGAAAGTAAGTCTTGCATGGAGTCACTTTATACCACACTTGGCTAAACTGCGACTCTCCTATGTCTTCAATGCAGCTCTAGCCAAGGCCAAAAAAATATCGTTAACACAAACAAATTCTTTAATGCGAAAAGTAAAAACTTCACTTCGCTTAACGACTTTAGAACTGAAGAAGTGCACACTCTTCTCTTTTACGAGCATTCGCTCTCACGCTATGATTGACTGAGTTAGTCAGTTCGTTCCAAGACCTCTAGCTGAGCGGTCGCATATTCTTTTCATTGTTGTTTTAACTTGAATTATATTTCCCCTTTATTGTTAAATGGCAATGCTTCAAGTTTATTGTTAATAAACACGTTTTTGTTCCATTGTAAACTTGGATATGTCGTCTCATTTTCGGAAGTCTATTTTAAATGAAACCATTCGAATTTAGGTACCTATGATTTTATAAATATGTCAGAAAACAAGAAAAGAAGATATGAAGATGAAAATCGAAGCTTCAGATCTGAATGGGAAGAAGATTATGCATTCATCAATCGAAATGGAAAACCATTGTGCCTTATTTGCAATAAATCACGTGCTCAATATAAAGCAAGTAACTTAAAATGGCACCACGAACAAAACCATGGTAATTTTATTGCCAAATATCTGTATAATTCGATCATAAGCACTGACAAACTAAAATCTTTAACGTCTGGGCTACGTGGTCAGTAGAATTTATTGTCGTCATTTGTTAAAGAAAATAATACTGCGACCGAGGCTAGTTTTGCTATATCTTGGAATATTGCTCATGCTAAACGTCCATATATGGAGGGAGAATTTATAAAGAAGAATATTGAGGAAGTTGTAAAGTTTTTAGATCCCAATAATACAAAACTATTAAGGTTAATCTCGCAAATTCTAATTTAACGTTATACAACTGAACGACATATTACTGAAATCAGTAAAGATTGTGTAGAACAGCTGATAAAAAATATAAAAAAGAGTGTAGCATTCAGTTTAGCTCTTGACGAATCTATGGATATTCAAGATATTCCGCAATTAGCGATATTTATTTGATATGTGTCTGCAGATGTGACAGTCAATGAAGAATTACTAGATTTAGTACTGCTTAAAGATACCATTTGCAGGATCGATATCAAGAATGCACTTGATTTAATTATATTGAGAACTGGTATACATCTAAAAAAGCTTGGAAAAAAGTGTGGAAAATGATGGAGCATCTGCAATGTTGAGTAAACATACAGTTCTTGTCAGTCTTTTAAAAAGCGATCCCAAAATTCCAGATTTTCTACCTATCAATTGCATTATCCACTGCGAAAATCTGGTAGCAAAATTTTTTAAGTATGAAAATGTAATGAAAATCATTTTACAAATAGTCAATTACATTCGAACAAGTTCAAAAAACCATCGCCAATTCAAAAATTTTCTTGACAAGCTGGATCTAAGATCATTACAATGAATTACCTTTTTATTCTCTCATGAGATGGTTATTCACCTGTAATGTCTTAAGCTGCTTTGTTAACTTAATCGGCCCTATCACTAATTTTTTTAAAGAAAAGGAAAAACACTATCCATAATTGAAAGACGATTATTGGATACAAGATTTAATGTTATTGACTGACATAATGGAACATTTACAATCACTCAACTTAGAATTACAGGGTAAGCAGAAAATTATTGATGATCCTACTCAAAGAATTTTCAGTTTTAAAAACAAATGCTACTATTTAAACACAATTTGATGACAACAAACTTCAATCACTTTCCTCGGCTGAAAAGTTAAAAATTACAAATCGAAGATACAAAGCTTCAAGAATATCAAAACAAATTACAGGAATTGATGGACAATTTCAAACTAAGGTTTGAAGATTTAAAAAATTTTAAATCTTGCATCAATTTTCTTGTGAATCCATTTGAAATTAATATAATTAGTGACGACTTCACATTTTCTAAGTATTTGTTATCTGATAAACCTGCCGGAGAGATGGAATTAAAAGAAATTCAGGATGACCTGGGATTAAAGATGTGCCATACATCATCACACTCTGCAATAGAATTTTGGAAATTTGTTGCTGAGTCAAAATATCTTCTTTTAAAAAGTGCAGCGTGTAAATTGATTTCGATATTTGGTACAACGCACTGCTGTGAATCTTTGTATTCAACAATGAAATTTATTAAATTGAAGCACCATTCCCAGCTAACAAACGAACATTTAACTGAGCTTATTCATACAGCACTAACGAGTTATGAACCAGATTTTCAACAATTCGCAGTCAAGATACAAACATATACAACAACTGCATCTACCAGTAAAAAATACAAATTTTCTGTAAGTATTTTTAGTGTATATAAATGTATTTTTTAAAATAAATTATAAATGAAAATAAAGACCGTAAAATTTAAATATTACATAATTAAAACATTTGCCTAGTTGAGGCTCTCGAAATTCTGAGTTTAGGATTTGCAGCTTTTGTTGGGATAAAGTCTGGCCACCCCTGCTTTATGCTATTTTGGTGGTTTGATTATTATGCATACCAGATATGTACGCTACAGGCTTTTAAGTCTCTCACAGTTTATTCTGGTTGCAAACAGAGATAGCATCATTCTTTACCATTATGCAAATGCAACCATCAAAGTTTGACAGGACATATGGAGGAAGAGATTGTTGAAAATGTGTGGACAAATAATTGTCTTCCTGTGTGATAGTGCCATTTGCAATTTGTTGTAGAACTTGTTTAAAGCATATTTCACTACCACCTTACTAACACATAACATCTGTCAGAAAGAAAATCTTTCTGAACAGCAAGTACAACACTTTTCCTGTGTTTGTTGTAGTTTTGTGTAACTCAGCATAACAAGGCGAATCCTGCTGGTGATAGCTGTGCAAGATCTTCAAGAAAGCATGCAATCCATCAAATAGCTGATTGGCTGCTGACAGCTGCAACACCAGTAGGTGCCAACAATAACACAGCAATTTGTGAAAAAACACTTGAAATCTGTGAAGCCATTTTACAAATTACAGCATTTTTTATGGTTCCGGCTGATCCTTAAATAAGCACTTGTTTCTTGATAGTAGATCCATTATTTGAAATTTGTGTATCTAAGAAGTCGAAAATTGGTTGCTGCACCACATTAAATAAAATGTCTTGTGCAATACTACTGTGAGAAATTGATGTGTTGTCTTTTGATGATTCCACAAATTTTGGGTAGTCATGAATATTTTGGTATGTTTGCATACTGGCAGTCCAATTATGAGCTATGTCAATATCTTGTTTTTCTAATGTTACCACTAAAGGTAGTTGATTTGGCATTGCTTGCACAAACTCTAATAGTACTCATCTTCTTGAGTCTCTGCTTCATGCTCTTCAACCGAGTCAGCATTGTTTAAGTTTATCTCCAATGTTGCAGAGTGTCCATGTCTGCAAAAAGTCTCTTCCCAGGTTTCTATGTCATGCTTGATATCTTCTAGTGTACACCACGTGATGAATAGGATACAGAATTGCTTGTAGTATAGCTCACCACAAGTATTTGATGCTAAAAATATTTTGATATATCTTGTATGATTCTATGGTTGCGGCTTCTATCTACTATGATATTTCTTTCCCATCATATAATTCCACCTAACAAATTCAACCAATGTAAGGCTATTCCTCAAAGATGGATATGCTGTATAGTGATCTATGAACTGTAAATCAATATCATTGTCACTTCCAAGTTGAATGGGAATGTATTCGACATTTCCTATAAGAAGCTTACGGAATTGGTGGGAACTTGAATAATATTTGAAACCCATCATTATGTGTATTACTGCATAGACAGATATGTCCCATTCACCAATTACTGCCATCAGCATTTTATTTATAGCTGTTGTGACACAAGCTTCAAGATTTATGTTGGAGATGACATCTTTAAACACTTGTTTCAAATGCTATGATTGAGGCTCATGCTTAGACGTGCATTTAGTTAAGAAATTTAGCCAGTATTTTAGTTTTATGACAACCTTCATATACTATGCTAAATTTGACTAACAATGGCATTGCACTCAATAAAAAGCTCATCATTGCATTACGGCTTAAACTCCCAATCTTTTCCTGGCAGCTTTGTTAGCTCAGCGGTAGCTTTTATTTCTTTAGAAAACTTGAATTAGTACTGAAGTTGACTGCTTTCATGTGCAATTCGCAAGCAGCAATTAGGTGAACACTTTGTGTGTCTCTGGATATAGTTAGGTAGCTCAGATACCTGCTTGTCATTTATGATTACTTCAGTCCCTGCAAATACAAAAAATGGCCTTCAGCAAGTGGTATGTTATTTTGCGGATTAAGAGCAGTGACCAGATGATCGTAAAATGCCTGATACTAAAGTAAGTGTTCCTCTATTGCATTGTCAAAAGTCATTGGATCAGGTGCATCAGTGAGCCCTAGTAAACTGTCAACATGTGGGCTTCTACGATGCTGGAACTCATATCTAAACCAGCGATCTGTAATGCCGAAGAGATCTTAGAGTATATATTTAAAGAAGAACTCTAGGCAGTTCTTAAAGTATTCATCAGTTTTCAAGAGGTTGGCATTCAAAAACTTTTGCTGTTTGCATGTAATCTGCCACTTTGTTATTCCATCTAAATCAGATAGATGATCCAAGAAGCTAAGCTAAGTCTAGCTACTAGCATAATGAACACTGTTGGATAACCAATTTGTTCAATCATTGCTTGTAACCCCATAGGGCGTTAGTACCAAAGTAGATGACAACCACATATTTTTGATGCAAACCTTTTCAATAAGAGACAAATTCTCTGTAAGCAAAACCTCAATATCATAGGCAAGTACGGCATTTCCAAAATGTGCTTTATGTAAATAGATCTTTTTGATAGTATCTTGCCATTGCATAGTGTTCAGTGCAAAAAAATAGACAGTGGATCTTGTGCAAATCATGTATCGTCAAAGTAAAGTAAATACATAAAATAATCTCGATATGTGACCTTGATAGGCCATGTAGGATCATAAAAGTCAGCTGAGCCATATGGAAATAAATGTGGGAAAGCACAAACAATGTAACCTTGATATGTAAACTCATTAATTGACAATGTTTGATAGCCAGTTAACAACATTTCTTGCATCAGCAGCATTTGCAATCTGTTGTCTTTAAGCTGCAATGACAGGTGCTGGAACTCAGGTTTCAACATTGTCTATGTCTTTTGTAATGGGGCCTTGTTCGCTTTGCATCTCTTCATCGGTCATAAGACTTTAAAATGCATCAATAAGGAATCTGTCTTCTGGTAGTTGCAATAACATATGATTACCAATGATTATGTCTTTGTAAAACTTGTTACAGCATTTCAGGAAGAGCAACACACTCAAGGTATGTACTCGGTGAACATGAAATTTGCAATACCTGAAATTTATCCTTTTGTAAGACAAGCACTTGAAGCAAGATTGATATGTTGAGAATTGCAATATCGAACTTGGTAATATTTTATTGAACGCTGATAATATATTCTATAAAACGATATAGGCTGGGCTGTTCAGATATCGTAACATGATAAACTCTCATGGACTCATGCACGGATTCACACATGCGATTGACATTTGTTCAACAACTAACAAATTTTTCAGTGACTTGGGTACATTGCCAGGATCCATATTATTTCCAGGCAAAAACTTAAAAGGATCTTTCGTAGCTGCAGTGCATGTAAATTAAACAAACACGTCAGAATACAATACTTCTTGTTTGCAGTTGATGCAAACATTGTCAGTTAGGTTACTGAAATCATCTTCAAAATACGTAATTAAATTAGCTGCACTTGTACTGTTAGAGACTGCAACTAGAAATGCACAGCTTTGCTGCATAGTGAAGCACCATTGAACTCTTTTGGGATGATTTGAAGTGACAGATGCTCGTTGTTTGCTAGGCATTATAAATATAAGCATTAAAATACGAAAAATATCAGAAAAACATAAGGAAACTTCATTATTTACCAATTAAACAAGTAATAAGACTTTAACACTGCATAGGAAGCAGATCTTTATGATCCTATATAAAGACTACATTTTTTCAACTTATAATGCTGTATTGCATTAATAAGGCAATTAGCAGTTTATAGAGCATTTTAAAATAAATAAGAAAATGATAATGCATGCACTTGACACAGTTTTAAAACTTGCTGTACTACTATTATTTTAAGACCTTATTAGTTATTGTTTAGTGACCTATGAAAAATTCAGGACACAATAAAGTTTTTTGTGTGGAAGGTTTTAAGTTTTAACCCCTTCCTTTTACTTCATGTTTTTAACAATAAAATTAAGTGTTTAAGGATCCAAATAATTATCTGCTCTGATAGTCAAGTTGCTCTTATGGTTTTAGGGAAGTCTACTATGACGTCATCATTTGTTTGGGAGTGCTATACTGCCCTTTGTAAAATTGCTAGCAACAATCAAGTCATACTTTACTGGGTTCCTGGACATTCAGGCACTCCAGGTAATGAAATGGCTGATGAATTAGCTAGAAATGGTTCAAGTACACTTTTTGTTGGTCCCGAGCCAGCTTTGGGTGTTCCTAATGAACTGACTAGAAGAATTGTCTATGACATCTTCAGAAAGCTTCAGTGCGAGAACTGGCATAATACTAAGGGCCAAAGGCAGGCGAAAGAACTAAACTGTAAATGCCCTAACATGCGTCAAAAGGAATTATTCAAGCTCAGTAGAACTGGCATCAGAAGGGCTGTTGGGCTCCTTACTGGGCACTGCACCCTTAAAAGACACCTAAATATTATGGGTATCACTAAAGATTCGCTATGCAGAGGCTTCAATTATAGCGAAGAAACTGCCGCACACATACTTTGTGAATGTGAGGTGTTCTCCGCCCATAGGTTCGAGCACTTGGGTCGACATGTGATTGAACCCTGGGAGTTGTATGACATTTCTGTCAAGTGCCTGCTGATTTTTGCCTCAGCAACTGGTCTCTTTTCTTAAGGACCTTCTCATTTATGGGGTAGTACAATAGACCTCTGGTCACTGTGCTGAGCTCTCCTGGAGCCACCCACCTTCATGTCATTTATTCATTCATTCATTCATTCATTCAAGTGTTTAAGGGTTATAATTTCAATTTACAACAATGAAATCATTATTTAGTTGATTGGGTCAACATTTTAAGTGCTGCTTCTAACATTAAGTCTATGGGCTGATCGTCATCTGGATTTGATTGACTTCACATGCACGACTGATACATGATTTCAAAATGGGAACATCCTTAATGTTCCATATTTCATTTACGACCTCATTGGTCAAAATCAGTTCATTAGTCTAGGAGAAATTCAAATAACAGAAATGCTTTAAGAGTGGAAGTTAAAAGGCTTCGTTCACTTCACCTAATAAATAATAGACTATATGACAAAATAAGGGCAATAGCAAAATTGTACTAAATGATTTCAAAATTGTACTAAATGATTTCCTAGAAAAGTTTGTACAAGAAGGTGTCTATACGAACTTTATCTACTCCAAACACCACTTCTGACTAGGAGAATATTTAAGGAGATATGGGAGGTTAACACACTTAGGACTGGACATTATGTACTGTTTTCCTCACAGGATTCTAAAAGGGGATGTTATAATTTCCGTATTTTTTTAAGCATATTTATTCTTTAAATATCATAACATTTTTTTTTATTTGAAAGTTCACGTCTATTTACAAATATGCAAATAATTAAATAGTATCTGCATTAGAATTTTTGACAAAAATAATAATTTAGAAAGTTTTTATATTGAACAAAAGTTAGAAAGAACATAAGAAAGCTTCCTATTACAGAATCAAATTTATATATTCTTCCACCCAGCATTTATTTACAGCGCATATAAAGAAACAAACTTATTATATGCATTATTTAGAAAAATATACTTTGGCATGAAACATTTATGCTACACAGGCTAAATCAGTTTGCTAGACATGCTAAAAAAAAATTAGTCAGAAACTAGAAAAACATAGGTTAGATACCCATATGAAGCCACATATACTAAGGTCAACATGTTTAAGAGGAAGTTAGCAAAAATATTATTAAAAAAAAAAGAAATCTAAAAATGTGATTTTTAATAAATTCATTTTGTACTAAGAATTAGAGGGTTGAAATATCCAAAACTGAAAATTTTTCAATAAAGGAGTATGTTTCCTATAATTAGTGACAGTAAAAATTAATTTTAATAAAATTTTATAAATGAAAATCAATAATGACAATATAGAAAAAGCACAAATTAACTTCAAAATAGATAAATTTACTCACATCAGAAACAATACTATTTTGAAGAATAGGTAAAGTCTGAATTCGATGATTGTTCGTATCAGCAACAATTAACTTATCATCAATCATACATAGTCCACTTGGTTCAGAGAGTGAATAGTCACCTGGCATTGCATTTGAAGATCTTTTTCTTATATCAATAAGCTTTATCTAAAATTGTTAGCAAACATTGGAATTAACATTGGAATTTTTATTATTAAAATTGGATTTTTTTTTATTAACATCGGAATTTTTTTTTAATTTCAGTCATATGATCATTAAATTTATAATAAAACCATTTAAATGTCCAATATTAATTTTAAATTTGCAAATGCATTCAATTAAAATCTAATTTTGATTAATACATAATAAATAAATTATAAATGCACATAAACATGATACTCGTAAAAAAAACTGTTGCTTTTGTCACCATAAAAACTTACTTAAAACATTTTCTTAGAGATAGATGAAATACCAAGCAACTCATGTATGCCAAATTTTAGCTGACATAATAATGTTATGAACATGCAAAATGTCATCCTAAGATGCTCTTTTGAAAACCAAAATGAGAAAACACCTTTACTGATAGCCATTCCTATAGCATGAAATTAGGGTTGTCATATATTATTTGGTGCAGATTTCCAGTTTTAACGATTTATCGCAAATTTGGTGACTTTTCGAAAATTCGAGAACCTTCTCAAAATAACTAATATTCTTCGAGATTCGAGCCCCTTCTGGAAATTTGTATGAAGAGTATATAAAAAGAGACACTGCTTAGAGCAGGGTTTCTTAACCTGTGGTTCATGGACCCCTTGGGGATCCATGGGTCATATTTTGGGGGTCCGCCGACTGATCCTAATTTTTAAAATGTTTGCATCAATATTTAGCCAGCAGTGGTAACCCGGACCTACTTCATCCTTAGCGCGCTCTGTATGGCAACCCTGTTTCTTTTTCCGCTCCTCCGGAGAAGAGAATTTGAGGCGCTTTTTCGCGCATGTTCATTTATTTCTCTTTTGTTTTAGCCTTTTCATTGGTCGATAATTTGTTTGAGTTTGAAATAGTGGTATAATTTTAAACTTGATTCACGATTTTATTTCCGTTGGATCTGCCCTGGAGGTAAGATGTACATTTATTTTTGTCTTTCATCTGTTTGTGAGTAGCATATTTCTTTGGTGTTTTCTTAGCTTATATTATTGCTAAATGCTTGATTTCACTATGGAATTAGCTCTTGCTGAAGTTTTGAATGCGAAAAATAAATATTCAGTTGGCTATTTTAGTGTTTTACCAGTCATGGGTAAGAAAGCGTTGTTAGAATAATGTATGAAAGAGGGAATGATGTGTTCTTAATGATGTGTTCTTAATGTTTGTTCTTAATGTTTCATTTGATTATTTGATATTTTTTGTAGCCCAAAATGTCCAAAAAAAGGAAGTATGATGAAAATTATGTAAAATATGGATTCTGCTGCATGAAGGAATCGGACGGTGTTGAAAAGCCACAATGCTTTCTGTGTTGAAGACCCAGACCGACCGACTCGTCGACAAGGACAATGCTTTCTGTGTGGAAAAGTTTTAGCAAACGCCAGTATGAAACCGGCAAAATTGATAGAGCATCTCAAATCTCTTCATCCTGAAAATGCATCTAAAGATCTAGAATTTTTTACAAAGAAGAAAGCCCAGTTTTCGAAATCTGGAACATTAACCAAACTTGGATTTGGTATTCCACAAAAACCTTTGGTTGAGGCATCTTTCAGAGTTGCATATCGTATTGCCAAAAGTAAGAAACCGCATACTATTGGAGAGACATTAATTAAGCCATGTGCGCTGGAAATGGTTGAATTAGTTTGTGGACTGGAACAGAGAAAAAAAACTTGAGGCTATTCCATTGTCCAAGGATGTGATACATTCAAGAATAGTTTAAATTTCTTGCAATATCTTGAAACAGATCATCGATGAATTGAAAGCATCACCATTTCCCTTTAGTATGCAACTGGATGAAACTACAGACATCTCGAATTGTAGTCAACTTCTTGTTTTTGTTCGTTACGTGTCTGCTGATACTATCAAAGAAGAATTCTTATTTTGTGAGCCTCTTTTGCAAACTACAAAGGCAGTTGATGTTTTAGCAATTTTAAATGTTTTCTTTTCCAAACACGACTTCGACTGGAAACAAAAACTTCATTCACTTTGTACGGATGGAGCACCTGCGATGCTTGGCAATAAATCTGGTTTTGCCCATTTGGTAAAAAAAGAGGCTCCTAATGTTATTGTTACACATTGTTTTTTACATAGACATGCACTGGCTACAAAAACTCTTCCAACCAGCTTAAAAGAAGTATTGTCAATAGTTATTAAAACTGTGAATTTTATTAGAAGTAGAGCTCTTAATCATCGTCTTTTTAAAACACTGTGTCAAGAAATGAACGCAGAACATGAGGTACTTCTGTACCACACGGAAGTGCGCTGGCTGTCACGAGGGCAGGTTTTGAAATGAATTTTCATGTTGAAGACAGAAGTATCACTTTTTTTAGAAGAAAAAGATAACTCACTCTTCGAATATTTCAAGAAAAAAGATTTTATATGTAAATTGGCTTACCTGGCAGACATTTTTAACCACATGAATGATATATGTCTTTCAATTCAAGGGCCTGATACAACAATTATGGATGCCACTGAGAAACTACAGGCATTTTTATTGAAAATATCACTTTGGAAAATTAGAATTCAAAATGGGATATATGCAAACTGTCAAATGTTGGACGAAGTGCTTTTCAAAAATTGATCTCAGCAAGATAGTTTGTTATTGAATAACTTGAAAAATGAAATCTGTGAACATCTGGAAGTACTTCAAGTTTCATTTGAAAAATATTTCAATTCGGATGGAATAAATATAAAAGATGAGTTGTGGATTCGTAATCCTTTTCTTTGTGATATTGACTGTATCGATGACATGAACCTTGCCAAAGATGAGCTAATTGATTTGATAACAAAGTCGTTGTTAAAAATGGATTTCGATTCAAAAACTCTTGGAGAGTTTTGGTCTTCTTTAAGAGAAGCCTACCCATTGCTTGTAAAACGAGCTATGGCAGCCATTATTCCGTTTGCTACAGTATATCTTTGCGAAGCGGGATTTTCCACACTTGTCACAATAAAAACAAAACATCGAAATCGACTGAATGTCGAACATGATATGCGCGTTGCTTTGTCGAAAACCATCCCTCAATTCAATCTGTTAATCAAGGAAAAGCAGCAACAGCCTTCACATTAAAAATTTTAATTTCTTCAAATTTTTTATACTATTGAAATAAAAATATTAAAATAATTAAATAATAAAACAGAATATATTTTGTAATAAATGATGTTTAAGCAATTTTTTTTTCACAGAGGGGTCCGTGACATATTTAAAATTTTTAAAGTGGTCCATTGTGCCAAAAAGGTTAAGAAACACTGGCTTAGAGAGACACTGCATGATATGAGCAACATTGAATTGTGCTCATATCATGTCAATGTATTCTCATAATGTTTTGAAAATAGTATATACTATTTTATGAAATTAGCTGAGCATTAAATTGCTGTTTTACTGTACCTGACAGTGTTTTAGTAATCCTGTAAGATTGTTATCAAGCTATTTACTGTATATTGTTCTTGTTTGCGCTGTGCTTGTAAATAAACATATTAGTTATCCAGTGACTTGGACTCATTCTTGCATCCTGAGGGTACACCCAAAATTTCAGAAGATATGTCGTAACAAATTGGTGTCAGAAGTGGGATTTCTGGAAACTTGAGAAGCATATATAGCAGCGACTAGAAAAGTAATGGAGGAACAGTTGAAAAAGGTTATGGCTTTGATTAAAGCCATAAATGACAGACAAGAAATGATGGACAAAAAGATTGAATGAATGAATGATATGAAAGTGGGTGGCTCCAGGAGAGCCCAGCACATCGACCAGAGGTCTATTGTACTATCCCAGAAAAGTGAAGGTTCTTAAGAAAAGAGACCAGTAGGTGAGGTAAAAATAAGCAGGCACTTGACAGGAATGTCATACAACTCCCAGGCTTCGATCACATGTCGACCCAAGTGTTCGAACCTATGGACAGAGAGCACCTCACATTCAAAGTATGTGTACAGCAGTTTCTTCGCTATAATTACAGTCTCTGGATAGCGAATCCTTAGTGACACCCATAATATTTAGGTGTCTTTTAAGGGCGCAGTGCCCAGTAAGGAGCCCAACAGCCCTTCTGATGCCAGTTCTACTGAACTTGAATAATTCCTTTTGACACATGCTAGGGCATTTACAGTTTAGTTCTTTCGCCAGCCTTTGGCCCTTTGTATTACGCCAGTTCTTGCAATGAAGCTTTCTGAAGATGTCATAGACAATTCTTCTAGTCAGTCCATTAGGAACACCCAAACCTGGCTCGGGACCAACAAAAGGAGTACTTCAACCTTTTCTAGTCAATTCATCAGCCATCTCATTTCCTGCAATGCCCGAATGTCCAGGCACCCAGTAGAGTATGACTTGATTGTTGCTAGCAATTTTACCAAAGTGCAGTATAGCACTCCCAGACAAGGGATGACGTCATAGTAGACTTCCCTAAGAGCAGCCTGACTATCAGAGCAGATAAGTGTTTGGTTGTTCCTGTAATTCCTGTCATAGCAAATTCTACAACACATAAGAATGGCAAAAACCTCAGCCTGAAAGACAGTAGCATAACTGCCAAGAGGGTAAAACAGTTTTGCACCATCATCCGGACAACATACTCCAGCACCAGTACTAGTACCTAGCTTAGAGCCATCAGTTTACCATACAATACATTTCTTTTTATTGTAGGTAGGAGTCCTCTTCCAGTTATCCTGTGAAGGGACCTGAATTTCATAAGGCTTGTCAAATGTATATTTGACAAGAATACCATCAGATAGCATATGGAAATAAAGATGATTTATGACATTACTGTTTAGACCACTCCAAGATAAATACTTAAAAATCTAATCTTTCCAGTGTTTCAGATATTTAAGTCTGTTCATGCAGATGAGAGTCTCAACTTCAATGTGCATATAGAGTGGGTGCAATCCAAGCAAAAGTTCAAGAGTTGCAGTAGGAGTGGTTTTCATGCATCCACAGATCGCAATACACACCATCCTTTGAAGCCTAATTAAGTCTAATTTAGCAGTTTCACATCTTATTCTAGACCACCAAATAATGGAGCCATAGGTAATGATGGGGCAGATTACCATAGAGTAAATCCAATGGATAGCTATGGGATTCAATCCCTAGGTTTTTCCAATAGCATTTCTGCATGACCAGAAAATTCTTCTAGCTTTAGTTATGCAGTATTCAAAGTTTCTCTTCCAATTGAGACCCATATCAAAGTAGATTCTTAAGAATTTTACCTCCTTGGAGCAGATAAGCTTCTGACCAAAGAAGCATATGTCTCTAATATTAAGAATGCATTTTTTTTGTAAACACAGCCATAGCCGTCTTCTGCGAATTAATAGAGAAGCCTGCATTTTTGCACCATAACTCAACATTCCTAAGAGCAGTGGACATCATGTCAGAGACAGTATTACCAAATTTGCCTCTAGCAATGATTACAATATCATCAGCATATCCGACACTGGATACACTAGAACTAATTATGTTTTCCAAAAGAGAGTCTACAACTAAACACCAAAGAATTGGTGAAAGAACACCTCCCTGCAGACAGCCTGCCAAAGCATGCACCGTCATATTATCACCAAGTAAAGATGCACAGATGTACCTATTACATAACATATTCTTGATCCAACAAGAGATCAACACCTTTCCTATCAAGAGCATGTAGGATGGTGCCAATGGGCACTTTATCAGAAGCACCTTCAAAGTCAAGAAAAGTGGCAAGAGCAATTTCCTTAGCATTTAAGTTTCACTTCAGTATAAAGAAGAGACTCTAAAGGACAGTATCCATAGATTTACCCAGTTGATAGGCATGTTGAGAGTTAGACAGTGGCACAGAAGCCAGAATCACTTCCCCAATATACCTGTCAAAAAGCTTTTCAATAGTCTTTAGAAGAAAAAATGTAAGGCTAATAGGCCTGAAGGAATTTGCCTCATAATGATTATCTTTGCCAATCTTTGGAATAAAGATTACCTTTGTATGCCACTATGCAGATGGCACATGACCAAAGGCAATACAGGCTCTGTAAATTCTACAGAGAATGGGAGCAAGCAACTCAATTCCCTCCTGGAGAAGAATTGGAATGATGCCATCAATCCCCGGAGTTTTATAGGGTTTAAGAGAGTTAATTGCCCCCATAACCCTATCAAAAGTAACCACCCTCCTAGCAATACCCCACTTACTACTATCACAAGTGGAGTGAGCAAACAAAAAGATTAAAGTCGGACAAGACAAGATGAAAGAAATGATGAAAGCCGGATGAAATGGCATGAAAGCCAGACAAGAAATGGTGAAAGAAGAGATTAAAGTTATGAAAGAAGAAATTAATGAAAAAATGAAAATATGACAAGCCAAAATAAAAGAAGAAATTAAATCTATTCAAGCTGAAGTTAAAGAAATGATCAAAGATGTTCAAGTCATAATGAAAACCTGACAAGAAGAGGTGAAACAAAACATTAAATCCATGCAAGAAGAGGTGAGCCCAGACATTAAATCCATCCAAGAAAAGATGAAACAAGACATTACATTTGTACAAGCAGACATTAATGCCAGACAAAAAGAAATGAAAAATCTTGAAAAGAAATTACTGGCTTACGAGTGAAAATTGTGAATCACCAATACGGATTTTGACATTCAAAAACGATGTAAAGTAAAATGCCTACATATGATGGATAGTGCATTTGAACCCATTTGCAAGTACAAATGTGATCATCATTACAAGTGATGTAGCTTGCCGAATTAATGGTCAACTTCTTTATACGGCAACCTCTATCTCTTTGCACAGCTACTGGAGAAACAACAAATGTACAGAGAAAAATTGAAACTACCATTTCTGTCAGTGCGAGTCTTTATAATCATGTTAGTTATGTTGCGGACATTTATGTCCCATGCATTCACAGAATGGACTTTTTAAAAAAACATGGATTTGACCTAGATTTAAAAAATAATGAATTACACACAGCTACAAAAGAGATTCCTTTGTTTGGAAAAGAAATGGGATACATCCTAGAGTGTAACATAGTCAGTGCCGAAAATGTGTCGCTGCCTACACATAGTGAATGTTTGGTGAGAAACATCAGGGAAGACACATGGAATGGCAGTAACAGATATCTGGACTATAAAAAAAAGGAATTCTTGTGGGTGCAGCTCTTGTGGACGTTTCAAGAGAACACCTACCTCTCCAAATTGCAAACATTAGTGACAGGCCCAAAATAATTCATAAAAGGGAGCAGTTAGCTTAATGCTCTGTGGTAACTAGTGTAATGTGTGGTTGTCTAAAAGATAGAGACAGCAGTCCTGAACATCTAAGCATCATCTTAAGCAATCTCAGTGGATTAAATCATGCAGAACACGAGGCATGCAAAAGCCTCATTTCTAAATTCAGTGCAATCTTTTTGACTGCTTCGAAAGGCATGGGATGGGCTAAGCTAACAAGACATGGAATCAACATCAGTAACCAGTTCCCAATTAAACACGCTCCCCGAAGACTTCCACTCACTAAGAAAGAAGTATATAAGTTTCTAAAAGACATGCAGGAAAGTGGCATGATCAAACCATTATCAAGTCCTTGGGCTTCCCCAATCATGCAAAAGCCTCATTTCTAAATTCAGTGCAATCTTTTTGACTGCTTCGAAAGGCATGGGATGGGCTAAGCTAACAAGACATGGAATCAACATCAGTAACCAGTTCCCAATTAAACACGCTCCCCGAAGACTTCCACTCACTAAGAAAGAAGTATATAAGTTTCTAAAAGACATGCAGGAAAGTGACGTGATCAAACCATTATCAAGTCCTTGGGCTTCCCCAATCATCTTAGTGAAGAAGAAAGATGATTCTACAAGATTCTGCTCCGATTATAGAAGAATTAACATCCAAAGTACAATAAATAAAGAAACTTTGAAGTAAATTAAAACTCCAAAAGTTAGTGACTGATTCTTTTTTTTAATTCCCGTCCATTATGGCAATAATGTATAAGTAATATGAGAAACTTAGGGGAGTATTTTCACTCTTTGCATTTCTCTAGGAATGCAAAAAGTATAAATATTCTTCTAAGTATTATCCTTAAGTATATATAGTATCCCCTAAGTATAAGTCAAACCTGATAACTTGATAGTATAGTATCTTCTAAGTAATATTCCCCTCATTCTACTGAAGTTGAATATGGAAATATATGAATAAAAATGTAACATTTGGAGCACAATCTCCATCTCCCTATTTTACAAATTGTAGACAAATCTTGGACACAGTAGGTGACATCTTGATACTATTCATTGACTGCAATTAGGATACTATAAATGAAAAACAGTTGGAAACCATCCTGACCATCTAGTCAAAAATCAGCGAGAAAATATCTGTTTCTAAATTACAGTACTTGAGCCTAGGGATAAAAGCACTTAGCATTTGTGAAATTCCACAAATGCTTACACAGAATGAAATGTATATTGTTATAAAGATTAACTTCCCTGAATATTTAAGACAGGCAATATATTTGAAAGGCAGAATATATTTAAACAGGCAGTGGTTCTTCAGTAAAAGCAAGAGTTTGAGATATAATAGAGGATACTACTCTGTTTAGTTTTGATGAAAAGAAAAATGGTAGCAAATGTTTAAAACTTAAGAAACAATATATGTTATTATTTAAATACTTGGATACACTAAAATATACTAAAGAATATGTTATCTAAGTATCACTATATATTATTTGATGGTTTTGATTTACATGCAATATGCACAAAATCACCAAGATATTGTAAGAATTCTCGGAAAGAAATCAATTTTACGCAAGAGGTAAAAATTACAAAGTACCTTTTGATGTGAATAATATTGATGCCTGAGGTATCTATAATGGAAATCTGAATGTTATAAAAAATGAAAACAATTTTGATGCTTATATCTCCAAACATACTAGATATAAATGTAAATAATTTTTCTTGCTTCATTGTGCCCATTTATAAAGTAAATTTCAAGAATTAAGTCTACCAATGTTCTACAGCCACCATATCTGCAACAAAACATCTTACTCTTTATTTCATTCATATATTATAAATTTTAGCTAAAGGTTATCTGATGACTAATGATAATTGTGTAATTATCAATATTTTGAGAACTGACAGACATATTGTCTTTCATTGAAACGGAACTTAAATGTACTGTAGTTATTCATCTCATTCTGCGGCCATGGACTTATTAAAACATTTCTTTTAATTTTACTGAATGTTTTAAGCCCCTAAATCTTATCCAGACCAGAAGATACTGATATAACCCATAATTTGATATTTTTCCCTTGGTGCCCTAGTGGGGAAAAAAAATTCTTAACATTCCTTGCTGAAATTTTCACGTGTAAAATTTGCTGTAATAAGGAACACGTGTCCTGGTGTGGATTTTATAGTATGTTACAATACAGCTTTTTCTCTACTTGCCAATTATTTTATAACATGCCAAGTTTAAAACTATAAATTACTGAAATCAGAAAAATATATATGTTTTCATTGGTAAAAAATTTATAAAATTTAATTTGAATTTAACATTTAAGTATATTATCATGAATATCTAACATCTTTTAAACTTATATACAAATCATTATTCGAAATCTCCCTGTTTTAATTTTAAAACAGCAAAAGTAAAAGAAAAATATGTTAAATTCTAAATGCAACAAATAGATTACTGTCTAGAGGTGACAACTATATTAGTACTTAAAGTGGCATATGTATTATTAAGGACAGTAGCGTAGATACAGACCCACAGCCCTACGACAGCATGGGGAGGGGAGCTCAGGAGGTTTCAAGAGATTTGTGGGAATAATGTTAATGTATGATAACATGAGAACTAAATGGAAAGGGGTAGGGTGCAAAATTTCAAGCTACAGGGGGGTCGAAACCAATTCAAGCTCTGTGGGCAGGATAGCACAGTGGTTAAGGCACAAAGATTGCACTCAGAGGGCCCGAGTTCGATTCCCAGCTTTGCCCAAGCTATCTCAGTGTTTACATGGAGTATCGGCATGTATCTGCAAGTCCGAAAGTCCTTCTGAGAGGTTGGTTGGTGCCAGGGAAAGGAGAGTAAGGTCCCTGTGGATGTCACCCCACTGGGTTCCAGTCCAAATTGGAGGACAATTGGAGGGAGGAAGTCAAGCTCCGCCACTGCTTAAGGATGGTAAAAAATATATTAGCATAGCGAGTGGCAAAATATTACTATACTATGGTGATGCATACACATTAGTGCCTAGGGACGACATAGTCGGAAGTATTGCCAAGGAATTCATTTTCAAATCCAGAAGTCCAGCCCTTTACAAAATTTTCCCTCAAAAATTGTTTTGCCTCAGCACTTCCTCAATAAAACTTTAAAACCGAGAATCAAGGTATATATATATCCAAATTCCAGAAGCATAACTACAATAACTGGCACCCAAGATCAAGGTGTGAAATTGGTGCCCCTCCCCATAGACATGCATGTAGAAAATTAAATTCAGGAAAAAAATGATAAAAATGTTATGTAAAAGGTTATATTAAAAAAGTTATGTATCGCAAATTTTTCTTCATTGCTAGTTTTAATTTAATTTTTAAATGACATTTACAGCTTACACACTTCTAACGATACAGGTAGTACCTTAATGTTGAAAATACAGCCTTTAATTGATTTATTTCTTAAAATCTACAAATTTTCAAGTCAAGCTTTACTTGTAAAGAGAAATATTAGGTTTTCTTAAGTTCTCTTACTGCCCAAAGTCTATAACTTTTTATTTTGGTACTCTGTAAAAATGGCACCTTTATTAAAAAAGGAAATGTGTAGTTAACAAATTCTTTATTTTTTTATTTTTAAAATGATGTGAGCTTTTATTATGGCCTTTCGAAATTTGAAATCAATTGATACTTCAATTTTGATAAAATTATTATATATTATGAATTAAGTTTAATAATAACTTAAAATGTGGCTCTTTTAATTTGTGCTCCTCTACTCTAACACATGCATAGCAGATAACAGTCCTCTACATCAACCTTCAGTTCTGACCATCAAGAAGCAATTAGATCTAATAAGTGTTCTTTTGAAGTTGCTGTTTCTGGCTCTCAGAAATTTATAACTTTGTATGCGCTGTTTGTTCACAGGCGGTCTAATGTGATAGCAGCAGGGGGCAGCAGTTAAGCCAGTATGTTCACCAGACTCCTGACTACATATGTGTGTAAATACAAGTGCAGAATTCACTAAAAGTACAATAGTCTTTCCTCCAATGTTTTGAATTAAAAAATTGATCAATATTAAATATTTTTTTCATGCGTTTCATTTTTTGGCAAACTTTGGATTGAATTTTGCCACCCTAGAAAATCAGCTGCTTCTTCCGCTTCTAAGGAAATATAGCACTGTTTGTTATAAAGAAAGGCAGCTATCCACTGCCGAGAATCGACGACACATTAGAAACCCTCTTTGGGAACATGTGGTGCTCGACTCTAGATCTCAAGAGTGGCTACTGACAAATGGAAATTCATCCCATTGATTGAGAAAATACAACATTTACCACCGGTTAAGAACTCTAGTAGTTTAAAGTTGTGCATTTTGGACTTTGTATCCACAACATTCGAACGGCTAATGGGGACCATACTGAAAGGACTCTTCTGTGAATCCTGCCTTGCTGGAAGTTCATTTGATGAACACCAACAAAACCTTATGCAAGCATTTGAAAAATTGAAGAGTGCTAATTTAAAGTTAAATCCTTCAAACTGCAAACGGTTCCAGAAAGAAGTCACATATTTGGGACATATCTCTGAGAAGGGTGTAAGGACCAATCCTGACAAAATCAATGCTGTCAGAGAAATGGTGCAGACCAGACCTCAGGATCTTCATCAACTAAGAAGTTTCCTTGGCCTGTTCACCTATTACAGTCAGTTTGTAAAGAACATTTCAAACATCACCAGAGCCTTACATTGGTTAACAGAGAGGGATAAGAAATTTGAATTGTAGTGATGCCTTCAATCAGTTTAAGAAAATGCTGGTTTCAACTTCCATTCAGGCATATCCTCAACCAAAAGAGAGCTTTACACTAGATACTGATGCTAATGAAAAAGAAATAGGAGCTATTCTCTCCCAGAAAATAAGAGGGCAGGAACATGTCATTGCATACTTTAGTAAGTGCTTGTCGAAGCCCGAAAGAAATTATTGCATAACAAGGAAAGAACTGTTGGCAATTGTTAAATCTGTAGATAATTTCCATCAGTATCTCTACAGAAGGAAATTCCTATTGCAGACTATGAAGGAAATTCCATGCAGCTCTAAGCTGGCTCCACAGATTTCAGAACCCTGAAGGGTAGGTCACAAGTTGAATTCAGCAACTTCGAGAATACTACATGGACATTCGACACCGAAAGGGATCGTCTCACGGAAGCACTAATGCACTATTAAGATGACTTTGCCCTTTGAACTGTGCACATTGCTCTCATACTAAAATAAAGTTTGGAAACCGCATTTTAGTGATCATCTGGAAAGTTATCACTGACCATAGTTCAAATTCACCATCAGATCCCTGGAGTCACAGGTGCCAACTTTGAAAAATTTTGGGGGATGCTCAAAAATTAAAATGTCTTTAAATTTTTTTTTAATCATTCAGAAAAATTGTAGCTTATCATGAATTTTGAGGTCCAACATGGTTTGCAAAATTGACCAAGATGAAACATAAACCCATGCAGAACTTATATCCCCATCAGCGGTGTCTCCAGACCAAAATCCAGGAAGGGAGGGCAAATGGTCTTAAAAAACATAGTAACATAAATGAGAAAAGTATTTGCACTCTCATTTGCTAATTATTTCTGTTACTACTTATACAAAATGTATTTAATTGGACTTGTGCTCTCTTTATGAACTCATCTGCGATTAAATCCATGTTCAATTTGGCAGCTATCTCCTTGTGAACATGCAGAATAGCCACGCTATTTAGTCTCTGCTGCTTCATTGTAGATCTCAAGTAAGTCTTGAGTCATCGGAGAGTAAAAAAAGATCTTTCAGCTGTACAGAATGTAACCGAAACTGTTAATATTCAGTTTATTAATTTACAGAACTCTGGTATGAGAGAGTAGAGAGAAATGTTTTCTTTTCTATATTAAAAAATTTAGCTATATCGGCTATACTATCGGCGTTAATTTCTGCAGAATTGGCCTTAACTCTGTCCCAAAACATATCCCGGACAACCTTTTGCCATAAAAATCTGAACCATAAAAATATATTATTTGTTCTTCACTTTTAATTTTATTGAGGGCAAAGTTTTCAATCATGGAAAGATGCTCCATCATCTTTTTCTCAAATCTTGTTTTTAGGGAACTTATGACATTGCCCACTAATTGAAAGTAAATTTGACGATATCATTCTTTAGGTGACTGAAATTGATAGGATCACTTCCCTCGTCAAATCTTCTTGCAATTTTTCTAATCCGTGGAAGGACAGGATCTTCTAAATCCAATTCTATACCTTTTTTTATTACTTCTTCCTATAAATCCTCAAAATTCTTTTCCTCTCTCTGAGTCTGAAGAATGTTTTCTGGAGAGCAATATTTAATGTCTCCATTCTTTGAAAGACAAAAATAACAATTTTTGTCATAAAGAAAAATTCACATTCATGATTTTTTTTTTTCCTGCTTCACAAACTTTTGCTCCTGCTTCACAAACTTTCTTGCACATAACTTCGAGTGACTGTTTCATAATTTTTTTACAATGATGAAATGTACCTTCGAATTGTCAAAGTTTCACATCGCTGGTGGGGTCCTGGTATCAACAGATGGGATGGGATTGAACCATGGGTGAAGCAGAACTGTCACTAACAATCCCAGTCAATAAAAACAAATCTCAGAAAAAGAGCCATAAGAAGGTTCTTTCTAATTCTATTAAAGGACGAGGGAGTAAAAGAAGTGACTTAATTTTTTTTTCCTAGTATAGATCTTGAAACAAAGAATTTGACTTTGAAGGCGAAAATTTTTGTTCTGCAAAATCATTTTTAAATTAAAAAAATTAGTTAATGATAACATTTTGGAGGGTGGTCAAGCACCCGTGCACCCCCGCAGTCGGCGCCTATGCCTGGAGTGACAGAGAGCATCCTTGAGCTCAAAGAGAAGACAGAGATATCAAGCCAATCCTGATCCACAAAAAACAAGCAGGTGGACAACTTGGCAAAAAATTTCCTGTTTCCCATCTGAAACAAAACAATGCTGGGCACTGGAGAATTCTCTGCACTTGAGGAACAAAGTTGTATACTGTAAATGGGTGAGTGATAATGGAAAGAGTGTCAGATGGCAATTATTGCTCCTTCATTCTAGAGTGTCCAGCGTACTAAAATATATATGTGATAGCCCCACTAGAGGGCAATTTGTCATTAGTAAGACAATAAACAAAGTTCGTGAATGTTTCTTCTGGTGTAATGTGATATCTGATGTTAAGCGCTATTGAATGGAATGCAGTGTTGGGAAAGGATTTCAGAAGAAAACATGTGAGCCTCTTCAGTGTTATAATGTCGGAGCCCCTTTCGAGATAATTGTACTCAATGTTTTGGGGGCAGTACCACAAATTTGGACAATAACAAATATATCCAAGATCGTAATGGACTACTTCACAAAGTGGCCAGAAGCTTATGCAATCCCTGACCAAAAGTCTACATCATCAGTGTAGTTCTAACCTGGAACTGGATATGTTGTTACAGAGTTCCCTTATACATCCATTCTGACCAGGGAATGAACTTTAATTCTGGTATATTCACAGGATTGTGAAAACCACTTGGAATAAGTAAAACATAAAATTCTCCCCATGATCAATGCAATTTTAATATATGAGAACTGATATAAAATTATCTGACATAAGGGCAGGAAAAAAAATCTAGATCACATATTTAGTTCAAGTACTAATCTCTTCAAAATAGGACCCTTCTGAGTTCACACACTTCTCCCAGCAGTATTGCCACTTTTGGAAACATGTTTCAAAGTCCTTTTTTGGAATGTTCATGAGATGCTTCATTACATTTCTCTTGATGTCTTCTGCATCTTGAAATGTCTTTTCTTTGAGTGACATATTGAGTCTGGGAAATAGCCAAAAGTAGGTTGGGACCATGTCTGAGGAGTAGGGAGGTTGTTAAACCTGTGTAATGCTGTGTTTCCTAAAAAGTTCTGGATGAGGTGCGATGCGTGGGCTGGAGCATTATCATAATGGATCAACCAATCACAAGAGTTGAGGTCTCATATGTCTAAAAGAATCTTGTAGATGGCGGAAAACAGACAGGTTGAACTCCTTGTTGATGATTTGTCCTTGTGGAGAGTACTCATGATGTACTACACCATGATAATTGAAGACAATGGCCACCATAACCTTTAGATTTTGTGATATGTGTGCCTTCTTTGGCTGTGGAGACTCAGCCCAAGAGCCACTGAGGCACAGTCATCTCAATGAAGTGAGTTTTGCATTGAGATGACTGTGCCTTTGTCTCAGGATCATAACTATAGACCCAGGACTCATCTCCAGCTATGATTTTTTTCATACAGTCAGGATCAACGTTTGCACATTCCAGCATGTCACATGACACTTGCACACATTTTCCCGTCTGATCATGAGTGGAACAAATTTTGTGACAACACTGATTGTTAAGATTGTTAGTCAGAATTGCTTGCACTGTACCACATGAAATTCCTACATTGTTCTCAATTTCTCTAATTGTTACTCTATGGTCATCCTCACTATTTGCCACACTTTGTCAATTTTAGGGGGATTTCTGCTTGTTGAGGACCTGCTAGAATATCTGTCACTCTCGGGTGATGTTCAGCCATCATCATAAAATACTACTCTAATCTGTATTAATCAGATCTTAATCTGTATAACATCCATAACTCCATTACCAAAAGCCCTCATTATCTTTTCAATTGTCTCCGATTGCATATCACTAAATTTCAGTCAAAATTTAATGCAAATCCTTTGATTAACACATTCTGCCATTTTCACTCCAAACACAATTGCGATGAATACATGGTACATGTACTATTATCACAACTGCCCGACAGTGACTGCATGGCAGAATTGTCACAGAAAAAGTCACACATGCACAGTAGGGTAGAAGGTCAAATGACACATTAGTCCTGTTCACAAGCTGCAAAGGGTTGCCTCAATGAAAAAGAGGGTTGAATACTCTTTGATCAGCCCTCGTATCTGTACTATAAATTTCCATTTGACCATGCAGCTTGTTTGTTTGTATGTATGCACCATGATTTACAAAGCTAATACTTGGCCTAGAACCTCATGTTTTGTTTTAAAACTGAGCCAACAATCCAGAGAGTTGCTCGGATTTGCAACAACAAAAGCAAACTTGCTTGGACAAAAGCAACATACATCACTTATGAAAAAATGAGATTTCAGATTCAGAACTAATAGAGAAAATAGTATTCATCTTTTCTATTAGTTTTTAATCTAGAATCTCGCTTAAAAAAAAAAAAAGTATATAAAATGTTATAGACTGCAGTCAAACATTAAAAAGAAAAAACATGGATAGTTTTTATATGGATTCTTAAAAATGGACAAAATATGACAAAGTAACAAAACAGCACATTCTAAAACAGGATTTCCTCTATTAGATTTTGTACTTGAATCTGAAAGCTAAATGTGTGGAAATTGACAAATTACAGTTGACATTTTCAAAAATAAAATTTCAATTTTTTAAACATGTGATTATTTCCATATTATCCTAGTTTACTCCAAAAACCACAGTAATCTAATAAAAATTGCAATTGCCATAATTCTGATTATACCCCTATCCCTCCATTTTAATCATCTTAGACCCTTTTGCTTCAACTAACATACATCTTTTGCTCTTATTTAGAGTGCATGACACCTGCTGCATAGGTGTACCCAGATTGTATAAGTAGGCTGAATGGTGTACACCTGCTAAGCGGGCACTTATTAACAAAATAGTATAGTGGCTAAAGTGAACTGTGCCAAAAGGGGGTAAAAATTGGCTAATTAGGGTGTCTGCATGAGTGTACATGGATTGCATTAGAGGGTTGAGTGGCCTATATGCCCACTAGGTTGGCACTCATTAACAAAGGATGAGTATCAGCCAATGTACCCTGCATCAAATATGTTTATCTATTGCTGAAAAATATAAATAAACATTGTAATTCCTGATTCGCAAAATTTTTTTGAAGTATAATTCCTTTTTAAGTTTTGTTTTGTTCATGCATTTTGTTCCTATTTTGCTAAGGAAATTTTTCTAATAGTGATTGAATATGGGCATTATTTTAACTCTCCCATTAACAGTATAGTGCAGAGCTTGACAAATACCAGGCACCAGGTCACCGTGATGCATAAAAATTAGTGTTGATGACTGTAAATTTGGCAGATTACCAAGAAAAAATCATCGATTAGAGAAAATATAAATTTTCCTAATTGAGAGCTTTGCTCTACCCCATCTGAAGCGGGAATCAGCTTCACAGTGCCTCATTTCATGTGGGAAATAATGAACAGTTACCTCCCCATCTGAGACCAACCACTCACCCACATCCTTCAAGGAGCAATTTAAGATTCTGATAGTAGCTCTTTATCTGCACCATGGGTGAATCACATCATATGCACCAGATACTGAAGAAAGGTATCTGGGGGAAGAGGCTTTCACATGTGTTTTGAAGTATGCTTACCAATTGTAGTATCTTATAAATTTGTGCTTTTGTTTATTTATAAAATGTATTAAAATTGAAATGTAATTTGCCAGATAATACTGATAACGCATTCGAATTTAATGAGTTTCTCTGTTCGACGTACATCAGACAGAAATGATGAAAGTAACATTAATTACCATCACATGTCAGAATCGATGGTCATGAGTCAGCTGACATTTTAGAAAAAAAGGGTACGCTAGTTTATCTTGACCCAAAACCTGTTTAGCTGGAATCATGCAAAAAACTAGTTTATAGTAAAATTATGACAAATTGTAAAATAGACCTGAGGCAAGGTTTGGGAGAATAGCTGGAAATCGTTTAGCAACCAACCTCGCAGGGAGGCAATGGCCAATTTTAGATTGAAAATGGGTCATGATTGCCTGACTGAACACCTTAATAAGATAGGAATTCTCCCAATGAATGTGTACCCCATTTGTAGTGCTGGTGTTATGAACTCAGGTCACCTTTCAGTGTGCATGGGTTTAGATACTGATTCCCAGCAGCAAGGTGATGTTTGCAGACTGTATTGGGAAGTTAGAACTTTTATGAACTGCAACTGAGATCGCGACCCCCTCTTTGACCTCTTTTTATTGATCTTTGTGCTTGTTTGATTTGTAATATACTTGTTTTGTATTTAGTTAGTTTCCTCTATTCTGTATTTTTACCTTCGTATCATTGTGACATGTTAGTTATGTAATAGATTGATTTCCAATAAAGCCATATGTAATTATACAAACTTTTAACTCTGAGAAAAGAAAAAAGATTTCATATTATAGAATTATTAGCAACTAGAAAATACACTCAAGATTTAAGATAAGCGTTCGTGGCATAACTGTGTGTATACCGACACTACAGTTGTTTTATTTTATTTTGTTATAAGCCAGTGTATTGTTAAATCATTCTTTGACTTTTGAGAATTCGCTGAGAGTTCTAGTGTAGTTTTTATCAGAGATTTACAGAGATTAAATCATGGGAACATTCTAGAAAATGTACTCAGCATTGCCCAGAATTTAAGGTTTAAACTTTTAATTACAATTACACTCGAACTCACAAAGAATTCTTGTAAACTAAAGAATGTTTTAACATATATGCCTGCTTAAAATAATAACAAAAAAAAAGACACTGCACGGATGGTGTTAAGATAAAATCACTGCAGGATGGCCTGATATGTTCAACAAGCGTAATAGTACATATATTTTTTTAATTCACATATAGTCAATTATTAATCATATGGCTTTCATTAAAAGTTGGTGTGAAAGAGAATTTTTTGAAGTTTTCATTAGTGTTACGATGAAAACTTTGAAATAATATTTTTTGTAGCTAAAAAACGCATTCGTGTGAAAATAGTACTAAAACATAAAATAACTAAAAATGTAATTCAAATTTTAAAACAATAACACCGACGCACATTGTCCTGGGTCCTGAAGTACCTGTGTACCTAATTTCATGTACGTACGAAGTTTAGATTTTCTGCTACAGACGGCACAGAGTCATCTACCTTCCTTTTATTATTATAGATTGCACCAATGTTGCATGTTTCTACAGTATGTTGTGAAATAGACTACATTCAAATTAACCGACAGAATCATTCTCACAAAATAAATAAATCAAAGTACTTGAAATCACAAAAAAAGTTCTTTTAAACCTGAAACTTATCGCTATCTCAGTGAATTTTCATAGAATTTCTGTCAAATTTTTGTACAATACCCATAATGATACTATAAAACCAAATAAAAAATATTAGGAGAACATGCAGGGTCTGCAAATCAGTGCAAATCCTTTAAAAAGACTTCAAATATTGAAGACATCATTGGCTAAAAAATTTATAATTAATTAAAGGATGGGTTTATAAAATGATTTTGTTTTCTGAAGTAGTCTGTGATATATTTTGGAATTGCTGAAAAAAAAATTAATGTTGGATGGCATACACATTTTTGTATATCATAATATAAAAAACAGAGGGGTTTAAAATGCACAAAAAGTATATATATTTTTTAAATTCATTCAAATTTGTCAATTCATTGTATGGGCTCTGCTCAAAGTTTGTTTGAAAAAGAGTTTTTCAATCTTTCCCATGGTGTTAAGATAAAAACTCACAATGATAATATTTTAGAATGTTAAGGAATCAATTTGTATAAATATCGGCCTAAATCAGGGTAAAACATAAAATAACTAAAACCTAATTTGAAATTTAAAAAAATAATGCTATGGGGCACCTGTATACATTAAAAAGTACCTTTGTACTAAATTTTATGATCGTGCGATGCTTAGATTATGCACTATAGTCTGCACACACACATATAGATTGACATCCTCCATTATTATGTAAAACTAGAATAAATTACCTGCTTTTGTCCAGGTTCTAAATAAGCATAAGCATCCACAACTAAAATAATACATTTACAGATAACACCACTCAATTTCAAAATCACATGCAAACCAACTCAGTTTCTGAATAATTTTCTCCTTTAGTTTTAATCCAAATATCCACACATGCAAAATTTGTAGTTTAAGCACATGTTCAGTCGCGTACACAAAATTTTACCACTCCGTAACTGTGGAATACAAAACTAAGTGAAGGCATGGCTTAAACACCGCCATGAGTTGGGCATGTGCAGTCAATCGATCTGTAAAATCCATTGGACTTCATTTATGGTGTGAAGAGAATTCAAAATCTCAATTTTTATGTGTTTATTTAAATCACAACCCTAAAATGACATAGTAATTAAAAAAATATTCTTTTTTATTACAATGCCAAACATGCCAACTTTCCAAATAGAAAAAACAGGAGACTATTTTGTCACAAATATATTGTTTATGTATGACGCTTATTATTTGTTAAAAATTATACTATATATTTTTTATAAAAAAACATTAAAATACTGTACCATTTAAGTGCATTATGCTTTAAATTTATCTGAAAAAAAATTTCATTCTTTTGATTTCAAATTTATCTGTTTAGAATAGTGTTAGTAACAAAACATAAAAAAATAGCTTGATAATATTAATTCTTCATTAATTTATTAAATTTGAATGTCAATAAAAAAAAAAAAAATACTGCATTAAATATCAGGGGTAGCACTGGTAGAATAGGAAAATTCTGGAGACCACTTTTACAAAATATAAGGACAATTTCAAGGAAAAAAAATGATAGAACAAAAAACAAAATTTTAATCCGGTGGAAATTATTTTATAATGAATACAAGCATTTATGTTTTGTAAAGCACAAGTTTTAACTAAAGAAGATAACAAGTATTGATCTTTAATAAAAAAATATATAGTAATGAATTATATTCCTTCTAAAATGGTTGTCTTTTTATTTGCTTAAATCACTGCTTTAATACTACTTTTTGGAAAATATCACTTTACAGAGTTTATACCCATTTTTCAAAGTAGAACAATTTGTATTATGCAAATATAATTAAACAAAAAATCAACCTTAATAATTAGCTATAATATGAAAATAAGCTAGTTTAGTCAATCTAATATGCAACATTTAAAAGATGGAGATGGGTGGGAAAATATATTAATGTACTTAAGGCAATTCACGAGAACTAACTGAATTATGCAATCGCACTGTTTATGCGACCTTAATTAAGAAATTAACTATTATAATTAATCAAATTAGGAAAATATGCTAGTTCAATTAATCTAATATACAATATTAAGAAGATGGAGATAGATGGAAAAAGATACTAATGTACTCTCATCGATTACCGAAAACATAAACTGAATTGAGCAATCACACTGTTTATGTGAAAATAATTAAGAAATTAACCATAATAATTAATCAGAATATGAAAATAAGCTAGTTTAGTCAATCAAAAATGCAATATTTAGAAGAAGAATGGAAAAAGTTACTAATGTACTCTCAGCAAACTGAATTGTGCAATCACACTGTTTAAGCGAAATAAATGAAGAAAATAACATTTCATCAAATTTATGATGAATTAAACATAGACAACCTTTGAAGAAGCATATCTATTTCTTTCATAAAAGAATGATTGCGATCCTAATTTACATTACACATGGCCGTAAATCCCAGTTAATTTGATTGGCATTACTGTGCATGGGGCCCGTAAATTTACATTGGCCGAGACAGAAGGTAATTTTCCATAGAAAACTATGCAAATTCCATAATCCGTAGTATGAGATAAGGATGTTTCCTATAGAATCTACAGAGAATCTGTAGTAATCAGCACCTTTGCTTTTGAAATACGTAAAATTTCAGGAATTTCAGGATGGCATGTAAAAGATAAGGACATTTCAGGACACAAATATTTTTTTCAGGAATTTCAGGACAAGTACAACCCCAGAAATATCAATATAAAAAATTCTTGAATAATACATTTTAAATATTAATGTACAAAATTCTTGAATAAAACATTAAATCTCAAAGTAAATTCTTAACTTTTCCAATCATATCTACTTCGGCCACACAGTAAGTTACCGTAAGCCTTAGGGTTGGTCGTGTGGTCTGGGCCTTCCAATCATATCTACTTTTCTATGCAGTCACCAACCAACACATCAGTTTGTTTATCACCAAGTTTCAATTTTACAGATTCTGTTAACCACTAAATTAATTTTTTCTAGATCTAAGGATTTTAAAGTATGTTCTGAGTAACCCCGGAGTTCCGCAATGTTTTTTTTTTTTTTTTTTTTTTTTTTTTTTTTTTTACTGCATAATTATTACCACAATAGATATTTTCTCATTTGGAATTCTGCCAACGAACGGAATTTCAATATTGCTCCACGACTAAAAATATTTGAAAAATACTGTTCTAGATGATCAATCTCATGTAATTTCGGACTATCAGAAACAATATTCGCCATTCTAATTATCACATAAATAACTTAAATAAAAATCTGAAAACTAAACTAAAATTATACATTTCAATTAACAAAAGTTCATGAAAAAGATGGTTGTAATAAAAAAACTGTTGAAACAAAACACTTGCTTGTCCCATCTGAAGAAATTAAAACAAAACAACAAAATAGGAACATCAGAGAACAAAAAACAGCCATGAAATCAAAACAGCTGTGCACTCCATTTTTTCAAGACACCCGGCCAGATTGGAAGAAAGGAAATAAACAAACCTGACTCATAACAAAACACACAAAGAGCTATAATTGCTCCTGAAAGAAAACAAAACACACAAAGAGCTATAATTGCTCCTGAAAGAAAACAGACCACACATCTTGCTGCAATCCCGAGGACCTCACCTCACCTTGCACATCGAATTTCCACTATCCATCTCTTCCCTATCAGTATCTGAAATCCATATAGCTCTCCTTAGGCCATTATCATCGAGGACCAAACTGGCTTAACCCCTATACCTCTGAAATACTCCTGACTGAAATACTCCCGAGGTGCTCCGGTCTGCAATGCTTTTAGCTGTTGCTGTCAGTAGTGATTAAACACATCCTTTACCTTGTTCTGGTTTTGTTTCGGAACAAAAACAAATAGTCCCCCCCCCCCCAATAAAATATATGCTATATAATAAATAATGTATATGCTATGATTCCAAAAATGGTAGAAATCAGTGCTAAAAAAGCGGAAATTGGTGTTTCCGAGGAATTATACCATGTCTGGGTAATTGGTAAATTTCAAACAAAAAAAATGGAGAATTTCATTAGCAATCCAGAGGCCATGAATTAATGAAAATCCGGAGAGTTGGCATGTCTGCAATGCGGAGATATACACAACTTTTTGCCAAACTATAGGATAGTGCTAATTCTGTTGTTTTTCGAGGTGTTGAAATGAGTATCAGATAACCCCAAAAATGCAAATTTTGATGTATTTAAAAAATGAATAAACATAAAGGAATTGTCCTACAGATTTAATTCAAACATTCAACATTGTTGGAAAGAATGTTCTTCTGTTTTTCCGATGGTGTCAAGATGAAAACTCTGTGATAATATTTTCAGTCACCAAGGAACCAATTTTTGTGAAAATCACTCAAATTCATGCTAAAACATAAAATAACTAACAAACTAATTTGAATTTTCAAAAAAAAAATGTCACTAAGGTACATCAAATCGGGTCCTGAAGTACCTGTGTACTAGAGATGAGTTCAGACTCAATTTAGAGAACCAGATCTTGCCTAATCTCGATATATTCAAGCCTGAGTCCACTTGAGGCTTAATGTAAAATAAAGCCTGATTCCACCTGAGCACAAAATATGTTTTTAAATTTCTTACTTAACTACTACTACTTTTCAAAAATGTACATTTGTGAAAATCGATGATTTAGATATTAAACACAAAATAATGCATAAAAAATTACTTTCAGTGCTGAAGTTTAGGAATAATACGAAAATAGTCTCATGAGAGCTATCTAATGATATTAAATAGTAACTTTTGACTCTGATTTATTCTTACTGTTAAAAAAGACATGGAAGCATATTTATGAGATGAGAGTGCATTATAGCAATAGTCAATTGGTAGGATAATAGCAATGACAAAATTGACAAAGGAGGAGATATCATCCTAGCACAATTAGCCCCATTAGTTAAAATATATAAATCCTTTTCTGAAATGTTATTTCCTTAGTTTTGCAGCCTTTTACAATCAAAGAGATTTACAAATAGGTTTATTACAGTGCTCAACAAATTTCTCCTCAATCTAAAAGCCAGGCCAGACAGTTAGAAGTCTGCTTTTAATTTTACAGTATTTTACATTTTGGCTGGGAGGATGTGGCTGGGAATTGGTGGGAGGATGTTCCCACCATGATAGGAGAGGACCACTACTTCTGGCTGGCACTCTGCCGCTGGAGAATTTTTTACCACCAGCGATGCCTACACAAGTAGCCTTTCTTCCTCCTTTCCATCATCTCTCTCCTTCTCTTCCTACCCCTGCAGGTCCCTTTCCATACTTTTCTTTGGCCTGCGCAGGTCCTCTCTCTTTCTTTCCTTCTAAGCTCTCAGTAACTGGGGAATTGACTCAGTCTTTAAGTCTTGTGTCCTGGCCAACCAAGTCGTGGCCTCTTGCCCAATGGGCTCGCTGAATGTACTCTTCGTGATTCTGCCATTAGTTTAAGCATGCTGGGGTCCTGTACCAGCAATTTCTTCTATATTTGTGTATTTTCCACCTTAGTCGTGGCCCATCCTATGCTGAAGGCTAAGGCCTCATTCTAGTTTCTGGGGTATTGTCCCAGCCTTTTGTTATTTAGGTGTCCTCCCACCCTAGTAGTGGTTTCACAGGTCCAGCGCTGCCTGCTCAGCTCTGCACTTCACCCTCAACTAATCCCATTCTCTTTCAGCCCACTTTAATTGTTTTCCCCATGACTATGTTTTAACTTGCTTTGCCATGTTCTCTTTCAGGAAAGAAGTGTGCAGAGTCCATGGAAATATTGACATCCCTAAAGCCACAACATCTGCAGGACACCATCTGGTCTCTCAGGTTCTTGGCTTTGGCTCTAAACAGCCCCACCCTGTCATCCTATCAAGTAATCAGTCTCCTTTCAGCTTTCAGCTTCTTCTTCCAGATTTCTGGCTTCAGAATTCAAGCTCACTGGGCAGCCGCCCAAGGAGCCTCCCTCATGCTGCAGCTCATGAAGAAGTGTGTAAATGTTTGTTCCCTGCACACACTCTAGTTTATTTAGTTATATCACATTAGTTATGTCTGTTTTAGTTATGTCTGTATTTTATAGCTATAACTCTAGTTCATTATTTATTAAATACCCCTGCTAGTACATTAAGTCTGCCTAGAATGGCTATTGCTTACCAGATTTATTTTTCCCTGTCTTCTCCTTAGATTACTCGCCTCTTCCTCATCCAAACTGCTTTTTCTAGTTACTCTTAAATTAGAATTTCTCTTAAGTTAAGTTGGAGTTAGTTTCTAATTACACTTAAGTTCCTGTCTTATCTCCTATTAGCTTCTCCGTGGCCAGCTTATCCTTCCTGTTCTGAGCTATGCCTCCGGGTGTGGATTAAGGGTTAAAGAGAGGGCCTTCGTCCTAGGTTTCTACCTCTTTATCTGTTGTAACTCTATTATGTGTCTCTAAGTCTCTCCTTCTAGGCTCTTTGTCCTCCCACTGCCTTCTCTAATCTAAGTTCTCACCATTATGTAAGGTATTATCCCTCTCTTTGTCAACTCCTCTTCCTCTCTCTCACTGTTTTCTTTGTTGAGGACTAGTTTCCCTGCCAGGCCCTCCTTAGCCTTCTTTCTCTCTCTTTTCTTATGTTAAGTTAACCTGGCAGTACAGGCTTAAGCCCGGGTTACGACAGCATCTCTTTAAGTTGTATGCTGCCTCTGTATAACTACCAAGCAGTAAAAAGTTGAAATCCTCTGCAAAATTATCCAAAATTATGTAATGTGTGCCATTCTTCCTTGGCTCTTTTAGTTCCTCTAAGCAATCACTGCATTCAACGAAGCTATCGATTCCTGCTCTTCTTGGATGCCCCTGCCATCCATTATGGAGTCCATATGGAGTTGGAGTGTTTTCTCACTCAGGCTTCCTCACATTAGGGGAAATTCCCCTTACATCCCCTGAGTATTTCCGAAGCCGTAAGGCTCTAGGCTTCTGCTTTCAGAGCTGATCCCGGGGGGAGGGGGGGGGGATTTTTGTGGTTCTGAGGTCTCAAATTCTATTCTTGGCATTGAGTCCCTTCCCGGCCTCGCCTTTTGGTCAATATACCATCTGTCCTCTCATGGGCTTCAGCTCTGTTGAGTTATCCTGGGACAATACCCAGTGGTGTGGAATTAAACCTGTAAACTGAGAGGTACATCAGGTCCACACTGCTGGCTCTCAGTATTTTGCATTTTGATGACGTCTGTTATAAAGAGCTTATGATAAATAGTTACACTGGTTTAACTACACATAGAGGTTGACACTATCCTTTAAAATATTTTAATTTAATTTTCATTATTTGAAATTTAAATTTATAAGGAAAGCAAAAAAATAGTATATTTATTAACATAATATATGCATATTCAATTTTTCAGCATTATTTTTACATTAGCAGTTTCACTGTGCATATATGAAATCATATTGCACTTTATTTGCACTGACTATGTATATGGCTTTTGGTTTTTGAAGTAAAGTACATCTACAATTTTTAAAGAATTAAAATCTGTCACAGACAGATCGTTCATACTGATCATCATTAAGTCACTTAGACTTTTAATTTCCATTGATGATCTGAATTTTGTTTTTATTAGGCACATAAAACTGAAGCCTCTTTCACAGCATACTGTAGAAACATGTAACAGACACAATCTATAATATTAAAAGGAATATATAATCTATAATATTAAATAGAATTTGTTTGTGTCTCTGTGTCGTCTGTAGCAGAAAATTGAAACATTGCAGTCGTGAAATTTGGTACACAGGTACTTCAGACCCAGGGTGATACGTCTCTGTGTTATTTTTTTGAAATTTGGATTCGTTTTTAGTTACTTTACGTTTTAGTGCAATTTTCAGACAAATGCATTTCTTAGCGACAGAAAACTATATTTCAGAGTTTCCATATTAATACCATCGAAAGGATTGAAAAATTATGTTTCAAACCAACTATGAATGGAATCCATATGATTAATAGTTGAATTTTTATAAATATTTAAAAAATATATACTTTTTGCTTGTTGAAAATATCAGGTGCCCGGGCTAAGATATTTTCACAGAGTTTCTATCTTAACATCATCAGTGCAGCAAATTTTTTTTAAATTATAAGCAGGCATGTAATACAAAAAAATTTTTAATTTTCAAAAATTCTTTGTGAGTTCAGGTGTAATTCTAATCAAAGGATTGCATCTTAAACTCTGGGCAATGTCGAAAACATTTTCTATAACATTCCTGCATTTCCTGGGATTTTAGATGCAAATCTTTGATAAAAACTACACTAGAACTTGCAGCAAATCCCCCAAAACTAAAGAATGTTTTAACAATACACTCGCCTATAACAAAAATAAAATAAAACAACTGTTGTGTTTGTGCATGGCATAACCGTTCATCTTAAATCCTGGCCAATACTAGGTACATTTTCTAGTTGATAATAATACTCCTATAATAGGAAATCTTTCCTCATTGCTCAGAGTTAAAAGTTCATATAATTAATGTTATTTTCATCATTTCTGTCCGACATAAGTAGAAAAAATAAACTCGTTAAATGCAACAGCTTTGTTGCTTTATCAGTTTTATCTGGCAAATTATATTTCATTTTTAATATATTTTATAAATAAACAAAAGTACAAATTTGTAAGATGCTATGATCGGTAAATAAGTTTACTTCAAAGCAAGTGCAAAAGACTCGAGAACTGCTGACTGTTGCAATTGTGAAGTCTTTTTTCCCAGATACCTTTCTTATGGTGCTTGGTCCATGTGATACGACTCATCCATGGTGTGGGCGGGTCTCGGATAGGGAGATAACTATTCATTATTTCACACATAAAATGAGGTACTGTGAATCTGATTCCCACTGCAGATGGGGTTGAGAAAAGTACTTAACAAGGAAAATTTATATTTTTTCTAATCAATAGTTTTTTTTTTTGTCGATCTGCCAAATCCTCAGAGCATTACACCCCAGAGTCAGAATATGACCTGAGTATAAGCAATACAAAAGTTATTTAAACAGAGCAATAAAACACAAAAGTAGGAATACAATATAGTATAAGACCCCTTACTCATCTATTCATAAATTTCACCAGATAAACTTTATTTGTCAACTATCAGCCATCAACAATATCTGAGACACACTGGCACTATTTTTGAACTCTGCTTTATTATTTTAATTATTCAACCCCCCCCCCCCCCCTATGAGTTGCCAACTGACTGAAGATGCTGTCTGACAGATTCAATAGGTTGTCAATAATAAACAACAATGTCACATTTTACTACACACTTCCTAACAAACTAACAAAGAATGATTTCATCATGGAAAAGAATGATTTCATCATGGATCAACAAACCATCCCATGTACCAAGTGTTCGACTTCAAATACGATTTAAAACACCTGATAGCAATAAATTTTTAGTAATAAAATAAAATGTAATTATCTTTGATTTCTGAGTTTCATCAACACTTTTTAGTCATTAACCCCTTGCCTGTAGAGTATATTTCAGGAAAGTGGGTCAAAAATGGAAAAAGAAAAATTTTATGCTTCAGTTTTGTCTATTATAACATTTAAAAAGGTTAAAAAAATTTTATTTTGTAAAAATATAAATTTTTATATGAAATAACTACTATATTTAATATTTTGACATACATGTGGAAAATTAATGAATTATATTCATATTTTACTCAAAATTGTTTAATTATAGCAAAATAAATCAAATAATCTTTTGAATTTCACAAATCATTTCACAGAATCATTTTTCAGAATTTCACAAATCTTTTATAGTATGATATATACGAAAAATATGACCCGGCACACAAGCCGACATCACACTCTTTACAATAAACTCGGTTTATAACCCGCCTAATCAAGCTAGCTGATCCCGCCTACTTCCAAAAAAAATGTGGACAAGTATCGCCATCTGTTGGAAAAACAATGAACTACATTGTACAGCATTTGGTAAGGCAAAACGGACTCAATTCGGGATCAACGGAATAGAAACACTGATTTTTCGCTTGCTCGAAGTCAGTTCGGGCATTCCAAATTTGGCGCAGAAGGGTTGCCCGAACTGGATTCGGGTGGCACAGGCAAGGGGTTAAGTATTTAAAATAAATATCAAATAAATAAAAGAAAATTAATAGTTTGGAGACCAGGTCTAAATTGCACTTAATATAGAGTGCAATGTAGTGTAGAGCCAAATCATAATTTGGACCTGCTTTCGGGCTGATCCTGTCTAATTTCAACTGTGTATCAAATTTCATGACCATATGACTTTTAGATTTCGCACAGCAGATGACACACAGAGAAACAGAGACAAACATATCCCTTTATTATGTAAGATATATTTAGTATTGATTCAAAATCACAATTTAAAATAAAAATGTGTATTGAAGGCACTTCAAAAATAGTCAAGTCACATTATTATGACCACCTCCTACCTTTGACCTCAAGAATGCATAGTCAATAAACAAATGCATCTGTCAAGGTTAAACTTTGTAGGTATATGAGGTAGGATGTTGGAAACTTCCCAAGATAACAATCGTGGCTGTCATCAGGGCCTTATTAAGGCCTAGGGATGCCCGGGGCCAAAAATCAAGGGATGACTCTCAACCACATCTCCCTCCCCTCCAAGAAGAAATACTTCCATTGCATTTTTACATTTTTGTGCATGGACAAAACTACTTTTTAACCACATTTTATATAGGCGACATGACATATTCATGTTATACTTTGTTGAATTGTTTTAGTAAGTTTAATTTGATTTAAATCTGTTCAAAAACTAAAATTGATATTAAATTAAAAAATGTGTACATATTGTGTATGACATTGTCAAATATTCGAAAAGATCAGAGGTGTTGTGTCATGTATAACATTGTATAATTGAGCTAAATTTAGTTTTGAATGACTCAGTAGTGTTACGAACATGAAAAATGCCTTCACTGGAAGCTCTTCTGAAAGCCAAACAGAAAAAACACAGTACATGCAGCCATTTCTATGACATAAATCTAAAGTTGAATCTATATCAGGATTATTGGTTCAAGCTTGCTATATTTGGTGATTTATAACTAATTTTGTGACTTTTCGCGACATTTGGAATATTCGAAATTCTGTTCGAAATAACGAATATTCTATGAGACACTATATGATCAAAAGTATCTGGACACTTTGGATGTTAGAATGATTTTCAAATTTCTAAACAAATACTTGGCGAAGTGTTCTGTAACTTTGACGATGTGAAGAACATGCCTGAATATACACTTTCCAGTAAAGTTTCGGTGACTTGTTCATTTAGGAGACCACCAAGATACTGAAAAAGGGTGGAAATATATTTGATCACCCTGTATCATAAAAAGCTGGAAATGATTTGTAACTTTCACAAAATAGTTAACTAGCTTTGTTCAATGTGTATAAGCATTTTTGTAAAACAAAAATGTATATTCATGAAGATATAAACGTTTCTTTAGAAAAACATTATACTTCAATTGAAAATTAAGCATTGAATAGATGATGCAATATAAGCATTTGAGGATACTAAGTTTTTACTGCAGAGCTGCAAAACATAGCAATAGTTTTCTTTCCTGATTTTGTAATAAATACTATAGGGCAACGTCTATAAAAAATCCACTGGAATATCGTGAAAATTCACAAAGATATCGACGATATAGTAGTCAGTTTTTCTCTGACTCTCTGAAAGTACCTGGATGATAAGGGGGTTACCACAAATTGACATTTTAAATCGCAAATCTACAGGATAGTTAAACTGGAGTAAATACAATTAACTAATATACTAAATACATATATACAATCTGATCAAAACTATCCAGACACCTGTATGTTTTGCTTCTCTTTCAGAAAACTCACAAATTATGCAGTGGGGCCACCTTTTGTTGCAATGACAGCTGGCACTCTATCAGAGAGGCTATTCGCCAGTTTCTGGAATGTTGCAGCAAGAATTGCATGCCATTCTTTCAAAAGAATACTAGTCAGTTCTACAGCCGATGTGGGGCATTTTGGCCTAGCTCGCAGTCGAAATTCCAATTCATACTATAGGTGTTCTATGGGATTGAGGTCTGGGCTCTGAGCAGGTTAGTCAAATTCCTCAATATCCATGTCAGCAAACCAGCTCTGCACAGCCCGTGCTTTGTGGACAGAAGCACGATCTTGTTGAAAGAAGAATGGACCCACTCCAAACTGTTACCACAATGTAGACAGCATGGAATTGTCCAAAATGTCGAGATATCCTTCATCTTTAGTTCCCTTCACAGAAATAAGAGGGCCAAGCCCTAACCATGAGAAACAGCCCCAAACCATTATGCTTCCACCACCAAACTTAACTTGTGGCACAATACAGTCATATAAAAGGTATTCACCCGGCATTCTCCACACCCAGATTTTACCATCCGATTGCTAGAGAGTGTACCGTGATTCATTACTATATAACACTTGATACCATTGCAAAAGGCTCCATTTTTTGCAAGCTTTGCACCATGGTAAGCAAAGCTTGGCATTGGTTGTGGTAATGCTTGGTTTATATGTAGCTGCTCGTCCATGAAAACCAAGACTTCACAGCTCCCGACGAACTGTCATTGTGCATCCAGAGGCTTCCTGAAATTCTGAATATACTATTTCTGCCAATTCCATGCGGTTCGCTTTCAGAACTCTCTTCAGCACTCTGCGGTCGTTTTCTACTAGACTGAATGGTCGACTAGGTCGTACATGCACAGTTGTTGTTCTTGAGACCCAAACCATCCAACCTACCAGAAAGGTGTAAAGTAACTGTTGCACATGCACAGTTGTAGTGCCTGTACATTTCCACATTACAATAACATCATTTACAGTGGAACGGGCCACTCATAACATGACAGAAATCTCACGAACAGGTTTTCCACAGCGGTGACAGCCAATCACTTCACCATGTTCAAGCTCATTTAGCTCACGTTTTCCTCTCATTTTACTTTTCTGACTTTGAAATTAAATCTGTTAACTCGTCTGACTTCTTTTATACTTGTCTGAGAGTTAGAAATTTGACATCACTGGCAGAATCCACCACGTACAGGGGTGTCCGGAGATTTTTGATCATTATATGCATAAAATTGGACTAGTTCATTTTCAGAACAGGGGTGTCTGATAAATTTATAAAATGTCAATTTGTGGAAACCCCCTTATCATCCAGGTACTTTCAGAGAGTCAGAGAAAAACTGATCACTATATTGTCGATGTCTTTGTGAATTTTCATGATATTCCAGTGGATTTTTTATAGACATTGTCCTACAGTATTCATTACAAAATCATGAAAGAAAACTATTGCTAGTTTTGCACCTGCGCAGTAAAAACTTAGTATCATTAAATACTTATATCTCATCATTTATTCAATGCTTTAATTTTCGATTGAAGAATAATGTTTTTCTTGGATGTTGACAAATGTTCTGTAAGTTTCGTGAAATATGATTGAAACCTATGGATATTGTAAGCAAAAAACATGCAACAAAATTTTTTTTTTTTTAAAGAAACATTTATATCTTCATGAATATAAGTTTTTGTTTTACGAAAATGCTTATACACATTGAACAAAGCTAGTTAACTATTTTGTGAAAGTTACAAATCATTTCCAGCTTTTTATGATACAGGGTGATTAAATATATTTTCCTTCTTTTTCAATATCTCGATGGTCCCCTAAATGCACAAGTCACTGAAACTTTACTAAAAGGCATGCGTTCAAGCATGTTCTTCCCATTGCCAAAGTTACAGAACACTTCGCTAAGTATTTGTTTAGAAATTCGAAAAACATTCTAACATTCAAAGTGTCCAGATACTTTTGATCATATAGTGTAAGAGCCTCTTCTGAAAGTTTTTACTAAGAGTATATAACAGGAATCACCACTCAGTTGGAGCAGTTGGCATGATACGAGCTACATTGAATTGTGAGATATGTTAATGTTTTGAGAATAGTATCCTCTGTTTTGTGAAATTAGTAGAGCATTTAATTGCTGTTTTACTGTACTCGACAGTTGTTTAGCGATCTTGTGAGATAGTTATTGAGATATTTGCTATATATTGCTCTTGTTTACACTGTGCTTGTAAATAAAATTGTTAGTTAACCAGAAATTAGAACTCATTCTTGTATCCTAAGAGTACAGCATCCATGATTCCAGAGAGTAGTACATCGTAAGAAACTGGTGTCAGAAGTAGGATTCCTGCAAATTTGCGAAAAAGTGAAACAAGAGATTAAATCCAGACAAGAGGAGATGAAAGTCGGACAAGAAATGATGAAAGAAGAAATTAAAGTCTTGAAATAGGATATTAAGGAAAGAATGAAAATGGGACAAACCAAAATAAAGGAAGAAATTAAATCTGTTCAATCTGAAGTAAAAGAAGAAATCAAAGCTGTTGAAACTGAAATGGAAACTGGACAAGAGGTGAAACAAAGCATTAAATCCACCCAAAAAGAGATGAGACAAAACATTAAATCCATACAAGAAAAGATGAAACAAGACATTAAACCCATACAAGAAAAGATGAAACAAGACATTACATGCATACAAGATTCATACAAGAAGAGATGAAAAAGCTTGAAAAAAGATTACTGGCTGTTGAGCAAAAATCAGCAGTCGCCAATATGGATTTATACATTTTGACATCATATAAAGTAAAATCGGCTGCATATGACAGACAGAGCATATGGAGGAATTTTTGGGCACAATTTGACATCATTGCAGAAGTGAATGAATGAGATGGAAAGATAAAAAGCCTGCTAACTCACTGCTTCCCTTCAAAGTCCTATGGCTAATGTTCTACAGATGCTCCCAACCGAGAAACGTCTGGATTTCGTAGCCCTAGCGAATGCCCTGGAACTCCACTATGGGGAGAATAAATTGAAAGAAACCAACAGAGTTCAACTGAAGTCTTGTTGCTAAAAATCTGGTGAGAGCTTACAGGAGTTGGTGTCGGACATTGAAAGACTTCACAATTATCCATTGCAAATTGCTCCATGGATGTTCATGAATGCTTTGCAGTCCAATATTTTATAAATGCCATTCGTGACTCAGAAATTCTGCATGCTATTCTTATGGCCGAATACACTAATTTGAGAGCTGCACTGACTATAGCCAGCAAGTTTGAAACACCAGGCCTATCATGAACTTCACCAATTCATAGTGCATGGTGCGACTGTCATACCGCCAAAATTGTCCGTGAGTGGTTTGAAGAGCACATACAAGATTTCCAGTTCCTTCTCTGGCCTCTGAATTCCCCAGATCTTAACCTGATCGAGCACATTTGGGACCACCTTGATCGAAATGTTTGACGACTGGATCCACCACCATACACCTGAGAGCAAATGCTGAACGCACTGTAGTCTGCATAAATCCAAATACCTTTACTAACCATTCAACACTTTATTAAATCACTCCCATCCGTGTTGCTATCCGTGTTGCTAGAAGTGGTTATTCTGGGTATTAGCAAGTGGTTATTCTGGATATTAGCAGGTGGTTATTCTGGATATTAGCAGGTGATTATAATAATGTGACTCTACTGTTTTGTCACAAAAGGTAACAATACCAAAACTGGCCCTATTTGAAAAGTATGTTGCAAATTAGTCAAGAAAATATTTTTTTAAATATAAAGGAATAAAGAAAATTTTGAACATATTTCATATAATATCTTAATAGTTGATGCTACTTTTTCTATTTAATATGGATCAAATGAAAAGGATATACTTTAGAATAGATTATTTTACAACAATATGAAGATTATAAATACAGACCATTAGATATGTGAAATCAAATAGCTTCTTAATAGTACAATTGGAAAATAAAGCTCAAAATTATAGAATAACATGTTATATACATAAAATATTTCATTAACAATAACTGGGTGATTCTAAATCAATTTTCACTGAAAAACTTACTTTATGATTGTATGTATCAGCAACAGCCAAAAGTCTGGAACTTAGCACACAAATTCCCATGGGATGTTGCAATTGAGCATGGTGGAATGTTCCATCTCTATCTCCAAAACAAAAGAGATCCTGCAGAATTAAAAGAAATACATTAGAACTTCAAAAAATTATGAGAATATTCATAACTTCTCACAATTCTTAAAGCAGTAATAAAACATGTCCAGAACAATCATAGCCTCTCACAATTTTCAAATATGTAACTAAAACATATGTCCAAAACTTAATTGCTATACAGTTAAGATTATTTTATAAAGTTCTCAAAAAAAACCATTGATATGGTCATTTTTTAGAAGTTCTAATGTATTTTCTAGATAAAAGAAAAGTTAGTTGTTTCCTTTTGGTTAATTCTAGTTTTATTTTACAGTTTAACCCACACTGATCTGATAAACAGCGTTAGGAAAAATCCTGCAATGACTAGTTGTTGTTGTTGAGACCCAGACCGTCCGACCTACCAGAAAGGTGTAAGGTAACCATTTGGACGGCCGGGAAGTGCCACCCAATTTTGACCAGAACCCAGTGGGGGGGGCATCCACAGGGACCTACCCTCCTTCCCCTACCACCAACCTCTCGGAAGGACTTATGGACCCACATGTTTAACATGATCGTACTCCGCATGAACACGGCGGCAGTTGTTGCAGCTTGCAAATCCAGCACGCAAACCACCGGGCTACCGCGCCCGAAATGTGCCAACAGCACGCAGTGTTCCCAGGTGGTCACCCACCCAAGTACTAACTGCGCCCGATGCAGGGCTAGAAGCCAATTTTCTTCAAAAAAAAAAGGAAAACTAGGAATTCTTATAGGGAAAAAAAAGGAAAAAAAAGGACAAAGTTTTTTACGAAACAATTAAAAAAAAATGCTCAATTAACTTACAGCTGAAGGTTAATAAGTAAATTGCAGTTCGCACCTTGGAAAAAAAACATGAAAATTATAAAATGAAATTGTAACTTTAAATGTAATATTTATTGCTGCATGGCTTTAAAAACAACTGTCTCATTACTGATACATTAAGCAATAGCACTGCATTGGAACACAAATTAAAGTTGGAGAATAGCTTCAAAATGAGGTTTTTATTTCCCCCCCCCCCCCCCCCCCACCGAATTGTAACACTTAATATTTTAATTATGTAAAGATGATTGCAATTTGTTCCTTTTGTCCTGTGCCTTATTCAGTTCCACAGTAATTTCTTGTATCTTGCCAGTAGCTGCATCAATCATAGTAGATGCAATTCTCATGTCATTGAAATCTTTTTTCTTTAGGGCTGTTTGCAAACGTTTATTCCCCTCAGCCAGACAGTTTTGCGCTGCAAACAGTTCATCTTTTAAAATTTTAATTGCATTATCAATTTCTTTAACTTTCTCGTCTGTTTCTTTCTTGAACTTCTTTGCTTCATTTACAGCTTTCTGTTCTCTTTCTTCAAGAGTTCTCTTTTTTTCATTCTCTCTAGTCATCGTTTTTTCAGCTTCTTTTGCTGCGACGTACATTGCATGAGATTTCACAACAGAATTGAGAAGCTTCACTGTAATTGGAATTGCACAAATATCTCCATACCTGTTAACGGCCTCCTTAACGTGTCTGATAGCAATTATCACAGCCTCAGAAAGGCTAGCTCTGCTTTCAGTAATAATGGAGTTATTCACCGAAAATCCCCTTTCTACATCGGCGTTTCCATGAGCTAGTGACAGACAATTCTTAATGAGAATTGAAAGATTGACATATTTTGGTTTACCACTAATTTTATCTGTTAGACTGAAGACATTCTTCCAAAATACGTCAATACGCTGACTTTTATTTCGCCCCGGATTACAATAATCTTTACACAGCCTATCAACCTCAGTGTCAACAACATACATTTGCCACTCAAGCATGATTTTATCTATGGATTGAGAGTCCATTTTCAATGGCTTTAGTTTCAGACATAAGCGTCGTATTGCACTGTCAGTTCTTACTGCTCTCATTGCTGGGTGGAGTTTTTCTAAATCATGAAGGAAATTATCAGATAAGGGCAAAGCATCTCTGAGGAGTCTAGAAAGCTTTAGTAAAAATGAACGCATAGCCATTCTGGCCATTTTACGTTCATTGTTGTGAATACATGTTAAGGCTCTTCTGGTATCTTCACCAACATTCATGTCTTTTAGTAGACGATAATTTGCATGGTTCTCCATGTCAATACTAAGAAGACTTTCTCCTTCTAAATTCCCCACAGTTGTTTCATTTAAAAAACGAAGCATTACTGAACGTAATAACAAGTTCATTTTGCTATACATCAAATGAACCAGAGGACCCTCAGTCTGGAAGAAACTTAAGTATTCCTGCAAATTGGGTAAAACAGCTGATATGAATTCCAAATAAACAACTGTCAATGGATCTTTTAATGCAGATGCAATACGTTTATATCTAGCATTCTTCTGAAGAGACCCCCAGTTGTTTTTTCCTTTTGGCAGAACTTGAAGAAAGTATTCTTTCAACGCAGAATACAGAGAGAGAATTCTAGTAACAACAGGACCTAAGGTGAGCCACCGAGAGTTAACATATCGTAGAAGAACTTTTGGTTCACATTCTAGGAGCTTCTGTAGTTCCTTAAAATCTTCTCTCCGAGCTGCACTAAGTTTAAAGAAGGCAAAAAGATCTGTTGCAAATTCATCAATGTCTAAGGGAATGCTATCCAATGCTTTGGAAAAGCAATTATGAACTTTGTGGAGGGCACAAGTTCCTAAATCAATTAATTCGGGTGATCCCAAATTTGCAAGTTCTCCATTCAGTTTCTTTGCCACTGCAAGATTTACATTAGGACCATCCATGCTGAGCATCAATATCTTATTTAAGGGGAGTTTATTAGCTTCTAAAACTCTAAGGATTCCACTGCAAATGTCATCAGAAGTGGCATGCCCCAAAAATAGTGACGTTAGGTATCCTGACACAATTTGATTAAATGTTGGGCTCCAAAATCTTACAATAATGTCCAACTGCTTCTTTACTTGCACTGTTGTCGTTTCATCAAAAGCTAGGGTAAAATAACTTCCCGATGCCATGGCAGCTTGCAAGTCAGAAACAACTTCCTCACGGAAAACTGGTCCAAGACCATGTGCCAGAATATAAGAAACTTTTCTGTCACTAAGGTTCATGTTATTAGAAATTGGATGATTCTCAAACACTGCTCTGAAAAGTGGCACAATACCTCTACATGATGCAAATGAATAATTGGACACTGCGATTTTTATTGCCCACAATGCTTCTGCACGTGTCACAAGTTGATCAGCATTTAAATTAACCGTTAAAATTGTTGGAAATAATCAATACATCGCGATTCATGTTCCTGTGAACGGGCGTTTATGCAAATTTAATATGAACGACTCTTCCCGTTCACCGGCGTGAACCGTGACGTTTTTCAACATGAGGTTTCATGCAAATCAGTTCTCAATGCGTACGCATCTGATTTGCATATCCGGGGGCGTTTCCGGAACTGTCCATTCTCGGATATATAGGGCAGAGGTTTCTTGAAGCAAATGAGAAGGTCGGAGTCGATCGAGATCAGACGTCTGAAGAAGTCAGACGAGATAGACACTGATGGTCTGATGCAGACAGACAGAAATGTTTTTGACTGAAGTACTGCGGAATATCGTTTGACGACGGTGAATAGTCGAAACGGATGCAGATGTGGTCAGTTTGGACCAGCATGTATTGAACGTTAAATTTACTTACAAACGTTCGGAAGCCGCTTTAAATATTTTCCTGATGTTCTATCCTTTGGTTTCCCTTTGCCAAGTGATGGTGGCTGAAATACACGCAAGTGATAGAGGTAGTATAGTAACTTACTACCAAATGCTTCAAGGAATCTCTGTCTAGTCATTTACAACTAAAAATCTTTTGTACATAGTATATTTTTGATGTTTTACGGAATGGAAAATTACCAGGTACGTGTAATATGCCGAGTTGTGTTTTTCACCAAATAAAGTGAACGAAGTTTTTCTTTAAAACTGGACTTGTGTACTTTCATAACCCAGCCAACACTTATTGACTCTGACAGTGCGTGCTTTGCTATCTTCAAATTTTAAATTTCCCAATAGAAACGGTTACGGGGCCAGTTCAACGCCCAATAGAGTCATAAGTGCAAGTATCTTTAAAGAAATCGTTCCAGTGTTCAGATGGGGGCCGCACCTGGCACCATTTTGAAGTTCGTGTGAACAACGAAACGCAACAGTGTAAACGTAAACAGTGTACAAGAACTTTTACTTCTGCTTCTTCAAAACTACGAGTGGCCATGGAGGCAAGTAGAACGGAGTTGCTGACGCGGGACAACTACGTCACCTGGCGTACCGACATCTCATTCGTCCTCAAGGGAGAAGGATGTTTCGGACACGTAGATGGAAGTGCTAAGCCTATCGAGGAAGATGCAAGTCGCCGCGACTACGATGATTTTTATCGCCGGAAAGACCGAGCGCTCGCCATCATTTATCAAAGTTTATCCTCGGAATACAAGGAGTTGATAAACGTCACCGACGAACCTAGTCAAGTATGGAATACCTTGAAAGAACATTTTCAAGCACCTTCCCGAGCCAACCTGGTTAGATTACTAGATGAGTTCTTCGACGTTCGGCCGGAGCAAGATGAGCCTGTTGACATTTTTTGCTCAAGACTGCGGAAGGCCGTGACGAGGCTTAAAGACGCGAAACACCCCATTGAAGACCTATATGTAGCATTCCAGTCGATTCGGTACCTTCCGGAAGAATTCCGAGGTATCGTTCAAATTATATATCGATGGAATGACTCGGACTTCAAGCTCAGCAAAATACAAGCAGAGCTAGCAGCGGAGGAGAGCCGGCTGAGGCAGCAAGCAAGTGACTTTTCCAAAACTGTGAGTTCAAATTCTGTATATTTTACTTCTAAGAAATTTGTAAATAGAGTAAAAGTGTCTAAACTTCCAAATGTATCTCATAATGTGTCTAATGTAAATACTTCTAGTCATAATGTAAATATTTCTAAAAGTAAAATTAAGGGTTTTAAGTGTAACAAACTAGGTCATACTAAATCTAATTGCAGTAGAAATAATGGATCTAGTATTGTGGAATTTCTTGGGTCTCCACAGATTGAGGCTAATACTGTAATCGATCCTAGCGATAGACTCAGCTGGGTAGTAGACACTGCTGCTACGCGACATTTCTGTAATAACATTAAGTTATTTTCAAAATTTAATGAGTGCAAAGGCACTTCAATGTCGCTAGCAGTAGGGGATGTCGAAAGTCCAGTTGAGGCTATCGGGACGGTGGAAATGTATGTCCAATTTAAGGATAAGCAAAGTATTATCAAATTGGAAAATGTTATGTATTCTCCTAAACTTAGGAGAAATTTATTAGCTGCATCTGTTCTTGAGGAACAAAATTTTAGTTTTAATGGAGCTAATGGGGTTCTATGGTTTTTTACACCTAAAGGGGAGAAATTCTTTTATGCAAAAAGAAAGGATGGGTTATATTTTTTAAAACCTAAGTATAGTACCCAGGAACAACATAACGTAGAAAACCGTCAATCTAAAGATAGGGATCGACATGGAGACAAGAAACACAAAAAGGATAAGAAATCCAAGGATAGGGATCCTAGTGCTTCCAGAAAAATAGACAAAGTAAAAATAGCACCTAATCTTAAAGAAACTAAATTTAAATCTGACAAAACAAAAACTAAGCAGAATAAAAATGTGAATAGTTCAATATCTAAGCCTAGCAGTTCAGTAACTGAACTTAATAGTACAAACTGTCTTTGGCATAAACGATATTGCCACATAAACGCTGAATATCTTCTCCAAACCAGCAAAGTTTCTGCCGTAAACGGACTTCCTAGGCTTAAATACAAAAAGTTAAATTGTAAATCGTGTAAATTGGCTAAGTCTAGGAGAGTATCATATAAACCCACCGGTAGGATAAGGTCCACTAAACCATTGCAATTGTTACACATGGATGTGTGTGGTCCCTTACCCACAGCCTCATATGGTGGGAACAAGTATGTCTTAACTATAACAGATGATTATAGTAGAAAAGTTTTTGTTTACCTCATGAAACAGAAGTCAGAAGTATTTTCACATTTTAAAGAGTTTCAGGCCAGAGAAGAAAGGCAGTTAGGTACTAAAATTCTATGTATCCGGACGGATAATGGAATGGAATTCTGCCATGATAAGTTCAAAAATTACCTGAAGGATATCGGTATTAAGGCTGAGAGGACTAACACATATACCCCACAGCAGAATGGAGTATCAGAGCGATTCAACTTAACCGCATTTGACTGTGTTAGAGCCATGTTGAACGACAGCAAATTACATGACAGATTCTGGGCGGAAGCAATATTGTGTTTTGCATACACTAAAAATCGAATATGTCACAAATTTAAGACTAAAACACCACATGAACTCTACAGTGGTAGAAAACCTTCAGTCAAACATCTTAGAACCTTTGGTTGTAGAGCATATGTAGGCAAACCCAGTCAGATCAGAAAGAAGTTAGACATGAAAGCTACAGAAGGGGTGATGGTAGGCTATGCTACTAAAACTAAGGGCTATAGGATATTTTTGTCAGGGGAGAAACGAACAATTGAGACCTGCAATGTGAGGTTTGATGAGGGTGATTTAGTGGAAGGCATCCTGGACCCAATTTGTCCCAGAAATATCTCCTCAGGGATATCAAGAGATAACCCTTCAGAATACTCCGACGGGGAATATCCGAGAGAGCAGTCTGATGGGGGGGCAGGAGAGAGTGAAGACACTGGTGACGATCCGTCTGAATCCAGTGAAGAAACGGACTCTCCTGCTGACTCCAGTATGACTCCTTGCTCGGATATTGCTTGGCAGCGAAAGACGGTTCCAAGACCCGATGGAAGTAGAACCGATGTGTATTATTACGCTCAAGGAGATAATAAAAGGCTGAGGTCACACAATGATGTTAAGAAATATTGTGATAAAAGGAATATACAATTTGATCAGCAACTGTTTAATTTTCGGGAAAATAAAGGTCTTAAAAGGGTCAGAGGCAGACCAGAAGCAAGCAATATTGAAATAAATATACCAAAAGGGTACAACGCTGCTATTAAATCTTCCCAGTCCGAAAAATGGTGTAAAGCTATGGATGAAGAAATGGCCGTAATGCAAGAGAGGGGTGTCTGGGAACTAGTTCCTGCATCCACCTCACAAAAGCATATAGGCAATAGATGGGTCTACACCATTAAGAAAGACGAGAATGGGAAAATCAAGAGGTTTAAAGCTCGTTTGGTAGCCCAGGGGTATGGTCAGAAAAAGGGAGAATCATACGATGAAGTTTTTAGCCCTGTTGTTAACTTCAACTTAATTAGAGCATTCTTCTCAATTTTCGTATGCATGCTTGGCTGGATGCATTTCCAATTAGATATCAAATCTGCCTATCTCTATGCTAAATTGAGTCAAAAGGTATATATGAAACAGCCTCAAGGTTATGTCAATCAGGAACAGCCTGATTATGTTTGTTTGTTGAAGAAAGCCATTTACGGTCTTCATCAAAGTGGAAGAGAATGGTTTAATGAACTTGACACCAAATTAAAAGAATTAAATTTTTTAAAACTTCAATGGTGTAATTGTGCATATATTTACAATAGCAAAGTTCTTATGCTAGTCTATGTGGATGACATAATTCTCTTCTCAAAGTATCAAAGGGACATAGACCACATTGTTTCATTACTTAGCATAGAATTTGATATCAAGGTATTAGGAAAAATTAGAAAACTTTTAGGCGTGGAATTTAAAGAGTGTGACAATAAATTTTTTATACATCAAAGTCAGTATATAGATAAAGTATGTCAAATGTTTCAACAGTATAAATATCCAGTTACTTCACTTCCCATTTCTAAAGGGAATATTCTAAGTAAAATAGATTGTCCAAAGACAAGTGAAGAAATAAAGCAAATGCAAAGTTTTCCTTACAGGAGCTTAATTGGGTGTTTGGCTTTTATATCTAGTAGGACTAGACCTGATATTTGTTACGCCATCAATATATTATCTCAATTTCAAGAAAACCCTGGAATTAAGCATTGGGATGCATTGTTAAGACTTTTAGGATATGTTGAAAAGACTAAAAACTATATGTTGAATTTATCTAACATTCAGGAGTTAAAATTGAATTGTTATTCAGATTCTGACTTTGCTGCAAACAGAGATGACCGTGTTTCACTTGGAGGCATGATACTCTTTATTGACAATGTACCTATTTCTTGGCGTACCTTTAAACATAAGTGTGTCAGCTTATCAACCATGGAAGCTGAATACGTATCACTAACTGAAGCCGCTAAGGAAATGGTATGGGTACAAAACATAATTGAAGAATGTCATTTACTTGGGTTAAACTTTAATAAAAGTAACAGTGTTATTTTTAGCGACAACCAAGCAGCCATTAATTTTTCTAACTCTCCAATTGAAAACAATAGAACTAAGCATATTGATGTTAGATATCATTTCCTAAGAAATTTAATAGTCAATGAATCTTTTAATGTTAAATTTGTAAATAGTAAAGATAACTTAGCAGATCACTTTACTAAACCAATGACTAAGGAAATAATACTTAAATTTTGTAATAAAATTTTTAAAAACTAAATCAAAACTTTTTGAGATTAAATGTTTAGTCTAAAGAAAATTTTAAATACTAAATTGAATTTACAACTTGGGAATTTTTTTTAAAAAAGATGTCATATATATACATTATTGTTTATCTTAAACCTCATTGATATAAGATAGTATATCTTGAGTATAAATTTTTGTGATATTGAATCTTTTTCACTTTACACCTTTGTATATACATCCATTTTCCATGACCCGCATGATGCTAAATAATAGCTTATGTGTATAAAATTTTGTATTTTTTCAACTTGGTAAAAAGTATGTGTTGAAAGTTTTGATAAAGGAATTTTATTATCTAATTACTTGCATCATGTATTTTTAAATATTTGGTATATCAATGCAATCTAATAGTATTAATTATGTATACTTATATTGTGTTAATAGACTAAATTTTTTTAAGCTTTTTGAATTATAGTGTTTATACTCAAATTTAAAGTAAACTTAAATTCTATGCTTATACAAAATCTTAATCTTTTAAAGTTGACTTGTTTAATATGATAATGTGCTTATACTTAAATTTTGGATACTTATAATTAAATTCAAACTAAAATTTCAATTTTTGAATGCTGATACTTAAGCATTGAAGTTGTGTTGTATATAAATTTCTACTTGATGTGAAATGTTGTTGTTACAATATTGTCGACAATACTTAACTATTTTTCAGATGCTATAAGTACTTATGCATTTTATTTTAAATTTAATAATGATATAATACTTTAAATTTTTTCCTTCATTATATGTTTGATAGGATACTGGGGGCCTTGGTGTTTATTGATATACCTTGGTTTCTCAGAGTAAGTTTTCTTTTGCATATGCATTGAGACTTAAGGATTTGCATGAGGGGGCCGATTGTTGGAAATAATCAATACATCGCGATTCACGTTCCTGTGAACGGGCGTTTATGCAAATTTAATATGAACGACTCTTCCCGTTCACCGGCGTGAACCGTGACGTTTTTCAACATGAGGTTTCATGCAAATCAGTTCTCAATGCGTACGCATCTGATTTGCATATCCGGGGGCGTTTCCGGAACTGTCCATTCTCGGATATATAGGGCAGAGGTTTCTTGAAGCAAATGAGAAGGTCGGAGTCGATCGAGATCAGACGTCTGAAGAAGTCAGACGAGATAGACACTGATGGTCTGATGCAGACAGACAGAAATGTTTTTGACTGAAGTACTGCGGAATATCGTTTGACGACGGTGAATAGTCGAAACGGATGCAGATGTGGTCAGTTTGGACCAGCATGTATTGAACGTTAAATTTACTTACAAACGTTCGGAAGCCGCTTTAAATATTTTCCTGATGTTCTATCCTTTGGTTTCCCTTTGCCAAGTGATGGTGGCTGAAATACACGCAAGTGATAGAGGTAGTATAGTAACTTACTACCAAATGCTTCAAGGAATCTCTGTCTAGTCATTTACAACTAAAAATCTTTTGTACATAGTATATTTTTGATGTTTTACGGCATGGAAAATTACCAGGTACGTGTAATATGCCGAGTTGTGTTTTTCACCAAATAAAGTGAACGAAGTTTTTCTTTAAAACTGGACTTGTGTACTTTCATAACCCAGCCAACACTTATTGACTCTGACAGTGCGTGCTTTGCTATCTTCAAATTTTAAATTTCCCAATAAAAATGGGCTTTACACCTGACGAGATTTCTGTCTCTCCCTCATTGATATTGTTTCTGGAAAATCCTAATTTTTGTTGACCTTTCAACTGTTTAACTGCTGTGCAGTGCTTCGCTCTTGATGCATGTTGCAGAAGTTGTGATATCCCAGCATTGGAGACCAATAGAGAGCACTTGCAAAGCATGCAGTATGCTTCCCACTCATTTTTCCCTTTCACACACCAATTACTTATTGTATCACCATTTCCATCCTTGCTTTCCAGCCACTTTTCTTGAAATTTTGTACGGCCACCCGGCATTATAGATGACTCCCTAGTAAATGTAAGTTATAAGTAAAATAATAATCACAACTTTTTCAGTCAGAAAAAAGTTCCCGACTTTTCCAGGTTAGTAGTACCCTGGTACTAGCTATCGATATCACCTCCCACCAATAGCTAAAACAGACAGAAAATAGCAAAAACGACAAATGATTCATGGGAACTGTTAATGTACTCGAGCCGGAGGGGTAAAATATCGAGAGCACAAGTGCATTGCGCGACTCGGTGCGCGACTCGGAATGCGTTGCACGACTCGGTGTAAATTTCGGATCCTAAAAGAACTTGTAACACAAAAATGTTTCGAGTAAGAGTTCTCAAACTACAAACACTAAAGTTCCTGCTTCCGCTAATTTATTTCATCTAGCAACACTTCCTTTCCAAACTGTAAACATTTGTTCCATAAAGGGAGTGCCTCCGCAGCCGGCAACGGCTGTCTGAATCGTAACCGGCAGTTGATAACTGCGCATGCTCATGAAGTTCATGAGCATACGCAGTAATTGACTGCCGGTTACCGGCTACGGAGGCACTCCCTTCAATAAAAATAATATAGGGCTATTTCGTAATAAAATTTTCATAAATCCATAATAAAAAAAAATCGATGTTTATTCTAAAATTATTGTTAGATCTAAGAAGAAAATGTCCGCGGTTATGGTTAATACGAGAACACGTGGAAAGAAAGTAAAAAAAAAGGAAAAAAAGGAGTCAAAAAGCATAAAAAAGGAGGAACACAAAAAAAATAGGAAAAAAAGGAGTATTTTCGAAAAAAAAGGAAAAAAAAGGAGCTCTGCGAGCCCTGCCGATGCTGCTTGACTTCGGTGATCTAACGAGAACCGGTGTTTTCAGCACGGTAGAACTGTTGGCTTGCAATGACTAGTACATAGTACATACCTGCGAGCCCAGCTAACCAACTTGGACTCAAAAATTGTAGAAAGTATGTGATGATTCATCATATAAACCTAGATCTCATGCAGTTCACAGGGGAGAATGCAGTGTCTCAAACTCAAGTAAGTTCACAAATAGGTTTAGTGTTCCCCCTTGCTCAGTCTCAGCTTTGTGTGACCTCACAGAAATGAATGCTTCCCATGCAGCATCTCCAGTTGAGTTATTCCAAAAACGAGACTACAGAATTTCACCACGTGGCATTAAATACTTTATGCTCATGGAACTTGTGCAAATTTGAGCTAGTAACAAAAGAAGCTGCCTGGAGATAATAAAAACTCTACAGTGACTGGGAAAGAGAATTTAAATGAGCTTTAAGAGAGATAGTCGTAAGAATTCTAGTGTAGCTTCGAGTGTTGCTTCAGATGTGAGGGAAGGTAGCCTCACAAGAATGTTTAAGTGGAAGTTTATTGGAGCTTGGTTGGATCTTCAATCCAGGTTTAGAATTCAGCACTTTGATATATCATCCTTTCCATTCAGCACTTTGATATGACATACCATAATACCATCCCCTGTATAGTCATGTCTAAAGCAAGCTGCTCTGCTGTGTATGTTCTAGCATTTATCTTGCATTTAGGCATGGATAGCTGTCATCCATATCTAATATTGATCTTGAGCATTATAAAACAAGTCTTCTACAGAAAGGCGGTTTTCTTTCAAAGTAATTTCAAAGACAGTTTATAATATTATGAATAAATCTAGCTGCAGACTGATGTTTTCAGACTAAAGCTCCCTATTGCGCTTTACCTTAATTCGTCACATTTAAATAATTTCATTGAGCAAATAACTAGAAGTTGGCTATCTTTAATTTTCTGTAACTAGAATCTCACAATAAATTCACAGCAAGGAAGAAATACATGTTTTACATACTGAGCTGTTTTTAATGTGGGACTGCATTTTATGCAAATTTTGAAATTATGAGTAGAATATTTTTTTATGTAAATCTTCCTATAGTACAGTCAGTAGGTATGGAAAAAGGGGCTTGCCGTGCAAAAGGTGGAGTAGAAGATTTTATTTTGTGTATTTGTATGTATTGCTGCCAACATGAAAAAACCAAGTTATCCAACATGGCCGACCTCGGGAGAAATTTTGGCAGCCAAAAAACTATGAAATTTTACGACATTTTTTTATTTTTTCGAAATATCTCAGAAACGATCGACTTTTGCGATTCTTTCTCAATGTAAAATTTAAAGATAATTAAATTTCCTACAATTTTCACAATTACAACTTTTTTATAACACGAATAGTAAGTGTGCTACAGATTTTTGAAAGTTAACATTTTTTTCTCAATTTGATAAAACTCAAAATAAAAATCGGTTTTATTTTACTCTTAATTTCTATTTACTTCTCCTCCAAATGCACAACACTTCTTTTGATTATATTGCTGATGCGTAAAATATTGGATGCATGAAAAGGTGTCGGAGGATGGGGAGGGAGATGGGAAACGTAGCCAGTTGGGGGTGGCCTTGAGGAATGGCGGCTGCTTCATAGCTGAAAGCGAGATAAGCCATATTACTCACAACCTGCACCAATAATGCCTGTCTAATGGGTATTGCTGCAAAATTTAGACAAGCCTTGTGTGTGCTCGAATGTAAGGGACCCACAGCAAAATTATGGGTTCAATATTTTCGTATAACAACACTCCTCAAACAGTTCACTGAGGCTGAGCGTACAGGCAACTGGAAACTTCATCTTGACTCCATTCAAAAAGCACTACCATTTTTCCATGCAGCTGGCCATTTCTTATACGCCAAAAGTGCGCATCTCTACCTTCAAGACATGTTGAAACTAGAACAATTAATGGACCCAACTGAATTTCATGACTCCTCCACTAAAGGGAAGTTCACCATAAGACGCTCCAATAAGTGCTGGCATGGAATTTCGTCTGACCAGACCATTGAACAGACACTTATGAGGAGTATGAAAGCCTGTGGAGGGGTCACACATGGGAGAGGATTTTCAGACGGTGTTTTGGCAAAATGGACTTTGGCAATGATATTCATGCAAAATGTTTGTGATGAAATTGAACAATTCTGGGATGTACATTATGAAACATCAGAGCAGCATGTGGACATGCGAAGTTCTCGTATCGACAGAGACAGAAGTGACTCAATTAGACTGCGAGAGTTGCTTTCTCAACATCCCCCCTTTTCAGACATTGATGCCATAATGTCATTAAGCAGTGGTATTGTTGGAGGAGCAGATGTAAACTGTCATTTGGCTCAAGAGGTTGGCATGGAAAGGGTTATGACAATGGTCGCTCATGGGAAATTTTAAAAATGTGATCTTCAAGAGGAAAGACAAGTTTGTAACCCTTGCATCGGTTGTCAGTAGTATTAAAGCAGGAACCCTCAAAGTAATTGCTATTGATACGCTGACACCTTTCCAAAGATTGTGTCTTTCGAAACAGTCTGATGAAGACTTAAAAATGTTTTTTACTTATGAACTTGCACCCTACCCGATATCACTTTTCTCCAAAGAAGGCATACGGAAAGGTACAAAGTCTTCATTATACATGGCTTTCACTCCAGTCGATTGCAAAGAAATTGCAGGGAAGAAACAGTTTGCTGTTATAGATGGAGGATACCTCCTACACAAAGTTATTTGGCCTCAAAATGCTTCCTTTGCTACCATAACTAAACATTATTCTTCATTTCTTAAGAGACATTATGGATCACGAGTTGTGGTTGTATTCGATGGGTATCCTGCACGTACTGGCACCAAAAGATCTGAGCGATTGCGGCGTATGAGGATGCACCATTCCCCTGAAGTAATCTTTGAAGTGAATACGATCAACCAAGTCGCCCAAGAAAATTTTTTGGCAAATAATCAAAACAAGAGTCGTCTGATCGAACTTCCGAAAGTCAATTTTGAAGAGTGTGATACTGAAGTCAAGCATGCTCAAGAGGACGCTGACTTACTGATCATCAACACTGCCATTTCGAAGGCAAAAGAACTTGAAAATGTGATCGTAGTTGGGAAGGATATCGATCTGCTAGTTCTGATGACAGGGTTAGACCAGTCATTCAGCAACTTATTCTTTCTTAAGCCTAGGAGAGGGAATGCTGGCAATGTGTCATTTTCATCTATATCATTTAAGTTCGACTCAGGCAATATCCTGTTCATACATGCATTTAGTGGATGTGATTCCACATCAGCCATCTTTAGTCAAGACAAAATTAAATTGTGCAAGATTGTCAACAAATCGCCTGAAGTGAAGAAAGTCACTAAAACATTCATGGATCCACTCAGCAGTCACGATGACATAGCTGCAGTTGGAGAAGAAATTCTGAAAACATTATACACAGGCGACATCCATTCCGACCAATCCTTGAACACTTTGCGATTTAATCTGTTTGCAAAATCAGTCTCCAACAGAAAAATAAATCTTGCACAACTACCACTTACATACGATGCTGCACGCTACCATTCCTACAGTTTGCTACTACCAAGTTCAAAGCTGGTTAGGCAATGGCACCAACCAGGAGGAATGGGGTTGGGTGTGCAGCATGGAAGGTCTATTGCTCGTTGACACAAAAAGAAATTCAGCATCTGAGAATCTTCTGAAGAGTATGTCTTGCGCTTGCAAGAAAGGGTGTAGTGGACCCTGCTCTTGTCGCAAGGCAGGTTTGAGATGCTCCAGCAAGTGCAAGCACTGCAGTGACATGGGGTGTGACAATGTCGTACCAATTTCATCTTTGGATGATACTGAAGAGGAAGATGACTTACTCCACCAGCTCTTGGAACCACTGCAACACGTGGATGAACAACTTGAGGATGACAACTTCCTTCCACCTCCGACGGTTGCTGAACCCGAAGAAGAACATACATCTTCAAAACGTCTTCGAAGAAGATAAATATATATGTTTTCAGTTTTACTTATTAATTTCCTTTCTTTAATTGTTTCAAACCTGTATGAATCTTCTTGTAATTTGTATATAAATGTTAAATTTCTGCAATTTGTGTTTTTGAAGATAATTACTTGTTTTTGTACTTCAAGTTTGGCCATTTGTGGAGATTATTTAAATTTAATTTGGTGCATTGGTATTATTATTCATTATGTTAATGTATTATACCTAGAAAATTAGTTGAATTACAACACACACGTCATGAATTTTTGCTTATTAATGCTTTATATTTTCGCTTATTATCACTCCCCATATTTATTCATTCACATTCAAATATCGCTTCTGTGTAGGTAGAACATCAGAATAAAATGTATTGTGAAGTATAATATATGTTGCAGTTGTACAATATGAACATGTGCTGTTATTGGGATCTGATCGAGTCGTCTGCGAAATGTGAGGGGGAGAATTGTGACTGCGGGGTCAGGTGGGTAAGGGGTGTTAATGCGTTTTTTTACTAAGTAGAAAAAAAATGTCAGATTTTAAGAAGCTGTAGTGCGCTTACTATTTGTGCTATAAAATAGTTGTAATAGTAAAATATGTAGGCAATTTAATTATCTTTAAATTTTATATTGAGAAAGAATCGCAAAAGTCGATTGTTTCTGAGATATTTTGAAAAAACCAAAAAAAGTCATAAAATTTCGTTCTTTTTCGGCCGCCAAAAGTTCTCCCGGGGTCGGCCATGTTGGATAACTTGGTTTTTTCATGTTGGCATCAGTATATACAAATGCAAAAAAAAAAATCTTCTACTCCACCTTTTGCAAGGTACAATGTATCTACTGACTGGACTACTACTTTTGTTCAATTCTTTACATGTATTAAGGGAATTTTTAATTTGCTGCTTGAATTTTGCATACTAGTTAACTTTATCCACTATTATTATTTAGTGAACTTTATAGATTTCCACACATTAAATACAAACAAAACAAATATGGTTACATACTTAATCATCTCAAATATAAACAAGCTGTTACTAGAATTAGCCAATTTGCATTTTTTAAAATTATGATAGAAAAATATAACAAACTTACCAAAGGATCTAAGCCACCGCCGACAAGTGTTTTCACAGCACCATCATGCAATGAAATAGATTTTACAGTTGAACTTTCACTATCTGCAACAAATAAGTATTGGGGACAACGTTCTGAATAATCAATACCAGATGGCTGAGCAAATCCAGCAATAAAGCGATATGTGTTGCTCCTATTTTCTTCTTTTCCTGAACCAGCAAAAGCAGCACAATTCCTTAAACATCCAATAAAATTGAATAATTATGACATAAATAAAATTTATTATACAGATTCTATAACAATTTAACTATAAAATCTTGTATAGGAAAAAGTTTTCTCCAAATGCACTTTTGATCATATGAAGTAAACAGTAGCTCAAAATATAACATACTTTACATAAATATGAACAATATTATGCATATTTGTTATTCTGATTGTAATACCCTTTTAACATTATTACACCCTTTTAACATTATGGATACACCTTTAATAGTACAGTGCTATATGAAATAATAGAAATCTAATATGTTATTCCTAAATATTAATGCATTGCATTTTACAGTAGCTTAGCATGAGATTTTTGACTGGGGAGGCTGAAATTTTTGCAAAAAATTTGGTATTACAAGTGAAATTTATATTAGAATTTGCATTTTCATAAGTTTTATTTATTGGTGAATGAAATAAAATGATTTTACATAAAAATGCAAAGAGTAAATGAAATGCACGAGATTTTAAAATGTTACCTATGTAAGATGAATACATACAAGATATAACATTTTAAATGTTTTCTTATCTCTAAATTAGATAAACTTTTACAATCATTTTATTAAATATGAAGTCATGGTCACCCACAGACGTAAAGGGAGGTCACACTCCTCCTTGGACATTCAATATAACAAAGGCGAGCATCAAGCTAGTCAATGTTGTACACTGGCTTCCAAAAGTTAAGCATGGGTGGTAAAATCAACAAAAATGAAAAAGTAAAGCCTTGATTAACTCAAAATTGTACATAAAGGTAGCAAATGTGTTTATGCATTAAAGAAAACACAGAATTATGTACAAAGATGAAAAAAAATATTTACTTTTCGTAAGTTATATGATGACATCGAAATTTGGGTCATTAACAAAATGATGTTTAAAGGCAAACAAACCAAACAAAACTTATATTAATATGTTATATGACCACCCCGAACCCTCACACAAACTTTACAACGATTTTCTATGTTTTCAATGAGGTGATCAACCATTGCAAATGCAAGCAATGGCCATTCCTCAAATAGGGCAGTTTCCAACTCTCTGAGACTGGCTGGAGGAGGTAAACATGCAGAGACAGCATGCCTGAGGGCATCCCAAAGGTTTTCAATGGGATTAAGGTCGGGGGAATATGCTGGCCACTCCATATGAGAAATGCCCTCACTTTCCAGGTATTCATCAACGATGTGACCACCCCGGATCTTCACACAAACTTTACAACAATTTTCTATGCTTTCAATGAGGTGATCAACCATTGCCGATGCAAGCAATAGCCATTCATCCAATAGGGCAGTTTCCAACAAGACTGGCTGGAGGAGGTAAACGTGCAAAGACAGCATGCCCGAGAGCATCCCAAAGGTTTTCAATGGGATTAAGGTCGGGGAAATACGCTGGCCACTCCATATGAGAAAAGCCCTCACTTTCCAGGTATTCGTCAATGATATTAGCTCGATAGGGACGGGCATTATCGTACATAAGGAGGAAATCAGAACCAACTGCTGCAGTGTAGAAACTCGCAATGGGATCTAGGACTTTATCCCGATACCGTGGAGCCATCACAGAGCTGCCTTTAAAGATGTGCAGCTCTGTGCAATATCCCATTTAAAATTCCAGCCCACACGATGATGCTGACACCTCTACATGATGTTCGATGATGTTCTTGACCTGATTGTATATGCCTCATTCTCTTCAGATCCTCACACGCTTATCATCTGATTCCAGGGCAAATCTGGACTTGTCCGTGAACAGGACGTTGCACCAATCTGAGACAGTCCAATTGACATGTTGACGACACCACTTTAATCTTGCTCCTCTGGCTTGGATGGTTAGTGGAACACAAAAACGTGGTACTCGGGCATACAGTCCCTTCACGTGGAGCCTTCAACAGCAGATAGTCTTACTGGCAGATATTGTCTTACCAAGTGCCACTGCAACCATGGATGTAGCAGTTGTGGAGGTCGCTTGCCGATTCCACTTGGCTACTATAGCAATATACCGATCATCAGAGGGGGTGGTAACCCTTGGACGACCGGGCACAGGTCTCCAGAAAACTGTTTGACATGTTTGGAATTGTTTCCACAATCGAGAAATTACTGAATGATCAACGCCAAAGAAAATAGCGACATCTTTGATTGCCTGTCCTGCTTCAATGTATCCGACAGCATGCCAACACTCACTATCTGTCACTTGTCTTCTTTCAGCCATAGAAACACGAATATCATATAAAATATTCCTACAAAGGTTATAAACACTTCGTATCAGCATTTAAATGCACCTCATGAAACCCTTCAGAATGTTGGCATGTTCAGCGACTGCCTAATTAGCATATATCCAGACAGTCAATCCTGATTGGCTGTAACATACGATATTTGCATACTACCATCTACATCCACAGCGATTTTCAGTCACTTAAATTTAAATATGCTTTTGAAAAATGAAAATTTGCAACGAGTGCTTAACTTTTGGAAGTCAGTGTATATCATGTGCTTGAGTTTGTCCCCCCACCCCACATGGAAAAAGTTTTACAGGCACCCATATATGAAGTAGAAATATATTAGAATATCATTAGCAAGTGATAGAAAAAATATATATGTTTTGTAAATATAAACAGCTAGAACTAACAAAATAAAGCAATTCAATGGAGTGCACTGAAAAGGGATGAGAAATATACCTGGAACGTAAGCTTAGTTGAAAATCACTGTAAGTCAACAATGTCCTTAAACAATTTCGTATATTAATTATTTACAAATACTATACTTTGAAAACTTAAAAATATCTTATAATTACAATATGCTAAGAATCTGCTAAAAAATTATCAATGGCTTTAGTTTAACTGAGATAATCGCGTAATGTGATTTTTAACCCTTTTGCGACGGCGGCATTCCGGAGCTGTCGCAGCCTGAAAGACGGAGCGCTTCGCTTCCGAACTGGTCCCAAAGGACGGCACATTTTTTGCGCTAAGCCTAACTCTCGAAAAATATTCACTAAAAATCACCTATTCAACACAGAAATCTACTTTTTTCAGGAATAAAAGAAATATTTATTTTCTATTTGATGTATATTTTTCATACAAATCTGAATACAAAATACTCGTTAGTTGCTTCCATTCTTTTATCCGAAATAAATGAACAATTTCACTGCCTCTAAAACCCAAACAAAAAAAATACTCTCTTATATTCCTATGATTCACCAATGAAATCATAATGCTGAAATAAAAATAAAATCCGAAACTAAAAAAATTGTTGATGCTGCGAGAATTGCTCTGTCTGTTTATATTACAAAATCATGTTTCACCACTCCAAATGGAGAAATAATTCATTTGATCCTCCTTCTGCCAAGGTCATGCCTCTGCAGAATACATTGAAGTTAGTTCCATGGACATTTAACGCCATCTAGTAGACAAATTAAAACGTTCCACTTGAAGGCACGCATGCGTGCCACTCTCCGCTTACGGTAAAGTTTCCTCCGTCACGAGTGCATGCCGTCCGTCCTTGAATGCAAGTTCGCAGCCGGCACGCGGGCGTGTTGATCGTCGCGAAAGGGTTAAAGGGAAATCAGATTTATTCTTTCTAAAACTCCCAAATATGCAAATGGATGCTTCGCCATATAGTTGCTATGACTAAGTCTACTTCACAAACTACTTAAGTTCAATGGTATTCATTATTAGTGTGTTACTTTGTCTTGATATTGTTTAAATTTAGGTGAATGTCATGTTATTCATGGAAAATGCCTTATATTTTTTTAATATTACATGTGACTTTTTCTGAGAAAATCCCTTAACCTTGCAAAAGAAATTTTCATTCATGAAAAGTCACGTCCCATAGCCAATCATTGCTTAAATTATGCTATTTATAAAGGGTTGAAAATGGGGGGGGAATAGCCACACCTTTCTGGAAGCTAGCTTATAGTTTTAGCTTATCAGCCAGGGCAGAGTTTAGCAGGTGGGCAGTCCTAATACCATGCTTCTTTCAATGCACCGTAAAGGCTAGATGATTTCAGCTTCTAGATATGCATCTTAATGGGGTAAAATACTTTGAAATGTTTCATTTTAAGTAAGTAAAGTGTTATAGTTTTCTAAAAAAAGGCATATATATTCGCAAAGTAATTTTTAAAAATATAATAAATGAAAGTATCTTTAAATTATAATTTAAACATGGGAGACTCAGCTTCTGAGCCTCAATGAACACTAAGCCACTGCTGAACTATATAAAAAGTAACACATTTAAAACAATGATTGTGTCACATATTACATATGTTGTACACTTTTTGACAAAAATATCGAAGAATCCCATCTAATCAGAATGAAACTCAGTAGATATATGTAATATAGATGAAGAGATAAAAAAATGATTACAATATAAAATTCAGGGTGCTCTTTATTTTAAAACAGCTGCATCATAACAGTTACAGATTAAAATTAATTTATCTGGTTTTGAATATGCGTAAAAACAAAACTTCTATTAACAAGATTAAAAACTGTAATTTGATTGCAAAGACCTCTGATAGTATCTATTAAGTAATTAGTTTATAAGAATTTATGCTTCTAATTATCTTTCAATCAATGTCAGAGTCTATTTGCACTGTTTTATCAGTGTATGTATTTCCTGTTTTATTTTACTTTTTTTCTTCCATTTCTGGACTTAATTCTAAACTTGTGCCCCTAGTAAAATATAATATCATACCTGTATGGCTACAATATATATGTGTGTATGTAAAGCAATAAGTATATCTATGTATATTGTTTTTCAGTATTTTCCCCAGTCATCCCTTATAACTGCTCTACACTATTTGGGCGAGCTGAATGACCTGGGTAATAAATAAATACATAAATAGTTAAAATTTGATGTTATATTCAAATTTCTATAAAACACTTCAAAATTAGGGTAAATTAAAAAAAAATTGCAAAATTTTTTTTAATTATTTATGCACAATTTTTTTTTAAGTTATCATGTTACACTACATATAGGGAAAATTTTAAGTCCATTACATTGAAATAACCTAAGTACATCAAAAATGGTATAATTTGAATAACAATTAAAATTACATCATACTAAATTTGGTACAGATTTAATTAGAATAATATTTTTCAAAGTGTACCGTCAGTGGCATAGCATCCATAGAGCCTTAAAAGCTAAGCCTCCCCTGTTTAAAATCTAGTTTAAGGAATTATTTTAACATGTTTATATTTATTTTACTCTTTTAAATAACTCTGCAAATGGATATGTATATTTTAGAAAATGGTTACACTTTATTTGCTTAAAGTGATATATTTCAAAGTATTTTTTCCCATTAAAACATGTCTTTTAAAATACCGTAGGCTTTAATTCTGTAGCCTTTGCATTTCAATACTAATAACATGGTACCTCCTCCTGGATATGAGATATGAAATTTCCCAATGATGTAGGCAGACGTGTGGGAGTGCAGGTGAGAGTTGTGAAAGTAAATTTCTCTGGAAAGGCTAATGATTCTGCTATTTTGTGTCAAACAAGGCGCTATTTTCGCAGAAAATAACATTTTGTAATTCTAAATAATTTGAGCTGTTATTAAAGAAAAACTTGACACTCAACTAACTTTAAACAAGATCAGGATGAAGAAATACACCAATAATGACTACTATTTAAACTTAGTAGTTAGTAAAGCAGACACTATCTTGGCATCAATATAGCAAAGCATTAGTTTGCATATTTGGGAGTTTTAGAAGGAATAAAACTGATTTCACTTTGGTAATCACCAGTTATATAAGAATATTTTTACAACAGCAATTGATAATATTTATAGTAGATTTTTAGCATAATTTAACTATAAGATATTAAGTTTTCATGTATTTATCAATAATTTATATACAAAATTGTTTAAGAACATTGTTGATTACAGTGATTTTCAACTAAGCCAGTTACATTCCACATTTATTTTTCACCCATTTTCAGTGCACTCCTGAATTGTTCAATTTTGTTAATTCTAGCTATTTATATTTACAAAACTGATACATATTTTCTGTCACTTGCTAATAATATTCTACTTTATTTCTACTTCATATTTAATATGACAGTTGCAAAGGTTGATCAAATTTAGAAATATGAAAACATTTAAAATGCTATGTATTCATCTTACATATAGGTAACAATTTAAAATTTTGAGTATTTCATGCACTTTTATGTTACATTATATTATTTCATTCATCAAAAAGTAATAGTTCAAATATAAATCTCACTTGTAATAACAACAAAACCCTTTCTAATTTAAAACACCAAGAGCTCAGCCTCCCCAGTCAAAAATATTATGCTATGCTCAGTATTAGAAATTAAAAATTTGAACTAGGCGTCATTTGATGCCTATAGGTTCTGAATCTAGGTGCCAAATAGACATGTCTAGTTGCCATTTTTACATCTCTAACAATAAAAACAATTTTTTAAATACCCATTTTTATTAAAGATATAAAAAAAGAATAATTCAGATTTTTGTATTAAAAATTGTTTTAAATTTTCTTAAAATTTAAAATAAACTGAAAAAGAAACTCAAGAAAAAATAAATAGAAAAATTGCTAATTTGTTTTTACTTGGCAAAAAGGGCATAAAAAAACAACAAATTAAAAAAAAAACTTCTATTTAACAATTTTAAATTATGGTCATCTTGTACAGTGATTGCGCCAATACCCCTTCATTTCATGCTTGAAAATTAATTTTCCTGAGTTAAAATAGCAAATAATATAAAAGTTTTAGTTGATGAAAACAAATTGCGAGAATGGAAAATACATGATAATAAAACGGGATAAACCGATAATCACGTATAAATGCACATTTTAGTGACATTTCCTTATAATCTTTCTCATATTACTTACAAATATAAGAATTAAACACATTTAAAATTAAAATATTATAAGGGAATCTTGAGTGAAATTTAGTCACTTTTTGTGGCCAATTTTGTCAAAGTATGAAATTTTATTTTAAAATCTGTTTACTATATTCATCTTAAAAGTTTAAAAAAAAAGGAGGAGGGATTTGCATATTTGTCCGCAGATAGGCAGTCAATGCAAATATCGGAGCTTCACCAAGAAATGCAGAGTTGGCAGCTAGGGTTCTGTATTTGCAAGTCAATAATAAGTTTTTGTTTTATAGTTGCTACTCTTTTTCTTGTCACTTTGACAAAATATAAATCATACCCTTTAAACTCATCTACACCCTTTGGGTGAGCTAGACAGCCTGGGTAATAATAAAAAAAATATGAATCACATTAATTTCAGGGATTGATATAAAAAATGCATAGATGCCAACCTACCAGAAAGAAAGATAGGAACATATTGCATGAGGAAAAATCACGCACTAATACCGTTTTTCCCCATACTGTTGCAAAATAGCCTTCTATTTCATTAATAATACATTTGAAAAATAGTTTTTCTATATAATATACGAAACAATTACAAACATTTTAAACGATACAAACAAATTGTAACAGTGGAAAAATACTTTCAAAATAAAACGAAATATAGTGGATCGTGCACAAATGCCGTTTAATTGCGATACTGCTGCAATATAGCCTATCATGTCATTAAAAATATGCTTGAAAAATAGTTTTTCTGTATAATATAGTATATATGAAATAATTACAAACGTTGTAGACGATGCAAACAGATTGCAGAAGTGGAAAAGTATTTTCACAATAAAACAAAAAATAAAGAAGATCGTGGACAAATGCCGTTTATCGCAGTACCTGATACTCGTGCAATATAGCTCTTCATTTCTTTAATAATACGTCTGAAAAATAGTTTTCTTGTATATAACAAGGAATAATCATAAAAATTTTAGTCGATGCAAATGTGTTTCTCCCACATTAATTAGAAACAGACGCAATCACGTGGAAACAGATTTTTAGATGAAAACAACGGAAAACCTACATCTTAAAATTTCTGACTTTGTTTCTCATTTCGTGACCTACTTCCGATTTCATGACTTGTAGATACTCTTATGCAGATTTGCATACAATAAAATATAAATGTTATGGAAAAGAAAAATCGTACTACTGTGGAACCAAATCAGATTCCCGGAACAAGACTGAAAAAACGGAACAAGTACATAAAAATCTGAACACTTGGCAGCTATAAAAATGTCATTTTCAATATCTAATAACAAAATATTAGCTAACTAAATTTGCAAGACGCTGGAACAATTTAATCTGGAATGCAGTGTGTTCTATAATAGTAAGCAATTAGAATGTAAAGACTGCAGGATCTCGGGATCACTCCCTTTTCTTACAAGAGGGATACATAGATCTACGAGGGAATAAAGGGGAGGGGAGCAATAGAAACTCGTAAAATACTCAGAATCTCGGACATCGGAATGTCTGAGGATAAAGCAAACAAATAAATTCTTCAGAAGTGCAATTTCAGGTCTTGAAGGGTGGGGGTGAGTTGAAGTACAATAAAGATCCCAATGTTTCCTTCCCTGAATAGACAGAGGGGGATTTTACTGTCTGTCTACCACCTGCAGATTTATCACTGTGGGCTTGTATAAAATGCCGCTTATTTTTTCGACAGCTGTCCAGTCCTCTACCAGAGATCGTAATCTAGTCAAAGGGAAAGGGAAGACTGATATTTAACAATAGCATTGTTAGGCGTCAAATTTGACAACCAGATTGAAGAATCTAGTCGTCAAATTGAAATTTCTAGTCGCAAATTACGACTAATGACTGCTAATTTCGAACACTGGCTATGCTACTGTGTGCCTTTAATTAGATGACATTGTTTAATCATTTTTAGTCTAAAATATACCTATTTTATATACAGTGGCTAGTGCATATATGGATTTTGGAAACAGAAAATAATCATAAAATCTAAGATTCAACAATATTTTGAAAATTTTTATAATATATCAAGATCAAAACAATTGCAAGGGAAATTAAACAAGAATATCCAGGAATTTTAAAGAATTGTCCACAACAGTATTAACATCCCAACCATAACTTTATGTGTGTTTAAAGATTGTTTATGCTACAATTCAGAATTTTAAATACAGCCGCTGACAAAGCAGCATAATTTTAAATGAAGATTATCACAATTACAAATTTTATTTAAAGAAAAATTATGAAAATTGGTTCGATAGAAAGAAGATGAAAAAATTCTAAATAAATGTTTTACCTTTTCTTTGGTTGGTTGGTGTCGTGTCCCTAACATAATTTATTAAGAAAGAATGTGTGTACTGCTTCTGTTAAGTCAAAGACCCGGGGCACCCGAAGGTAGAAGTCTGACTTCAGCCCCAATAAGACATCACAACATCCACGCCCGCAGGCTGGACTCGAATTACCTTTTCTTTGTTTAAATATATAGAAAACATAATATAAATAATTGTAGCAAAATGATATATATTCAATTTAATATAAATTTTATATTAACCCAATCCTTCCCTTCACTCTAAATTTAACAATAAGACTGTACTTGGATAACATTATAAAATGTAAAAGTAAATTAAAATTGTTATTTATATTCAGATACATACAAGTTATCAGAATCCAAATTCATAGCCCAAATCTGATGTGAACCAGCAACCGCAATATAGAGCACATTCAGTTTTGAAAAATCAGACCCTATAAAAAAAATAATATATATAACAGGACATAAAATTACTTTCAAACTTGCAGAAATACACAGCAAAAAGCCCAAGAATGCAGCATCACCAATTCCAGAACCTTCAGAAATTCAGCCCCATTTTCTTAACCAACTTGTGTGTTATGTCAAAGAAATAATGTGATTATAAATAAAAAAAAAATAAATAATATAATTTGATAGAGAATTCTTGTTCAGAAAAAATGTCTTCAGACACTCCATTTGTTTTTCCTGAAAATGAGAATTAATATACAATATGCTAAACAAAATCATTATTATCTACATATGTTGTGCTGAGTGCATATCTTGTGGTGGTACTTTGTTTTCAAAGTAGTAAAATGAGTAGTGAGATGGCATTAAGTGTCAGTGAAGGGGGGGGGGGGGGGGGTATTTTTTTCAGATACTAATTACAATGTAATAAAAGCTTCAAACTCAACAATAGATAAATGTTATTTCAAAGTTTTGCACCAGGTGCAAATTCACCATGCTGAGATTTTTTCCCCCTCTCTCTCTCACTATATATATATATATATATATATATATATATATAAAATATATATATACATACATATATATATATGTATATATATATATATATATATATTTTTCCAATGGCCAGGCACTAGACTCTATGTCGACTTACGTCGTTTGCCCTATGTACGGCCGAAATCGTGCACAATTTTGCCATCCTAGTACATTGCCCAGGCGCACCAGAGGGGGGCGGAACACACTGCGCCCACAACACACAACATCCATGTCTTACGTGGGATTCGAACCCACAACGTGGCAACTGATCGATCGCTGGAAACGTTCACCTTGACCGTTCAGTCACCACATTGACTTAAATGAGCCAACAGCACATGGTGTTCCCAGGTGGTCACCCACCCAAGTACTATCTGCGCCTGATGCTGCTTAACTTCGGTGATTTAACGGGAACCAGTGTTTTAAGCACGGTAGAGCAGTTGGCTCATTCATATATATATATATATATATATATATTAAAAATGCCATGGAAATAGATATTTTTGTTACTACATTATATTTTGAAGTGAACAACAAAATTTATAGGATGCTAACATGTGCTGTTCTCAGGATATTACACCTTTATAAAATCTAAAACGGAAAAAAATCATGGAAAATAAAATATACTATTATCAAATAAGTGAGTTGTTTGAATCCAAAATAACAGTGTTTAGATGTTATCGCAAGCTATTTAGAAATTTTACTTTTCTACATAGATAGCAATATTTCTCAAATAAATTGGTAAAAATTCAATGAAATATGGCACAATTATTTCCATAAGTGAAAGTCACATACTAAGGATAAGAAATTTCCAGTCGCCAATGGCAAATTTATTTTTCATCCAGTGAATAAAAAAAAAATCTGTATATTAAATGGAGTTTTTTATGCTTTCTACATCTTTAAAAATGCTACAACATACCAAAAACCAGCACAATAAATAATATTTTAGTTATATCCATTGATGACCTACATTTGGATAATTTTTTATCCAAAATTAGTCATTGATTAATGACAGTTTTTATCTGATAAAAGTTGATATGTCGATAAAGAAGATAAATAGTTAACCACTTGAGGTATGTCTTTTTATTTTATTACAAATCATTATCGGTGTATGTAGGTACTACAATCACTTGTGCATACATAATATTTTACTGTTATGTTAATTTTTACATAATTGCAGATAAATTTTAATGCAATTATTTTTTCAATAAGAAATGATGAACATGTTATGCAATGTTGTTATTTATTGTACTGGCAAAAAAAAAATTTGATGCGTAAGCTTTGAGCTGAAATTTTTTACCCTGACATACTTGTTAATATTGGGTTTAACAGCCTTCAATTTTCCACATTCTATTTTTTTTTTCTTTTGTAAATGAAAAACAAATTATATAAATTATTACACATATATTCATTTTATATATGAAATTTTTATTTAAAAACAAATAACATCATATACAGAATGTTAGCATGTGCTGCTTTCCAGATATTACACATTTTTTTTTAATCTAAAATAAAGAAAATCATTAAAAATATAAATATGTTCACTATCAAGAAACAAATTAACAGGTTTTCAGTACATTTAACCAGAAATAAATGGACGCCTATATTTAGGGTGTCCATGCTATTCTGAAGATATTAGAAATTTTACTTTTCTACAGGGAGTGTTGTTGTTGTTGAGACCCAGACCGTCCGACCTACCAGAAAGGTGAAAGGTATCTACAGGGAGTGTGATTAACTAGATCTTGCTCAAAACTAATAGGTAGTTGTTAACAATTCAAATAAATTTACCAAATTTCATTGAAATTGCTTGATTCTTTTGAGAGGTATCACACTCCCTGTAGACACAGGTATCACACTCCCTCTACAGGGAGTGTGATACCTCTCAAAAGAATCAAGCAATTTCAATGAAATTTGGTAAATTTATTTGAATTGTTAACAACTACCTATTAGTTTTGAGCAAGATCTAGTTATAAGAAAGCTCTAATTTTATGTTGTTTTCTCTATACTTGAAAATTTTATAGACTCTTCTCAGGCAGATTACATTGAAAACTCTGAAAGACTCAAGACTTTTCTATCTTACTGGGGGGAGCAACCTTTCATCCTGATTTACTGATTGTGCACACAGGCCTTACAAGGTATACTACTCATACCCTACTGCCAGCGCCTGGTGGAGCTGGTCACAGACTACTTTTAACTATTCTTGATATGGAGCAGTATACTTTTAGAGAGCTCAGATTCCCTTGTTGGAACTTGAGAAAGGCTAATTGGACTAAATTCCAACATTTGACGGACTCTCTTATGACAGAAACTTTTATATCTGGTAATATTGACAGGGTTGTTGGTAACTTTACAGAAATTATTTTGAACTGCGCAGAAAATTGCATCCCTAGAGGTCAGGTGAAGAGATATTCTCCCTTCTGAAATGACAACTTACAGACCCTCAAAGAAAACCGTAATGCTGCCAGGCTTAGAGCGGAGGCTACTGGTCAAATGTCTGATTATATTGAACTTCGTAAAAGACAAGCCATCATTAAACGTGCAATCAAAGAGTCAAAACACCTCACTTTCCAAAATTTCCTAGGGGGGATTGGATTATCGAAGGGATGCTCTAAAGGCCCACTGTTTTATTTCTAGAATCAACAACCAGATAGAAAAAAGTAGAGAGCCAATTAAATTGACTAATAAATTGCTTACTTCTGACCTAGCAATTGCTAGGGCTTTTAATACACATTATCAAGTATAAGCAATTTTCATCCTTTTGGAAGGATTAATAATAGTGATTTGGATTCTCCACAGTTGTGTTTAACCCCTGAGTTGGATGGTATATTCAACTCCTGTTTTTCCTTATGGGAACTCAGGTGTTGACTAAAGACCTTGCCCCAGGGTAAGAGTCCCAGACCGGATAAGATTTTGCCAGATTTTCTGGTGAATCTTAGTGAAAGTTCCTTAAATGTGCTGCTCGGGATAATTAATATGACATGGGACGAATGGCCTTCCAAGCGGAAGGCTGAAGTTATCCCAATTCTTAAGAACAATAAAGATCCTAGAGCAATATCTAGCTACCGACCTATCTCCCTCACCAGTGCTGTTTGTAAATTGACGGAATGCTTGATTGCTAGCAGACTCAAATTCTATCTGGAAAATTATGATTGCCTCTCATCTAGACAGGCAGGCTTTAGGAAAAACAGAAACACTGTCGAACAGATAGCTAGACTGACACAAATGATTAAGGACGGGTTTCACCGCAAGCAGAGTTCTGTGGCAATTTTTATTGATTTCCATACTGCCTTTGATAGAGTGTGGAGAAAGGGACTATTGAAGAAAATTATGGACATGGGAATTTGTGGGAATATGTTTAGATGGATCAAGTCCTTTTTGGTCCAGAGATTCATTAGAACCAGGTTTGGAGGTTCAGTCTCTTCATATAAACAGACTCGACAGGGACTCCCTCAGGGCTCGGTGTTGAGCCCGATCTTGTTTAACATCATGATCAACGGTGTAATACAGCGAGTTATGGATGCTGACAGGGAAGTTGAGGCCCTCCTTTTCGCGGACGATTTGGTCCTATGGTTCTCAGGCAGAGGCATGCAGCATATCCAACTTTCCTTGAACAAAGCTCTTGAAAATCTTTTATTATGGACTGAAGAAAACGAAATGATTGTAAATATTAACAAGACCAATTATTAGGTTTTTACCTTGAGTACAAAACCTTCTGATGTTAGTCTGTTTTATGGACTCAATAAATTAATTAAAACGGCAAATGCTTTATACCTGAGGATCACTTTAGATCCCAGGCTAAGCTGGAATAATCAAGCCAATCGAATGATTGACATTGGCAACTCCAGAATCAAGCAATTAAAAAGGCTTGCAGGAGTAAGGTGGGGCGCCTCACAGGACTTACTCTGCACCACCTATAAGTCCTACATCAGACCTGCAGTCGAATATGGAGCTGAGCTACTGATAACTGCATCTGAAACTATCCAGAAGAAATTGGAGATTGTACAAAATAATATCCTTAGACTTATTACTGGTGGGGATTTTTCCACCCCTATTGAGGCCATGCAAATTCAGGCTGGTCTGGAACCATTGATGGATCGCAGACAAAAAGCTGCCTTGAAACTTTTTGAAAAACTTTTGAGAACTGATGTCTTTTGGAAGGCATATACACCTGCCCAGACTAGGTTAAAAACTCAGAGAACCTTTTTGAGTATGGCCGACGAATTGTTAGATACATTTGATATTCCGGATGTTGAAAGGGAGCCTTTGTTTGCTCCTTCCACTTATCACAGACATAACAATAAAGTTGATTTCCACCTTGACCTGGTTCTTCCAGTGAGCAAGAGTTTTTCTACGGATACTGAACTAAGGATGGCTGCCCTTGCTACTATTAAAGAGCGATACCCCTCATCAAATTGGTTACATATATACACTGATGGATCTGCTATGGATGCCATTAAAAATGCTGGTGCGGGTGTGTATTCAAAATGTTTCAGGCTGAGCAAAGCTATAGGGGAATTCTGTAACAGCTACAATGGTGAGGTGGCAGCTGTGTCTTTGGCACTTGACGAAATTGGCAAGGGAACAGAGTATAATATTGTAATCTTTATTGACTCACAGGCTACCATCAATTCACTCTCTTCAATCACACTTAGCAATATAAAAACTGTGTACCACTGTCAGATGACTATTAATGCTCTTTTGGAGTAGGGACGTCAAATCGTTCTGCAGTGGATCCCCAGCCACTGTGGTATCTCTGGTAATGACCTGGCGGACAAACTGGCTAAGGCTGGTTCAAATTTACAGCAACCTTGCCCGACTTTGGACTATCACACTGTTAAAAGGCTTGTTAAACTAAAAATTGACTCCTTTCGACAAAAATTTTACGAAAGGAAAGACTTGGGCTTCTTTGTTAAGGAAGCCTGTCCCGTTCTCCCTCCATAGAGCTGTGGGAGTGGCTAACTTACGGCTCAAGACTGGCCAATACTTTCTACAGAAACATTTATATTGTTTTGGCTTGTCGGATTTTCCGACATGCCCACTTTGTGGCCTTGGTGACATGACTGGTGACCACCTCTACACTTGCCCTGGGCTTAGTGACGTCGCAGATAGAAATTCTGCGGAGGATGACTTTTCGTTTCGTTCAAGACTTTACTGGGCTGCCTGACAGAGACTGGTGGTTGAAAAACCAAGGTCCGGTGTAGGATAAAAAAAAAAATGTTTTCTCCAATATCTACATCTGTTAATCTGTATGTAAAATCATGCCTTGGACATAAATTATTTCCCATTATGATCACATCATACAACTTTGTTTATTAAATCTCTCCTTTAAATAGAGCAAACAGATTTAACTGGCACATTTAAATCAAAACAATACAGTATTTAGTTTAGATTTGCGATTATTATAAATATAAAGACAATTTATTATTGTATAATTAAGTCAGCAAACTATTATTAAAATAATTTCAAACTATTTCATTCATGGAAGATATTCCTCCCCTACCACAGTAAGATATTTACTGCATTGATAGAAATGTGATTGATAGAAGTACTGAAATGTGAAAATACTAATGGTTATTTACTTAGTAATGTTCAGAAGTTCTTAGCCAATATTTTAGGGCTGATTACTTTGATATTCTCCATTATGTCAACGTGCTTTAGTATTGCATAAAATTAAGTGTTATCTATTCCGTCAACAAATTTTAAAAATATATATTCCCCTTCCCAAAGCTATGCCTGTGGATTGAACTTAAATTTCACACACCTATATTTCTGATATTGCTGAATTCATTGCCATCAAAATTTATCCATGTTTCTATTCATTTTATTTTTAAATATGAATTTCGTAAACAATAAGTGGAAATTAGCAAATTAGAAATGGCATTGATTTTGCTTTGAATATTTAGTATCATAATTTGAAATGATTTAGTTTGATGATTATTTTAGAAAGTATAAATGTAGACTGGAGCATCAATGTACACCGTCCATAAATGTTTAGCCACCTAATAAATTTAATATATTTGAGGATGTGGGAAAAGTAACAAATATTTATGATGATAATATTTAAAAGTATTTCACAACACAAATAAATTCAAAATATTTATAGACAAACACATATAGATCAAATTAATTAATATTTTGCTTCCTCTATGTGTCAACCTTTTTTAGACTAATTTGACAAAGTTTAGGTATTCTGTCTATCAACTTGTTGAATGTCTCTAGTGATATTTTTCTCCATTCTTCTTGTAACACTTTTCAAGGGTTTTCAGCAGAAGTTTGATAAACTTTTCATACCTTTCGGTCTAATCATACCACAACAGTTCAATCAAATTGAGATTCAGTGATTATGATGGCCAAAGCATTACTTCAAACCTTCCTTCCTTGGTTAACCTATCTAAATACCTTTTACAGATCTTTGATGAATGTTTTGGATAACTGTCCTATTGAAATATAAATTTTTGACCAAACTTGCACAGGCAACATTTCATTTTGAAGAATGTAATAATATTGCCCTTTCTTCCTGTTTCCTTGTATCTTGAAGATATTACAAACTCTTTCCACCAAATTAGCCCCATATTATTACAGAGCCTCTGCCATGTTTCACAGAAGGAGTCAAACATTGGTCATGTATCTGTTCAGCTGCAGACCTGTAAACAAAGACCCTTCATCTTGAGATTCATCACTCCAGAGAACTAACTACCTTCAATTCTGATATTTTTTAGCTTACTGTAATTGTTTCTTCTTGTAAATGGACCTAAAGAGGGATTTTCTGACACTGCTACTTATCCATTAAGGCTCGTATTAGTGAGTCTGCATTTGACAGTAGTAGAGTCTGCATTTGACAGTAGCAATGCTAATGCGTATATCCCTGTTCCAGTTCATCTGACAAGGAAACCTCAACTTTTGTTCCGGCTAGTTTCAGCTGGAATTGGGTGGAAATGGTAGGTACTAGGGAGAAACTAATGTCCCTGGTTTACATGGATTAGCATGTTTGGTAGCTCTTATTTGAAGTATAATATGTATATTTACATAGTGTGTGTGATTAAGCAGAAACAAATGTACATGTGGTATGTTTATGTAAAAATAACACAATATTACATTCATGATTGTACATTATTTTTGTAATGGAAACTAAATATTTTATTATGAATACAAATTACTGTATGATGAAATTACAATTATTCAACATATTTTTCACAATAATGATACTTTTTGTAGAAATCTGTGAAACATAGGAGAATTTTGCACCAAGAACATCTCAAAAATAGAATGTTAGTACACAATGCACATTGTGGATTTTCTATAAGGGTATGACGGAAGCAAAATGTCAAAGGGATTTGTTTTTCTATGGATCTCCATGCTCAATTTAAGACATATTTCAGGGGCATTAGTTTCTCGCTAGTACCTACCATTTTTACCCAATTCCAGCTGAAACTAGCGGGAACAAAAGTTGAGGTTCCCTTGTGAGAAGATAATTCAGGTACGGTAAGGCATCTGTTACATTTGATAGTAAACACTAACTTTCTGTCACCAGTTGGAGTTCTAATTCTTTGTCTCCCAGTACTTTTTTATTAGATAAACTGCCTAATAAAACTAAACTAATAAACACGATAAACTAATAAAACTAAAAAAAAAGTTAGCATTGTAATTATGACTAGTTGCCTTGGTATATTTAATTCAAATGTGATTCAGCAATTACTTTTGCCAATATTGTGGTGAACAATTATTGAAGAACATACTTCCAGCGAAAGCATTTTTGATTTTGGCATATTTAGAATTTTTCTTATAAAAGAAGATAAATATATGAAAAAAAGTGATAAAGAGTTTCTTCAAAAATTAAAAGGAAACTAGCCACCTACAAAGAAAACACATAACTGGACAGTTTCATGGGCTGATAAAGAGAAAATGGCATTGGCCAACTATCTTACTCACATCAAGAAAATGCAGAAAAATCAACCAATCAGCATCTTTGTAAATTGTTTTATTTAGAATAAAATTGCTAAAAAATTAAAAATGCATTTCAAATGCTAATAATTTTGATTACAACAGCTTTAAAATAGTTAATCTACCATTTTGTTAGAATAAAAATGTGTTAAAGTTACAATGAAGCAAGGAAAACGAGGATGTGTCCAAATACATATAGACAGTAGTGTAACATTATAGCAGCGCAAAATTTCAAATGTGTATAACTCATTGACAACCTGAGCAAAAAAAAACATTACTTTTCATATGAATTTAGGCTAGACTTGTAAAATCCGAATCTGTAATCAAAAGTGGATGTTATTATTTGAAACAAATTAAGTTAGATGAAATTAAATATGAAGATGACTCCTAATGCACATTAGATTGCGTACATTTATAGTAGACATTACTTGGTATCTAATCACACTTTTAGTTTAAAAGTATGGATTGAGAAGCCTAAATTGCAAACGATGATTTTCTCTTGCAAACTGTAAATTAATAAAATTAAATTACCTTAAAACACTGCTGCCAAAAATAGCAATATTTCATAAATATTTTTATAGTTCAGTTTTTCAATCTCCATTCCTATTAAAAAAATATATGATATTTTGGTCAACTCTGATTATTCCCTACTGCTTCTACTACTTCAAATATTACTGTTTTCTTAAAATTCAAGCAAATTACTGTATGTAAATAATAAAATATGCAACACATAAAATTATAACAAAATACATGCTTAAAACATTAAAAAAAATGAATGTAAAGAAAACAATTAAAAAATCATATACCTAATTCTGGACCAATACAAACATCCCAGGGGGATTTAAAACTGTTCTTAGGGAAACCAACTGTATTGCTAATAGTGGAAGCTGAATTAGCCAATTCTTCTTCAACAAAATCATCTTCTAGATTTCTATAAACTGTTTGTACTTTTTTATCAATCAAATTAACCTGGGGAAAAGATTTAAAGAATAAATTAAGAAAGATTTCCCTAACACTCAAAAAGTAAATGAATATTTGTAAGTTTATAGTCGTAAATTAAAAAAATTATTAGACACAAATTAAAAAATCTGATGTGGGCAGCACTTGACTTTCTTTATATAATGCAATGAATTTATTACTTTTACAATAAAAAAATAATGTATACGATACACAGTACTGTGTTTTATCATTAAATTGTACATTTGGTGATTTTCTGGATAACAACATGTAAAGCTATTTCAAAGTACCCAATTAACTTATATTTTGCACAACTCTAAATAAACAATTATCAATATTGATAACATCCTCAATAAGCAATATAGTCCATATACAAGTGAACCTCGATATGTCGAATCTCGGTATCTCGAAATTTTCGATATCTCGAAGTATTTTCATCTCCCTTCACGCACGGTATAAAACTAATGTAAAACAAACACTTTAACTCGGAATGTTTCTAATCAAACTCTCGATATCTCGAATTTTTTCATCTTACCATGTGGATCATCTTACCATTTTCATCTTTTCATTTGGAAAAATACGATCCAAAAAATGTGTTTAATGCAGATGAAACAGGATTATTTTTTAAGTGTATACCTGATAAAACTATGGCCATTAACCCTTTCGGGACGGCGGCATTCCAAAACTACCATGGCCCAAAGGACGAAGTGCTTCGTTTCCGAAATGTGCCCAAAAGACGGCTACTTTTTTGCGCTAAGCCTAACTCTCGAAAAAAATTCACTAAAAATCACCCGTTCAGCACAGCATTCTACTTTTTTCAGGAAGAAAGGAAATACTTATTTTCTATTTGATGTATATTTTTTATACAAATTTTCTTTTATCAAAATATTTTTAAAATTTTAGTGTATATATGTTTTAGGTACAGATGGATAATTCTTTGGCATGTCCTTCCGATTTTTTAAAACTGTACTACATACATGCGTATTCTTAGACAACAAATACTTTGCAAGTACAGGAGAGGTAAAAAATTTATCCAAATACAAAGTATATCCTTTTCCTAAAAGTTCACTTAGAAATGTTTTCACAACGAGTTCTCCATACCCACCATCAGAGCTTGATAATCCCGTGTCCTTTTCAGTATACACAAGGAAATTCCATTTATGGCCTCATTCCGATTCAGACAATTTATATATTTTTATTCCATATCTGGACCTTTTCGATGGGATATATTAACGAAATCCCAGCCTTCCTTTCCATGAGAACATAAATAACCTAATCATTTTATTGCCGCACATTCCTTTACCCCCCCCCCCCTCCCCCACCCACTCAAAAAAAAACTCTCTTATATTCCTCTAATTCAACAACGAAATCAATAAAAGACAAAATCAGAACGAGACCCGGAACTCAATTATAAAATTGTTGATGCTACGAGAAGTGCTTTGTTTACTTTACAGAACCATGTGTTTCACCGCTCCAAATGGAGAAATAATTCATTGGATTCTCCTTGTGCCAAGGTCAAACATCTACAAAATACATTTAAGTTGCTTCCACGGGCATTTAACGCCATCTAGGAGACAAATACATTCAAATTAAAACGTTCCACGTAGAAACACTAATACATGGCAGTCGTCCTTTAGGGTAAAATTTCCTCCGGCCCGTGGGCGTGCCGTTCGTCCTTGAATGCAAGTTCGCAGCTGGCACCTGGGCATGCTGTTCGTCGCGAAAGGGTTAAAGGTGAAGCATGTCATGGCGGGAAAAGGAGCAAAGAAAGATTAACTGCACTATTTTGCACTAATATGGATGGTTCAGAAAGGCTCAAACCTCTTATGATAGGTAAATCTGCTAAACCCTGATGTTTTTCAGGAATGAAATCTTTTCCAATGACTTATTTTGCGAACTAAAAGGCTTGAATGACTGCCGAAATTTTCACTAATTGATTGAAGGAACTAGACAGAAAAGCGTGATATTGTTCTCTTCTTGGACAACTGTACAGCGCATAATAGCGAGCTGAAATTAAAATCCATGAAAATTCATTTCATGCCACCAAACACAACTTCTAAGTTACAGCCTTTGGACCAAGATATTATTTAGAGTTTTAAAGTAAACTATCGCCACAAAATTACGCTCATTTGGATCCGCCTAGCTTATTTGGAAAATGTGATAGATATTGAAGGATTCAGTACCTGTAACCAAACTGTCATAGATGACTATTTTGCAAAGTAAAGAAATGCAAGATTAAATTTTAATAATGTATGCACGTACATAGTATTAAATTAAATGTGTATCCAATCATTTCAAGCTTCACTTTATTCGTTGTCAGAATTTTCTTGGGTAATACCCAATTGCCTGTCTGATAAAGTAAGTGATTTTTTTTTAAATGTGTAAAGTATAGGACTAGTATGTATATATTCTTTTATGAATTCTTTAAATTTTTCAAATTTTTGATATCTCGAATTTTTGATATATTGAATTTTTTTTCTACTCCCTTCAAATTCAACATATCGAGGTTCAACTGTATTAAAATATTTTAATAATTAATTCATCAATTAGGCATCATTTTCATTAATTTAACATCAATTTTGCAATTTTGATGATATTTTTATCAATCTCGGGCAGAATATCGCCAAGTTGGCGATACTCTGCTAAATTATTCACGAAGTTCGTGAAATGCATCACCAAGTGTAACAGACAGAGAGAGTACATACCTGCGAGCCCTGCTAACCAGCTTGGGTTTATAGCATTCAGTGGGACATCGAGGCGCAACCACTTCATCTCTTTTCCAGCAAAGCCGCAACCTCGGTCGCGAAACTCGGCGGAATCATTCACCGGGCAGGGGCCGAAGGCACCTGCCGGGCCCGACTCCGGTCACCGGCCAGACCTGGGCTCAGGGCATAAATAGCCACAGTCCCGTGATCCGGCCACCTGGAAGAGTCCGGGGACTGCCTCGTCACTTCCGCGATTGCATCTGTGAGTCATCAGCAGCGAGGTTGAGATACCCCCGGATTAATTTACCCCCCAGTTTGGAGGATCAAGGCTACAGAGCCAACATCCGAAACCACCATCTTGGGTGGCCCGCTCCGGGGGGGAAAACAGACAGAGAGAAGAGCATTTCTTATATACTAGAAGGTATGCCCGTCATATAACGGAAATCAGAATTTGCTAAACATTACTTCCCATATGGCATTATTTTTATCAATTTGGAGACATTTAAAATAGTCACCAAGTTGGAGACGCCTCGCTAAATTTTTCACCAAGTATTACGGACGGATGGAGAAATAGGTTATTCTTATAGTCTACTCTCTTATGTTCTTTCCAGGATATTGAACTTTCATCAATTAATCATCATTTTCATTGATTTAGCATCATTTTTATCAATTTGGAAACATTTGAATAATTCGCCAAAATGGCGACATTTCACCAAAATCTTGCCAAGCAATATGGATGGAGAAATAAGCTATTCTTATAGCAGATAAATGACTATTGGCATCCAAATACAAAAGTATTACATAAAGTGTCTTTTCTCATAAATGGAACGAGCTAGATCCACAAGAATGATGTCACCAAATTCCATATGAAATATGATATTACATATGAAAAGTGAACATATTTCACAATAGTTAATATTTCTTTATTTTATGTGATTTTTTGATACATTTATTTGAAAATGTGCAATATCTCGAGAATGGTTCATGCTAGCATTCTAAAGTTTGTGTCAATCGTTTTCTAATAAAAAATTACATAAGAAATGACTATTTACATAACTTTATTAAAGGTTTAGATTCTTTGATGATTTTTTCAAAATTTAACTTGAAAATTTTGGGTGGTTCAGAACATTTGATTGTGTTTAAAAACAATAGGCTTCCAGTATTGACGGATTGTAATTTCTATACCAAATTTCATTCGAATCGGTCCATTTGTTCATGAGATATCATCTCTACAGACTCACTGACACACACACACAGGCATCATCTCAAAAACATTTGATTCATATTCAGGGATGCTTAAAACATGCTCTCATATCGAAAACTCGAATTCAAATTTTCGACACCATCACAATACTTTCCTTATACATTATACTACACTGCTGGCCATTAAAATTGCTACACCATGAAGGTGGCATGCAACAAACGTCAAATTTGTATGAGAGGTACTACATGCTGGGATATGCAAATGATTAGCATTGCAGCACATGCACACAAAGAAGGTATGAGTAACGCCATCTCATTCTGTATAAAAGGGAAGATTGCACAGCAGATTTTTCATTCGGAAATCGCATTTGAACATTGGTTATTTATGTAAAGGTCATGTTATGCCTCGTGTAAGGAGGAGAAACTCCTACCAGCACATGTCAAAATTCGACAGTGGCAGGATTGTGACCTATTGTGACCACGATTATCGTTCTGCAACATTGCTGGTCGCATTGGTCGGGATCCCATGACTGTCAGGCGAATATAGAATCAATGGGTCCAGGAGGGCCATACTGAATGTCATGCTGGATCTCAGCAGCCCCGGGCCACTAATGCCAGAGAGGACAGACATGTTGTCCGCTCGGTCTTGCGGGATCATACAGCCATGTCACATACCCTGAGTCAGGAACTTGGCTCGTTTGCAGGACAACAAGTGTCTGCACAGACAGTGCGACGACATCTGAAGCACCACGGACTGTCAACATAGCGACCATTGTTGTGGCTTCCCTTGATGCTGCAGCAGAGACAGGCATGCCTAGAGTGGTGCAACGAATGACGACACTGGACACAGGAGGGGCACCATGCATTCTTTTCAGACGAATCCTGGTTCTGCGTACAACATCATGATGGCCTTGTAAAAAAAAAATCAACTTTATATTCCTTTGGGGCTCTTGTGTTGTTGTTTTTGTTGAAACCCAGACCGTCCGACCTACCAGAAAGGTTGGGGCTCTTGTGTGTCACTTTAACCTATTTTTGTCCTGTTGGTCTCATTCTTGTTCAGACTTGATTTGTCTTGCTGGGATATTCCTGTCATGTTTTGGTACATGCCAATCTTGTGTTTTTACTTCTCGTTTCGGATTGATTGAACTGTCCCTCATGCTGCTTTCTGATTGGCTCTGTTTTATGTATATAATCCAGGTCTTGGGTATATAATCCCCTGCTTCTTCCCTCAGAGCAAATTCCTCTTTTGGACTTTGTTGGTTCTCTTGCACTGATGAAGGGGATCCCACGTATCCTCGAAACAGCTGTATGTTGCATTATTGTGTTATTTATACTTATGTATGTTGTTCTAGTTTTCCTTATCCTTCGCACAAAGTGTACTGTACTTATTGATAGCATGACTAGTTTGCTTTGTATTACAGCTAGCAAATGGTATGGAACTGTGACAATGCTCTATTTAGTAGTACATTAAGAGTCTTCTAGCAGCTTGGCATGTCCACTCCAATACAGTCATTCCTTAACCTTTCACGACACAAAGCAACCAAGAACTTCATGTAGCAATACATCAAAGTTGTGTGGTATGGCTATATTTCAAAGCCCACTGATATTCTCTAACAGCAAGGCATCTCTGTAACAATAAATTGAAATTGTGTGGTATGGCTATATTTCAAAGCCCATTAATATTCTCTAACAATAAGGCATCTCCATTAAAATGCAGTCACCCCCTCAGTCCATTGCATCTGCTCTCTTTGATAATAGGGTCTTAAACTCTCCTTCTCCAAGTCTGCTGAGCTATGTAAAAAAGGATCATAATTCCACCACACACTCTCTCTCTCTCTCTCTCTCTAGACCAGTCAATAAAGACATTGACTGACAACAAATTCAGGGAAGCTGAATTTTGGTACAGAATAGTACTTACTAAAACATATATTTTCCCAAAAAATCCTCTAATATCCAACGTTCGCTTTCCCCACTAGCCTCCCGCTAAAGTATCAAATTGCAGCACTTAAGGAATTTATTTTATCTCTCGGGAATGGAATCAAATACAATGATGAAGTTGGTTTTAAATTACTTCAAATATAATGATAAATAAGTTTTTCAATATGTTTTGTACATATATTCTCTTTGTTCTTGTAAATTTCATAATCATATTTATTTTGTACTGGATTTATCTAATTTTTTGTGTTTTAACAACAAGTAGACTTTTAAAATCTAAAAATATTTCAACTAAATTTATATGACATTACAGTAAATTTTACAAGGTTTAAATTGATATATAATAGTTCTTCCTTGCATACAAAATTGGGCATCTGGTAAAATAATTGCTGGAAGTCATCCTGAAAGCATTTGTAAACAGTTCTGTGCTTTAAATTTCATATTATACTTTACAATGTAAGTGATGGTTAGATGATGGTTATCATGACTAGAAAAGGTCCAAACTGCCCCCATGTACACACGGAGTAGGGACACATTAAATATTTGGATCCATAAGTGCTTCTGAGTTGTTGGTGGTAGGGGAAAAAGGGTACAGCCACTGTGGATGCCACCCCCACTGGGTTCCAGTCTAAATTTGGTGGCAGTTCCCGGATGTCCAAACAGATACCTTACACCTTCAAGTAGGTCATACAGTCTGGGTCAAAGAAGAGGGGAAAAAAGTCGAATTGTTGCTAATTTTACTTCTGAGATAGCGTGGTATATAGCAATTATACAGACAATACATTTTTAGCTTTCAGACGATTAATATAACTGCATACCTTTCAAATATGAGAAACATTTTCATTATGCTCTGCATCTTGCCAATTCCGAGAAATTAAATTTTTTCTATCAGCCCTAAAACTTTCAAGTTGCTTTTCTCTATTTTAATATTCTTTCTTGAGTAATAATACAAAATTTGTAAGATGAGTTACAATTATCGTAAAGTGATGCAGTTATTCTTTACAATCAGCTTGAAAAGCTATACAAGACTCTAAACATTGAAAATTTTTGAAAATTCCCGATGACTGAATGCTTTTCTTGTAAACCATTATATATAATTAATATTCTCTATTTTTGTCATTTGTCAGAAACCCAGATTGCTGAGAAATCATGCTGATGTTTCAACCATATTTTTTTTTATGTATGGTGATTGCTGGTTTTACAATGAACGATTGTAAAAGAGTTTTACTGCAATAGCTATGAATAATTGTCATACAAATTTAATAGAAATTATAAAATATTTAGATTTGTCAAATCATTACATTGTAACATTACAATCATTACATTGTAAGCAAGTTGTAATTTTAAAATGTTTTCATTTACTTTAAACTATCTATAGCATTTTCCAGTTCAAAGTTATTATCTTCACTAGAATCCCCTTTCACATTGGAAACGGAAAGTCCATTACAATGTTTGCACTTAGACATGTAAACAAAACCTGCTTGGCAACTACATGAATGAGCACAAGCAGCTTTACAATTGCATGAAATGATTAATAACAAGTCTTATGGTGCTACCAGACAGGTTACTGATACTGGTTTTAAATTGCCATTTTCATTTGTCCATTACCAATCAGTAGATGTAATTTTATTTCCTAACCAAATGTTAATTTGGTAATATACTTTTAAGAGATAGTGTTCAGCAGTATTTTTTGTGAATCTAATCGAATCAAAGGTTGGGTAATCAGTCTTTTAAAGAGGAAATAATGTGCTTCATTTATATTTTCATATCGGTTTAATCCATACATATTGAAAAGGAAACACTCTCTGTTGTCATAGAAATCACTTTTTACAGCATTAGCCTATAGGAAGACTTTTGCCTGCAATCTAGCATCTCCTGAAAACTGGATGAGATTTACTGCTTTTATTTTCCCGTCACCATACAGCGAGAAGGTGGTATCACATCCAGTAACAATATGAGTGAATAAAAACAGCTAATGAATGTTTCTGTAGGTGCACACAAGTTTATCAATACTGTACGTGATAAATAGTTTGGCAGAGTTAAAATACAGTTTAAAAAAATATAGAGATGAAGCTCTTTCTCGCGCTAATGTCAAAAGCAAAATCAACAAATCAGTATCTGTGCTAACAACATTATGATATGGATTGCACTTTATTTAATGCCAAGTGTACAATATCAGATACCTTATAACTTTAGGTAGGTCAGACGGTCTGGGCTGAAGAAGAAGGCCACAATATCGGTATCAGCATCAGCCTTTAAAACATCAATGTTCTTTTTCAACCATTGTCATGGTAATAATGTCATTACTCTTCTCTTGTTCCTATGATTGTGTAACTCTTGTTTCTATAAACTCTAATTACAATTACATTCTATAATACATTCTATGTTTTCAGTAAAAAAATATCAACTGCAGTTTCCTTGGTTGCCCTTATTAACTGTTCCTGTTGTTTTGTCAGGATAACTATCAAACACTATGCTGATGTTTGAACCATAGCATTTTGATAATTTGAAACGTATTCATCAATAATGCATTTATATGTACAACATATGAGCCATAAGACTGAATGTAAAAAGTATCCACCATCAATAGGAACTTCATCACTGTTCATAATAGTTTTTTTTTTCCATAATTCCGTCATTAAATACTTATAATGAGGGAATAAGGCTAAAATGATTAAAAATGATTTAGTACATTTTCTTAAAGAAACATCCTCAAATAATGACAAAGGGAATTAAGCTAATAAAACTCAAAAAAAGTCTTAAGTTTTGTAGGATTATCACAGGTACATATAACCATATATTAAATATTTGTTGAGAATTTATTGAAACTTTATTTGATCTTATTTTAACACTTTACCAGTTATCTGTGTGAAGATCATGTATTTTTTGTGCAGTTTTATTTCATTGAAATTCAGTCCTTTCATTTTCTTTCACTGCTGCAAGTCCTATTTCAAAAAAAGTACAATTAACTATATCATTGGCTACTTACCCTGAAGACAAACACAGCAAAACGATTCTAAGCAAAGGGATAATTAAGAGACATCTGAGCAAAGGGATTGTTCTGGTTTAACCTGCTCACAAACTGCATAAGATGACTGTCATCCCTTGCTTTACGACTTTCTTGCAATTCTACATGCTGTTCGTTAGATGTCAATGAAGATCCCAAGAAGTCTGACAATGCTTCATTTACATATAAAAAAGTAGTTGCACCATGGATCCTATCAGGAGAGTATTGGTCGTCATATTCCTGACACATAGAAAAGGATAAGTATATAGACCAAGGAAGGGCTACCAAATCATTAATATAACAGAATCCGTATGATTTATACTTGTCCAAGGTCTATTACTCGAAATAAAAGATCATCAAGTGGTTAGACTTTAAAATGAAGACTTACCCTCAAAAATCAGTTGTAATAAATCAATTATTAATCAATTAAATTCCAAGAACTCAGGCAGTCAAAACAACAGAAGTAACTCCAAATAAACATTTATTTATATATATATGTATTTTTTATGAAAACCATTAATTTCATGAATTAGTAATCAATTTACTTAAAGAAAAATAATCTTTGATTTTAGGATTGAGAATTAACACATTTCTTGTAACATTCATATTTAATATTTAATAAATTTTAGAGTTTTATAACTCAGATCTACTTTATAGTAAATATGGTGTAACCAACAAAATCATCTAAACACATATTCTTCTAAGATCTAAGCGGGGAGATTTATATATATTTTTTTATGATTAATTAAAATTTTATGTCAAGGTGGTTTTCATATTCAATTATGTCAAAACAATTCTTAATTTATATTCATTGTGCAATTCCATTTTTGTATGAAGAGTTTGTTTGATATAAGTTTAATTTTTAATCTTGAAAGATTGTTTCATTTTTTTTAATAAATGAATAAATGTAGATAATGGAGTAAACTTGTATGGTAGCACCTCATGTCAGAAATTGGTTAGGTTCACTCACTGTGGTCCTGGCATAGAGTTTATTGTTCAATTAGAATTTAACTAATTGATATGACACTCAAGCATTCTTGCAGTGCTCGATAGATCAGCCTCCCTTGGCAGCAGGTGACATTCATTGATGAGTATATTGCATTTTATTGAAGCTATTACATCTCTAGAGGCCTAAAGGAGCCATATTGAGAAACCAGTTGTCCTATTTTTGATTTCAGCAGGATCTGTAGCGTCAACAAAATTAATTTCTTATTGTTGCTGTTGTTGAGTAGTTTAAATATCAATATTCAGTTCAAGTTGCCAAGTAGTCTTTTGGAGAGAGGAGCCATCTTCAACGCCATGAAATAAGAAGACAAAAGAAAAGTCTTGTACTCCTCAAAAATCTCCAAGTACATTATAAAATCAGTGGGGCCAGTATCAGGGCCAGGCACAAGGCCCAGCATGAGAGAATCTTTATTATTAAGCCTAAGGTAAGGCTTAAGCCAATAGGACTCATGTTTTGAATCAAGGGGCTTCAGTTTGTAGTCAGAAATCTTAGAAGTATTCTTATTCATAGTCAGAATTTGTCTCTCTTGAGCCAAATCTCAGAGCCTCATGAAAATCGAAAAGGGCCCATAGTGGGTGGGCATAGGGCTGGACCACATGTGCGAGTCATACCACTACATATCATCGTTGCTCTCCTATGCAGCATGCTCTTCGGTGGTGCTTTACAAAGGTCCCACATAATTGGCTGAGTCTCCTAAAAATCTATATTATTGGTTATGGCCTCTGCCGCACTAAAATAGAGGCATAAAATTATTGTTTGCCCAGTTTTAGGAGCATGGGAACATCTTCGACTTCTGGTCAAGCTGTTGTCCAGTGAGAGTGGCATATTGCATAAAATTTTAAAATTTGACAGCTCAAATGGGTTCTTTAAGAGATCTAGCAATTTAATCAGGCAGTAACAGGAGTGGTATTTCTAAGTTTCTGTAGGAATCCAGAGTTCATGTCTGCAAAGAAATTCGTCCGTTGAACATTGAGCATGTAAAAGAAACTTGCACATGGTTTCAGTGGGGGGGGGGGGGGGGAGTACTTGTGATTACCCTTGTGTACGTACAGCTGTATGTGAAACTAAGTCTGCAGGTATTAGCTAGCATGAGAAAGTAATTTAGAATAAATGCTAGTTGTCCATGGCTACGTCCTTTGGATGCATTTAAAATAAAAGAAAATGTGACTTTAAAATTTTGAGTTAAAATAAAATAAAATGTGCATTTAAAATTTGATCTAAAGTTTTAAAAATAATTGAATTATTTAGAAATAAACAAAATGTCATATTCACTATAACAGATCCATTCTGATAGTGTGTTATCAGAAATGCCCCAACCATTAGTCAATCCACCTACAGATTTCATTGCCCACATTAGTGATTGTTCGATGCACATATCAGTCCAAACTCCAGACCAAGAAAAAAATGTTCTTATTATTGCAAAAATTTCTTTTTTTTTTGTCAATAAATCATATCCCTCATCTGTTATCTTGGATTTCAATTTAAGTATTTGCTGAACATATAAATGAGCTGATTTTGCATATGGAAGGTGCCCAGTGGCATAAAAATAAAGTAGCATATCAGTTGTCATCTGCAAATGCATATCCATTCTTTCTGCAAAAATAAAATTCAAAATTAAATCAATCTGACTAATTAAGTTGAGCCATGATTTTACTGTTCTACTGAAGTTTTAAGGCTTACTGCAGTACCTGAAAAATTAACAGATGTGTTTTTAACTAGTTCACTTCATTTACTGCTATTCTTTTGTCTAGAACTTTAGTTTAAATGCTACACAAAATATCAAGTATTGAGCTTTATGGAATTTCTTCAGATAAAACAGTAACTAATATAACAGCAGTCAATATGTAGGCCCACACTACTCTAGAATAAGTGTGCATTTAACATATACAACACAGTTGAACGAAAGTATACAATGATCATGAGCTATCTGACAACTGATAATAAGCATATTATAAGAACTAACTGTAGTGTCTGTTGAAATCATGTTACAATGTCATCAGACTAGCACACATTATGACTCCCTAAGGGCATATTGATCCAGACAAAAACAACTAGCAAATGTTCAGTGGGCCACAAAAGAACCGCTAAAGGGTTGAGTGCTCTCTGCTAAAATTATCTTAAGAGAAAAGTGGGTCTTGTGTTGAAAGACAAAAATTAGGTCTTCATCTCTGAGTCTTACTGGTTAAATACACACAAGGGAACCAACAATTAGACCCTATGGAGCTGTAAATGTTTTACTGAAAAAATTGGGCTTTGAAGAAAAGGTGATCCTTGATAATTGACTTATACAAAAATTGTGAAACAATTGTCAACTCAAATAATTTGTGCAGGAACCGTTTATTATATCAGAGAACAAACTTCTTTCCAACCTTTTAATTTCATTCTTTGCAGTATCTACAAAAAAAGTTGGAAATGGAAGAGTGGCATTCTTATTTACCGTGGGACTTTTCTTACCATTGGTGGTACACACTATATATCATTTTAAAGCTTAGATAATTCTGGGTATTTGTAAGTTAATTAAAGGAAAACAAATTGGATAAAAATAATATATATCAAGCAAATAATTATACATTTTTGGTAAAAACTAAGTGGTAGCTTAGAGCTCCCAAGACAGAACATCTGATGCAACAAAACATTTTAACAGAAATCTTGTAAACCTGAGTGTTTTAAAACTATGTACAAATCAAACCCTGCACCTCACATGATTATTTACAATATGCAGACACAATAAATCCGATGCTATGAAACTGGTAGAAATCTAGCTGTAAACAGTCGCAGGCATCAAATTTTATCTAGTATTAACTTCGATATAGAATAGGTACAAAGCTATTAGAAACTGAATTTTACATTTATTGAGATAGCGTTCCTTGTCAATTAAATTATATGACTTTGTAATTGATATAAGACTGAAAAATATTAAATGTAAGACTGTAAATTAATGCAGCAATTTCATATCTTCTAAGTTGTTAAATGTAAGAGTGTAAATATTAAATGCAAGATTGTAAATAAATGCAGCAAAACTATACCTTCTAAGTTGTTTTTAAAGTTCACAAGACATTTATAGAGGATAAAGAAAGAAATCATTTAAAAAATTAAACACACATTATTCAATCAATAGTGAGACTGACTTTTCATGCCTCAACTAAAGGAGAGAGAAGATTTGTTTACAAATATGGCCAACAACAAGAGGATTATAGGATTATTTACTATTTCTTACCTACCATACAGCTGTGTAGAGAGGGGGAGATTCAATTTATGTCTTACTTCTCTTGACCTACCCAAATTTCATATAAAGATCTTTGCATTTTACCAAATAGTACTTTATCCAGTAAAAATTGTTCGATTTAGAATTTTTTGAAAAAAATAGACAATTTATACATTGACCACTGACTAGAAATCAAATTTAGTTAACCTGATACATTGTTTAATGAAGTCACATTTGATTTGAATTTAATTACATTTGAATAAAGTGGTTTAATTTATAATTTAATCACAAAAAAATTAAATCAAAAAGAAATAGAACTTCAATAATATCAGCATTAATGCAATAATATTAATACCATTCTGATACTATGATTCCCAGTATCAGCAATGTAAAGGGCATTCTGATACCAAGTTGTGCCATGAGGAGTATTAAAAGATGCCACTGCATATGATCCATCTTCACAACCTTCAATGCCAGAACCAATAATCTCCTACAGTAAAAAATTGTTAAATGTATATGAATAAAAAGTAAATTTATTACATTACAAAACATTTGTTTTAAACAGTGATTAAAAATTATGAAAATTCGGATTTGTAATTTAATACATTTTGACAGTGGAAGTCATCCTCTTTTTGATGTGAAGCATCTTAGGGTACAAAGTAAATCATAAAAGAAATGTGAAGAAGATGAAATAAAATTATATAATGGAAGTGCCACCATACTCACAGAGATCTGCACTGTATGCCAGCATGCCCTTATCGCCTTGGTGGAATGACTGTGAGCATTCTATCCATTATCAATAACTTTGTTGTTTTGGGTTCAATTAAAAAAAATATAATCAAAATTGTATAATTTGCAAAAAAAAGTTCAAATTTTTTTATTTTTGTTGAAAATTTTAGATTTTTTATTGAAAAGTTTCAATCCATTGCCACACACAACACACACTGACCTGTTCCCATTCAAAATATGTGAAAGGGGCAATATTTCACATCAATCTATAATGAATAACAGAGTTAGTCACTATTTTTTGTATGGCATGAGTTCATTTGGTATTCCACTTATTTTTAAAAATGAAAAAATCCAATCCAAGGGAAATAACTTTGAGAATCATTATAAATATGAGAAATATAGCAGAAATAAAAAATAATTAATTTTCTGACACCTTCTAGTGGTTTCCTGACACTTGGAAAATGTTCAACACATAGTGAGCAATTGCATTGAGGATGAAATTTACTTTTTATTAAAGGGAAATATTCGTACACTCAAAATGCATTTTAATATAATATGTCAAAATTGAGTTTACAAGTCATATACAAGTCACTTTTTAAAACTACAAAGTAAGGTAGCTATCCAAATATAAATGGGGTTTGCAATTTCAAATAGTGCACTTGAGTATTCAAAGCTACTGAATTGTTCTTTGAGCACTGTTATATACTAGTTAAGTTAATTTAATGCATGAAAGTCAATGTCTCTACTTTAATTCTATGGTGTCAATACTAGCAGAAGCAAAATGTTATCAGAGAACATTTATTTGTATCATCTTGCAAGGTAATTGCTGATGCGATACTCAGAAATGATACTAAAAAATGCATTCAAAAGTGTCCTTGTTCAATAATACAATACGCTGAATTTGTATTTTATGTATTTTGCAATAATTAAACTAAACTATATCACAACTTTTCCTTATAAACTCTCTTAAAAACTTAACAATTGTTTTTCGAAGATTAACAATTGTTTTTTGACGATGTAGAAGAAAATCTGATCAACATACAGCTATGAAATTTGGTACAATGATGCCCCATTCTGAAATACCTCAAAGTATTTTATTTTGAATTAGTTTTATAGATATTTCTCTTGGATTAGATTTAGTTACAGTGTAATTTTGAGTGATTTTCATACAAATGCATTCCTTATTGATAGAAAATAATCGGAAACAATCCAAAACTCACATATAAGTCGATCCCAAAAAGAGAAAAAAGAAATTTCAATAAATTATTCAAAAATACTTGTAAATGAAAAAAATATATATATATATAATAATAAAATTCAATTTTCATAATATAAACTTCATCAGAACCCTTTAAAGTCCGATTCCAAGCAAATAGACCTATGACATATGAGCGTTGTCTCCTGTCCTATTTGCAGACGCTTGTTTTCATGTGACAAGATCCAGCCATTCTTTTACCCCTAGCACGTAGCATCCTCAAAATGAGCAGGAGATCATAGATCCCTGTCACAAGCATCCTTGACCCACTGTGCAAGCAAAACAATATCTGGCTTCTGCCCGTTATTTGAGCTGATTTTCTTGTTAATCCCCAACACAGTTGTTATTAGATACTCTCTTCAATAAACAAAACAAAAAAACACTTTCAATTTAAAATCCTTCATTATAGTTTTAAAATCAGTGTTACAGAATTATCTCTGAAAAGAGCCATTTTTTGTCGAAAACAATCAGCCGTAATCCCAGAAGCCAAAGAAAAACATCAAACAAAAATGTATGCATATATTTTAATGATGCGATACACTGGTAGTCTGAAGTATTGGGAGGGCAGTGACTCACAGGAGAGTTTTGAAGTTTGCGATTGCGTAATTACTACCGCATCGTTTTAGGATGGATTGCCTTGCGGGGAAAAAATAACTTCTAGACTAAAAATTTTTTTTTTTAAACTCCACGTATAATTCACCCCCACCCCCCCTACACATACGCACACACTTTGAAGCTTTTTTTTTGTCGCAAATTTCTCAACTTATACGTGAGTATATACAGTACTTTAAATGTGATCCGCAAGACAATATGTTCATTTCTAAAGTGCCTCCAATAACATGAATTTTTAGCAAATTTGTCTTTACATTAGCCTATCCATGAATTAAGAGATTCACATGATTCTAAACTTTCTGCATGAATATGGTGTGATACTTTCCTTTTTGAATAATAAATAAAATATTCAAGTGATGTTATTTGCTAAATTGTGTTAGATTTAAGTAAATTTTTGTTTAATAATGTTTATAAAATGTTCAATATATGACCCACCATATATACATGCTTCCAAAAATTAAGCATAGATAAGTAAATCTGACATAGCTCAGAAAGTTGTCCTTTGGTTGACTCCAAGTTTCACAAGAAAGTAATCAATTGAGTAATATATTCATGAGTATAATAATAAAATTAAAGAAACTATATTTAGGTATATATTTTACTCTTTAAGTGGCTTAAGGTGTAAAAAGGGCTTACTTCACACTTAGTATGGCAGCATTGAGAATCTTCCAGATATATTCTTTGTGTCATAACAAAACTAATCTAATCCAAAATCTACCCTAACACTCTTCTAAAAATATTTTTCTTGAGCATTGAAACTGTAGTCTAGCAGGCATATCAGTATTATATGAAATGGGATCATTGTTTTTACATGAAGAAGGGTGCAGTGGGCATACACAGATTATTTACACAAATTGTGGACATGCAAAGATTGTGTGAACATATATGGCATAGTTGAGAGCTATTATAAGTTAAGGCTTTTTAAAAATATTGCAGCGGTTGTGGTGCAGCAGCGTATGAGCTCACATAGGGGGTTTCTGTTTTCTATTCTAAGCAGGTGTATTATTAAAGAATTCTTTGATTTTCAAGAATTTGCTGTAAGTTCTGGTGTAATTTTAATCAGAGGTCTGTATCCTAAAACCTGGGTAATGCTGGGTATCAGTTCTAATAAACATATAAATATGATTAGTTATTATATATTTATATATTTACTAGTAATAGAATATATTTTCTATAATATTATCTAGTATATTCATATATTTACTAGTTAATTACTAATCAGTCAGATTTAAGATTCTGGTTTAAACAATGTGCAAAGCTTTGGCAATGCTACATAACATTTTACACATGAGTTCATTTTAACTAACAGTGTCTTAAACTGTTGTAAATAGAACCATGTCATAACAGCCATAGCTCAAAAGGCAAGATGTTTGTTTCACAGAATGTTTTCAAATGATGACATGTTTAGTCATACCTAGTCATTGCTTACCTAACTATAGCCTGCCTAGCCATTTCAAAATAACATTTCAACATATCTAATTGAGATCCTAACTAAACCAATACATGAAAGAAAATATTCAACACAAATATTAACACATCCCTAAAGTAATAAAAAAAAGTGAATATTGAAAAAGGGGTCATTCCATGCTATTTCATCAAAGGTTTGTTGCTGTACCATTTTTAATATTTTGCACAAGTATTTATGCATGTTTAGAGAGTTCAAAACCAATTTTAGAGAAGAAACATTTCTTACTGTGTGGCAGAGAGGTCCCCCAGATGGCACTTTAAACATGTACATTTTTGTGATTACAAGCATTTGCGCAAAATACTATAACTTTCCACCTAATTAAGCAAATTAAAAAATTTTAAAACCTTTTACTCAGAATAAAGTGCTGATAATTTTGGTTCAACTTTGTTTCATCATTTGATATATTTTTGAAAATTTAATGGTAGTCAAAATTTATCATTGAAATTTGCATTTTCTCAGCTTCCGAACCTGTTTTTAACTGGAAAGGAGACAATACACTCAAACCAAATTTATTTTGCAAGTACTATAGTAACAGTAGATTTTACCTGAGGGGAGAAAACTGGAGTGTTTTGAACCCTTCCAAAATTTTTTCACTGGTGAAAATGGGCGTTTAAAAAAAATTCAGATTTTTCAAAAGCTGTATCTCCAGTAGGGTCCACAGTAAAAATCTGAAATTTATATAACTGAGGCTTCTACTAGGTAGCAACATCATAATAAAATTTGATCACTTTGTTCTGCATAATAACAAAAATATTCGAGTTCAAAGTTGTGAACAAAATCTGCTAGGTTTTTTTTTTTGTTTGTTTTAAAGGGAAAAAATAAAAGGACAATTATAACCTTTTTTATAACTAATGAAGCGTGAATATATTTTCTTTTTTATTTGTTGTAATAAAAACTAAATGAAAGTGTTAAAGACCAAGAAAATATATGAGAAAACATACTACGCAATTCATAACTGCTAAAGCAGTTGAGTTCATGGAATGTTTCAACTTATACAATCTTGTTTAGTGTAAGAGTGTACAAGTTGAAACAAGATATAACCTATTTAATCCAGAAAAAACTTGCTGTCACAGGCAAGTGTGAGTTCTGCATTTGCATTGTGTGTGAGTTAGTTGGCTTTTGGTTAGTATAGTGTGCATGTGTGATAAAGTGAAGGTACAGATGACGTGTTCTGTTGGAGCTAAAGTTAATGAGGATTGTCATAAGACTACTTATGGGCCAATTTCACTAACACTAAAGGATTTTGTTGGATTTAGCAATGAAGAAAAAACTATTTTTGACTTAAGATTAGGAGACTTTGAAAATATTTGCCAGTATCATGAGAAGAAATATCTTGTTAAATACAATCACTTATATGAAAAGAACTGTTCTGATCCTTTTAGATGTCATACAAATGTTACAACAAAAGGTTTTATTGAAATATCTTTACATATGGCTCCAAGCCATTCAAACCTAGGATTAGTTCCAGGTAAAAGTTTATGCATTTCTTGTTTGAAAAAAATTTATAGTTTTAACAAAGATGAAACCAATTATGAGACATTTAGTCTAGTGTATCAGACATTAGATAACATAAATGGTGCATGTGAGGCTCTGGGAGTTTCATCTGTTAAAATTCAGAAGCTTAACATTAAACAAAGACCAAAAGCTTTAAAAAAAAAAAGGTAGAAAAAGTTACATCAGCAATGAGAAATAAACTAAGTGCAAGTTTTGATGCAAGTTTGAATGAGTCTTTCAGAAATAATGAAGCTGATCTGAAAGAAGATGAATACACTATTCTCTTAGATAAGCTAAAAGAAAAATTTAAAGGAAGTTCAACAGTTTCAGAGAAAGTAAAAATATTAAGTTTAGTGCACAAGTCCTGGTCAGTAGCAAAAACATGTTATGAATTTGGTGCAAGTCAGTACTTAGAAAGAAACACACAGGCATTAGTTAAGAGTTATGGCATTCTTCGTAATATAGAACAAAAAAAGTCCAGAAATTTTCCAGAGGAAATGATTGATAAAGCTGTAGATTTATATGAAAGTGATGAAAACCGTAGGATGTGCCCTGGTGCAAAAGACTGTGTTTCCATTAGGAATACAGATGGTCAAAAGCAGGGCTGTCCTGAAGAAAGTTATTTAGAGTATGCGGTGTTGTCTCATTGAAAGAGTAGTGAAATTGCAGAGTTCCAAGAGGTGGAGCCCCTTGTGGGAGGGTGGAAGGGGTGCTGCCCCCCTTGAAAATTTTTGAATCATTTAGGCCATATAATTACCATTTTTAAGCCTATATATTAATAGATTAACAGATATGGATCATTTTGTAATTTGGAATGCTTTCCATTTTTTTTCCTGCACTTACTTTTGTTTTTTTGTAACTTTTCACTTACACACTTACTTTAACCCTTTTGCGACGGTTGGTACACCCACGTGTCGGCTGCGAACTTGCATTCAATGACGGACGGCACGCATTCGTGACGGAGAAAACTTTACCCTAAACGGCGAGTGTCTTGTATGCGTGTTTTCACATGAAACGTTTTAATTTGTCAACTAGATGGCGTTAAATGTCCGTGGAAACAACTTCAATGTATTTTGCAGATAATTGACCTTGGCATAAGGAGGATCCAATGAATTATTTCTCCAATTGGAGTGGTGAAACATGGTTTTGTAATATAAACAAATAGAGCACTTCTCGCAGCATCAACAATTTTATAATTGAGTTTCGGGTCTTGTTTTGATTTCAGCTTTATGATTTCGTTGATGAATCATAGGAATATAAGAGAGTAATTTTTTTTTGTTTGGGTTTTAGAGGCAGTGAAATTATTCGTTTATTTCGGATAAAAGAATGGGAGCAACTAACGAGTATTTTGTATTCAGATTTGTATGAAAAATAAACAAATAGAAAATAAATACTTTTATTCCTGAAAAATGTAGATTTCTGTGTTGAATAGGTGATTTTTAGTGAATTGTTTTCGAGAGTTAGGCTTAGCACAAAAAAAATTGCAGTCCCCTGGGAACAGTTCGGAAGCGAAGCGCTCCGTCCTTTGGGCCGCGGCAGTTCCAGAATGCTGCTGTCGTGAAAGGATTAATATTACCTACATACATAATTCTCATTCCTTCCTTAATGCCCACTAATATTATGAAAAAGTTATTTCCATCATATGGCAACATCAGTTTACACTTTTATTAAAACACTAGCCGCCTTCGGCGACCAGCCTGTTAGCTACCCTTGAAAATTCTGACCATGGCAAACTTGCTGGCGCCATAACCCCGTGGCGTTAACAAAGTTTGTTTTAGTTTATTGGCGTTAAAACTAATAATGAAATTTTAAGATGAAAAATAATGTATTCTAAAAACAAAAAAATTCATTATTTAAGTTTGTATATATTAAAAGGTTTTTGTTTTTAATAAAAACACTAAACAAAATTATAAACACCCATAATACCAATAGTCCACTGTTAAAATAAACTCTAAACTGAATAGAATGTTTACAAATTAAACAAAAATCTAAATTCAATTCTAGAATAGAAGTCGAAAACCTGTTAAATCAGAACAATATATAGTCCCTGTTTAAATCAGAACAATTTTAAAACAATATAAATAATAAACATATAAATACACTTAATACATAATGTTATAAAAAGAGAAAGAGAAGTTTATGTTCTTAAAGAACAATAATGAAGTAAAATAAATTCTTATCTTGATACGGGTAAACCGCTCCAAAGAAACTCCTAACATAACAAAGTGAAATGTTTGGGTTGAGTTGTAAGAAAAAATGATGCTTTTAAAAAATTAATAAATGCATTTCAAGCAAATTGAAATTTAAAATGAAAAGTAACTTATTTCGAAAATAATAATTTATTCCAATAAAATGGATGAATAATTTATTCAAACAAAATGGATGGTTCGTTTTAGTTTAATGACGTACATTCATTATTTGGCAGGCACAAATATTGAATGTTCCATTCGATTTCGCTATGCGTATCTGACATATGACATCAGAACTGTGATATCATAACCTCGCCCACCTCCCCTCTACCATAGAAACACTGTGCATCTGCGCGCATATGTGGGTGAAAAATGGATCCCTTCTTTTGTGGTTTGGCCAAGAAATTGAAAATCATTACTTCCTTAAAATCCGGATTCTACGGCTACTTTTTCTTATTTCTCGACCAGATTGAATTTGTAAGAAAGCCTAATCTTTAAGCTTACTAAAAATGTAAATTATTAGTCAAAATTTTCAGTACTTTTCCCGACGCGAGGATTTAAAAACGAAAGTGACTTTTGTTTAAAAATCTGTAAAAAATATTAGAATTTGCCCCTGAAATTTGAAATTGATATATTTTTACTTGCAATTGTCTACTCTTTCCGGTCGTGTGATTTGCTTTTTTCTACGACATCTGGATGGTGGAGAAAAAAGAAGAAAGAACGGCCAAAATCGCACAAAACATTAAATAACAAAAAAATAATTCAAATTTTAAAAATCAGTTTTTACGTGTCACAATTTTGAAAGGGTTCAAAACACTTCAGTATTCTCCCCTCAGGTAAAATTTACTATTACTATAGTACTTGCAAAATTAATTTGGTTTGAGTGTATTGTCCCTTTCTCAATGAGAAACAGGCTCGGAAAATGAGAAAATACAAATTTCAATAATAAATTTTGACTACCATTAAATTTTCAAAAATATATCAAATGATGAAACAAAGTTGAACCAAAATTATCAGCACTTTATTGAGTAAAAGGTTTTTTTAAATTTTTAATTTGCTCAATTAGGAAGAAAGTTATACCATTTTGCGCAAATGTTTGTAATCACAAAAATGTACGTGTTTAAAGTGCCGTCTGGGAACCTCTCTGCTACACGATAAGAAATTTTTCTTTTCCGAAAATGGTTTTGAACTTTCTAAACATGTATAAATACATGTGCAAAATATAAAAAATATTAAAAATGGTGCAGCAACCAATTTAAAAGAAATTTGTTGAAATAGCATGGAGTGAGCCAAAGTACAAGAAATTGTGGTGAATCATAAGCAATTCAAAGAAAAAAGGCTCCAATTTGCTTACATTTTCAAAAACACATTTGAAAGGCATTGGATAGAACTATAATTCATTACTTAATCCTAAGCACAAAGTTCAACAGTCAAGAAAATACACTAAAATCTTTCTAATGGACTTTTAGCACTATCTATGATTCAAATAAATGATTCTGACACAGAATATACCTTGCATCTACAGCCTTTTAAGAAAAAAATATTCTTTGTTGCATATATGTGTTGATCACCCTTTAGAGAAACTTTGTAGTTGATGCATACATGTGAAAGTCATCTTGATAAAGTTAATCAGAGAAACCCTTATGCCATATTTTTGTTAATCACATTATTACTTTTGCATATTCTTCAAATGTGGTCTTCTGAAGTCAAATCATTGACTCAATACAAAGATGAATTTTTGGTCTTAGTAGCACTAAATTATATGCTTCCCCTATGCACTAAATCTGCCTTCAAGACATTAACATGTTTACTCTTTTAACTACTGCTGTGACTTACACACTTAGTCATGACTTACGCAAGTAATGGAGGTGTGCCATCGACAGTTACTTTATGGACTGCCCTGTTATCTATGACTTGCATCACTGAGGTGCATGATCAACAGCTACTGCAAGAACGGCATTGCAAGTTCAAAAACTTTTTCAAAAAATGATAGGGCTGGTCGCCAAAGGCAGTAATTAAATAATATAAGGGAAATAAGTTATCCTATATTTCATCAAAGCTACTGCAATGTGCTAATCTAGACACAATCATTTCCCTTCAATCATCCTCTGTTTGGATAGAATTAACAAAAACACATACAAGTCCCTGCAGCTCAAAAGAACCCTAGTCCAGAAAACAACATTTTTAAATATTGGTTTTTAAGCAAAAATGTTTACAAAGATCAAAGCTTTGGTACTTTTCATCTCAGATGCATACAAAACATGGAATAATTTGACAAAATTTTAAGTTTAAAAAAAAGGAAAACTGTTTAAAAGTTTTATCTGTTGGAAGAGGGAATGTGTTTGTTACACATTCCTCATATTTCTGCTCTTTCATTTTATTTAATTAATTTTTTATTTTTTATGGGGAGCATGGTGATCCAATTCCAGGGCCTCCCTACTACGCCTTATTTTATTTTATCCATTGCTTTTCGTCATAAACTGCTATGTGGCCCGAGCCCCTAGGCAATGCATTTTTTGAAGAGATATCCCTTAATATCATTAATGCCTAAAGAGGTTGCTAACCGCAAACAAAATTCCTCCTCTACTCTCCTGTTTTTACAGAGTCAACATAAACAAAATAAATATGTGGTGAAATGATACTGATCAAATATTATTAAAATGAGGGGCATAAGAGAATCATAGTCTAACTAACTATATATGTATATATTGGATTTAGACCAAAAATTCTTCAAAAGTTCAAATTTTCAAAACTTTTTGTCTTAAACTGATACCAAACAAAGAATAGTTGAGCAAAATTTTAACTTTGTAAAGAAAGAGAAACTTCATGATTTATCTAGTAAATATGAGGGAGCACACTATTCAACAATACAAACTCGTATTTTACTACTTTATTTTCTTGAGAGAAGTTAAAGGCTTATAGGTTTGTCAACTTATGCTCGAGACTCTTAAGATATCCTGTGGAGATTCTCACTCCCACATTCCCCAAACCAAAGAATCTCCCCAAACTCCAGTCTGTAAATGATCACGTGGGCCGCCATTCATCTTGTGATCGTATTTCACTAAAACCACCTGTGGGCGGAGCTAGCTAAGCGATTTAGCCATTAAGAATCAGCTATTCAGTTGTGATTGACACTTTTGTCGTCTTTGTAAAGGATGAGTGCTATTTTGAACGTTTTAATTTCTGAAGGATTTTTTAACATCGATTGCATGGCAGGGTTGCCACTCTCCAGAGAATATGAAATTCCCTGACTTTTCCAGGTTTTCTAGATAAATTCCAGGTTTATAAAAAACAGAGCGATAAACTATTCAGTTAACCTAGGCTTACACGTATACCTTTTCTCTGTGTTTTAACATAGAGAATATAATATTATAATTGGGAATATATTAATTGGAGTGTAAATATTAAAATATTTACACTTCAATTAAAAATTTGTTACAAATTGGGACAAATAAATAATATTTGACATACATATACAAATAAAAAAAATCAATTGCTTTGGTAAATTAGACAAATCATGTACACTTGTCATAATAAATGTGGTAAAATAAACTAACACCAAAAATGTTAATATACAAGTTATGTGATAGTGAGTGAATATAGTATGTAGAAAAAATATTATTTTTGGAGATTTCTTATTTTGTCTTCAATTAGTGCAGCTTCTTTTCGAGCATCTACCATTATTTTGCTTTTCTTCCCTTCTAAACTTTTCAGTTCTAAAGCAACACATTTTCCAACTGTCTTCCAATTGTTTTTTATTACTTTCTGCTTCTTACTTTCTTTGCATAGTATCAATGTACCTGGAATGTGCACATTTTACTGACTGAATCATGGCCTTTGTTATATCAATTGCTTCAACTCCCCCAGCATTGTTTATTGCCCCATAAACTTGTCTTAATGCTACAAGGCTTTCTTCTGTTTGGTTATCAATAATGCATTCTGCATTAATGGAAAATCCCCTTTCAAGAAATGAATTACTATGTGAGAAAATGGAAAGCAATTTTATAAAAAAGGTCAAATCATTAGAAGCTTGTTTTAGATGCAGTATACTAATCCAATGATCGTCAAGTCTAGTATCACTTCTTTTGTAAGATTTCATCATGTTTACTACTGAAGGCTCATTGAATAATTTCTGGAACTCTTGATGAATGTTGTCAGCTTTTAATCCTCATATCCATTTTTTAGAAACCAATATTTCTAGACATGCTGACAAACGCTTAATCGCCAAATCAGTTTGAAGAAAAACTGCAGGATTAAGAAACGATATTGCTTTAGTCAATGGAAATCGTTCAGGTGAACGCTCAAAAAGTTTATGCACAAATCTTTGATATGCTTTTAAGACATGAATTGTCGCATTTTCAAAATGTCTATATTCTTTTTATTCTTTATCTTTCTCAATTCATCTTTTAAAGGAAAACTAAGTGCCACTTCAGAGGTTGGGATCAAGTTATCTTTTTCAAGAACATCAATTTTGTAAAGACATGAAGCATTTTTGTCTAAAACACAAGGCTTTACAAATCTCTGCAAAATTGACTGTGTTATAGTTGTCACAGATTCATACAGAAATGGTGCAAGTGGTTCATCAAATTTCAGGACAATAAATTATAAAACAAAAAATATATAAAGGTTTTATCCCGTGAAAATTACTTTATAATGAAAACAAACATTTATGTTTGGTAAAACACAGGTTTCCACTAAAAAAGTAATAAATATTGTAATAATAAAGTAATAATAAAAGTATATATATATATATATCTTTAATAAAGATATATATATATATATATATATAGAATTATATTCCTGCTAAAATGGTTTCCTTTTTATTTGCCTAAATCATCGCTTTAATAGCACTTTTTGGGAGATATCCCTTCACAGAGTGAGTTCATGCTACCCATTTTTCAAAATAGAAAAATTTGTATTATGCAAATATAAACAAAAAACTAACCTTAATAATTAGCCATAATAAGAAAATAAACTAGTTTAGTCAATCTAATATGCAACATTTAAATGATGGAGATGGATGGAAAAAGATACTAACGTACTCTCGGCAATTCACGCGATGTAACTGAATTGCGCAATCGCACTGTTTAGGCGAAAATAATTAAGAAATTAACCACAATAATTAATCAGAATATGAAAATAAGTTAGTTAAATTAATCAAAAATGCAATATTTAGAAGATTGAGATGGATGTGGAAAAGATACTAACAACGTACTCTCGGCAATTCACGCGAAGCAACTGAATTGCGCAATCGCACTGTTTATGCGAAAATAATTAAGAAATCAACCATAATAATTAATCAGAATATGAAAATAAGCTAGTTTAGTCTATCAAAAATGCAATATTTAGAAGATTGAAATGGATGGAAAAAGATATCATTGTACTCTCGGCGATTCATGAGAACAAACTGAATTGCTCAATCGCAGTGTTTATGAGAAATTAATGAACAAAATAACATGTTAGCGATTTATGCTGAATTCGACAACCTTTGAAGAAGTAATTTATTACTTTCATAAAATAAGCGATCGAGATTTTAATTTACATTACACGCGGCCGTAAATCTCCGTTAATTTGATTGGCTTTACCCTGCATTTTATTATGGATTTACTACGATCCCGGGAATGGTAGAAATCAGTGCTAAAAAGGTGGAAAATAGGTGTTTCCGAGGAATTATAGTATGTCTGGTTCATTGATAAATTTCAAACAAAAAAATCCGGAAAATTTCGTTAGTAATCCGGAGGCCGTATAAGTAATGAAAAATCCGGAATCTCCGGCCCCAGAGAGTTGGCACGTCTACAATACTCTGAAGCCAGCAAAATGCACGGTACTACGCAGCGTCGGCACCGCTCCGTCAAAAGTTGGATGGTTGGTTTATTGGGATGAAATACGCATTACGCGTAGCCTAGACGGCGGCGGGCGGCCAGAAATGTTTGCGTTCGTCGAGCTGGTTTTTCCGATCCTTGATCTTTTGAACAATCGTTCTTAGTACACATCGTGAATTTTATTTGCATTATTTAAATTTTAAAAAAAATTCCAGGTTTCCCGCGAAATTCCCTGACTTTTCCCGGTTTTCCCTGACTGTTTTCAAATTCCCTGACATTTCCCGGATTTCCCGGTTTCCAGGTTGAGTGGCAACCCTGCATGGAATGGAATGGAATGGAATCAACTTGGGCACTAGTAGAGTGAATTTGATGCCGCAGTTTTATAATTACAAAATTTTAGGATGAATAAAATTTTTAGGTTTAATTTTAGGAATTTAAGGGAAGCTTCAAATTAACAGGAATTTTAGGTAGAATGTGATCCCTGCATTATGTTTGCATAGGGAAGATGCTCAAAATGACTACCAAGCATTTCGAGGCATGCATGCACGCACTGTAGAATGGCTGACTGCACACAATCCAACATCATATTGTCTACAAAAGGGAACACAGCATGAAGATGAGAAACTAAGTTGCTTTCTATAGTAACTGGGGTTTGATATACCAATTCCTTCAGATGGCCACTAGGAAGAAATCTAAAGCTGTCAGATCTGGCGATTGTGACGGCCACACAACTGGACCTCCACGTTCAATCAAGCAATCTGGGTATTCCATATCCAACCAATCACATACAGGAGAGCTGAAATGCACAGGTGCTCCATCAAGTTTGAACCATAGGTCATGTATTGCCAATAAGGGTATGTCATCCAGGAAATCAGTTAGTGTATCATGGAGAAATACAAGTATGATTATCCCGTGAGCCATTCAGACAGGATATGGCCCATTAATGTGATTGCCGAGTGTGCCAGCCCACACATTTACAGACCAGCGAGCCTGATGGCTCATATGATGGCATCATGGATAGCGGCGGTCATACTCCCTCACAGTTTGTAAGCCATTACCATTACATTGACCGAAGATAAAGTACATGTTGTAATATTCACAAACGGAATACATTATCAAAATGCGAAGAATACCGGTAGCTTCCAGATGCTGCCTTTTACATGAGCCAAATGACAGCTGTTTATTTGAACAACAGACATGCTCCTATCGTCAGTCTCTTATTATGTCACTTTTGCCCTTTCATAAGCATAATGAGAGGCAACATTTTAATATTTTAATTCTCATTTGCTGTGCAGTTTCAAATGTTTCCAATAAAGCTTATTTTCCATACACCGGTGTGATGTCATACTTTTTCTTTCGCATTTTTTACGAAAACTATGAGTCATAGAGGAGTCACAGTTCTTGAGTCATTTTTTATGTACTCCGACTGAGGATTCTCTGCAGAGTTTATGCGGTCTTGAGAAGACATTCTGTATCGCCTACATCAATGAAAACATCATTAGTTTAACAGATCTAATTTATGAATATTACTACCTGCCTAATAATTCCAATTTTGCTTTAAATAAAAAGAAAAGTCGGCATAGCTTTCAATATATCCTAACCCCAGGATTAGTACAATATAATTTTGGACTGTAAAAAAAATGTTTTGCAGTTAGTAGAAGGATGAAATACAACTGATTCATTGGCAGATTCTTTAAAGGAAGTAATTCTAAATTAAGAGTTAATGGATACAGAGTGTAAACTAACTGTAAATGATATGATTAAATATTAATAAAATAGAATCTTACAAAATAAATTTTAAATAACAATCACTACTAACAGGCCATTTCAAATCTTTGGAACTGAAAAGAATAACATGTTAAATAACTACAGAGAATGAATAAGATAATTAAATAAAAATTACATTCGTAGTAAAGTCGATTAATATAAGCAAATAATGATAAACTATAGGCCAGGTAAAATGCATATTACCAGTTTGATATAACTATTATAAGAAACTGAGCAATGAAAATTTATTTGCCTGTTTAGCCTTGATTATGATAACTGAATATATTGTGACTGACACTAATAAGATTAAAAACATGGATATTTTATAAAACTGAACTGAAAACTTCAATATAATTGTTTCATTGAGTTTTGCTAACTTGAAATTCATTGATTTGTCAAATTTAACAAGGGTTAACCGAGTACAATTTTCATATCTTAAATTTATTTAAGTTGGAAATGATTGTGACTTTACAAAAATATTTCAATTTTCTTTTTTAATCTAAATCTGTAGGAATATAAATTTTATAGATATTTTATAGAAGCATATCCATCACTTATTACAAGAAATCTGAAATTACTGGGAGTCTTTTATCTCATATTCTTTCAATTTTAGCCTTTATGGAGTTCATCATTTTGGTTTCTGAACTCTTCATAAATAGAACATTTTACAAACTTTAGATCTTTTACAAATTGAACTAGCAATAAAAACAACAATTCTTTTAGAAACCAACATTCTTTCAGTACATAAACACAAAAACTGCCATAAAGGGCATTTCCAAAATTCGGAAGATGCTCCCATTATAGATACCAGCATTCACGGACAGACTGGTTTTGCACTTATTATGTGCCTATCAGCATGGAATAGCTGATATCTGCAATAGCAGCAAGAAACTTGCCATAAACTACAATTTTGTGAACTTCTATGGGAATTGACAATTTCAATCCTTTCATGTATCCGGCATAAAATGTTATGCTCATTAACACCAATCAGCTTATACTTTTTAATTTATGAACTAGATCAGTCCATTGCCAACTTAGAAAAAAAAAGTGTGAATTTAAAATGAATTACTTAAGAAAAACCTGTCATAAAGCTGATAGTTTTCATTCCAATATTTGTCATGAATGTATAAGAAAGTTGAATAGAAGCTCACAGATTATTTCTCCCCTAGTAATATCAAATTTCAATGATCTACCTAGCTTAAGTAAAATATATTCTATGGACGAACCAATGTGATTGTACTCCTTCCTCTTTAAAATAGTGTGAAGATTAAATCTTCGAAATCAAGAAGGGAAAATGTCAGTAGAAAAAATTCAAAGTTAAAATAAATACTATTTCTATTTAAGACCATTAAGCAAATGATGTAGATATAACTTGATCTCAAATCTTCGGAATATTAAAAATTCTCTTGGAAATATTTGACAGTTAAGTGGTTGTATTTAGACAGCTACTGTTTTAGACAATAGTGATCTATATAAAAAAATTACACTCAAACTTCAGAAAATAATAAACAGAAAACTTACTTTAAATATATGTGAAAATAAAACATCTAAAAATTATATTTACTATTTAATTTAATAAAAAAAAGAAGTTTAAAAAATGACCTATGTTAGCGACTTTTCTTTTTCTCTGACTGGCTTTTTATAATTTAATAAACAAAGAGCTTTGCCAGAACAATGCTAAGCAGTTTAGAAATATTAGTTTAAATAATTTCTTTCAAAAAATGTTACATGTGTGGAACCTACTTGCACTTCTAAATCTCTTGACATAATAACAATTTGGTGATGACCAGTGTCTGTAACAGCAATGAACTCATTGTTTGAGGACACATTTCCTGGAAACAGCAGTGTTGACTCAGGCTTGCTTAGTGGAGAAATTGGAATGTTATTGAAATCTAATTCTTCTTTGCGTTTTTTGAAATAGCTGAAAACCACTTGACAGAGAAAATCAAGCTTGTTAATCTGTGTTTCTCCAACTAAAATGAACAGCAACTTATTTGAAGGTCCTAAAATATACAAAAATTATTTAGGAATATATTTAGGAAGTTATATAACTGAGTGCACATGTATAAAAAGTTTATTAAATAATATTTTCTTCATATTATAATATTTTCAATGCCCATAATTGAAAATGCTTCATTTGGAACTGGAATAAGAGAAGTGCAAATGCTTTAACAACAAAACCATAGAACAAAGATCTATAACCATTGTTTTATTGATGAGCACTGACAGAATTGTTTTTACAGAGAGCAACAAAAAAATAAGTACAGTAAATGATATACATATTTTAGACACACAAGAGCAACAAGGGTACTTGCTAGCAACGTTGTGGAACTTTGCCATGGAATGTGATGTTACACATGTGATTATGCGAGTGTAGATATTTAAGTAGTTCACATTAGATGATGTCACATAGGTTGGGCAAGTGGGCAAATTCTTTAAGGGCATTATTCTGACAAGAAGTGAAAACACTTTGGGTAGAGAATTTTATTATTTTTTCTAGCTAAAAATCATCATAATGCACTTGGCTGTTAATTTTTAATATATTTTGTCACATGCTTATGCAATTATTTTTATTCAACAATATAGTACAGTACTTATGAAGCCAAAATGTACATATTTACTGATTATATACAAGAATAAGAAGCAGTTTCTTTCAACAAATTTGTTTAAAACAAACATATTGTCTTAAAAGGTGGAACCAAACTATCAAGCATTGACCTCTGAAAAACAGTAATATTTTTTCAGCTCCTGCAGAGTGGAATGAGTAGCTTACAATGAAATTTGCTCTATACTTAATTTTCGCATATAAAATATTTAAAAATAAAACTAGACACTTTTGATCCTCTTAAATCCAAGAGGACAACCATAATTTTAATAAAAAGTATACACTATGAAATGTTAACTAAAACTCTTTTAAGAAATGTAACATTTATTCAGTCTGCACCCTGTGCAGAACTAGTGAAGATAAGAATCAAAAATGTGCATTTGAAAGTATTTTGTGTGTGATATAAATTTTTGATCGTACTTTCAATATTTTTCAAAATTGTTTTCAAGTAATTTTACAATTTAACCCATACTCAAACCTTAAAAATTTTTACAGGTATGAATGAAAACTGGTGTGTACTCACTCATTTACCTCTGTCCACAAGCCTTTGATAACATCAGTCCTGTACAAATGTCAATACATCAATGCTTGAATCATTCTTAGATATAAAGGATTGCAAGAAAAATTGAAATATGACAGGATCATATAGTTTCCTGTTCGCTCAAAATATTAATAAAATTGGAACAATGCCTATGGAAACAATTCAAGTATAATATTTATAAGAATATGGCAAGGTTACTCAAGAGTTACAACATCCCAATTTATCGACTCACTGAAAGATAAACCAACTAAGTAGAGCAGGATGATCATGACATATGAATTGTCTTCAAGTTTTTGCTCTCGCATGAAACACAGTTTTCAGATGAAGTGTCTTAAATGCTTCAGGAGAAAGTTTAGACTTCCAGCAGCATATTGTCAGTGTTTCTCAGATATCAAGCGACTATTGAACGAATAGTGGGGTCCGTCAGTGTTTCTCAGTCCTTTGTCAATTATATTATACCACGTTGTACCAAAACATCACATATAACTAAGTGTCCTTTCCTAGGAAACTCAAGGCTGATTCTTCATTGCACAATCACTACAAATGTCTAAAATATGTTGGATTAAAATATGACTCATAAGATGAAAAACAAACCTATGCATAACTGTTTAGGCCTATGCATGATGTGTTGACTCCAACAAATTCAATATGTTCTGAGCACATGAAAACTGAATTCAGACTGCTGTATTCTTACCTTACAGTTAAATATACAAAATCTTGCTGCAAAATCCTGCAGCATTGGCAAAATCTTGCACCATTCTTCCTAACACTGCATTGTCTGTGGTCATACCATCTTCAAACAAAACATATTCAGACCAAAAACTGGCCAAACCCAGCAGGGTTAGTAAACATTAGCTGACTCTCTGGTCACTTTTAAAGCTTGCAAGAAAACACCTAGGTTCCAATCACACACGGAACCTGAAAACTAGATAAACGTGAGAATGTAAGGCATATTGGCGGCTGCCGAAATTCACTTTAGAACAACACTTGTAGTAGGCAAATCGGCAGCTGTGGAAATTCACTTTAGAACAACACTTGTAATAGGCATATTGGTGGAGCTGACTCTCCTGTTACATGAAGAACAAAAACACCACATCAAGAACAGATGCACTGTGTAACACTGGGACGACAGCAGCAATAGAACGATGGCAGAGCAACCACAAGTACTTCCCGTTGATAAATGGCACCACATCAAAACATCAAAAACACAGCATTAGCACAAAGGAAAAGTTTGTTCACGGGTCACAGGCACCCTGCATAGGCCCTGAACCACGGTTTTCCCAAGTGAATTCAGACCACCTTCTCAAATGGCGGCTAGGAATCGAATGCCTCCCAAGAGACGGCAATCTTGGCGAGTGAAAACTTGCGCCTCATACAGAGTGTCTATGCACATTGTGTGAATAAAATAAAGATGCTTCGCCAAAAACTGTGAGGTGCGGCCAAAAATGCAAGGCACAAAATTGCAGCCAAATTTAAATATAATGTAAGACAACCCTACGGAATGTCTAGCACCCTACTAATCTGTTTTTCTACTGATAAGCCGAGAAAGAGCCAAATCCACGCTTAAAAAATGTACCTTTTCCACAATCCGGTGAATATAATCGTAGGCCAAGTGAGACCGCAAAAGAAAATTTACAGGGACACTTGCGAATTAGCAAAAGACTTGAAAGATATTTAACGTTTGTAAACACATTGCGTGCGTAATTTAGAATATAGGAATGCATGAAAGGAATAATAAATTAATGTTAATAAGCGATAAATCGCCGAAATACACAGTAACAATAAATTAATTTAGAATTTTGAAGGGATGGGGGAAATCGTGCATTTTGATCATTAATCATTTAAAAAAAACAAAAAATCTCTGAAACTAACAGCAAAATGCAGTAAAATTAATACTTCTTCCAAGCAACAATGTTAAACATGTTGATCTTGCAGCATTCATACAAGCTTATGCAGCTAGTAGTATGTTTCACATTGCAACACATTACAATGCTGCAGATTGATTCTGATTAGATATTATCTACTTTTATATATATATATAAATATGATACAATTTCACTAAAGCATGATTCTAAAAAATTACACTAATGTTGTTTATTTACTAGTAAATATCAAAATATCTGCAAATTCCCTGCAGGGCTTGCATTTATGCTCTGTAGGATGCAAATTAAAAGAATACTTTTACAGAGATGGATTTTAAATGTCATCATTGAGTCCCTGTGATCCAAAAATTTTACATGACAAAAATCAATATTTCTATATGAATATTAATAGCATGGTTTTATAACCATTATGAAAAACATGCCACAAATGAACAAACATACTAAGGGTGTTTGTTCATTTCTGTACTTTGGTGTACATGCTTTGGAATAATCGTCATGCGGTGATGGACAGGACATTTTAATTCAATACAATGTTTTGAGAAAATTTTCAGACAGCTCACTACTCAGCTGAAGTGTGCACAAATTGATCTCTGAAACATGGCAGACAACAGAAGATTAAGTTCTAAACAGAAATAAAGGCAAATTCCCTAGAGGTGATTCAGCAATGAAAGTTAAGGTTCTAGAGATAAACTGTTAATTGGAAATTTGAAAAATGCACTCTTACAGTTTTTCTTATGTTTAAGATTGTCAGAAATGGACTAGCTTCTGGGATTTTAGGGTCTAATTTATCTTAAGCACAAATTAATTTTACCATAATTAGGGCCTGATGAAGCCAATGTGGAGCCTAGGGCCTGGTGTTAATTGGGGACCCCATACACTCACAGCATACCAAATACATGCAAAAAAACATCACTAAGCAAACTTGGAAGTTTAAAACCAATGTCCCGAAGGCAAGGTTCATACTCTTTTGCAGGAACCTATTTCCAGGAATTTTAAGGAGTTTTCCAGGAGGGTTTGCGCATTTTTCCAGGAGTTTTTTTTTCTTTTTACAACAAAGCAAAAACAAAACTACGATTCTGAATATTTGTTCTATCATCAGGTCTTTTGCATTTGTGCCATACTACCAGCTATATCACTATCTAAAGAATAGTCTAGATATTTAATCATTATTTGAAGAAATCACAAAAATTACATTGCAACACACATGCACAAAAAAATAAAAAATAAAGTAAGAATATACTTCATAATTTATTAAATATCACTAATGTATAAATATTTATGTAAACAAAATTAAATTATTTTGTACTGAAAAAATCAACAATTTTTTAGCTCTAAGCATCTGGCATTTAATTCACATTTAATATCCTGTAGCAATATTTGTTTATCCAGTGCACTGCGTCGGCAGGCATTTGATTTGGCGATGAATGTTATTTGACAGGATTTTTCTGCCCTATCTGCATAATCTGTAGATGATTTGGTAAGTTCAGCCATGTCATTTTCTGTACAAATTTTCTTTCTTTTTAGCTCTTCAATCTGTTCAAGTAATTTTCTCTTTTTATCAGTCGAGACAGGCTGTACTTGTTTTCGCTTTTGCTCATCTAAATATAACAAATACTTCTGACGAGCTCCTGCTCCAGACAATAGAAGATCTTTTGTAATCACAATATTTTCAAGCCCACCTATATTTCGGATGTGGTCTTCAATGATCCGCTTAGCAACAAGAGACTTTTTTTAAATTTTCAACCATTACATTTTTGTTTATGGAAAAACATCTCTCTACAGTAGTTTGTCCGTGAGAAAGAAGTAACAACTTTTTTATCACTGCCCACAAATTAGAATACTTAAGAGTTATTTGAAAGGTGCTCGAAAAAAAATGTATCAATATTATCAGTTAATGGATTAAAAGAGTCTTGACAACAGTGTTTAAATCGCTTTCCTATATCCATAATAATGAAATCCTCAACAAAACTCTTATATTCTTTAATTATAGTATCACAATTAGTATCTTTTATCTTACAACAATCTGTAAGGGCTATAAGGATATTATTGATTTTTGTCATATTTATTTTTTTATCGTCAATTAAAGTACGAGGGTCTAAACACGACATGTTCCTTACAAGATTGTACTTTAAAGGACACCTCTCTAATAACTTTTTAACCATTTTGATCAAAAATGCCCTACAGTTAATATAAAATTCCATTAACTGTTTCTCAACATTAGCAGATTTCTTTTTAACAAAGTATTTTATAATTTTTTTGGCAATGAATCCAACATCAATTTTGCTTGCATCTTTATGCAAAGATGAATCCTCCACATCAATACTTAGAAGCTTTATCATAGAAGCTGGAACTTGTTCTTCTTTCATAAATTTTAGCATTAAATTTTTGATTAAATTATATAGGTCATATGCCATAAAAGGCAACATTGGTTTATCAGTTTGATATGAAGTCATAAAAGGTTCTATTTCCTTCGCAATAAAAATAAGAAAATTACATTTTATAATAAATAACTTATCGTTAACACTAGTTTGAATTGTTTCAAAACTTTTGTTTCCGGGATTAGTGAAATTGTTATTAATTACTTTGGACACAAATTTTAACTTGAGGAAGAATTTCTAATAATCTGTTAAATACACTTGAATTTTCTACCCATCGATTCTTGCAAAATTTTATGGGGAATTTTGGATTTTCACTAATTGAAGCAAAATCCTCTCACAGAGCCGGAGAATCTTTAAAAAAGCGATATAGTGCACTTGCCATTTGTTCAATTTCAGGAAATACAGTGCATCCTAAACTAAAAGAATTGTGCATAATATGTATACTACAACTACCTATATTTAATAAGTTAAAACTACCTTCTTGTTTTAAATGCTCATACATTAAATCAAACACTTTCCAATTAACATTTGGTCCGTCCATTGATAATTGCAGTAAATTGCATGACCCCAGCTCTGCACACTTTTCATTAATATTTTCAAAAAGTATGTCTACTGTTGCATGATCCAAAAAATCTGAAGAATAATATTGTGATACCACGTGATTATGATCCCAAAATCGAACATGGCAATCTAATTGCTTAGTTTGCATATAATTATTCATACTTTTATCAAATAAAAGAACAAATCCACTTTCATTTTTCACTTTTTGTTTCAGACATGTAGCAAAATATGGTGCAATCCCAAATACAGACAAATATGCGCATTTTTCTCCACAAGTGAACTTCTGGGCGATCTCATTATCCGGAAACATGAGTCGAAATACGACATTTGTATTTTCACAAGATTTATATGAATAACGGCTGCTTTAAACATTAAGTGTCCATAATATGTAAGCTTTTAAGTGATCACTGATGGTGAGAGAATTATCTAAAGTTTCTGAAGCCTTCAGAACACGTGGAGCAATAATTTGGATTTGCTCATCTGGATCATTTGCAATTCTTGAGGTACTAGAATTGGGTGATGAAAAATAGTCTTTCAAAGAAATTTTTTTCAATTTTTCAGTCAAAACTTTGAAACTCTGATGTTTCTTTCCTTTTATATGGCACTTCAATGCTGCTTCACCCACGTTAGAAACATCGATTTTTTTCTTGCACAAACAGCATTCGGCTTTATCCCGCAATGAAATTTTCAGTAACCATTCTCTGTTTGGTCGTCATGTGATTGAACCCTGGGAGCTGAACGACATATCTGTCAAGTGCCTGCTTATTTTCGCATCGGCTGCTGGTCTCTTTTCTTAGGGATCTTCATTTTCTTTTTGGGGTAGTACAATAGACCTCTGGTCGATGTGCTGGGCTCCTTTGGAGCCACCCACCTTTATTTCATTCATTCAACCATTCTCTGTAGTCATCCATTTCCAACCAATTATCATTGAATACACACTTTCCTCCAGGCATTTTTGAGGGAAAATATAAGTATAAAAAACAAAGGCTTTGTGTCAGCTTCAACAAATTATCTAAACCAAGGTTAGTACCTAATACAACTACAACGAAACAATTCTATGCTTTCCGTTACTTCAGTGGCACCACCTATGACAAGAATGAAGAATTAAAAGACCGTGCTGTAAAGATGAGAGGTTTCAAACGCTAATTGGAAGTATAATTATTTTGGTGGCACCACCTATTGATTGCATTGAGAAATAAAAAAGCGAAAACATCAATTTTCCAGGAGTATTTTACGATTTCAAGGAGTTTAGAGCTAAAAATGAAAAAAATAAGGAGTTTTCAAGGGCCCTTATATAAAAATCGGAAAATCCAGGAGTTTTCAAGGATTTCCAGGAGGCGTATGAACCCTGCGAAGGCACTTTTATACAGGTAGAACTTTTTATTTAAAAGTAAAACTTTAAAAGATGTATAATATTTAAAACTATTAACATATTTTCAAAATTTAAAATAAAAACTAACATTATCAGTTTATATTATTCAAATAATTAAATAATTATTTCTGATTATAATGTTTTAACACATACAAAATTTAGGAGTCCCTAAAATTTGGGGGCCACGGCCCTGGACGCCCATGCATTAATCAGGCCCTGGCCATAATCAAAGGTAGTGAGACCACATACACTGTATGCAACCCAACCATGAAAAACAAAACATCCAAGATTAGTACCTGCATGTACCTAATTCATAGTGCTAACGTTTAAGATTATTCACACAAAATGTATAAATTTGCAGGAGAAACTACATATTTCATAGAGATTATTTATATTTTAACCCTTTTCATAGTGTTAATGTATATGATTTTTCATGCAAAATGTACACATTTGCAGGAGGAACTACACATTTTTAATGAGGTTATTTATATTTTAGTGAGTACCTTGAGATGTTAAGAGTATGCAATTCTGTTCATATCAATACAATATAATCTGATAGAAAGGCTTGTTATTTTATGCAATACTCAAGTTACAACATTTATTCTTCTGATGAATATGCTTATATGTGGAGCTAATGGCAAGTCCACATTTACAAGATACTTATAGATGATGTCTAGAGACGACTAGAGATCAACTAAAAGTTAACTAGTATTTGGCAATCTATATGTTAAAGAGTCACAAGGTATCCTTTTCCATCCATTTTATTCTTCCAATTATTCCATATCAGAGATATAAAATTGCCTTATTTGTATAGCGCATGTATAAATGAATAAATATTTTTTACTAAATGAAATATTTTTTTATAAATAAAGCAATTGTGTAATTCATTTTTTATCCCTATGCAATGCTGAGAGTCTACAATCCTCTTTTTCTGTGTATTTCCATCCTCTAATCATTGTGCATATTAATTGGCAGACTGAACTAGCCTATTTTCAAATTTTCATTAATTTTAAAGAAATATTAATTAAGAAATATATTGTATAATTATCCAAATATTATGAAAGTTAAATATTATGGAAGTAAGATTATTCTTTTAGTTAACATTATTATAAAATGCTTTGAATTATTTTGTTTGTTTTTTTCAGTTTTAAAACATTTAAGGTTTTCAAATAATAAATTTGTATTTATATTAAAGATAATTCTAAAGTATATTTTTAAATGAAAATTTATTAAACAATAAAATAGTAAAATAAATTAATAAAAATTTTGAACATTTTAAGCATGTATTTATTCTTGTATAGAAAAGAAAATTAGGTTTCTGTAACAATGGTTAAAAAACATTATTTATTTATTATTAACTTCAAATTTTTCCAATCTTGTTTTTACATTAAAAATAATGTCATTAATTTTTTTTTTCGTCCTAGGGTTAATAGGTATGGAGATCCAGTCCTCTTATGGGATCCAATTTTAAATTTCTGATGGGTTCTGGACCTAGAATTTTCTATACCTATTAGAGATAAGACATGCTTAGTCTGAACCTGAGCACAGGGCTGTAATTGGCTCAGGATCTATGGTACCAAGTACAATTCAGGCTCAGATGGGCTCGGCCTCTAAGCTATTATTTTTATTTTATTTAGTTCGGCTCTTTTATTTAAGACATATATTATAGTTAATGATTAAAAAATGTTTACAAAACTTAGAAATCAAAGGTAATAATGTTTTATTTATTCCTAAAAAGTTACTACTAACAGGTTTCTGAAATTTTAATCGATAAGATCAGCAAGCAATTACTGGTCTTGCTCTAACGAATGATGGTTGTGCTTCTTACTTGCCCTAACAAAGAAGGCTGTTTATTGCTTTCAAAATTAGTTGACACCATGGCAAGTGGGCAATGCAAATTGCAAAAATGTTGAAAGTAAGGTAGGAAATAAGACTACATTAATGAAATAGTCCTCCCATTAATTTTCAAAAAGTTACATTTTTTTAATTTTATATGACCCCTTAGACAAATTTGATCAATCAGAAAAATTTTATTCTTAATGCAACAAGATTATTAAAAAAACGCATATCTGTATTTCTGGCACAGATAGATTCAGACTCGATTTTACATTGAATTATCCAAGCCCAAGCCAACTCAGGCTCTCAAAATTTAATCTGAACTCATCTACAATATCCATAGCCAATCCTTTCTTCATGTCCTTACTATTCAAATACATAATGCAAGTAATAAAACTAAAATAAATTCGTTAAAAGAAAGATACAACAGAAAAATAATAGTGCTGACAATATTTTTTCTGTGTTGCACGCTGCTTTTAATGAAGTTAATTTAGTTTTATTAAATGATTGATTAAATAAATATTTCCTTGTATTTTAAATAATAGGGAGTTGATTCTTAGTGTGAAACATGATTCTTGAGAGAGCCACAACATGTAAAAAGTTAGGAAATGTTCAATTATAGCATTGTTCAATTTTGTCATTTTCATAATAATAACAACATTTCATCTTGTTAAATTATAATTTAATAAGGATAAAATTGAAATTCTTTCACTTTTTAAAGTAAAAATTTAGAGTTTTTAGCACCATGCAAATTAGAAAACTGCAAAACATAATATTAAGCTGTAAGGAAAGGAGCTATCACCCCCTTTGGATCCATCCCTGTGTGTACTATACAGTATACTGTATACATATTAAATACATTAAAACAAATCATTAAACTTGCATATAATTTCAATAATTAAAATAATTTCAAGTCATCGAAAATCATTCAGATCAAAACTTTGAGGTTTTATATACAATCTGAAAGATTAATGGTATTTATGTAACTGACAGCACAATAACAATATATAAAAAAAAAAGATAATATATGATTATATTTATTTTGATTCATTCTGTAATAAAATATGTATATATTTTTTTTCTTTTTTAGAAACAATCTTTCTGAAACTATTTTGATAGATATTTCATTTCAGTATATAAATAAACTAAGTATAAAGTATCATATGGCTTTTTTTTAATCTGATCAAGAGAGTTCAGTGGATTTTAAATATACATTTTATTATTTAAAAAAAATAAGCATTCTAATGCATTCACTTTTAACCAATACTTATAATATTATAATAGTGAACAAAGTATAAACAGTAACATACCAACAATGAAAACAGTAGGCCAGCATGTCACACCAAAGTGTTTCCATAATGTGTGATCGTGGTCATTTATCACAGGATGCCTAATTCCATTTCTTAAAATTGCATCTCGCAATTTATTTATGGTTCTTTCATTTTGAAATTTAGGTGAGTGTACACCTATTATTACAAAACTGTTATCTTCAAACTTGTCTTCAAGTCTTTTTAATATTGGCAAAATATGTATGCAATTAATGCAACAGTAAGTAAAAAAATCCAGAACATAAATTTTTTTCCCCAAGTCGACTTGAAAATCCAGCTCTCGTTGAGTATTTAACCATGCTAATCCTAAATTGGAAGTAAAATTATAGGTAAATGGCAATGTAAAAGATGTATATAAAATGCAGTCTGACCCTAATTTAATTAAACAAATAGGCCAGCAATTTCATTTGTTAAATCAGACATCATTCAATAGGGAAAATTATCTAAAATAATTTTGATTAAAAAATTTAATTTTTTTTATATGAAATTCATTAAATATGGTTTCAACTATACATAAATCATATGCAAAGAAAGCAAACATTTAAAACAGCATAACTTTTTCTCATTTCTAAGACTTCAAAAAATTATAAAGAACATAACTAAAAAACCATTTTGTCATATTTTTGGAACAGAGCAACATTCAAGATATTCTTTAGAAGTGCAACAATCAAACACATGTAGGAGGGGGGGTTAAACTTCAAAATATGAAGACTTTGCTACCCTACTCAAATGTAGAATATTTTGAATTTCATATAAAATGTTTTGCATAAATTATGAATATATGATAATGACTAACTGATATATAGATATTTTTTGTCGTGTTACATTAAGAAACAGCCCTAGTTGTAAGAAACTGAGCAATCTCAGTATCTAATGAGACAGTTGCATGAGAACATTAAATTCAGTTAAGTTTTAACTACATAAAGGGACCAAATATTTTTTTTATTTATTATATTTCAAGAACAAAATTTTGATACCATTGATAATAACCAAAGTTCCCTAGCCCTCTGAAAAGAAGAGAACAAACTGCATAAAAGTTATACACTAAAAGGCAATTTAAATCCGACCCAATATAGCATTATTCTATCATTAAATTTCAATTAGTTTAAGTGATTAGAAAGCTTTGTATAACAGCACACGAGATCCTCCAGGGAGTCCACAGGTATCTCATACAATGTTTTCATTTGCCACTAGAAGAAGACCAGTAGATTAAAGGGAACAAACAGCTTTGGTATAAAAAATTTGGCAAAATCCGCCATTTTGTTATTACACCAAGAATGGCGCCAAGGAAGATGATGTTTTGAAAAGTCCTAACAAAAGCCATGTTAGGCTTTGTGCATAACAAATATAAAAATATATAATTAAAAATCAAAAATGCATGAAAATATAATACATAAATAAATAGCATAAAAAAGTAATACATAAGTATAAAATAATGTATAAGCATAAAAAAAGACAATACTTAGATAAAAGATTGTACTTAACGAAATTTCAAAAGAAAGATACTTAGCAAAAAGATTACACTTTAACAAAATTTTAAAAAACGATACTTAGAAAGAAGATTACAATTTAACAAAATTTTAAAAAGCAATACTTAGAAAAAAGATTGTACTTTAAAGAAATTTAAAAAAAACTATACTTAGAAAAAATACTGTACTTGAACGAAATTTAAGAAATAACAATACTTAGAAAAAATATTGCACTTTAATAACGAAATTTAAAAAAAAACGGTAGGACTTAGAAAAAATATTGTACTTTAACGGAAATTTAAGAAATAACGATATTTAAAAAAATATTGTACTTGAATGAAAATTCAAAAAACTATACTTAGAAAAATATACTTTAAAGTAATAAAAAAACCATACTTTGAAAAAAGATTGTACTTTAATGAAATTTTTAAAAAACTATACGTCTAATGTAGCAATGTCTGTTTGTGCAACAACTGCGTGGAAGTAACATGAAAATCATAAAATTTAATACAGTCAAGAAATTAAACTTTAAATGACCCTCTAAAACAAAGCAGAAGCCATGCTTAAATCTAAAACATAGTATCTGGTTTAATGAAATCTAAAACTTTTCAAAGAAAAATATATGTATAATTCACATTTTTAATGCCTCGTTTCAAAGAAAAACACGTATAAATATCCAAATTGCACAAATGGCTGCTTCCATATTGCAGCCATAAGAGAACGATCATTCCTATGGAAATTTTCTGCTTCTACATTATTTTATCCATTAACATGTGCTATCTTTCGTTTTTGTACGATATTCACGTTTACTGCATTTTTACACACAATAGCTCAGTCAAAATATGCTGAAATTTTGCTTGTACTCAAATTAAATCTGATGTTTTGGATGATGTTTTACACTTGTTCAGTGGTGTCCAGGGAAGGTAATATCAAAAATTCTAATGAATAGGAAGTTAGTAAGAGTCAGAAACTCGAAAAAGGAAGAAAAAAAGGGGTCTTATTTGGTTTTTTGAAAATATCTCGAAACGGTCAACCCTAGCAAAGAACTTTCTATATACAAAATGAAAGAGCATAAAAATCCTATAAAAAAGATCTTCTTCACTTTTTTCGTACCTCTAATAGTTTTCGAGATAATCGCACTTGAAAAATGGCATATTTTTCAGGTTTTATCATCTCAAAGTTTCTTCCCATAGAAACAGGCTTATATGTCATGAACTGTGAAGATACTTCTAGGGCATGTGTTCGGTAGGGCAGTACGAGCTCATTTACTGATCCAGATAGCTCTATCAAAAATTATATTGGAGCCAGTTGAAATTACTCCTGATAAGCCCATCACTGCTAATGGGATTTTGACCAATTTCCTAGATGATAGTCCTACAATGGATTTACTTAAACAAAATCAACATCTAACTACTCTTGCTGCAAAAATTAGGGAAAAGTTGGAGCAACTGCAGGGAAATGGACAGTCAGTGACCCTTTGGATCTAGTACTTCAACATGGTAGAGTTGATGAAAGATTACATCAACACTGAAAGGTTGAGTGATTGGAATACATATCTCAAGTGTGTACAACGAATGATCTCCATCTTTCAGGCAGCAGGTCATTTCTCATACGCCAAATGCTGTCACCTGTACTTACAAGAAGTGTTGCAGCTGCAGTCCATGATGACCCCAGAAGAATTTAAAAAATTTGCAAATCAGGGGTACTTCACAATGCAAAGAACCGATAGCTTTTGAACGGGAGTATGGTCAGACAAGACCATAGAACAGACTTTAATGCGTAGCATGAAAAGTGTAGGGGGCCTCACATGAGGGGACTCACTGATACTGTCTTGAGCAAGTGGACCTTGAGGATGACTGCAACTCACGACATCTGCTCATCCTTTGAAGAGTTTTGCGGTGTTCTCTTTTCATCTGCTGAACAACATGAAGGCATCCGAAAATCTCGAAGAGGTAGGGATACCGCAAATATTGATAAGCTGTCTGCTTGGCTTGATAATCATCCACCATTTCCTAAACGACAGCAAATCATGTCTATAGCAACTGGATTAGTAGGGGATGCAACAGTTACCTATTTCAATGCTATAGCAATTGGCAAACAATCAATGCAGAAAATTGATGGAAAATCCTTTTCAAGTGTCTCGTTGTTACAAACAACACTCTCTGTCAAGCATGAGCTGCACCATTACTGTCGATGTTAATAGTGCAGTTATTGATCCTTTGTTACTTTTCCAGAGGATATCGATAAGTAAAAAAACAGAGGAAGACTTGATCACGTATATACAGTATGAGTTGGCTCCATTTCCCTTAGCTCTCTTCAACGAAACTGGGATGCACAAAACCAAGAAAGCAGTCCTGTACAACATGTTTGAGGTGACAAGGGAGAACTTGGACTTTGAGAACTATGACTATGAAATCCACTTCATGAGTTTCAGTTTATTATGTTGAAAGCAAAATGATTATTTGAATTCATTGTTTAATTTTGTCACCGTGGACTGAACGAGATGGAAAAATATTACTGTTCACGCTGTGGCAACAAAGAAAAAAGGCTCTCGTGTTTTTTTTTAGAAAACCAATTTTAAAATCTTTTTTTAGCATTCTATGAATATATGAGAACTAGGTGAGCCTTGGGCTCTAGTTGTAAGTTAAAATAAAAGTGTTCTGCAGTATTGGAAGTTTGTGTTAATATTTCGTAATACAAAAAATTTTCCATAACATCTGGCGTCCGTGACAGGACCTTGTAAGCGTCAATATGTTTAAATCTGTTAAAGGCTTCAAGAAAGAAGACTTAATTTATTTGTGTCAAGAGATTAACGAGGACTTACCGTTGAAGGTTACCATATCTACTCTGAAAGAGGTAATTTTAAACAGTAAAGAATATGAAGAAGATCCGGACTTTGTTTCAACCGTATTAGCCACAACTGTTTTTGAAAGGCAGAAAAAAGAAGAGGAGGCTAAAATTAAAGAACTCGAAGAAGAAGAGAGAAAGCGCCAAGATGAAGAAAGAGAAAGACAAAGACAACATGAATTGGAATTGGCGAGATTAAACTCGGCTGTAGATACTCAAGATGATCAATCTCCAGAGTCAGGTAGTGTAAAAAAGAAATTTCACTTACCTAAGTTGGAATTACGTCATTTTTCGGGAGATTTAAAGGACTGGTTGCCATTTTGGAGCCAGTTCGAACATGTTCATAATGATGTTCATATAGCACCAGAAAATAAATTTCAATATTTAGTGCAAGCAACCGTTAGCGGATCGCGCGCTAGGGAGGTAGTGGAAAGTTTTCCGCCAACCGGTGCCAACTACGGAAAAGCTGTTGAATCTTTAAAATCGCGTTTTGGTCGGACTGATTTACTTATAGAATTCTATGTCCGCGAGCTTTTAAAATTGGTTTTGCAAAACGCTTCACAAAGTTCTACTGCTAATTTATGTGCGCTGTATGACCATTTGGAGTCTCAGATCAGGGTATTAGAGACACTTGGTGTAACAACGGATAAAAGCGCTGCTCTACTTCACCCTTTGGTTGAGTCATGCTTACCGGAAGATATACTAAGAGCATGGCAAAGACAAAGAAGTCCTGATTTCAACCATAGTGGTGAACCGCAAGAAAGGCTTAGTAGCTTACTAAAATTCCTAAAATCTGAAGTAGAATCCGAGGAAAGGATTTGTTTGGCGATGCAAGGTTTCGGCTTAAACAAAAAGAAGGACAATATTGAATTTAGAAATAAGAAATTTGATCCAAGAGTAAAACAGAATAAAATACCCACAGCCTCCGGTCTTTTTACCAATCCACATACTCAAGAAACCAAAAAGTCGTGTGTGTTTTGCGAGAAAACTCATCCTAGTGCAGACTGTTTTTCTGCACAAAGAATGAGTTTAGTTGAAAAACAAAAGATTTTAAGGGAGAAAAATTGTTGTTTTGCCTGTTTGGCTCCCGGTCACCCCGTCCGAAAATGTCGTTCATTTTTGAGATGCTTAATTTGCGGGAAGAAACATGTTCCCTTGATGTGCGAAACAAACGAGTCAAGGAAAAGTGATTTCAAAAAGACAGAAGAAGCTGAAGTTGTCAACGAGGTCAACATGTCCAACCTGAGTGTGGGTCCTAAAGTGTTTTTACAGACTCTAAAGTGCAAGCTCATATCAGATAAAAAGGAAAATATCGTGCGAATTGTTCTGGACACCGGCTCGCAAAAGTCTTATATTGTAAAGAGTCTTGCTGAAGAAATGGGATACGCTCCTGTAAAGAAAGAAACTCTAGTCAATTCATTGTTTGGTGGGATTAAATCTAAAGAATTTGTACATACATGTTACAGAATTAGGTTGAAAAATATTAAGAACAATTTTGCGTGTAACTTTGAAGCATTGGATCAGGTAGCTATTTGTAATGATGTATCACCTGTGAATTCAGGGCCTTGGTTAAAAGAGCTTCAAGAAAGGGATATAACATTAAGTGATGTTGGAGAAAAGCCACAACCCGTACAAGTACTTATAGGAGCTGATCTCTTTGGAAAGATTTTAACTGGTCAGCGTAGGGTTTTATCAAGCGGATTAGTGGCCATTGAAACTTTGCTTGGGTGGACTTTGTTAGGGAAAGTTCCTGATAGTGAAGTTACTACAAGCAATGCCATGTTAGTGATTTCACTTTTCGTTAAAGAATTTGACATTTCGGACTTCTGGAAGCTGGATTCTATTGGAATCAAGGATCCTATTGAAAAACTCTCTAAGAAAGAGCAAGAGGATTTGACTACTGAAAATTTTCTTCAAACTGTTAGGTACAACGAACATAATCGCTATGAAGTTCAATTGCCTTGGTTGGATAATTGTGTACCTTTAACGGACAATTTTGAACAAGTTAAAAGAAGGTTAGACACCACAACCAAGAAGTTATTACAGGAAAATTTGTACGATAGTTATGAGAACATATTTTTCGAATGGCTGCATGAAGGGATTATCGAAGAAGTACCAGTTGAAGATAAATATTTACCTGCTTATTATCTACCTCACAGACCTGTTATCAAAGTTAGTAAGACAACTCCAATTCGGCCGGTTTTTGATGCATCTGCTCGATTAAAGGGACATCCGTCACTAAATGACTCCTTACATAGTGGTCCAAACTTGATTGAGCTCATTCCTGATATTCTGCTGCGGTTTCGAGAAAAGAAGATTGGTGTAATCGCAGACATAAAGAAAGCCTTTTTGCAAATTAGCCTCTGTAGAGAAGACAGAGAATTTTTGAGATTTCTATGGTGGACAAATAAGACTTGCAAAGACTACAGGTTTTTTCGTCATACCAGAGTAGTTTTTGGCGTTCGCAGCAGTCCATTTCTATTAGGAGCTGTATTGAAGTATCATCTTGAACAGAATGCTGACGTTGATCATTTTGTAACTGGTTGTCTTTTAAAGAGTTTTTATGTAGACAATCTTGTAACTAGCGCCCACAATGAATTAGATTTGCAGCGATTGATAAGTGTTTCTAATGAGCTATTAAAAAAAGGTGGTTTCATTCTGCGGGATTGGGAATCTTCACTAACAGAAGATGGAGGATCCAATAAAGCTGATCTGCTAGGCCTTCAATGGAATAAAACTAAAGACTGTTTTTCGCTAAATATCAGCTGGTTGAAAGAAGTAAATGTCGACCACATCACTAAACGTACAATACTATCTGTTACTAACAAAGTGTTTGATCCATTTAGATTTGTCTCACCTGTAATGCTTTGTCCCAAGATTATGCTACAAAAAACCTGGAAATTATCGTTGGGATGGGACGAAGAAGTCACTGGATCCCTTCGACAAGAATTTTTGCAATGGTTTAGGGAACTAAAAGTATTGGAGAACGTTACTGTTCCTCGCTGGATCAACGTTACTTCAGAAAATATGAAGAACTTCTCCATTCATACTTTTTGTGACGCAAGTAGGGATGCATATGCTGCCGTTACATATCTTGTACAAGAAGGAGAATGTGGAATGGTGCATTTTTTAGCCTCGAGATCCCGAATATCTCCTCTAAAAGTTGCGACAATTCCAAGATTAGAGCTTCTTGCTGCATTGGTGGGAGCAAGATTAACGAAATCTGTGTTAGATGCTCTTGGATGGACGGATATTAGATGTTTTTATTGGAGTGATTCCACTACCGTTCTTACTTGGATCATTAAGGATGAAAATTGGTCTATCTTCGTCAATAACAGAGTTCAAGAAATACGGAATATCAGCCAAGTTTTTTCTTGGCGTCATATTTCTGGATTTGAAAATCCAGCAGATTTGCCCTCCCGAGGATGCAAAGCAAGTATTTTAATGAAAACCAGATGGTGGGAGGGGCCAAAATGGCTTACTTTGTTTGAAGACAAAGGACCATGCAATGAATATGAGCTTGATGAAGATGAGTTACTAAAAGAGAAAAAGAAAAGCTCAATATTAGTTTTGGTATCTGTAAATCAAGATTCATCAGCAGGCTGGTTTTATCAGCGTTTTTCAAAATATGAAAACATTGTGAAGTTAGTGGGATGGATTTTGAGATTTGTAAAAAGTTGTAGATGCGATGTTCAGCTAAGAAAAACGGGAGATCTGGATGCTGAAGAATACCGGGCAGCAGAGAAACAAGTGATAAAATTGGTCCAGTCTGAATCTTTTGTGAACGAGCATGATGAAAAACTAAAAGCGTTGAGTGCGCATAAGGATACCGATGGGATAATACGGCTCAAGACGAAAATAGTTTTCCGTCAGGATACAGAAGATTTTAGGGAACCAGCTGTTCTCCCGTCCAATCGTGAAGTTGTCAAAAGACTAATATTTTCTCATCATATCAAAAATAGTCATGCTGGAACTCAAATTTTGCTTAATATTTTGAGAGAACATTTTTGGATTTTGAGAGGAAGAAAAACAGTACGTTCTGTTATCTCAAAGTGTGTCTCTTGCAAAAGATTTTCTTCAAAATGTTGTGATGCTGTATCTGCTCCTTTACCTGAAGATCGAATACGACAGGCAAACGTGTTCGAAATCTGTGGAACTGACTTGGCAGGACCTTTATTTTTGAAGGATGGAAAGAAAGCGTGGGTATGCATTTTTACTTGCGCTGTATATAGAGCTATTCACTTAGAGCTTGTTTCATCACTATCGACCGAAAGTTTTTTGCTAGCTCTTCGGCGATTTATAGCTCGGAGAGGTCGATGTGAAACCCTATATTGTGATAATGGTACTAATTTCGTCGGAGCTTCCAATTTGCTTAGAAGTTTAGACTGGGACCGCATCTGTAACGACAATGTTCTTCATCCAATTAGGTGAAAGTTTAATCCCCCTTCTTCACCCTGGTGGGGTGGATGGTGGGAGAGGCTAATTGGTATTCTTAAAAGTCTTTTGAGAAGAATACTTGGAAGAGCAGGTTTGACATTCGAAGAATTGGTAACTGTTATTTGTGATTGTGAATCTGTTATCAACTCACGGCCTTTGACTTACATTGACGAATGTGACTCAGAATTTGTTCCACTTACCCCTGCCATGTTTCTTCAGGATATCAAGCTCTCTGGTGTTCCAGACTGTGATGCTGCTGATCATAAAAGTCTCAACCACCGCATCAGATACAGGATAGCTTTGCAGAAGGACATTAGGAAAAGGTTCAGGTCCGAATATCTTGGATCTTTGATAAGGAGGTCCGAAAAGATTAAAACTTCGAAGATGGCCCCCGGAGATATTGTCCTCATAAAAAGTGACAACGCTAACCGAATTGACTGGCCACTGGGAAAAGTGACAGAAATTCTGCCAGGGAAAGATGGTGTGTGTCGACTCATCAAACTTAAAACTTCTCGTGGAGAAGTTCTACGTCCGATTCAGCGCGTCTTCCCTTTGGAGATTTCTTCTAACGATTCATCTTTTCCACTGGAAAAAAATACATTCTCTGAAAAAATCGCCTCTATGAAGGATGCTATTCCTAAAGGTTCTGGCGACAACTCCATCGACTGTGCAGTTGTTCAAAACAAAACAAGGCTAGGGCGGACTGTTAAAATTCCCGAAAGGCTGAATCTCTAATATAGTTGTTGAGTTGTGGAACTTCCACATCTCAAGGTGGGAGGATATGAAATCCACTTCATGAGTTTCAGTTTATTATGTTGAAAGCAAAATGATTATTTGAATTCATTGTTTAATTTTGTCACCGTGGACTGAACGAGATGGAAAAATATTACTGTTCACGCTGTGGCAACAAAGAAAAAAGGCTCTCGTGTTTTTTTTTAGAAAACCAATTTTAAAATCTTTTTTTAGCATTCTATGAATATATGAGAACTAGGTGAGCCTTGGGCTCTAGTTGTAAGTTAAAATAAAAGTGTTCTGCAGTATTGGAAGTTTGTGTTAATATTTCGTAATACAAAAAATTTTCCATAACATCGACTTTGTTGTTGATGGTGGTTTCCTACTACACAAAGTCATATGGCCGACAAGTGGTACTGCTTCATCCATTTGCCACAGCTATGTAAATTACATATTGAAACATTACCCTGGGAAAAGTTGTGCAGTAATTTTTTATGGGTATTTAAATGTTGTCAACAGCACAAAAGAAGCTGAGCACCATCGAAGGTATAAAGTGAAGAGGTCAGTTGACATCCTTTTTGATGGAAACACACAGAAAGTGGTTAAACAAGACCTCTTTCTGTCAAATGATAACAACAAATCATGGCTAATATCAATGCTAACAGCTAAACTTATAAAAAGCAGCATAGAATACCATGAAAGTCCAGGTAACGCAGACATCTTGGTCGTTAGAACTGCTATAGATAAATCGCCATCAGGTAGCAATGTGACAATAGTTGGAGAGGATGTCGACCTCATGGTTCTGCTAACTGTGCTAACTTCAACAGATCGAAAAATACTGTTCATGAAGTCAAGCCATGGTAAAGTGGGAACTAAGATCTTTTCCCCACAACAGTTACAAGAATCGGGACTAAAGAACAGCAACCTTTTTCTCCACGCCATCAGTGGCTGTGATACTACTTCTTCTTCTTACAGGAAAGGAATAGCTACATGCTTCAAACTGATCAAGAAGCATCAAGACCTACTCGATCTTGCTATTGTGTTCAACAGCCCACATTCCACACCAGGGTTAGCAAAAATCCAGCCCGCCTGGGTTTTTCTGGGTATTTGTAAATACTTGTATAATATTGTTTTAATTTCTTGTCTTTTAATGTTTGACATATGAAAATATAAATTACCTTCATTTTTTTAAACAAAAATAGCTTAGTTTGGTTTAATAGTTTTATGCCCTAAAGCCAAGGGCGTAGTCAGAAATTTTTCTTTTGGAGGGGAGAGAACGCATTGTGATCACGTATTTTTTTAGTGTTTGAGGTTTTGCTTTTTTTTTTCCTTGCCTAGACCCCCCCCCCCCCCCCCCGGAAAACTTGTCAAACATAATGCACATAAATAAAACAGGCAGGTTCATCTAATAATTTTTGCAGACAAAAGGATGGTAGGTATTTTGAAATTTAAAAAGCAGAGTTTCTCAAAATAAACTAATTAATTAACTTTTTTTTGAAAAATGGTCATTATTTTTGCTTTTATCTTTTTATCCAAAAAAAAAAAAAAAGCAGCAAAGCAACTTTTAGCCAAGGTTATTATATCTATCTTTTTTTTAAAAAATGGTCATTATTTTTGCTTTTATCTTTTATCCAAAAAAAAAAAGCAGCAAAGCAACTTTTAGCCAAGGTTATATCTATACGGTTGCGCCAATCCAGTTCTAGCCAATAAGAGCACGTAAAGACGCAACGTCATTTGGAGCGAAATATCATGAACGGCCCGGTAGACTCCAATGTTAAAGGATGGTAGCAAAATTAATTTAATCATTTTTTCAATTTAAAATATGAAGTAAATACTCAAATAAAATTAATTTTATTTGAACACACCTTAAATATGCAGTAATGGGGTTTTTTGAAAGAGTACATACATAATAAAACTGTATTTCCCTTTCTCAAAAATATAAATCATTTGAACATTTCTTTTCGCTTTTTGAAACCAGTCAATGTTATAGAAGGCGATGCTATTTTTAAAGAATTTTGTTTTAAATAAGCGATTTTACAGAAATATGTTCGGAAAGTTTTCTAAACAAGCAATCATTCTAAAATTTTTATTATACACAAATAAACATCGTGTAATCTCTTTCTAAATGCATATAAATAAAGTTATTTTCGATTATGTTATCTCTAATAATTGAAAATCAAAACAATAATTAAAACGTTAACATTAAGAGTTTTATGCCCTTTTAGGGGGGAATGTACTTAACTAGAAAACGATTTAAGTTATGCTTTTATAGTGAAGAACTTACATTATTGCAAAACACTTTATTTATTTTTTTTTTTAGATCAAAATAGAGAATTTATATCAAATCGAAATTCAATGTACACATATAAAAATATAGAAACTAATCATTTAACACACACTATATACTTTCAGAATAATAAATTAAATGCATTATAGTATATTGATTCATAATGAAAAATATATTCGAGCAAGAAAATTATATCATTACATTTATTTTTAACTTACTATGGTTAAACATCTTCATCAGACTATAACTTCGTATTTTCAATCTCCAGATATAGGACATCAGACATTTCACACCAGCAAATCAACCCAAACAAAGTAGAAAATTTAAAATAATTCTAATTTATGTCAGTTGATCAACTAATATTGTGGCAAATTGCAATAGCACAATCGTTTGGCATATCGAAATTTGCTCGACAAAACTCACAAAATGAATAAGCCAATGATTTTGATAGTAGAAATAATAAGTTAGCCTTAATAAAGACTGCTTTATTTTAAATCAATCCAAAGTTTACATAAAAAGATACGTAAGAAACAATAGATCAACAACGACCACGTTACATTAGAAGTTTTAAAATAGATAGAATGCTTACAAGGTTAAATTATAAGCAATAACAAAAATGTAACATTTTAGAAACAGTGGTATAATCCTGCAATTTATATAAATTATTAAAATTTAAAACATTTTAAAATATATCACAAATCTTGCACAAAAACCCACTTTAAGCAAAAATCCAACGGGTTTTTGTTGGTGGGCCCGCCTACAAAAACACTGGGTTTTTCTGGGCTGGGCCCAATCTGCCAACTCTATTCCACACACAAGGCTGTTGCAGAAGCTGCCTACAGATATTTCCTTAGACTGTATGGAGCATCCTCAAAGGAAACCTCCCTTAATTATCACAGGTACAATTCATTCACAAAATCAATGTCCAGCCTGATATATCTGCACTGCCTTCAACAGAGGGAGCCGCCAGGCAGCACGCTTATCGTGTGTCCCACCAGGTGCAATTGTAGCTGGGAAATGAATTACCACCTGAACAATGGGGTTGGGAATTCAAACAGACCCGTCTGAAACCCATTCAGACCAAAGTGACCGTCGCCCCTGAGGAAGTTTTGCACCTAGCTTTTTGCAGATGCACCACAGGATATGGAGCCAAGTGTGAATGCAAAAAAGCCGCAATGCACTGCACTTCTGCCTGTTATGGTGACTGCATAAATGGGATTCCTTTTGAAGGTGAAGAAGAGGAGGAACTACACGTCCGCTCAATTGAACATCAACCGCCAATAGATGGGGATGAGTGATTGAGGAATAATAACAATAATATTTTTGTCCATCTCATTTATGTCAAAAATTATTTCACAAATTTTTATTATCCAATTTATAAAAATAATTAATTATTATTAATTTTATTATTACTTAATTTTTATTATCTAATTTATAAAAATAATTATTATTATTTAATTTTTATTCTTTTTATTTCTCATTTTGTCTTTTTTGTCCTAAATAAATTATTTGAAGAGTTAAAAATGTTATTTGTATTATTACTTCTTAATTTGGCCCAATATCTGTTTAAGAGCATTGGAATACAGACTATAGTGGACTTAACAGACTAAATTCACTTGAAAAAAAAGAGAATTCAATTCTCTATAAAATGATTTTATTATAGAGCATTCAAATGGTCTACAATATTGATTATAGAGCATTTTTATCGTGTGAGGCACGGTTCACTACATATAAGCCCGTTTCTATGGGAAAAAACTTTGATAGGACAAAACCTGAAAAATATGCTATTTTTCAAATGCGATTATTTCGAAGAAAACAATTAAGAGGTACAGAAAAAAGTGAAGAAGACCCTTTTATAGGATTTTTAATGCTCTTTCATTTTGTATACAGAAAGTTCTTTTCTAGGGTTGACCGTTTTCAAGATATTTTCAAAAAACCAAAAAATACGCATTTTTTTCGAGTTTCTGACTCTAACTCACTTCTTATTCATCAGGACTTTTGATATTGCCTTCCCTGGACACCACTGAATAAGCACAAAACATAATCAAAAACATCAGATTTAATTTGATATCACACTATACTTTGACTGCAGGCTTCCGGAAATCGCCCGTCCTCCCGTCTTCGCCGGGTTAAAATTCGGCGAGGACGACCAATTTTCGGAAGTTGCCGTCCTCTCGGATGGCCTTGAGATTAGATTCCATAAAAAAAAAAAAATAACAATTTGTTGTCATCGTAAAATTATGGCAAAAGCCACCATTTCCCGTATCATAAATGAAAATTGAAATGTCGTCACCTGCAAATCCCCCCATAAACTTAGCTAGTGTGCATTATCAATGCCTTCTTTCTAGGCGAGCCGTCAGATCCACATTGTAACCATAGGCGCTAGTTATTTTCTCTCCCCTCATCCTCCACCCAATGAATCCGATGACCGAACAAAAATGCGATAGCGCGCTCACTATCGAAGTGACATATTCTGTTCTCCTTTTCGAGGTCTACATGTGCCGAAATTCCGGATTTTAACAAGACCGACAATATCAATGCTTAAACCCGGACCACGCCTGAAGAAATGTATAAATGTAGAATGAACTCGGCCTGAAGATAACTGCGTCTCAGCAGATCCGAAATGATTTGTATTCAAATATGTTAAAAACAAATTTGTCAATTCAACAAATTTGTTTTCTTAAACATTTATCTTTACATAGCTGAAATAAAAGCAATAAGTTCATGTATTCAATTTAAATCCATTTTAAAAATTTAAAAAAAAAATATGTTCGGCCTGGTCGTAGACTCAACCCGGCCTGAAACCTTTTATTTTCTTCCCCACTTTGGTTTCAACTTTAAAACTAAAACGGTTAAAATTCATTCATGGCATTTGTTCCAGTTATTTGACACTGAAGTTAAGGTATGAAACATCTATTCAGTCTGAAGATTTTAATCTTGATTGACTAGATTCCCTAGAAATTAAGAGTGCCAATGAGGTTTAAACTGCTTAGAGACAAGAGGATTTATATGATTATTTATTTACCTCTCCTTCAAGTTACGAAATATTGGGAAAAGGAGAGATTCCTTACATATCTTACCCCTCTGCCCCCACCCCACCCATAGATCGGAATTCCGCGGATCCGGTCCTTTATTGGAGACTTGTCGGCGAGTTTGATTGCTATGGTTAAGCGCTGTGGGGGTGGTGTATGAATATGCAGTTATCGCACTTCGTGAGGCAGTTGGTTCTAATTTATTATTGTTGTGCGATGTATTTAAGCACATATATTAATGAATATAAAGTGAAAAAAAAATTCTTAGGACGAGTAAAAAATTTTACTAGCCGTCCTCGCGGATGAACTAGATTTTGCCAATTTCCCGACGCCTGTTTGACTGGACTGCAAAGCAACAACACAATTAAAACAAAATCGCCGAAGCCGTAGATAACAAAAAACTAAAAGGGGTTGCCAGAAAAACACATCGCGGGAAATTTTGCGCCACATTTGGCAATTTATCGCTTCAGAAAAAAGATCATCAAATCCAAATTCTTTACATTGAAGCTGTACCGTTGATAACATCACTAAAGAAAGTTTCATGAAGTACCAATTGTCACACTATTAATAAATGATACGAGGATAAGAATGGAGTAAGCACACATAATTATAAAGGAATTTATTCATAAACTCAGAGAAGCATCGATGATTTTAAACCAAGTAAAAAAAATTAGCGACTGTACAAAACACTTATGCCTCACTTCAAATATTACCTTCCTTAGTGGGGGGCAATGCATATACTGGGTTTGATAGCACTCGATTAATATGCTTGTGAATCACACTCAAAATTTCTTCGTTTTGGTTTAATGAATTTTGATTATTCATATGTAAAATTTTCATTATCTCTTCAGTACTTTCACCGTAAAATATATCTGGCACGAAGTCATTACCACCGAGCATTTCTACATCCATGTTATCAAACATAAATTAAAAAATTAGATGTAATTAAAAATAAATTATTAACTTCTCTAAAACAACATTAACAATAGTAGTAGTAATAGTAGTTGTCTGCTTCGGGGACCATATGATTACGTTCGCACACATTAACTAAAGTGTATAAAATATGCCAGGTAGATACATTATAGACACTTTACATTAACGATATTTAATAGCATCCGCCAAGAATTATAATAATACATAAGATGTTGCCATTTTACAATTTACCTAAAGTGGAAACCAGGGAGATAAGTAAAAAAGCAAAAAAAAAAGCCAATTTTTCATACATATTTCCTTTACCTCTTCAACCTTGTCCTGAAGGCAGGCAATTCTGCATACTCTGATTGGGTGAAGGTGAAAGAGGTGCATATATTGAAAGGGAGTATGGAAATGACTACTTTCTACCACTCCTCCTCCGTCCACCCTTACTGGGGGCGGGCTATTGTGACGTTCACCCAAACGTCACTTGTCTTCAGGGAGGGTCAGAGATCAAAAGACCAGAATGCCGAATAGAGTTTCGTCCAGAACAGAGCACCAGGCGCGAAGCGCCTTTAATCTCCAATATCTATCTGTGGTTAGTAGTGTGCAGATGAGAGTTCTGGCTCAGAGCCATAAACCTCCCCATAAACACTGGACCCACTTTTAGAAAGTAATGGCTCTATGTTATCCATACAAATTCGATTAAACAATGGCTCTCAAACCCCCCATAAAAACTGGACCCACTTTTAGAAAGTAATGGCTCTATTTTATCCATACAAATTCGATTAAACAATGGGGTAAACCTCCCCATAAAAACTGGACCCACTTTTAGAAAGTAATGGCTCTATTTTATCCATACAAATTCGATTAAACAATGGCTCTCAAACCCCCCATAAAAACTGGACCCACTTTTAGAAAGTAATGGCTCTATTTTATCCATACAAATTCGATTAAACAATGGGGTAAAGACCTCCATTAAAACTACACCCACTCTTAGAATAGTGATGGCTCTATTTTATCCATACAAATTAAACAAAGCAATGGTATCAAAATCAGCCATTAGCAAGGTTCTAGCGCAAGCACCTTCCGAGAAAGTGATGGCTCTATTTCAACCACACCAATTTTCCGGACCGAACAAGCGCTGAGCCGGAAGGGTACCCCCTACGCATGCCGCGACCCCTTTTAGAATCTGCGGGTTCGTACCCCAACAATATTTTAAGCACTTAAAGAAAAGAATTCTAATGTAAAGAAAGAACAAAAAACCATGGAACTGTTGAACAAACTAAACGCACTTAGTACATTGAAAGGAAGTTTCAAGAAGATGCATGAGCTCAATATCGACGTAAAATACCCTGTCATGGAAATTAAACAGATCACCACCAAATATGGTAATAAACTAGTAGTGAAGTTAGAAGACGGCTCAAATTTGTATCTGCCGAAACGATGCGACGAAAATGCGTCCGACTATATGAAGCTTAATGAGATTAAACCTCTATTCTTTGTATATTTGGGAACTAAAGATGTCGGGAAAGCACTACCAGCGCAAATGTTTAAATTTGAACAGTAAATTTTCTTTTAATGGTATCATCACCATTAAAAAATATACAACTTCGTCGATTTTCTGGGCCGGACATATCACATCTTTTCCCTAGAAGATTAACTCTGATTTGACCCTCCTTTCCAGTCAGCCGCTCTCTGATACCCTTGATGGCTTTCCCTGTGGTGGCATGTGTTGCCTTTCCCTTGGAGTTGTTGCTCATCGAGAGCACATTGAAAATAATCATTAAAATTTTTTGCAAAATGCCTCCCGGTAGGCTCAGAGTATATTCAATCTCAAATTCGACCCACCAAGGGGCCCTTCTTGATGAGCCGAATTCAAGACCAAATACACTCTGAGCCTACCGCCACTGAGGCTTACAAACAACATATAAGAACAACACTGTAAGACTTTGACGCCTTGCGTCGGGCCCGCCCACCACTTATTATCGATGAGTGCTGCTACTAAAGCAGCCGACATGTCATTTTTGGCTCGGTATAGTTCAATAAACCATCAACCCGGATTGATTAACAACCTGGGAGAGGTCGGGATTTGAACCTGGGACCTAGATGTTAATAGGTCTGTGCGCTAACCGTTTAGCCATGGGTACCCATCAAAATTTACACATACCTTTAATTTAACCATTACACCACAGGCGAAAATCTTCAAAAATAGCACTTTAAACAAGTTATTTCCCTCTTATAATGTAAGAATTCTTCAAAATATCTATCGCTACTGTTTATCTGATTAAAAATATAGAATAAAATGCTTAAAATCAATCGTGAAAAATAAATTCTACATAGTGCTAAAATAAATTCTATATAGTATAATAAATTCTATAATTCTATATCTTCTCTAAATAATCTCAAATTCTATATCTTCTTCTAAATAATCTCTATAATAAATTCTATATAGTGCTGCCATCTCCCTTTGATTCTCGTAATCTCCGCTTTTTTAAAGAGGAAAAGATGTTAGTCAAGGTCAGCAGCTGGCTACAGACGTTTTGAAAGCAGGAAGTAGAAACAAGGTCGACACTTTCCTAGCGGAAAATAATACTGCTTCGTATTTTATCTGATTTAAAGAAAACAAAGATATAAATAAATACTCCTCTCTATATAGTGCTGCCATCTCCCTTTGATTCTCGTAATCTCCGCTTTTTTAAAGAGGAAAAGATGTTAGTCAAGGTCAGCAGCTGGCTACAGACGTTTTGAAAGCAGGAAGTAGAAACAAGGTCGACACTTTCCTAGCGGAAAATAATACTGCTTCGTATTTTATCTGATTTAAAGAAAACAAAGATATAAATAAATGAATGAAATTGAGTCTGAGATATTTCGCTATAGAATTCTTTATCAGTATCTCCAATTAGATGTTTTAAGCGGTGACATTTCAGAAATGAAAAAATCTTTAAAAAAGTTGCATGATCAGTTTGAAACAATTGTCAAACTTATAAAAGAATAGCTGAGTAAGGGGTCTATTTTTCAATAAATATAATGATTGAAGACAAAACATATAAGGAAGCGTTGGAAGTAATAAGAATGTTAGGTCTGGACAATAAAGTTTCCTCAGACGGAGACTTGAAAACTAATGAATGTGAACACAAATATGTAATTCAAAATGATGATGGCTGGTACATTTGCCAAGCATGTCACGAAGAGCTGAGGTATAATCCAAATAAACCCCCTATCAATAATCTCGATATGTATTTAAACATGTGGAAACAACAGAGGCGAAAACATCGAATGAAAAATCTGGCTAAATGGTTAGGTTCGCATAACCTACCCTTTGAAGAAGAGCTTTTGAACGACTTTTCTTCTTTTATCCATAAATATGAGGAGATGTACCCAGAGCGAAAAAACATAATCAGCAAAGACTATATCTTATACCATATGTTACGGAAAAGAGGTTACGACATCTATATTTCACGCCTTCTAGTTAAGTTACCTAAACTCAAGAAGACGCTTATTCAGAATGAAGAAATCTGCAGAACCATCTTCGAAGCATTAAATTGGAGTTTTTACCCTATTAATTAAAAACGGCTGGTACGTGTCACGAAGAGCTGAGGTATGACCCCGATAAGTGATTATAATTTTTAATAGCTTATTCGGCTATTAAAAATTAATTAACTAAATCTTTTTTATCAATCCAGCTAGTCTCAGGATAACCTAACAATTTAACTAGATATTTGTCCCCTTTCTTTTTGATGATTTTTTCAATCTTATACACATTGTCTTTCTTATCATATTTTACTAATTCATATTCATAAAAAGTGCCTTTAACCTCATCATTATTTAAATCCTGAACTCTATAAGTGATTGGGTCGGTTTCTAATACTTCAGAAATAACAAATATTTCATCTGTAAAAGTTGCTTGATAACCCCTTCTGAAGGTAGACTTATATATAGATATTCTTACTTTATCGCCTACCTGGTATTTATGTTTACGTATGACCTTTTCTTTAAACAAATTGCGGTAGACTTCACTACTGTTTTCTTCTAGACTGGCTTCAACAGGAGTCATTTTTATACTTCTGTGGTATGAGTTGTTGTAATTCTTCACTAATTGATCCAATACATCTATGTATCTTTCAGTGTTATTTGCACACAAGTAGAGCTTTATTTTATTACCAAGAGTGAGATTAAATCTTTCAACCATAGCAGCTTTTATTTCAACATTTTCTGTTGTGAACCATTGGATATTATTTTCTTTGAATAATTTTTGAGTTGTTTTTCCGACGAACTCTAAACCCTTATCTGTTTGAATCCTTTCAGGTATTCTTTCTTTGAAGATCTTTTTAAATGCTTGAGTTACTTATTCTGCTGATTTATCCTTTAGAGGAACAGCCCATGCATATTTACTGAAACAGTCAACAGCTGTTAATAAGTACTTGGTGCCATCATTAAACTTACTTCTCGCAAATTTATAGACAAACAGTAAATCAGCTTGCCATTGGTCATCGATATATGACACGTAAATTCTCCTTCTTTTGAACTTACGGATAAGTGGTTTATGCTTTGTGTATACATCCTGTCGGTGTAAAAAATCCGAGACTTCTTTTCGACTTAAACCAGTTTTTCTGCTCAGTACATTTATGCCACAAAATCCTGTTTCGGGATCGTAATAAACCTTTTCGGGGCAACCCTTCTCAGTTACCCCTTCAGCGGTAAAAAACGACACTTCTTAAAACCACAACCCACACAAATTCCTTTCAACATAGGTCTAGCGTTTTTAGAGGTGACATGCTGTTCATCTTTAGTGTCGGTGTGTGTTTTACATTTGAGACAATATATTTTTGAGCCCATTCCAAATGACTTCTTTGCTTTGATAATAGGCTTCACAACAGCTCTATCTAGCCTTTCACGAAAACTTGGATTGGGAATGTCGTCCAATTCTTTTATCATGTTTGAGTCACACACATTGTTTCTGGTTTCGGTATCTTTGTTTTTAATGTAGCACACGTCATGTTTATAGGCACTATCATCAACCCTATTAATAGGCTTACTCCATTCTTTGTATGTTAAATCGGGGTTCAGTCTAGTTTTTCCTCTGAGCAGTTGAGTTCCTGGTCCTGTAAATTGATGCCCTGGCAGATGCATTTCAAACGGTAAATTATTAATTGCTGCGTTAACAACACCTTTTCCTTTCTTGCAAGTCTTTTTACCACACATTTATTTATATATAAAAAATTATTTACTCACAAATTGATATCCATTCAGCAGGGTTTGTTTCATATATTTTTCTCTGGGTAAGTAGACTAAATTATTGATGAAATCCTCCTCTCGCTTATACACTTCCTCTTCTGATAGGGTATTCGATTTGTATGAATTGAGCAGTTGTTTGTAAAACTTGTAAGACTGTTTGTACTCTTCTTTCCTTTCCGCGATATTCAAAGCTTTATCAATAACTTCAACAATACCGACGCTTAAGCTCAGAGCAGCTAAGGGAACAAGTACAAAGGCTGATAAACCCAATGAACTTAAAACGAACTTGCTAACGGTCATAGTGACACTAATTTTATGGTAGTGGTGGTAGCTCTTTCTATATACGTAAATTTTCTTTTGCAAGTATTCTTCCATCTTTATTTATAGGGGTGAAATATTTCTCCCGATATCTCAGAGCCGGATTAACTAAATCAAGCATAAAGAAATCATACGGCTGTTGCATGCACTTTTTATATAATCTACTGAATTCTTCTTTTGTCAAACTACCATCTATCTCTCTTATGATCTGTTGAATCTCCCTCGGTTGAATATTAAAAAATATCAAGTAATTACAGTTTCTTCTGATAACAATGGGTGTTCTATAATAAGATTGAGAAAGATAAATGATTGAGGCGTTTTTCTTCCGACCTCTGATGAAAAAATCTTCTATGCTCCTCTGGTCCTTGTCAGTCATGCAGTCATCAAAGACAACAACATTTTTACAAGATGGGTCCAGGTCATCCACTGTTATAAATTCTTTTGTATCAGAGGAGAATAAAGTTCCTTTCTTGCCGAATCTTTCATATAACTCTAGGATAATTTTCTTCTTCTTTTTGGGGTACTTTATCGAGTCAATATCCACGCCCTCAAACATTGTGTACTTTTCTTTCAGTTTGCCATACTTGGGTTCGTACATATCTTTTGCACAAACGAACAAATTATCAAATTCGAGATAGTCGTATATAAAATTCAACAATAAGTTCGTTTTACCAGTACCTGAAGCTCCAGCGATTAGAAGTCTGAAAGGGTGTTTAGGTAATAAATAATGTTGATTTGCATCGACAAGTTCTTCTGCTTCTGTATAATTTTTAATTTGAATCATCTTTATTTAATGTTAAAAATTTGCTTCAGTAAAAATGTAATTTGCTTAAGTAAAAATTTTTTTGCATAATAATAAAGATGAATGCTATACAAAAAGAACGAAATAAGAAATTAAGAAAGGAAGTTGAATATGAACTTAAAGTTTATAAGCTTCAGGCTGAAATTAGAAAAAACAACGAACAACAACTTGAGCAAAAATTAGGTATCCAGAAAGCACTATCGGACTTTCACAAGCCTGTAACTGAAAAGCTACAAGAACAAGAAATTAATCGAAAGGAGAATATTCAGGCTATAAAAGATGCTGCTGATCACATTCCTCTAGCTATTGAACCGTCTTTAGAAGTCTATGATTTTGATAAAAAATTGGATGTAGAGTTTTTAGAGAAAAATAACTTTCCAAGACCCTCAAAATTGTACCATGAGACCAAGGAAACTTTGCAAGAAATTATGAGTAAAGTAAATGATACTTACCTAAAAATGTCTCGTCAAAAAGGAAACATTATGAGTCAGATGTCTCGAATGACTAAAAAGGATGAAGAAAGAGAAGATCGCTTATTAGCTAAGGCTGATTATTTGAGAGATCATATGACTACGTTAGGAGATTATCGGGATCGACTCAGAGACTTGTAAAGAAAAGAAATTTATATCGGTAAAGGAGTAGAAGACAAAATGGAAATTTTAGCCCGATTTACTGATAAGATATGTATAGGATCCAAAAGTAAAAAGTTACACAATCAAGTCGTCGATTTATTGGATGCATTGTTGAGAAAAGGAACTATGACCAACGAGCAAGTAAAACAATACTACAAAAATTTTTCATTAAATAAATGAGTAATTACATAAAAACTAAAATACATTTAAGCGATCATCAGATTGCTAAGCTAAAATCTGCATACCAGAAAGGAGAAGAAGTATCTCTACAAATCGGTAAAGGAGTAGAAGACAAAATGGAAATTTTAGCCCGATTTACTGATAAGATATGTAAAGGATCCAAAAGTAAAAAGTTACACAATCAAGTCGTCGATTTATTGGATGCATTGTTGAGAGAAGGAACTATGACCAACGAGCAAGTAAAACAATACTACAAAAATTTTTCATTAAATAAATGAGTAATTACATAAAAACTAAAATACATTTAAGCGATCATCAGATTGCTAAGCTAAAATCTGCATACCAGAAAGGAGAAGAAGTATCTCTACAAATAGATAAGACAAAAGCCCCCAACAAAGATATACATTTAACTCGAACACAGATAGCTCAAATTGGGAAGGGGAAGCGTATCACTATCAGTAAGACGCAGCTCCAGAAAACGGGTGGTTTTCTACCTTTTCTATTACCCGCGTTAATTGCTGGGGCCAAGGCTTTAGCACTAGGTGCTGCAAGTGGGGCGGCTGGATATGGAGCAAAGAAAGCTTTGGAAAAAATTTCAGGATCTGGATGTGTAAAAAAAAGGCCCATTGGAAAGGGCGTCTATCAAAACTGGGAATATCAGACGAAGTAATTGAACAAAATATGAAACATGAACAGGGGTTTAGGGGCGTCTTTACTTCCGATCTGTTGCCTAAAAAGATGAGTCGGTTTGAAAACGGTATTATTAATCTGGACATTGTCACAGGACCTGGTACGCACTGGGTCTGCTACTATAACGATCCTAAAAATAACTTTGTTGAGTATTTTGATCCTTTTGGAGAACACGTATACAAAATTCATCCTAACATTAAGAAGTATCTACTGACTTCTGGAAAGAAAAAAATCGGGTGTAACTCGAGCTTTCTACAGCACCCTGCTTCCGTCAAATGCGGCTACTTTTGTATGAAGTACATTCGTGAAAGAAACAAGGATAAGCCAGTTGTAGATGTGCTATATTCTTTTACCCAAGAACCCAGCGACTTCAATGAAAAAAATGTTCTCTATAAATAAAATGGTTTTATTGATATTAGATTCTAAAAACGCGGAAAAATCAGAAGATTTTACGATTGAATACACTAGGCCTTTCACCTTTAAACAGATTGCCCTTCAGTCCTTTTCGATGTACGTTTCATGGGACAATATCAAAGATGAGGAATTTTCATACTTTGATGGTCAGCAGTGGTTAAATTTGACGATACCAGATGGAAATTACACTATCAAGGGGCTGAATCGTTACATGATTAATTTTTTTGGAAGCGATCCGCCGATACAATTCGGAATAGTGGAGGAACGACAACGAATAGCCATTAAGTTAAAAGACGGGTATAAGATCGATTTAACGAAAACCAAAAACCTGCATAAACTTTTAGGTTTCGAGCCTAAAATCCACGAAGAGCTTGAACAAGTAGGAAAGTACATTGCTGACTTATCTGGGGGAAACGATAACATTTATATACATTGCGATGTCGCAGAGGGAGCGTATATCAACGGTTTCAACTCTACAAACGTCATCTATTCATTTACAAACAGTAATCGTCCAGGTAGTCAGATTATAAAATCATTTGACAAACCTCTGTTTTACCCTGTTCGAATGGATAGTGTTTACCGAATCAGAATGCAAGTAACCAATCATAGAGGTGATTTAATTCCGCTCAATAAGCAAGAAGTACAATACAATTTTATCGCCCTATAATAAAGAAATGAATAAACACAGACTTCAAAGAAAGAGTAAGAAGATACAAGGAAGAGGGTTCTTTTCCGACGTACCAGTCCTGCAGGAGGCCGAATTAGAAGGTAAGTATGTGCAGGATAAAATAAAGGAGATATTATCAAAGCAGAAAAAACATGGAGCTGGACTAAAGTTTTTCTAAATTCGATTTAATAGCCATATAGCTATTAAATTGAGGAGAAGAAAAAAAATTTATTTTATAATAAATGAATAAAATATTTGAATTAAACAGCACCAATTATTATTACGATGATGACATCGAAAGTTTCGAATATAGAGAGGTAAGGCATGAAAATAGTGATAATTCTATGGAAAATGCCTCTTACCATTTCTTTATTCAAGACACCAACGCCAACATTTTATACTCTAACGGTTATTTACAGCAAAAATTGAAAATTGTTAACAACGATGGCACTGCCATAGTGAATGATAATGTAGCTCTCGTGAATGGAGGTGGTTTGATCAATGCTAACAGGTTTACATTAGGAACCACTGAAATAGAATCCAACATTAATTATTCCGCTCTTATGCGACAAGTGTTGGGCTTAATACATTTTACGCCTGACTATTCTTCTGCCGAAGCTACAAATATGCTGTTCTACACTGATACGTCGGACACAGCTGATAGAGAACGCTTGAAATATGATGGCACGTTAGTAGATACCACAAAGATTACTGAGTTTTTCGAAAAATTCGGAATTAATGAGAAGCATAACCAGGGATTTACAGAAAGAAGCGAATTTACTAAAAATAGCAAGGTTGTAACTATATGGATCCCACTAAAGTACGTGTTTGATTTCTTCCGTGAATATAAAAAAGTAATCACGGGGTTCCAAGTCAAATTTGAGTTCCAGAGAAATCACAGTCTAAATATGCTGTACACCAACGAGCAAAATAAGATCTATAAAGTCGTTGTAGAAGATTTATCACTCTAGCTACCTTACGTACGATTTAAAAATGCGGCGGCTTCAATATTTAACGAATTAAAGTTATCGAATAAGGATGCAGAAATAAACTGGAACCAACACAGCATTGTAAAGTCTAATATTTTCTATAAAAACGCTAGCGGCTCTTATACCATAAAAGCTACTTCTGATGAAGTCTTATCTTTGTACGTAATTCCTCAGTACACTGAAAGATACGAAAATTCGAAGCGCAATAACATGCTGTTTGATAACTTAGATATGACGGAATGTTGGTTAATGATCAACAATGTAAAAGTGCCAACTGTCAGTTACATGATGGATTTTGAGAAAAGTGATTATAATCGATTATACACAGCCCTTTTGGAATCTGGACTCAACACCATCACGTCTGAAACAGGTTGTATGGTCAATTATTCGAATTTTGGTAAGTTGTATCCAATCATCTGCTTTAATCTCTCTCATCATCAAAACTATACCGATACGAATAACTTAATGATTGAGTTTAACTGGAGGTTAAGGAACGATGCCCCCAAAGATTATGTTTTTTACTTCATCTTAAAAGAGCACAAGAAATGCTTCTTAAATATTAACAATCAAAATATTACCATGATCAAGACTTTGAAATTATAAGCCATTTTTTATAGTCCATGACTATAAAAATTATTTTATATTTAAATAAATGGCTGCCTACTACCCGCTTTTCGATGAAGAATTAGAACAAGGACCTCCTGGTATTCCAGGCATAGGGTTTAAACTCACACACGACGGTAACTACGATATGGAAAATAAGATCTTGAAAAACTGTCAGACGCCGATTGAGAGTCGGGATGTAACTACTAAAAGTTATCTGGAAGCTGAGTTAATTCGTAACTACACTACCGTCACTCACACGCTGAAGTTTGAACTACGAGAAGAGATAGCAAAAATTATGGAAGGTTTAGATCAGAAGTACCTGAGTTTAGGTGACAGAAGACCCATTGACGCTAAAGGTAAAAGGATAGGCAATGTCGCTGACCCTACTGAAGACATGAATGTGGTTAATAAAAAATACTTGGAGAAATATGTTGACAATAAAGTATGTTATGCAACCACCACATCAGGGTACATTACTATTAGACCTAGTACCAATGCGAATTCTGTTATTTTCACGAAGTTTTCCGGTGATGCTTTGAACTCAGATTGTAAATTCTCTCGGGACGGTTTTTTTAGACTGGGATTGTACCTTGATCCTCAAAAGATAATCGATGAATTAATCGTTGTTAAGTTATACATTAATAGCAAGCAGTACGTTCACAAGATAAAAGTAGCCACTGAATTTGTGTTAATTCTCGGAGATGTTAAAAAAGATGACAAATTAAAAATTTTCTTACGATGTGATGCTGAGTTCACAGTTCAACCATTTCTAAAAATTGAAGAAATCAAGTGGACACTCCAACTGCCGTAAAAAAAATTGTACATATAATAAATGGCGTGGAACGAAATATCAAAAAGCGGTTTGTCGGAAGAACAAATCAGAGTTAGTAAAAATTATGTTAACTGGTCGTTCATAAGTCAATATTCAACTTTATCGGAAGAGTTTATCGGAGAATTCGAAGGTTTGGTAAACTGGATGGTCATTTCTCAGTATCAGAAGCTTTCGGAGCCTTTTGTAGAAAAACATAAAGGTCTATTAAACTGGTACTATACATCCAAATATCAAGTTCTATCAGAGGATTTCATGGACAGAAATACTGAATATTTAGATTGGGAAGTAGTTTCCAGATATCAGATATTGTCAGAACCCTTCCTGGATAAACATGCTTCCAAATTAGATTGGAGAATGGTTTCTCAATTCCAAGTACTCTCAGAAGAATTTATTCGTCGGCATATAGACAAAATCGATATGGAACTCATTTGCGTCAAACAAAAGCTCACTGAAGATTTTATGACGGAATTCGCAGATTACCTTGAATGGGGTAGAATTGTTCAATGGCAAACCTTTAACGAAGATTTTATTATGAAAAATCTGGATCGTATAGATCTTTGTCACCTCATGACTTATAAAACCCATTTGCTCTCAGATACCTTTTACGAACTCCATTTTAAAAAGCTGGTTTGCATCCTTCTGACAAACATATGTAATAGATTTGTGATACAATATGAACCTGTCGACATACCTACCGAGTTGGGTAAAAATGATCCTATCGACATACAACCCGAGTTGGACAAAAATGAACCTGTCGACATACAACCCGAGTTGGACAAAAATGATCCATAAAATTTGTATTCATAATAATATTTAATGGTTGATCAACCATTAAATGTTTAGATACCCTTTGTTACCTTCCTCAAGTTTGAATATATTTTTCCTTTAAATAAAGAATATGGATCGTATTGTAAAAAAATTAAACGATTTGAGTACTGATAACTTTGAGTCAGTGGATGGCTTATATTTGGTTTCTGACATTACTGAGCACGGGAAATCTATCCTAATACGTTTGTCGAATAACTCAATTATATTTTTAAAAAATGATATATCCAGGGTTGGAATGATTTTGTCCAGGGATGAAATAAGATTATTAAGATTATACGTTGGCTTCAAGGTTTTATATTATTGTACACCATTAGAGGGTTTCGTGGTAAAAAAACCACCTTTTCGAAACCTCTACAAAACCTTTTCAATATATCAAGCTGATAGCGATCGACCGAAAGCGACATCGATGACATGCCCTTCCATCATTGTAATTTAGATTTTCAATTCTTTTTCCGTTCATTTAATAGATGTAGATATGACTTTATTTTTAATGATTGAAATACTCATTAAAAATTGAATAGTTAAAAGTTTACCCCTTCAATAATAAAAGCATTTAAAGAAACGATTTGTAGTTTTAAAGAAAGACAATATGGATTTTCAATCTAAAACTGTTCGACAGTTGCAAGACTACTGTCGTGAAAATAATATTCGAGGTTACTCGAAACTTAAAAAGTTGGAGCTGGTCGACCTCATTCAATATCATAACGGCTTTTCCAGTTTCCACAATGACTTGTTTAGCAAGCAAAAGAAGAAGAGGGGGCTTAAAATCAGATGTTGCGGTAAGTTAATTAAGGAATCTAGCATAAATAAGCACCTACAAACTAAAGCTCATCAAAACTATAAGCCTAAGAAGGCGACCACCAGCCAGGAGGATCACAGAGATGATTTTGACAATATGCAGAGGTTGCACCATATGACCATCAATCAACTACGCGAATTTTGTCGAACGCGCGGCATTACAGGCTATTCTAAATTACGCAGGAAGGCAGACATCATAGCATACATAGAAAGCGTGTTGTTCAACCGTCACTTCGAATTTGATTCCGACCTGTTTTCAGATTCGCGAGAGAGAAGGCTATATACCTCCCATGAAGTTGAGACAGCTTATGAAAGTCGTTTGAAGACGTATGACATCCAAAATGAGCACAATCTGATGCTTCCCAAAGACTTTTTGAACGATGTTTCAGCACTAGTCCGGGGTCTCATCACAAAACATCTAAAGAGGCTGCATGGTCTAAAGGTCAATTTCCAATTTCTCTGTGACTATGAGAAGGGGAAAGATGAAGCGATGATAGAAATGGAGAAAAACTTCAAAACAGAAAATGAAGTCATCTTAGAATCAACTGATTTGGTAGCTTATTACAGATCAGTTATCCAAAAATTATTGACGGAGATGGAGGAGTTTGTTGCAAGGGGTTCAGGTTGGACGCTTACTAGAATCAAAAGCCTTGAGGTGAGGATCAATAAATACAACCCACTGAGAGGATCATCCTACATTGATTTACCGAAAAAAATTAAAGATAAAAAGGCAGTCATAAACGTGAAAAATGAAAATGATAACGAGTGCTTTAAGTGGGAGATACTGTCCGCTATTTATCCAGCTGATAATAACGTAGATAGAGTCTCTAAATATAAGCCATATGATAATGAGCTAAATTTCGAAGGTATCGAATTCCCAGTAAAGATGGAAGATAAAGTTTTAAATAGGTTCGAGAAGATGAATAACATTTCTATCAACATATATTCATATGAAGAAGAGACCAAAAATAAGGACATATACCCATTGAGAATAACAAAAAATAAAGCAGATAAACATGTCAATTTGCTGTACATAAAAAATGTAGAGGGGAGGAGTCATTATTGTTGGATAAAAGACATGTCCAGATTAATAAGCGGACAATTAACTGATCATAATGGAAAAATATATCACTGTGAAAGATGTTTGTTATATTTTCACTCTGAGGAAGATCTTCAAACTCATGAAAAGGATTGTAAGAAAAATCAAGCTGTTAAAATAGTAATGCCTGAAAAAGGTTCTTCTATAAAATTCAAAAATTACCACAAATCTCTACGAGCACCTTTTGTGATGTATGCAGATTTTGAATGTTTAACGAACAAGATAGATACATGTCAACCGGATGGGAGTGGATCGTACATGCAAAAATACCAAAAACATGAACCCATGAGTTTCTCTCTTTATATTAAATATAAGCATGGAGACTACAAACCACCTATCACCTATAGAGGTCCAAATGCAACTAAAGTATTTTACGAAACGTTGAAGGCTGAGGCCTTAGAGATAAAGAAAATTTATGATAAGAAGCATCCGATCAAAATTACCGATGACAGGCATTTCAAGAGAACCGATATATGTCATATCTGTGGGTTTAACATCAAAGAAGTGCCCTCACCATATTCGTCGAAAGACTCTGGGGACTTCCAAAAAGTAATTGATCATGACCATTTACTCGATCCATCCAAATATGAATCAAACTATAGAGGTCCGGCTCATAGTTTATGCAACATATTGTACCAACACCCTTCCTTTGTTCCAGTCTACATTCACAACTTATCTGGATACGATTCTCATTTATTCATAAAAGAGCTGGGTGTTGATAAAGGGTCTATTGATATCATTCCAAACACCGAAGAAAAATACATTTCATTCAGTAAGGAGGTGGGGGCAAAAATGGCAGCTGTAGGCGAGGGAAAGAAACAAAAGATTCCTGGAATAAAATTAAGATTTGTTGATTCGTTTAGATTCATGGCTAGTAGTCTTGATAGTTTATCAAAAAATGTCAAAGAATTCAGAGAAACAGCCAAATACTTTCCCAAGGATAAATTGGACCTCGTTACCAGAAAAGGTGTGTATCCATATGATTATATGGACTCGTGGGAGAAATGTGACGAAACTCGCCTACCCAACAAAACTGAGTTTCACAATAAAATGACTGAGTCAGATATATCGCATAAGGACTATGCACATGCCAAAACAGTATGGGAAACTTTTGACATTAAAAATTTAGGCGAGTATTCTGATTTATACGTGAAGACTGATGTACTGATCTTAGCTGATGTCATGGAGCACTTTAGAGACGTCTGTCTGAAGACATACAAACTAGATCCTGCTTGGTACTTCACTGCGCCTGGACTCTCCTGGGATGCTATGTTAAGAACAACTGGAATCAAATTAGAATTATTGACTGATTATAACATGATACTTATGTTAGAAAAAGGAACCAGAGGGGGGATTTCTCAGTGCTGTAATAGGTATGGTAAAGCTAATAATAAATATATGAAAAACTATGATGAAAGTAAAGAATCTAATTATTTAATGTACCTAGATGCCAATAATTTGTACGGATAGGCTATGAGTCAATTTCTACCATATGACAGCTTCAAGTGGGGAAGTACCAATATAGACGTAACTAAAATACCAGATGACTCAGACACTGGGTGCGTTATAGAATGCGACTTGGAATACCCTGCATATTTACATGATCTCCATTCAGACCTACCATTAGGAGCTGAAAACAGAGTTCCTGATGGTTCAAAACAAAGAAAATTACTTACAACCCTATATGATAAAGATCATTATGTGGTTCATTACAGGGTTTTAAAACAATTTTTACAAATGGGCATTAAACTGAAAAAAGTCCATAGAGTTTTAGAGTTTAAGCAAGCACCTTGGCTGAAGAAGTATATTGACTTAAACACAGATATGAGAACCAAAGCAACTAATGATTTTGAAAAGGATTTTTATAAACTCATGAACAATTCAGTGTTTGGAAAGACGATGGAAAATATTAGAAAAAGACTTGATATCAAACTGTGCTGTGATGCGGAGAAAGCTGAAAAACTTATTGCTAAACCAAATTTTAAAGGTAGAACAATCTTTGAAGAAAATTTAGCCGCTATACATATGCATAAAACTAAAGTAATCTTTGATAACCCATATATGTTGGAATGAGTATCCTAGATCTATCCAAGCATTTAATGTATGACTTTCATTATAATGTGATGAAGCCTAAATATGGGCAATGCATTAAATTGTTATACATGGATACGGATAGTTTTATTTACGACATAAAAACAGAGGACTTTTATGAAGATATGAGAGGTATGATTGATTATTTTGACACATCTGATTATCAGGATAATAATAGATATGAGATGCCGCGAATAAATAAAAAGGTCTTGGGGAAGATGAAGGATGAAAATGCAGGGAAGATCTTGGAAGAGTTCGTTGGCTTAAGATCTAAGATGTATGCCTATAAAACTGAAAAAGACTTAGTTAAAAAATCAAAAGGTGTTAAGAAATGCGTTGTGAAAAACAGGATATCCTTCGAGGACTATAAAAACTGTTTATTCTCGCAGCAAGTGCAGTACAGGACCATGAATCTCATCAGAAGCATGAAACATGAGATTCATTCTATAAAAGTCAATAAGATTGCCCTTTCAGCGAGTGATGATAAACGTCATATATTGGTAGATGGTGTTCAGACTTTGGCTCTGGGTCACTACTTGATCTCGACTACAAGCTGACGTATCAGAGTTGATGGTGTTATAGTTGATAATTTTGACCTGGACAATGCATCTGAAATCGGACGACAGAACTGGAACGGCACTTTGAAAAGTTAATAAGTGCCTTCATTAAAAATTGAAAACATTTTATAATAGTTTTTGAACTATTATAAGATCCTTATAATTAAAAAGCAACGCACCCTCGAGGGTGCGTTGCTATCAAAAGTTTTGTTTCGACGCCCGCAGATTCTAAAAGGGGTCGCGGCATGCGTAGGGGGTACCCTTCCGGCTCAGCGCTTGTTCGGTCCGGAAAATTGGTGTGGTTGAAATAGAGCCATCACTTTCTCGGAAGGTGCTTGCGCTAGAACCTTGCTAATGGCTGATTTTGATACCATTGCTTTGTTTAATTTGTATGGATAAAATAGAGCCATCACTATTCTAAGAGTGGGTGTAGTTTTAATGGAGGTCTTTACCCCATTGTTTAATCGAATTTGTATGGATAAAATAGAGCCATTACTTTCTAAAAGTGGGTCCAGTTTTTATGGGGGGTTTGAGAGCCATTGTTTAATCGAATTTGTATGGATAAAATAGAGCCATTACTTTCTAAAAGTGGGTCCAGTTTTTATGGGGAGGTTTACCCCATTGTTTAATCGAATTTGTATGGATAAAATAGAGCCATTACTTTCTAAAAGTGGGTCCAGTTTTTATGGGGGGTTTGAGAGCCATTGTTTAATCGAATTTGTATGGATAAAATAGAGCCATTACTTTCTAAAAGTGGGTCCAGTTTTTATGGGGAGGTTTACCCCATTGTTTAATCGAATTTGTATGGATAAAATAGAGCCATTACTTTCTAAAAGTGGGTCCAGTTTTTATGGGGGGTTTGAGAGCCATTGTTTAATCGAATTTGTATGGATAAAATAGAGCCATTACTTTCTAAAAGTGGGTCCAGTTTTTATGGGGAGGTTTATGGCTCTGAGCCAGAACTCTCATCTGCACACTACTGTGGTTCTTATCTTCATACTGTGACATTATTCCATTGGCCCATAGTTGGAGGTTCGATGTTTTTGATTTACTGTTTTTATTATTTGACCTAGCTCCTAGTGTGGCAGTTTGTTGCACATTTAGAGTATAAGCAGTTTGGGGGGTTGATGCAGATCTGAGAGTTACCTAGCATTTTAGCAGTTTAGGATTTAAGACATTTTGTAGAAAAGCAAAGATCGCGAGTTTTATTTAATATCAACTGATTAAGTTAGGACGTTCCTAGTACCGAATATCAAAGTTAAGTACTGAGCGGGGTCTCTTACGAGATTTAGCCTTGCGATGATCATAGTCATGCAGATTAAATAATAGTTCATTTGGGACAGATGGCAGATTTTTGTAGAATTTAAGCGCTAGCTTTTTAATTTGGGCTCTAACAGATTTTATTTTGAAGTCTTTCCTAATTACCGAGTTTCTTAAGTATCTAGGGGCTTTCCTTATAATCCTTAGGGTTTTGTTTTGTCTTGTCTCTAATAAGTCTATGGTAGTTTTACAGGCATATCCCCATACGGGTGCTGCATACAGCATTCCCGGGCGGATGACCGATTTATAAATTAGGAGTTTATTTTGATAACTTAAATTTCCGTTTCCTATCATTGGGTATAAGGCTCCTATGGTTATATACGCTTTTTTGATTATGTTCGTTACGTGCAGTTTCCAAGTTAGGTGGGAATCTATCGTTACACCTAGGTATTTAGTAGATTTTTCCGCTTTTAGGGCATGGTTGTTTATGTACAGCGGCAGCGGAGGTTTGCGTTTTCTAGAGAAATAAATCGAATGGCATTTATTGGGGTTTAATTTTATTCGCCATTTTTCCAGCCATGTTTGGAGTATGTTTAAGTGTTGTTGTAGCTGTCTGTGCATTACTGAGACGTAAGGGTGTTTTGCAAGTATCGCGCTATCGTCTGCATAGAGTGCCAGCTCCGTGTCTGGAGTCCTGGGGATGTCATTTAGATATATGTTAAAGAGTGTCGGGCCCAGGATGGATCCTTGCGGTAGACTACTTTTAATGAGCTTGGGTGTAGATAAGTTATTTTTTACTCTGACTTGAAAGTGTCTGTTATTTAGGTATAAAATTAAAAGTTTGACAAGTGCATCAGGGACTTTTAGAGTGATCAATTTGTAAGCTAATCCACAGTGCCACACTTTATCAAAGGCCTTTTGGATGTCAAGAAAAATCGCTGCTGTGGGTGTCTTATTATTAAAACCAGAAGAAATGTACTCTACCACTCTCAGCAATTGATGAGTGGTGGAGTGTTTTGGCCGAAATCCAAACTGCTCCGGAATGATAATGTCATTATCCCAAAGGTGCGTGTTCAGTCTCTTAAGAATTATTTTCTCAGTAATTTTACTAAGTGTCGGTAACAAACTGATTGGTCTGTAGTTGGCTGGAATTGAGGCATCCTAACCAGGTTTATGGACCGCTATAATTATCGCTTCCTTCCATTCTTTGGGGAAATAATTTAGTTCTAGTGTTTTTTGTTAAGATGGTCAAGTAAAATATTATATTTAAGGGTAGGTTTTTTACCGCGATATTCCTGATTTTGTCGTGCCCTGCGCTTTTACGGTTTTTGATAATCTCTACTATCTCTTGCGGGGTGGCTGGGTTAATCTCAGCCGTGACCGGGGAGTTCCTGAAATTGTTTAGAGTTTGCCTAACCATTCTTAGGGTGTCCTGACACATTAGATCGTGGTTTGGTTCAAATTGCTTTTCGTAATGCCTAGCAAGTGCCTCTGCCTTTTCTTCGTCTGAGTACGCGATATTAACGCCATCTATTAGTGGCGGGAGTTTAATTTGAGGTTTTCTGAGTCCGAAAGCGAATTGCCACAGCCATACGTCTTCCTGGCTAGGGGATTCGATTAATTCTTTATACTGTTGCTGCTTTTCTGCGACAATTTTTTCACTGACTTTACACGTGAGTCTATTAAGCTCCCTTTTAAGGGTAGGGTCTCTGTTAGCTTGCCATGTCTTACGCATTCTATTTCTCTGTTTAACTAACTGTTTGACATGGTGGGAAAGTGTTGGCATTTTTGGTGACTCACGATGTGTTGTGGCAGACGCAATAGCTCTCCTGATTTCTGTTGTGAGTGAGTGCGTGGCAGAGTCAATATCCGCCGTGCTCATAATGTTGGGTACTGCTAAGTGCGGCTCGAAAAGTGCTCTTTTGAATACGTTCCAGTTCACCCTCTCTTGTCCCATAGAGGCTGGAAGGGGAGTGTTCAAATCGAATGTCACCAATACCGGTAGATGATCCGAGTCGAATTCATCCAGGGTATCAATTGTGTGAGCGTATTCTATGTTTCTCGTTAGGACAAAGTTTATGAATGAGCCATTGGCACCTGAGAAGCAGGTTGGCCTAGACGGTGCAATGATGTCAGTGTTTGTTGTGTTTAGCAATCTATGTATCTGTGTACCGCGTATGTTGGCTCTCCTGCTGCCCCACGCTCGGTGGTGTGCATTGAAGTCGCCCGCGAGTATTGTGTTTGGATATCGCGAGAAAAGCAGTTCCAGCTGCGCAGCTATATTTATATCACTCATGTTTTTGACATATATTGAAGTTAGGATAAATGGGTTTGCATTATTTGTTTTAATTTTTATACTTGTATTTTCTATACCTTGAAGATTTATGTTATTTATTTCCTCGTGGGGAATATTACTTTTAATATATATTGCTGTTCCTCCATGGGGATTTCTAGCAGTTATATTTGAGCTAAGGGTGTGATAGATATTATAGTTTGCTATATTTAGTTTTTTGTTTTCTCTAACCTTAGTTTCCTGGATTAGCAGGGCATCTACATCATTTTCATTTACGTAGCTCCTAAGTTCATTTATTCTTGGAGATATGCCGTTCGCATTCCAAAATATTATTTTAAAACTTTCTTTTTGTGACTTATTCATGGCGGGTTTGTTTCTCACTGTTTTTGTTAAATTCCGCGATTATTTTAAAAGCCTCAAAGACCATTTGCATTGGATCGCTCTTTTTTTTAATTAACTCAGCGAGCTGCATCAACAGATGTTTTATATCGTCTAGGTTGAACATACTGATAAATCCTCTGACGAGGTTGAGCATTTCATCCATCTTTTCATCATTGGATTTACCAGCTGGTTCAGTCTCAGCTTCCATTTCCTCAGTCTCAGCTACAATTTCCTCAGCCTCAACCGCGGTTTTATCTGCTTTGTGAGTTTCCTTTTGGACATCGGTAGTCTTTTGTTTTATTTCAGCCGATTTGTCTAACTGCTGTGTTTGCGCGAGCTCTTCTTCTCGGGCACGTTTAGTTTTCTGCCATTCCTGAACCTTTTTTCTAATCTTAGTTTTGCTTCTCTTGCCTCTTTGGCAGCTTTATCAATTGCTATTCTCTGTTTTATGTCTTCATGAGCTATTCTCACTTCCTCCACAGTCATTTCTCTGGAGGTCGACGGCTTAGGGGCCTGCTCTTGCACCGATCTGGTAGGTGCTGACGTTTGAGTTCTTTTAACCTGTGGCACAGAGTGCGAGGAGCCCTGATGGGGTGCCTGAGGGTTTCGACCGAGGGCATTTTGCCTCCAAGGGGGTATCTGATTTTGGGGGGAGGGGTGGGGCATACCTCAGTGCCTTTCCTCTGTTCCAGGGGTTCTTCGAGCATTGCCTGAAGTTCGCCGGGTGGTCTCCATTGCAGTTAGTACACGTTGCCTTCACCGTCCTTGGTCTTTGGCAGTCCCGTGTGAAGTGTTCTTCCGCACACTTAAGGCACTTCGGTGGCATGCTGCAATTCTCAGAGGAATGATTGAACTGCTGGCACCGGTAGCAGATTTTGAAGCCCCGTGCTCTGAAGGCCTCTACCTTCACAGCCAAGTATCCTAATCTTGTCAGTCTGTATACCCTCTGCCAGTCTTCCGTTGGCCTAATGCTGACTAAGAAGATCGGCAGGGGCAATCTCGTTTTAGTATTTCTCAGTTGAGAAACCCGGACTACATCTAATCCTTCGGATGTTAGAGTGATTTTCATTTCCTCAATGTTATAGTTTGTTGGTAGCCCTTTCAATACTACCTTTTTGGGCCTTTCCGTCTTCAAGTTTAAACTGTGGAAGGGGATTTTCTCACTAGATAAATGGCGTTGTACAACCCTATAGGCGTCAGCGTCATTTGGAATCAATTTTAGCATGTCTCCTGTGAGCTTGCCAGATACTTTGTTACCTGAGATTTCATTTAATTTTTTAAGGAGAGCCTGATAATTGTCATTAAAATTGATGAAAAAACATTCCTCTTTTGGGTCTTTTTTCTCAACTTCTACACTATTTTGTCTGTCACTATTTTGAACCGTTTTTGGTTTTGGTGCACTTTTGAACACTACAGGTTGCGCGACAATTTCAGCATAACTCTTAGTTTTAACATTATCATTTACATCATTATCATTTTTTTTCACTACAATCCATGTTATACTGGTCATTAGATTTTAAGTTTAATTCTCCATTTAGGTTTTTAGTAGGAGCATCCATAGTGGATTGCCCCTCTATCTTCCTCTTTTTATTTGGATTTTCAACAGTTTTAAGTTTATCTTCATCTTTAATGTCCTTAATTAAGCCTAGTTCAATCATTTTACATCTAATTACATCACTAGAATTACTTTCTTCACAGTTATAAATCTCATTTAAATTACTAGCATAAAACCTATCCAAATTCTGGGCCAACAAAAAAGAATTTACAGAAAGAAACGAACCCAGAATCCTGGAGACTTGGTCCTCGTCCTGTCCGAGTAGTCCATTCGTAAGTAGCTCCCTGATGTGTAGCGTCAGAGTGTAGATTGCCAGTGCACAGAAGTTCACGGCGTTTTTGACTTCCTTCCAAGCGGGCATCAATCCATCCTTGGGCAGAGTATCACAATATTCAATCATAGCATCCCTGAGAGGCCACCAGAATGCCGCCGTTGACAGTATTCTAGAAGGCGGACGTTATCGCCGTTCGTGACGTCACTGGGTTAGAAGGAGAAGTGGCAGTTTCTCCGACTAGCATTCACCATTCGGAGCCCAGACTCCGAGCTACAAGGTTGTGATTTTGTGAAGCTGCTGCTTTTTGATTGTGGTGACTTTCCTTGCTTAAGTTTGGGCGTGTTATATCTAGTTACGATAGTCCACGTCGGGCTAAGCAATTACAGCTTTGTTGTGTACGGATTTCTCGCCATTTTGGATTCGTGCTTTATCAACTTTGGAGTGTCGCGTGTGTTTTTCCCACGTGGTAGTGCTATTGCTTAGATCGTTTCTACGCTGACGGCATGGATTTGGATGCATTCGACAAGGAAGCTACTCGCGGACTTGCTGGTGAGCTAGACGAAGATGGACTGCGGCCTCTCAGGGATGCCATGATTGAATATTGCGATACTCTGCCCAAGGATGGGTTGATGCCCGCTTGGAAGGAAGAAGTCAAAAACGCCGTGAACTTCTGTGCACTGGCAATCTACACTCTGGCGCTACACATCAGGGAGCTACTGACGAATGGACTACTTGGACAGGACGAGGACCAAGTCTCCAGTATTCTGGGTTCGTTTCTTTCTGTAAATTCTTTTTTGTTGGTTCAGAATTTGAATAGGTTTTATGCTAGTAATTTAAATGAGATTTATAACTGTGAAGGAAGTAATTCTAGTGATGTAATTAAACGTAAAATGATAGAACTAGGCTTAATTAAGGAAATTAAAGATGAAGATAAACTTAAAACTGTTGAAAATCCAAATAAAAAGAGGAAGATATAGGGGCAATCCACTATGGGTGCTCCTACTAAAAACCAGAATGGAGAGTTAAACTTAAAATCTAATGACCAGGATACCATGGATTGTAGTGAAAAAATTGATAATGATGTAAATGATAATGTTAAAACTAAGAGTTATGCTGAAATTGTCGCGCAACCTGTAGTGTTCAAAAGTGCACCAAAACAAAAAACGGTTCAAAATAGTGTAGAGGTTGAGAAAAAAGACTCAAAAGCGGAATGTTTTTCACACTTCACACGGGACTGCCAAAGACCAAGGACGGAGAAGGCAACGAGTGCTAACTGCAATGGAGACCACCCGGCGAACTTCAGGCAATGCCCGAAGAACCCCTGGAACAGAGGAAAGGCACCGGGGTATGCCCCCCTGCCGACCACCAAAATCAGATACCCCCTTGGAGGCAAAAGGCCCTCGGTCTAAATCCTCAGGCACCCCATCAGGGCTCCTCGCACTCTGTGCCACAGGTTAAAAGAACTCAAACTTCAGCACCTACCAGATCGGTGCAAGAGCAGACCCCTAAACCGTCGATCTCCAGAGAAATGACTGTGGAGGAAGTGAGAATAGCTCGTGAAGACATAAAACAGAGGATAGCAATTGATAAAGCCGCCAAAGAGGCAAGAGAAGCAAAACTAAGATTAGAAAAAAAGTTTCAGGAATGGCAGAAAACTAAACGAGAAGAAGAGCTCGCGCAAACACAGCAGTTAGACAATTCGGCTGAAAAGAAACAAAAGACTACCGAAGTCCAAAAGGATACTCAGAAAACAGATCAAACCACGGTTGAGGCTGAGGAAATTGTAGCTGAGACTGAGGAAATGGAAGCTGAGACTAAACCTGCTGGTAAATCCAATGATAAAAAGATGGATGAAATCCTTAACCTCGTCAGAGGATTTATCAGTATGTTCAACCTAGACGATATAAAACATCTGTTGATGCAGCTCGCTGAGTTAATTAAAAAAAAGAGCGATCCAATGCAAATGGTCAGGACAGCCAACATACGCGGTACACAGATACATAGATTGCTGAACACAACAAGCACTGACATCATTGCACCGTCGAGACCAAACTGCTTCTCAGGTGCCAATGGCTCATTCCTAGACTTTGTCCTAACGAGAAACATAGAATACGCTCACACAATTGATACCCTGGATGAATTCGACTCGGATCATCTACCGGTATTGGTGACATTAGATTTGAACACTCCCCTTCCAGCTTCTATGGGACAAGAGAGGGTGAACTGGAACGCATTCAAAAGAGCACTTTTCGAGCTGCACTTAGTAGTACCCAACATTATGAGCACGGCAGATATTGACTCTGCCACGCACACACTCACAACAGAAATCAGGAGAGCTATTGCCTCTGCCACAACACATCGTGAGTCACCAAAAATGCCAACACTTTCCCACCATGTCAAACAGTTAGTTAAACAGAGAAATAGAATGCGTAAGACATGGCAGGCTAACAGTGGATTTACAGTTAAGTTTAGTAAAGGCCCTTTTCAGGCACACAATTTTACAAATTTAAATTATTTAAAATATGAATTTTTGAAAGTCACTTCTGCAACTTCTATACACTTTCGTCAGATTCTCCCCGCGGCTGACGTCACGTATCCCATGATTCCTAGATGTCCGAGCCTTGTTTTAGTTAGCCTTGGATAAGGCCGGTGATGACTCAGGTGGTGCAATAGCACGTGTTGCAAGGAGCCGGTGAGCACGAGGTGAAGAGGCAGTATTCCGCTGTTCAATGCTGCAGTCCCCTGAATTAAAGTTTAATTCTGGGGGAGCTGGGGCTTTTTTAAGTCGGCGATCATTTTAATAATACAGAATGTTTTTGCCATAGGATCATCATCCGAGATTATAACTTTAAGTATGGAATTTAGGAAGTCCTGTAGGTTGTTTATGTCGAAGTATTTCTCGACCTCCTTGAAAAATTTCAAGAAGTCGAGAAATGCGTTAGAGGTCTGAGGGATTTCAAGGCCTGTATCAGGTCGTGCGTGAGCCGAGTGCTCACCGGTTTTTCCCGAGACCGTCTCAGCACTCGCCTGCACTTCCTGAACAGGGGGGATGCTTTTTGAAGGAAGAGATGGGAAGTTTCCTCACCAAGACTGGGGGGGGGGGCGTTTCTAAGTTTTGGTTATTATTTTTAGGGGCCTGGAGCATTTTATGACTCCAAGGGTTTTGGGGGCAGTGCCTAAAGTTGGCGGGGTGCTCACCGCCGCAGTTACAGCATTTTGCAGGGGTTTCCCTAGTTTTTGTGCACTCTCTGCTCGGGTGGTCTCCGCCACACTTCAGACAACGAGGGGGGAGGGTATACTAATCACTATAGTGATTGAAGAGGAGCTGGAAATTATAGCACATTTTATAACCCTTACTTCGATCTTTACTTGCATACAGAGGATGCTTTTAATCTCATACACACTCATCCATTCCTCTGTAGGCTCGAGGCCTATCAGAAAAATGAGGAGGGGGGTCTTGTCCTTCCTACTTCTAAGCTGGGAACTCTGATGATTTTAAGTCCTTCATTTACAAGGGCGGTTTTGATTTTTTCTATGTCGGTATTCGACAGGAGGCCTTTTATAACTAATTTCTTTGGTCTCTCATTTCTCAATCTGATTGAATTGAAAGGGATCTTCTTAAGGGTCAGATAACTCTGCATACTCCTGTAGTCCTCAATGGACCCAGGAGTAATTCGAATCACCCTTCCCATAAGAAGGCCCTGTACTTTAGAACCTAACATTCCGTTTAGCTCCTCTATGAGGGCTCCCCAATTACTTGAGGAGTCCACATAGAAGGAGGAGACTCTATCCTTAGGGGGGGGTACATCAGCCATTATGGCTCCCTCAACCGTTAAATCAGCATTATTATTTTGAGTTTGAACTTCCTCAACCGTTAACTCGGCAAATTACTTTTTAGTTTGAGATTCAACTACCTCAGGCTGTATCGAAAGTTTAGGTTTTTCCAACTATTTGGGGTGATAAACCCCTCTATTTCCTTGTACATTTCATCCTTGTATATGATATACAAGTCGTCGTCAGATTTTTCCTTTCTCTCTTTGAGCGTATCATAGATATAATTGTAGGTCTCACGTAGGACTAACACGTTAGGGTCAGGGGATTGCAGCAATAGAGAAGCATCAGAGATACTACCTGTTTTGATCTTCAGAAGAGCCTTTCGCTGGTTGCTTCCCAGTTCCTCGTCCTCGAGTTTCTCTTCAAGTCTTGCAATAACATAGTCATAGCAGATGAGATGGGATAATACTTTCCAATTGAAGGAGTCTCTTGGCATTTCATCCTTGGGTATTCCCAGTGTCTTGAGATAATCAGCTTCAAAGCAAGCAGCAGTAATGTAGTCGTCTTTCTGTTGGGACGGCTTGGTTGAAGTTTCAGCTGCATAAATGTCCATATGGCTGACACCAATGTCAGCTTGAAAATATGCCCCCGGGACATATGGCTTTTTCTTGGTAGCAGACTTGACTCTATTACCTTTCACACTTGATTTCGTCTTAAACGAGGCTTTTCTCACAACATTCTTGTACTCCATATTAACGGATATTGCATCCTCAGTCATGTTGCACGCGCAAGGCAAGTACAAACATGCGTTGACAAATACAAGTTCAAAAAAATGGCTCGAAAATACAGCACGTGGCACCGAGCGAAGAGCGTCTCAGAAGGTCCGCACTGCTTGACGACCGAGCGAAGACTGATGAATATATATATTATGAAGCGTCCATTTTTTCACAATCAGAGATCCTAAAATTTCCTCCAGGATGAGGCATAAGTGGAAATCGAAATATACCAGAAAATTATTCTTTAATTTGGGATTCGTGCATTGAACTTTAAAGAATGAATCATGTAACATGATTCAAATCATATTCTATCCAGTGAATCATTTTTTATATTCTGTTTTCCCATCTAAAATTTGCATCGGCCCATACAATTGTTTTTATAGTCGCATTTTAGTTGTGTTTTATTTTATATTTTTTAATGCTCCAATAAACGATATTCATTTAGTTTATTACAAAGGTAACGCAAAACAGCAGTTTTTATTTACAATGTTGTATACAGTGTTTTATAACATTTGTTTATTTCAGAGCATCAACTTTGCTAATCCAATTCTTTTAATTCTGTACATATATGGTGCTACGTTATTTTCAAAGCATAATTACTAACGTGACAGTTTCTAAGTACCCTCAAAATGCATTTTTTTTTTTTTAAGATACGCAAGCTTTAGGTCACACTTTTGTTTTCTTAAATGTATAAATGATCAACGTTTATTGACGAAAATAAAGTGTCCATAATTGTAAAAAGTTGAAATAATAAAGTTAAGTACAGACCTACTTAATCTGAATGTAATATTTAGAATTGTCTGATTTTATTATGTTACGTTAAATGAAGGTTCACCAAGTACAGATTTGTTTAATCTAAATGGGATATTTAGAATTATCATATAATTTAATTATGTTATATAAAAGGTAGGGGAACAGATGTAGTATAATCTCTTTTTAATTCTTGGCAATTTTATGTAAGATTCTGGCAATCCTTGCTGTGATTTGGAGAACATTTCATTCTGGCAACCCTTTCAATGTCTTTTGTCACTCTTTTTTTGTCCTTTTGTAACCAAGGTAAAAATTGCAACATTCTATTCTGACAATGTTTTCTGTTGCCGAGGTAAAAGTCGCTCTTTGTGCAACAGTTGATCTATAGCAATTCAAGCATGGGCCTATAACCGCTTTGCAGGCTTAACTTGCTACTCTCGCTCACTAAAAAAAACAACACAAAATTCTGTCTCGCTGGCTGTCAGAGGTCGCACTTAATAATAGCTGTTTGTGCAAAAGCTGCTCTGTGGCTCATAGAGCACAACATGAAAATCAGAAATTTTTCTGATTTTTTACCTTGGTGACAGAAGATGTGGAAAAGGTTGTGATTTTTACCTTGGCAAAAAAATTGACAAAAGATGCAGAAATTGTTGCCAGAATGGAATGGTCTCCAAATCATAGCAAGGATTGGCAGGATCTCGCCTAAAATCGCCAATAATGAAAATAGGATTATACTACATCTGTACCTATGTTGGTTCACCATATCCAATTTTGAATTGATTTCTTTGTGTAAACTTTCTCATCTGCTCTTAAGTTTCCATGGTCGAAAGCCCAGAACGACCGACTCGTCCGAAGACATGAGCAGCAAAATGGACGTCTGGTAAGTTTCCATGGTGTAGAAGCTTTAAGTTATTTTTCAATTAATGGTCAGAACAGTGGCGAATCCTGATCTAGGAAGCAGGCCATGCAGAAATGCATTGTTCATGGTTCATATATATGAGTGACAACCTGGAAACATCGGTAAATAAAAAGAATCGAGTAAAACTTTGGGAAAAATGTGTCTTTTCATTAAAACCCTGGAAAATTCTAGAATTGACCTGGAAATTATCTCATGTTTTTTGTTGCTCGCACTGGTATCTGAGAAATACTGAAACTAGAAAAAAAAAGTTGTGCTGAAAGCATAATTAAATAATTTTTTTTTTTACTGAAAATGTTATGTTTCAGTAAGTAATGAGTAAGGTATTAAGTAATGTTTTAATTCTTAGTATAAAAAGTGGTGATCCGAATGTTTTCTACATTATTTAGAGATTTATAATTATTTATTATAATCAGTGTTCGAAATTAGCAGTCGTTAGTCGTAATTTGTGACTAGAAATTTTAATTTGACAACTAAATTCTTTACCTTGTCTTTATAATGCTATTGTTCATAATCAGTCCTCCCTTTCACTAAATTATTATCGCTAATAGAAGACTGGATGGCAGTTGGAAAAAAAAAGCAGCATTTTATATACTAGCCAGACGCCCTCAGTGATAAATCTGCAGGTGGTCATGTTCTAAGACATTATAATCTCAGATGTGGAGCTGATTTTGTCCTTCCATGAAAACTTTTGGAAATGACCCACACAATGAGGTACTATACACAGGCAGTAAATCATCCTCTGTTTATTCAATGAAAGACAACAATGGGATCTTTGTTGTACTGTATCTCACCCCACCCTGAAAGACTTGAAACTGCATGTCTGAAAAATTTATTTGTTTGCTTTATCTTCAGACATTTCGATGTCCAAAACTGGAGGCAAAACAAACACTCCCAATACTTAACAAGTTTCTATTGCTCCCCTCTCTGTTATCCCCTCGTACATCTACTTATTCCACTTGGAAGAAAAGGGGGTGATCCTGGAGAGTCTTTACATTCTACTTGCTTACTAATAATTATAGAATACTGTGTTCCAGATTAAATCGTTCCAGCGTCTTGCAGATTTGTTCAGCTAATTTTGTTATCAGACATTGAAAATGACACTTTTATAGCTGCCAAGTGTTTTGATTTTTACGTATTTGTTTCGTTTCTTCAGTCTTGTTCCTGGAATCCAATTTTGGACCAAAGTAGTCTGATTTTTCATTTCTATAACATTTATATTTTATTGTATGCAAATCTGCATAAGAGTATCTACAAGTCATTTATTTGTATTGCATTTACACTAAGTAAATATTACTGATTTTGTACCTATGGTTCTAATCATGAGACTCCGGATTTTCTATTGGCCTGTTTTTTTGGCCCCAACCCTTTTCAGGCACAACCCAGCAGCCATTCCAAGATGAAGATGGAAACCATCAACCGTCACTGACTGCCATCTAGCACCCAAAAACTAGAGTGCATACACATATTGCTATATAACTGAAAAACCATTATATGGACATATATTAATTTCTGAGGTGAAGGTAAGGGTCCCTGGACCCAGACACTCCATAAGGAAGCATCTTGGCTTGGCTCTATAAGTCATAAAATTGGAAGTAGGTCACAAAATGAGAAACAAAGTCAGGAATTTTAAGATAAAGTTTTCCCGCTTTTCATCTAAAAATTCATTTCCCCCGCAATCACATCTGTTTCTAATTAATATGGGAGAAACAAATTTGCATTGACTAGAATTTTTATGATTATTTCGTGTTATATACAGGAAAACTATTTTTTAGTCGTATTATTAAAGAAAGGAAATGCTATATTGCACCAATAACTGTTTACCACAATAAACGGCATTTGTTCATGATCTTCCTTATATTTCGTTTTATTGTGAAAATATTTTTCCACTTTTGAAATCTGTTTGCATCATTTAAAACTTTTGTAATTATTTCGTATATTATGCAGTAAAACTATTTTTCAACCGTATTTTTGTATGAAATGAAAGGGTATTTTGCAGCAGTGTTGTGATAAAAGGGCATTTGTGCGCAATCCTCCATATATTTCATTTTATTATAAAAGTATTTTTCTATTTCTGAAATCTGTTTGCATCGTCTAAAATGTTTGTAATTATTTTGTATATTATACAGAAAAACTATTTTTCAAACTTATTTTTAATGACATGAAAGGCTATTTTGCAGTAGTATCACGATAAACGACATTTGTGTACGATCCTCTATATTTCGTCTTATTGTGAAAGTATTTTTCCACTGTTCCAATTTGTTTGCACCATCTTAAATGTTTGTAATTACGAGGGTTATTTTTTAAATAAGGTTTGTTTGATATTCCGCATGAGAATGAGTGCGCACGCAGACTCCCGGAATTCTTTGTGTTGGAATTTTTTCGACGTTTGCAAAATTCATAACCAGTTGGTAGCAGAGCGTAGCAGTAAATGAAGCAGAAAATAGACTTGACGTGAAAAAAACTTAATTTATTTTCACAAACTTAAACATCTTAAAGAACAAAAACAATATCCATTTCTATAACTTCGAAATGGTATCAGCAGGAAGTTAGAATCACAAAACTAAGTCTTGAAAAATACATCATAAGACTTAAATAATTAGGCCTAACAATATCGGCCACGTACATCGCCATTTACTGGCATATATGCAGAAAACTGTTTACATAAACTGCTCATAGTAACATCTTGCAGATAGACATTAGAAATACTATCAAAGATTACAGTTTAAACAGAGATGACGAACTCAACGATCATCATGGCAATCCAGACAATCCAGATCAAGATCGATATCAAGATCAAGAACAAGAAAAACCAACTGATACAACCACTAGCTTATATAGTGTATCTTTGAAATAAAAGTTAATGTTTTTTCCCGGAGTATGCTAATCTCTAATTGGTTGAAGTAGAAATTAGCATAAACCGGAAGTTGACATCTCAATTTTTGGAATACGAAACATGGGGGGTAAAACTCTTAACAAGCGATTCGAAAGTGATTAACCAATCAGAACAAAGTAACTTTTGGATTTTGACGGTACGTTGGATTTATGTTTTTGCTTATTTACATTTACATTGAAGTTTTTCTAACACTTTGAGCAGAGTCCTATCCCATTTTAATTCACTGCGGCAGCTTGTTCGCATTGTAAGCTTCGTTAAAATGTTTAAGAAAATCGAGCGCCCCCCCTCAAATGTGAAATACGGTCAGTCATCCGATTCTTAACAGCAACATGACATCTGCTGATATTCATCGTCAGATATGTGAAGTTTATGGTGACAATGCAATGAGTGACAGTAAAGTGCAAAAATGGGTGAGATTGTTCAAGGAAGGTTGGGAAACTGTTCATGACAAATAGCGCTCTGGTCGGCCATCTGTAATCATTGCCGATTTGGTACAGGCAGTTGAAGCCAAAATTCACGCAAACAGGAGATTCACAATTTCCAAGTTGTCAGTGGAATTCCCACAAATTGCAAGGTCAGTTTTGTTTAAAATTGTGTCTAAGAACTTAGAGTTCAAGAAATTGCGCTGTTGATGGGTTCCTAAACTGCTGAGTGAGGAACAAAAAAAAAAATGGCAAGTGTTCTAACATTTTTGACCCTCTACAACGAAGAAAATGATGACTTTTTGAGTCATATCATCACAAGAGATGAGACATGGGTGTCCCACATGACTCCTGAATCGTAACAACAATCTATGGAGTGGCGACACACATCATCGCCTGTCAAAGTGAAAGCAAAACAGACACTTTCAAAGCGCAAGATCATGGCAACTGTGTTTTGGGACAGGTAGGGTGTTTTGTTAGTGGACTTTTTGACTACAAGGAACAACAATTAACCTAGCTTCCTACTGTGAGACCATAAGAAAGCTTCGTCGAGCAATCCATAACAAATGACTTGGAATGCTGTCAGCCAGTATCGTACTGTTTCATGACAATGCAAGGCTACATGCTGTGACTCAAACTCAAAATCTGATCGAATCTTTTGGCTGGGAGATATTCGATCAACCGCCATACAATCCAGACCTTGCCTCTAGTGCAGGGGTGGCCAACCCAAATGACCTTGCGTGCCACTTCGGAAAAACATTATAATCTCACGGGCTGCATATATATGTGATAATATTGGATCACCACAAATGAACTGATCTCCGTGTAACAGTCAAATGAAGAGGCATCTTTCCTCAGAAGCTCTTTATTTACAGTCGCCGTCACGTCCTCGTACATCCAACATTCTCCGTAATGGAGATCCATAAGCATTTTAACATTACATGATTACAGGCATAAGATTTCTGGTATAAGTTCCACAAATATCGGAACATAGAATCGTTCTTCTAGATAGAGTTCTCTCTACATGAATCCGAATCACAATCAAAATCTAAATCCAATCTCTGCTCCAAAACGCTCTGCACCGCTCTTTATAGTCTCATTATGAGAACACTTACAAAACTCGTGATCTACTTCACAGATACTTCTGAGGACACTTATCTAGTTTCCCGAGACTTGATAGTGGAATGGTTTACATCATTATATGCACTTGACTCTATACCGAACTCGCGAGGCTGTCGCCATTCTCATTACCAAGATACTTATCCGATACTTATATCCGTTCCCACTCTGATATTTACGTGATTACTGCCCCTATATGGTCTAATTTCATGATATGAAGAGTTTCTCGAGTATTAACCTCTTACCATTGCTTATAGCTTAGGCTTTTCATTCCTTCAACACAGTTTATCATTAACTTTTATGGCTCCTCAACTGGATAAGGACTTCAATTAATGTTAAGGGCCAAGAATGTCGGCGACGTCTTATAAACTAAAATCTTCTCTGATATAGAAAAGTTTAAAATCGAAAAATATGTATCATATCCCCCCCCTCCAGTTTCAAGTCTCGGTCCACCTATACATTACATACATGATACTCTCTACAATACTCTGAATACATTTCAAAAATCACACTACAAAAATATAATATAGAAATAAACTCTTACACTTGTTACATCAATCTTCTTAAGGTACATTTATCCACTCCAATTTAATATATCCTTAGGTAAATACGCTATCTGTTATTTATTTTAACCTTTAATTTGTCACAAAATCTTCTTTTATTTTTATGTAATATAATATGTGTGATAAATGTAGAATTCCTTGATCAGGGGAACTCTCATACACCATTCATTCTTCTCACAGTGTTTATGTTTATGTTGTTATGTTGTTGTATCGATACACCCTAATCGCTAATATGACCATAATATACTCAATATAAAATAAAATAAACAAGAATTTTCCAAGAACTCTTAATTCTGTGACCCTACCTATTTTCTTAATTAATTTTAAGTTACTATCTCTATCTTACTCATCAGTATACATGAAAATACATACAATTCAAATAATCAACACATTAACAGTTCTAAAATTATATGAGATTATATAGGATTTTTCTTAATACATCCACATCTCAATTACCTTGACCTTTACATTCTCAAAGTATAACTCCTTATTTTATTCTAAAAAATTTTCTCTTTTTTTTTTCTAAACTCCCTATGTACATGGTACCTTCTCTTTCTTCTTACTGATCTCTCCTAAGGCCTTCCTAACTCTTTTCTCTAAATCCTCGTACTCCTTCTTTTCCCCATTATATTCTACATTGCCATCTTAATTCGTTATCTCTTTTCCTTAACTCTCTTATATTTTTTCTTAATCCAATAACACTGGCAGTGGAAACATCAGCTTATCCTCACTTGGGATTGATATATCCTTTCCCAGTATCAATGCCAAAGGGTAAGTAAACACTCCTATCAGAATAAAAATATTACATTCAATCTCCTCTCCCTATCCATTACTTTTTATTTATAGGTTTGCCTCTCTGCCAGGTTTCCCGCTCTCTTATCTAAATTCTCCCTATCTTTATCTAACCTCTAGTTCCTCTTTACTCTATTCTGTTTCAATTTATCTCTAATCATCATCAATACAAAATCATTATTCATACAATAATCATTATCAATACACTATCATTATCAATACAATAATCATAATTACAGAATACTCTTCTCAATTATAAAACACTTCACTACGATATCTTCACTTTTTCATATACATTTCTTCAAACTTTATTTAATTCTCATAAAGTGGAAGAAGTAAAACAACTTCTCCTAAATGTTTTGATCACTCGGCAGAAGTATGGCAGAATTCCGGCATCTTCTGTCCCAGTATCAAAATAAAAATTTTCTTTAGTATAATACTAAAGTGTTTTGAAAAATGTTGGTAGGTATCTTTGTGTATCCTTTCGATAGGAAAGAATCCACAAAGCGACACTCCTTTCTATAACTTCATTTAATAAATCCCTACTCTCTAACTTTTCTCCGAATTACTACGAATCTGTTCCTAATTCCTACCCAAAATAAACTTTTCTGGAAATCAAGGAATTTCTTCTCCCTGATATCCACTCCTAATTAACCAATTACGTATCTAAATTAATTATACTTATCTTATACACTTTTAAACAATAAAAAAGAACTTCCTCTTGGACAACAATTTTAGAATCACCTGAAGTACTACCACACATCCATAAAGTTAAATATCAAGAAAATGTTTCTCTGTCTACTTCATATCCTTGTCACAGATATATAAAATAATATTAAATCTTTTAATCTTCAATTGCTTGTTCAAAAGATGTGAACTCATCTATCTTCCTATTCAAATCTCTATTAAGTTTTAACATTGACTCCAGCTTTTAAGCTAAATCACTACTCTTATCATAATCATTAAAATCACTAATATTTCGAAAAATCTTATTTATTATTTTTCGAATTTCTACCCTATTTTAAATTTTTTAACTCAAATCTTTCTGCTGGATAAAAATGTCTTAATCTCGTAGAATGTACAATTTCTGTGTCTTGTTTACTTAACATGTTTGGTTTATCTATTTCAAAATTTACACTGGAAACTTTATTTAATATGGTATATGGGCCTGTATACGGTGAAGTTAATTTCCTTGTATTGGGATATTTAAATTCTTCTAGCATAACGAAATCTCCTACTTTAAAATCAGCCTCTTGGAAGTGGATGTCATATCTAAGTTTATTTTTTAAATGGTATTTTTCAGTCCTTTCTTTTGCAATCTTTCGGGCTTCCTCTATTGATGGGTATATCTCATAATTATTTAGTGGTGACTTATACGGTAACTTTCCATACATTAAATAATTTGGAGTATATTTAGTCACGGAATGTGGAGTATTATTATATTCTGCTGTTACCTGTTCTAATAATTTAGTCCATGCAATTTTACCTGGAAATGAGTTAATTTTGCAAATTAATCTGGTTATAATTGTTTGATTTACGCGTTCGTTTTTTCCGTTAGACTGTGGTCTATGAGCTGAAGTTAACAATTGAGTTACATTGTAACTTTTAAGAAATCGCTTAAATTTGGATGCGGTAAAAGCTGCATTTCGATCCGTTAATATTTTCCTTGGCGCTTGAATTTGGAATATTTGTCTTAAACAATTTATATAGGTGTCTGTGGTAACACTCTTTGATGGAAATGTCCATACATATCTAGTTGCATGATCTATTATAACATGTAAATATTTCTTTGCAGAATTGTAGTAACTTAACCCTCCTACAGTATCCATAGATATGATATCAAAAGGCTCTATCGCTGGAGGTAAACATCCTAATAACCCAAATTTCTTTTGTTTTGATTTCTTATTCAACTGACATGTTTCACAATGTTTAACATAATTTCTTACATCTTCAATAATCTCTGGCCAATAATAATTCGGCGAAATTAAATTTAGCATGGAGTTTACTCCAGGATGTCCAAATTCTGAATGAGTTTTTTCTAATAATTTAGCTCTTAATGAATATGGTATTACAATTTTAATAAATCCTTTTTTCTTTATTGTTAAAACATTATTAATTTTTTGAAATTTTGACTGATTAAGATTATCCTGTGATTGATGTTCTTCAATTTCTCCTAACTCTAATAAATGTGTGCATAATCTCGTCTGATGCGCTATGGGATTTCTAGTGAGCATATCTGCTTCATAGTTAGTGGACCCTTTTTTGTATTTAATATCAAAATCATACATAGATAATTTAAGTGACCATCTAAATAATCTTCCTCTCGGATGCTTAATCTTTTTTAACCAAACTAGAGCTATCTGTATGCACTGTAAAGTGTGATCCATGCAAATAACAGTAGTACTTGTCAATAGAGTCTACTATGGCAAGACACTCTAATTCCGTTATGGCATAATTCTTTTCATAAGATCTCAACTGTCTCGAATGATATGCAATCGGGTGTAATGAGCCATCTGGATGCTCTTGTTTTATGATACTGGCGATACTTTCTGATGAAGCATCACAGAAAACATGACATGGATAATTTGGGTTGAATAATGTAAGTACAGGTTTTGAAATTAAAATATCCTTAAGATGCTGAAATGCTTTTTGACACTCTATGGTCCAATTCCAAACTTCATTTTTCCGGAGTAATTTATTTAAGGGATTTCTAATTTTAGCATAATTATGGATGAATTTATTATAAACATTTACACTTCCTAAAAATCTTTGTAATTCTTTAACATTCCTGGGGGGTTGTAACTTCTTTATAACTTCAATATTAATATTATTAGGCTGATATTTTCCATTTTCTATTTCGTATCCGAGAAAGTTAATTTTTCTTTGGGCAAATTGGCATTTTGAGTATTTTAACTTAATATTTTCTTTTTGACAAATAGAAAAAATAGTTTTCAAATGTTCCATATGTTCATTGAAATTTTGAGAGAATACTATGATGTCATCGAAATAATTAAGGGCAAATCGAATTTGATACTTATCTAAAATTTGTCTTAATGTTCTTTGAAATATGGCAGGAGAATTTTTCCATCCAAATGGTAACCTCGTCCATCGATACAAGCCATAATTAGTTGTAAAAGCCAGCTTTTCAGAATCTGTCTCATTAAGTTTGATATGCCAATACCCCGACGTCAAATCTAATGTAGAAAAAATTTTAGCGTTGGCTAATTGATCCAGTACGGCATCAATCCTAGGAATGGGTTCTTTATCGGTTTTACTTATTTCATTGATTTTTCGATAATCGCAACAAAATCTATTCTTTGAATTCTCGTCTCTTTTGTATGCTAAAGTTACAGGGGATGAATACGCGCTATATGATGGAGTAATAAATCCGGCTTCAAGTAACTTATCTAACTGTTTTTTAATTTCTAGATTATCTTTGGGTGATGCACGATAAGGTCGCATTGATATGGGCAACTCAGAAGTCAAAGTAACCTTCTGCGGCTCTAACCTTATACATCCTACATCATATTTATCTTTGGAGAATATTTCATTTGCACTGTTCAACAATTTCGTTAATTTACTTTTCTCTTCCTGATTTATTCTGACCTCATTATTTACATCTTTGCTAGTATCACTATTATAATTATCAAAATGATATGAAAATTCATATTCAGGAAATGAACCTCGATATGTTATATCCTTATAGAATTGATAGACATGAAAATTATTAAAATTTAAATACAATTTAAAAAGTTTACATTGATACCCTGACAATAAAATATATCTAATATTGGTATCAATCACAAAAAACTTTACGGGACGAGTTATTCGTCCAATTTTAGTATCAATTTCAACAATTTTTTGCACACTCACCTGACCTTTGGTCTGTTGCAATTGGACATTAGGTGCTTCTTCAATAAGTCTATAAGTTACACTATTAAGTTGGCTGTTCGGTAAGATTGAAATGTTTGTTCCGGTATCAATAAGTCCCATGTGCACTCTATTGTTCCCCAGTTTCGCAGCAACTCGGAATGTTCCTCATTGATTTCCATTGGGTCGCGGAATCCTCGGGTTTGGTTCCCGGTTCGGTATCGGCCATCTGGGCGGTGTTCGATAGAATCCTCGGTTATAGTTGGCATTGGGAGGTCCAGCATAGGCTCCTCTGGGATCACTTGTATTTGGTGGTCTCCAAGGTCTCCTGCGTGTTATCTCCGGATCCGACAGTCTATTGTTTTGGGATGGTTTTTCTTTTTCTTTCATCACTCTCCTTAAGTTGTTTGCCAGTCTCCGCCAGTCTTGGGGTGTCTCTGTGTTATTGGCACAGAAGATGGGTTGCCATTCCGATTTAAGTCCTGTTGTTAACGCTTCAGTAATAATCTTCTCAGTGAGACCCAAACTCAGGCCAATCTCCACCTTGTTCTTGTAGTACGAGTCCAAATCTTCCACTTTGTCTAATTTCATCTGAATAAAAGTTTCGAAAGACTCTCCCACTCCGCATTCAAAATGCTCAATGAATGTTGTTTCTAATCTGGTCCATTCTGTCAGATGTGACGCATATTTAATAAAGAAAGTCAATGCCTCTCCCTCTAGAAATTCAGGGAATATCTCTCCTTTTCTTTCATCTGATAACCTTTGTTTTCGACATTGCAGGTTAAAGAATTTTATCCAGGTCTTTACCTCCATTTTGCTGTCACCACTGTATTTTGGACAGATGATACGCACGTTCTCCAGTTTCGGTTTCTCTTCCACGTTACCCTCTCCATTCTGCTCGTTTATAATCCCTTCCTCCGTTTGATTTGCCGTGGCATTTTCAAGAATCGGCATTCCGTCTTCCCCTTCCATTTCTCCGTTCTCAGCAATTCCACTCGAACTAGGTCAGCACTTTCTTTTTCTTTTTGCGTTTGATAGCGGGGAGAAACAGGCGCTCTCCGCTCCGTTCGTATCTGTCATCCGTTCAATTATCTCTCGGAGGAGCTCCTTGCTGCAATGGACTTGAAATCCATTGTTGATAGGTTTCCATCAGCACAGAACAGTATCCTGCCGGCTTATCTGTGATAATATTGGATCACCACAAATGAACTGATCTCCGTGTAACAGTCAAATGAAGAGGCATCTTTCCTCAGAAGCTCTTTATTTACAGTCGCCGTCACGTCCTCGTACATCCAACATTCTCCGTAATGGAGATCCATAAGCATTTTAACATTACATGATTACAGGCATAAGATTTCTGGTATAAGTTCCACAAATATCGGAACATAGAATCGTTCTTCTAGATAGAGTTCTCTCTACATGAATCCGAATCACAATCAAAATCTAAATCCAATCTCTGCTCCAAAACGCTCTGCACCGCTCTTTATAGTCTCATTATGAGAACACTTACAAAACTCGTGATCTACTTCACAGATACTTCTGAGGACACTTATCTAGTTTCCCGAGACTTGATAGTGGAATGGTTTACATCATTATATGCACTTGACTCTATACCGAACTCGCGAGGCTGTCGCCATTCTCATTACCAAGATACTTATCCGATACTTATATCCGTTCCCACTCTGATATTTACGTGATTACTGCCCCTATATGGTCTAATTTCATGATATGAAGAGTTTCTCGAGTATTAACCTCTTACCATTGCTTATAGCTTAGGCTTTTCATTCCTTCAACACAGTTTATCATTAACTTTTATGGCTCCTCAACTGGATAAGGACTTCAATTAATGTTAAGGGCCAAGAATGTCGGCGACGTCTTATAAACTAAAATCTTCTCTGATATAGAAAAGTTTAAAATCGAAAAATATGTATCATATATATATATATATATTATTGCCAATGGCCAGGCACTTGACTCATCGTCATTGGCCCATAATTCGACCTTATATGTGATCCATTTAGCCATCCTAGGGACGTTGCCCCAGGCGCGCCAGAGGGGGGGGCGGAACACACTGCGCCCACAACACAACATCCATGCCTTACGTGGGGCTCAAACCCACAACGTGGCGGTTGAGCGATTGCTTTGGAAATGCATGCCTTGACCACTCGACCACCAAGTCGGCCCGAGGGCCGCATATAAAAATATATATCTTTATATTAGATTTGGACCCATTACAAACATTTATTGGAGTGAAAATTTAAAACAGAATGAATTATTATTATTGTTTTCATTATTTTTCATGTATACAAACATAGATAATATAATAATATAATGCAATGATCGAATAATGTTTAATTTATTTAATTAGTGCGATATTTGTTTCTCAACTCTTTCACTTAGTTTTTGCAAGTCGATCTCAATGCGTGTATTTGCACATCGTAATTGATGTTGCAGGTTTTCGTCCGTTAAGTTTGAACGCGATTTATGTTTGATAAATTTCATTTTCGAAAAAAACGATTCACAGGTGTAAGTTGATCCAAAAGCGCTCACAACTTTTTGTGCCAGATCTCTCAAATTGAAAAATTTTTCTTTTGTGACATAAGTGTTATAAAAATCTATTTTTGATTCTGATGTTTCAAAAATATATTTTAATTCATTATTGCATTGTAAGTCAATCAGTTCCATTTGGAGATATTCTGGGGCCGACTCGACATCGACATGAAAGGGAGATGAATATATTTCAAATAATTTTTTATATTTGTCTAAATTAGTGAAACGGCTCTCAAAAATAGCTGCACGTTTGCTTATTTCTTTTGCGTATTTGATGTAACTGATACATTTTGAATTTTTTAATTCTTCCATCAATGGAAAGTGTTAAACGTTATTATTTTTCAATTGAGATTCAAATAACAGTAATTTCTTCTGAAATGCTTTGATGTGATTAAATGCATCGATTATTAAATTATCTTTTCCTTGTTGTGATGTATTTAATTGATTGAGTTTTTTGATGATATCTACTAAAAAGCATAAATCCAACAACCATTCATCATTTCTTAATTCTGGTACTGGTATTTGCTTGTCATTCATAAACAAGTCAATTTCTTGACGTAACTCATAAAATCGCTGTAAACATCTTCCACGACTCAATCATCTGACACGACTGAAGTATACAACGTCACCATATTCACAATCTAATTCTTTTAGGAACTCCTTAAATTGTCGATGCGAAAGTGCATGTGATCGAATGTAATTCACTGCTTTTATGACTACTTGCATAACATGATTCATCGATAATACTTGGGCACATAGATTTTGTTGATGAATCACACAGTGAACTATAATTAAATCATCTCTTTTGCAGCAGTTATTAGTTTTGTTGTTAGATTCTATTTTATCGATCAGTAATTTTATAGCTCCTTTTTCTTTACCGATCATAGCAGGTGCCCCATCAGTTGATATTCCAGAAAGAATTTCCAAACACAAGTTGTTTTCGCATAAACAGTTTTCAACAACATGGAAAATATCTTCCCTTGTTGTCGTACCTTTCAAACTTATCAAATTTAGCATTTCTTCAGTTACCTGAAATGATTCATTTACTCCACGAACGAATACTACAAGTTGAGCTGGGTCAGAAATGTCTGTACTTTCGTCAAATGCTAAGGAAAAATATTTGAAATTTCGAATTCGATCGCACAGTTTTACGATAATTTCATTTGAAATGTCATTAATTCGACAACACACTGTTTGCCGAGATAGACTTAAGTTCGAAAATAGTTTACTTTTATCAGGCAAAATATCCTTTACAACAGCTTCCAAACATTCTTTCACAAATTCGCCATCCGAAAATGTTTTCATTTTTTTTCGCAATCAAAAATGAAACAGAATAGCTTACCTTAATAATATTGGATGGTTGCTGTAATGCTGAACCAAACATTTTTTGTTGAGTCTTTAATTGCAATTTAAATTCCCTGAGCTTCGATTGTTTCACTTCTTTATCGAATTTCAAATAATCATTATGTTTTGTTTCGTAATGTCTTTTAATATTGTATTCCTTAAATACAGCGATAGTGTCTCGGCAAATTAAACACATTAATTTTGTGTTTTGAATGACAAAATGTACTTTTCTTCCCATTCCTCGCTATATCTTCTATTTTCGTCTACTATTCTTCTTTTCTTTGCACTCATACTAAAAATAAGAAGGAAAGAAAAATATGCTTTTAAATAAAAGAATGTTCACAAAAATTCTTCCAATAATTTTTTACAAAAATGCCGGCCATTGGAAAAATTTCACCATTTTATAATACGAGTGGGTTAGAACCAAAAGTGAGAAGGAAATACATATTTTTTAATTTTTAAATCAACTTCATTTTTATTTTAATGGAATTTATATTACCTGGCTGTTTTTGTTGAAAATATATTAAAATAATTATCCTGCAGTCACAATACACAAAACGAAACCGGAAAACAAATTTTCAATTGACACTGAGCGAGCGTTCTGTTGTCGCAACTCGCAGTTGATGCAGCGAGTGGCCGGCGCACTGCTCTACTGCGCATATCTCAGTATGCCTAGCTCTAGCAATAAGTAGCGCGATAAAGTTACAGGAATCAAGCGTGATGCTGTGGGAGGGGGTCGCTGCAATGCAATACTGCCCACTTCTAAGTATGTATAAAAACAGAAACAACAAGTAAAATAGAAACAGTTATGGGATTTATTTGTTACAAAACACTACACTAAAATCAAAAATATTGCACAAAATAATCGTATTTTGTAAAGTTGTAATGAATCTCGCGGGCCGCAGGTTGGCCACCCCTGCTCTAGTGACTACCACCTCTTCTGCCATCTGAAGACTTTCCTGGGCAGCAAGCGTTTAGACACTAATGAAGAAGTGAAAACGACCTTGTGTAATTGGCTGTGATCACAGGCGGCAGAGTTCTATGATGACGGTATCCAAAAACTGGTGTATCGTTTCGATAAATGTTTAAATCGGCAAGGAAATTAAAGGTAGAAAAATAGAGAATTGTATGTAAATTCAGGAAATAAATGTTTTCTTGAAAAAATATACATACTTCATTTTTATTGCAAAATGGACCTTACTTAAAAACAATAACCCTCGTATTTTGTATTTTATATAGAAAAACTATTTTCAAACATATTAATGAAATAAAAAGCTATTTTGCAGCAGTATGGTGAAAAACTGTATTAGTGTGCGAATTTTCCTTGTTTAATATGTTCATACAGTCAGCTTCCACACATTCTTCACAATCCTCTAGGTAACAAGCAGGCTGAGAAGGATTACAAATTATTACAGCTATGCAAACCTTATGGGTCATCTATCATCATTAATTTAAAATTTGGTGAATAGTGCACACGCAAACAGAATTCATTCCACTAGCACCCACAAGAACACAATGTTTTGGACTCAGTTCTGCAAATTTTGAAAATCCAGTTTTATTATGCGGGTAGTCTTCTTTAAATAATGCATAAACTTAAGATTGCTCAGAATAAGCCTTTCTATTTACATATTCATTTTTCATTTAATTACTTTATAGATAGATATACAATCTTTTTTGCCTGGCATTATTCTGTTAACAATGTCGGATTCATAAAATTCTCTCACAGTATTAGCCACATTTTCGGCTAATGACTTTCCAGGTTTTGGATTCGGTGATGATAAAATCCCTTTATCGTTTACTAGTTGCTTCACTTTTCTCAACATAAAATTAGAAGCTTTAAACTCTTCTTCAGTTTTTCTTACGCTCCAAGTTTTTGGCAAAATATTAAAAATTTGTACCCTTTTACTGCGACGTGTGGATGTAAGAAATTTTTCTTTCAATTAGCATATAATTTCACATACCACATGTTTAACTTCCTGATCATCAGTCGTGTCTAATTCAAACAACTTTTGCATTGCAAGTCCTATCGTCTCTTAGATTTTTCTTTTGGATATTTATGTTGTTTTAGTTTTTTCTTACTCACTGGTGACTCTCCCAAGACATTCAAACTATGATTTAAAGAAACTAGTGCTTCTTCATGATCTAAACTCATTAGTTCATCCTCACAATCTTGCAAGGCACTTGGTCCAGGTAGCAGATCTTCTTTGCACCTAGATTCCAGAGCTGGGTCATCTGTTAATGTACATATTTCTTTCCTGCACCAGTCACATATCATTTGTCCAACAAATTCAAGAAATTTTTCACAAATCAACTTAGAAACAGGACATAGACTTTTTCTTTTGCACAAACATTTCTCTTTTCCCAAAGGGTTGTTTAACCACTGTTTAACCACTGCGTGTTCATAATAAAATTTTCCTTACTTAAATTCTTACGAAAATAGTTACACAAATTCTAGTATAGTATCAATGTAGCAATATTTCATCATAAATATACTTTAAAAGCTTTATATGTGATTTGACTTTTCAGCCTGAAATTTAAATTGCAAACTAACACCATTTGAATCAAACAGTTAACTCTAATTCAAACTAAAACCCAAACTGCAAACCAAAACCATCTGAATCGACCAATCACCTCTAATTCAAACTAAAATCCAAATTGCAAACCAAAAGTAAGGATGTGCCAGTGGTGGCACCAATTGGCAAATTTAGATGTTTTATGACTAGAAAATTTCATTTGCAGCTATATTTGGCTATTTATGGATAAATCTAGTTATTTTTGGTAGGCTATTATATTTGGAGAACTGTCAAATCAACCCAATAAAATACTGAATCAAACAATATGCCAAATGCTTGTAATTGTATAGTATTTTTTATCCACAAAATCAAAAACTTTAGCATTACTAAAAAAATATAAATAAATAAAAAAAACCTGTCAAAGGGTTATGTCAATATTTAAATATTGTATTTTTTGTTTCTAATTTTTTTGTGTGTGATCCCATTGAGTTCCTATTTTGAAAATTGATATACATGTAATTAAGATGCTGTAGTATTCAAGGAAAAAAATATAGTGCAAAATAAGAAATTCGATTTCTAGCAATTCAAGATCAAATACTATGACCTTGAAATGTTTTTTCCCAAAAAAGTCATGTTTGATATCATTTTAAATATCATTCAAAGAGCTTTAAAACGATACCAAAATTGTTTTTGTATGTCAATTGTACAGGGTTATGATAATTTAAATGTAGCCATCGGAGGGTAAATTGGGTGATTCTTAGAATAGGCCCCCACTCATTTTTCAAAGTACGATCCAGCGCCAAGTTGGCGCGATTCTGCGGGTTACAATTCTATTCCGGCTACTTCGCGAATCTGGTAGCCTTCGAACGGACATCCAATCAGTGCTCGCCTTTTTAGGATGCTGCGCGCGCGCCTTTTTATTCTTTGGATTCTGCATTTTAATAGGCAGTAATAGTCCTTTTTCGATCGAATTCGTTGACTCTTGCTTTTACAGATCTTTTTCGATCGATTTGCAAAGATGTAAACACGTACAAACTTTTTGGAATAAATATTTAAAACATTCCTCGTAATTCATGGACATTAACATTTTACGCAAATTTTCAATAGATATGCAGGCTCCGGTGTTAAATGTACGTGTATGTTCAAGAAAACGTGTTGCAGTGTTGAATGTACGTGTAAGAAAACGTGTTCCGGTGTGGATGTAATTAAAAATATGGATATCCGTTACATAAAGGTTAGTTTTTTCTTTGTTCATCCCGTGTTTTGAAATTGTCTTTTGTATTTTTCCATGTTTTTAAAATGGGTTTCTTAATTTTAAAGTATCATTTTTTTCTTGATTTTTGTTAAAGTACAAACTTTTTTCTAAGTTCCGTTTTTTCTTAAATTTAGTTAAAGTACAAACTTTTTTCTAAGTTCCGTTTTTTCTTAAATTTTGTTAAAGTACAAACTTTTTTCTAAGTTCCGTTTTTTCTTAAATTTAGTTAAAGTACAAACTTTTTTCTAAGTTCCGTTTTTTCTTAAATTTAGTTAAAGTACAAACTTTTTTCTAAGTTCCGTTTTTTCTTAAATTTTGTTAAAATGCAATCCGTTTACTAAGTATCGTTTTTTAATTTTCGATTTATAAGTTTTTGATATTGATTTAAATTCAAAAAATATTTTAAGTATCCAGCGTTTTTAAAATTTTATTATTCTGCCATTACGCAATATTTTTATAGTTCTGCCATTACGCAATATTTTTTAAATGCACAAAAATAGTATTTTGTAATCTTTTTATGAGTATTATTAACTTTTATTTATATTCAATTGCAATATCATTTAACAAAATTACAGTTCATAAAACTCTAGAATAAGACGTCACTATTATAGGAGGAGCCTATTTTAAAACACGGGAATATACCTCACTTCAATTGGGAGGAGTCAATTTCAAAACACGGCCAACGCGCCAACATGGCGCAATTTTGTACTTAGAAAAAAAACGAGTGGGGGCCTATTCTGAGAATTTACCGGTAAATTTTGCTTTTTCGTCCATTTTTAAATGCAAATAACTAAAAAACTAATTCGCCCAGGAGGTTAAAATTTTGTGTGCTTTACTTTCTTAGGTCTAACTAGTTCACCGAATTTTATAAAAATTTGAACTGGTGAGGAAAATTACTGTGTTGATTTGACATGGAATGGCCCTCCTATTTTTTTTTTCTGATAGGTTGGCAGCTATACATTTTTTATACCAATCCCTGAAATCAATGTGATTCATACTTTTTTTATTATTACCCAGGCTGTTTAGCTCACCCAAAGGGTGTTGAAGACCCAGACCACCCAACTCACCCCAAGGTATGAGCAACAGGATGAGTGGCCAGAGCCACCCCAAAGAGTGTAGAGGAGTTTCAAGGGTATGATTTATATTTTGTCAAAATGACAAGAAAAAGAATAGCAACTATAAAACATAAAAACTTATTGACTTGCAAATACTGAACCCTAGCTACCAACTCTGCATTTCTTCGTGAAGCTCCGATATTTGCATTGACTGCCGATCTCTGGGCAAATATGCAAATTCCCTCCCCCTCCCTCCTTTTTAAGATTTTAAAATAAAATCCCATACTTTGAAGAAATTGCCCCAAAAAAGTGACTAAATTTAGCTCAAAATTCCCTTATAATATTTTAATTTTAAATGTGTTTAATTCTTATATTTATAAGTAATATGAGAAAGATCATATGGAAATGTCACGAAAATGTGCATTTATACTTGATTCTCGGTTTATCCTGTTTTATTATCATATATTTTCCATTTTTGCAATCTGTTTTCATCAACTAAAACTTTTATATTAATTGATATTTTCACTCAGGAAAGGTAATTTTCAAGCATGAAATGAAGGGGTATTGGGACAATGATTGTACAAGATGACCAGAATTCAAAATTGTTAATAGAAGTTTTTTGTTTTTTTTAGTTTGTTATGTCCTTTTTGCCAAGTAAAAACAAATTAGCAATTTTTTCTATTTATTTTCTCTTTGGTTTCTTTATCAGTTTATTTTATATTTTAAGAAAATTTAAAACAATTTTTAATACAAAAATCTGAGTTTGTTTATATCTGTAACAAAAATGGACAATTAAAAATAGTTGTTATTGTTAGAGATATAAAAATGGCAACTAGCTGTGTCTATTTGGCACCCAGAGTTAAAATTATAGGCATCAAATGACACCTATTTCTAATTTCTAACACTGATTGTAATAGATGATGGCAAATTATTTGTTTAATTATTTGTTGTCACAAAATAATGCTAAATGGTAATTGTCCTTGTGTAAATACAGGGTACCCGCTTATATCCGTTACACCCTATTAACTTCTAAACGGTGACAGCTTAGGCCATAAAGTTGGTGTCTAGGTATAGTAAAAAGGCTATGCGCTACTCAATGAGACAACTTACCATACCATCTATCGGCAAATTTTGGAATTAGCAGTCCTATCTCGTAAATGGTAAAAGATACGTGAAAAAAGTCAATTAGAAAGTTGTAGAGCACACTCAATTTAGTACGAAAAGATACCTTGCGCACATTAACACTCAAAACAGAATGCAAAAAATGAACATTTGTTTGATTGTGAAGCGAAGCGAGAAAAGACCACCTTACAGACTAAATACTAGCTATTTATGTGCTAGCATACACTCTCGCCCATCCTCAGGGCAGCACAAGAATGATCAGTGAAAATTGTGGCCTCTCGAATAGCTGCGTCTGGAAAATCCTGAATGAATCAGGTGCTCATCCATACCGATCCACACCTGTGCAGGGATTGCTGCCAAGAGATGCTGAGAGACATTACACATGGTGCAACTTTGATGAATAACTTAAGAGGTCCACCCAACATTCCTGGCAGAAATAATATGGACAGATGAGGCATGTTTTTTGAGGAACGGAATGTTTAATAGACAGAACGTTCATATCTGGTTGCTGGAAAATCCGAGATATACCGTCGAAGTTCGACATCAACAACGCTGGTCGATTAATGTTTAGTGCAGAATTTTTAATGACAGGCTCATTGGACCAGTATTTTACGAGGGCACGTTAATGGGACAACGGTACTTTCAGCTTCTGCAGGGTGTAATAACCGACTTTGTTGAGAATCTACCATTGCACCAACTCCTAAATGTATGGTTCCAACATGACGGCACACCTCCGCATAAGATTTCAAACATTCAGCAGTACCTAATAGAGACATTCCAGAATCAAGTCATCGGGTATGGTGGTTCCGTCGAGTGGCCCCCGCGCTTACCTGACTTGACCCCATTGAACTTCTTATGGGGACACATAAAAGGGCAGGTATATGCGACCCCTCCGCCAACATTGCAGGATCTTCGATGACACATTACTGTTGCTTGTGCGTCCGTAACACTTGCCATGTTGCACAATGTGCAGCGAGAAATCCAGTCCAGTGCGCAAATGTGTATAGTGGCTAACGGAGAACATTTTGAGCAATATACTATTGTAAATAAATGATCCTGAAGACAGGGAAGTGTCTCAGTTTCTTTCTTCCACTCTTTATGACATGACAATTTTCGAAATCGTGACCAAACAAATGTTCATTTTTTGCATTCTGTTTTGAGTATTAATGTGCGCAAGGTATCTTTTCGTACTAAATCAAGAGTGCTCTGCAATTTTCTAATTGACTTTTTTCACGTATCTTTCACCGTTTACGAGATAGAACCACTAATTCCAAAATTTGCCGATAGATGGCATTGTAAGTTGTCTCATTGAGTAGCGCATAGCCTTTTTACAATACCTAGACACCAACTTTATGGCCTAAGCTGTCACCGTTTAGAAGTTAAGGGGGGTGTAACGGATATAAGTGGGCACCCTGTATTGTTTGCTGTAAACCTGAAAATTTATGAAAATTCTTCTGGAAAACTTGGAAAATCAGGACATTTAGTGTCAAAAATTAAGTATGAACCCTCTCTTAGAACCCCTCCCCCCCCTGCATTATCAGTCACACCATAATACTCAAAGGTTTTAATAGTAGTAATAATCAGAGAGTAGCAAACTTCATTGTTAAAATGTTTGAAAGAGCATCACTTTAGAATAGTCTACCCAATTTTGATGAAATTTGATTTCTAATCGGTATTCAATGTGTAGTGACTTTTTAAAAAAGAAATTCTAAATTGAAAAATTTTTACTGGAATTAGCACTATTCTGTGAAGTTCAAAGGTCCTTATGCAAAATTTAGGCAGGTGAGGAGGGATGAGGAATAAATCTAATCTTCTCAACATAGTTGCATGGTGGAAAAAGAGTTATAAATAATCCTATAATCCCCTTATTATCATGCTCATTTGTAAACAAATCTTCTTTCATTTGGAACATTAACTTTTTAAATGAATTCTCTGTCGAACTGACCCCATCCCCCTATAGATGTGAATTGTGAATACAAGTGAGAAGATATAGTTTTGCAAAGCTTCCTTTTTGAATCACTTCAATGTCAAAATGTTTGAAAGCGTATCACTTTAAAATGGCCTATCTAATTTTGATAAAATTTGATTTCTAATCAATAGTCAATGTGTAGAGTGACATTTTAAAAAAAAAAATGCTAAATCAAACAGTTTTTACGGGAATTAGCCCCATTTAGCAACAGCAAATCATCGCACACACACAAAGAAAATGATAAATGCCTGAAGCGCCTGTGAATTTAAGTAAAGGTGCTTTTCCCTCATGTTTGTTAACTTTATGAGACCTCATCAGTCCAAGCTCCAATCTTCACCTTCCATGTAAATGTATGGGCGTTTAGTGTCACAGCTGTTCCATAATATCTCTTCCAAAAATCATCCAATTTTAATTTTGTTTTCAGAATCTAAAAGCTAAAAAAATTGAAATTTTGATTTAGTTTTTACTTTAGTCTAAATTGTTGTCGTGTTTTTTTAACAATTTATTGAAGTTGAAAGTCACTAAAAATATCAAAACTAAAAGTTTAACGGACTTTTATCAATTTGCGCTTAACAATATTTGAATTTGAAAAACATACGCTCTAAGAACAGAATTCTAGCTTCCGCTATATGGCTTAACTTTTCTATCACCTCAAATAGAATTTCAGCAATTAAGGAGACTAGCAAATATTGATCTAAAAAAAATTGTATTTTGCTTTCCCCCTTTCAGCTTCATATCTTTTTAGGGGTCAGCCAAACACTTGTGGAGAAGAGGTTGTTTGTGGGGGGATAAGAGGCTGAGAGATTCTTGAAAATTGTTCCCAAGTTGTGCGGAAAGAAAGGGGACTTCAAACTGGTGAATCTTTTTCTTTCAGACTTGGTTTTAGTGTATATCCATTAGAGAGTTCTGCATGGACCCAGATTTCAGACATTCATCCGATCCAGTATGACAGTACCTTTACCCAAACTCGACCTGAGCTCGAAGAAAATTACAAATGTAGAATCCGAGCTTGGCCCAGCCAGAAACAATTTTTATTTAATGTATTAAATACTTGAATTTATGAAATTTTTGCACAAAAAATTAAAACTCTTTTTAATGCTTTTATCTTTACATAGCTAAAATTAAAATAATTTAATGTATTCCATTAAATTCATTAAAAAAATTTTTAAATAAAATATGTTCAACCTGGCCCGACTTGACTTATTTAAAATTAAGCCCAAGCCTGACACGAAACAGTGCTATAAAAATCAGGCTCGACCCAGTCTAAGGGCCCGTGTGCTGGGCTCAATCTCAAGTTAGCTCGTGTTATCAACCACCATTAAGAGGAATCCTCAGTGTTTTAATCTTTGATTCGCTATCACTAGATGGTGCAACGTATTTGGACATGAATCCGTTCAAAATTACAGAAAAGCGATAATTCGTCAATTCTATCTACCTCTGCCTCTTGGCGACATTCAAAGCGTGCCAAAAGATTAGTCCCATTTCCTCTATTGAGGCGGTGACGTATTTTCTGGGAATTCTCAGAAACAAGTTTACCAACCCCACCCCTGTGTCTGGGGGTCAGGGAAGATCCCTTTGTGAATAAATAACTTGAGATCATGACTGGTGAAGTCTTTGGGATTCAGTTTGGCTTCGAATGCTTATGGTACGAACTCGTTGTTTCGAGCGATGTTGCTTACTAAAGAATATAGTAATGCATGTATATTAAAATAATAAAAACGTGAAATATGCAATTCTATATATTTTAATATTCCTTCCATAAATAATTAAAAATATCAATTTGATATAATTTGCAAATAAATAATACAAATTTTAAAGAATTCGATTAAAGCGTTATTTTCTATGGAAAACAATGATAATTCTACAAACGGTATCATATGGGGTCAAACATATAAACAGGGCGGTCGAGAAAAGATGGAAGCCAGGTTAATTTATGGAGGGGCCCTAGTCCCAAGGTGACCTCAATCGCTTTCCACAAGCTTGTATATGAAATGTGTTCAGGAGTACGTATACTTTTCACCGAAATCTCAAATACAAAATATCTCGGAAAACATTACCTTATACCTTGATTTTGACTGACAGGGAAGTGTTCAGGAGTACTTATAACGTATTTTTTGCATTTATGTTGGTCCTATGTTTTGAAAGTGAAATGGTCCCAATCAAAATTAACAAATGTTATATCAAATGGCAAGTGCTCTGTAGAACTCCAATTCAAATTTTATGATTGGTCAAATATAGGGAAGTTTTTAAATGTGTTCAGGAGTCCCTATAACGTGCGAATACAAAAATTTTCCGATAAATACCTTATACCTAGATTTTGATTGACGAATAAGCACAACTCCTGGATTCATGTCTACGATCAGGAACTGTTTTTTTCCTACTCAGACCATCCGAGAAATCAGAAATTGTAAAGTGACTGTTTGGGCGGTCTGAACCACAGAATTAGTCTGAATATTAGTCTGTGGTCTGAACAGTGCCACCCAATTTAGACTGGAACCTAATGTGTGGGGCAACCACAGGGTCTATACCATACTTTTACATACTTGTAATACATATACATACTTTTAACCTCAAATGAATGGACACAATTATTTAGAAATTATCAAAAGCCGTCCTAGAGATATCGGATATTTTTTCTGCATTTAGTGCTGCCAAATACCCATTGAAAATCAACGGTCTTGATTGAGGAAGAAGCATGATTTTTGAACTCCTGAACCCATTTGTGCGGTACAAACTTCTTGCAATTGTTTGGACAACCAGTGGAATCAGATGGGGGTGGCAGCTATTGAGACCATAGACTTCCTTCCCCTAACCTCTTGGATTGAGGGCCAGGAAAATTGAACAATTCAGCCATAGCCAGTTTGATGTTTTAAAATTTTTTATTCACATACCACATGACGCAGATACACTTTGGGCCATATATATACATAAATGCGACCCCCCCCCCCCCCTCTTTAAATCGAATGTTATTCCTTCATTCTACCCTCTCCCTCTTAGAAATTCTGAAAAATTGTGTAAAACAGCCTCCTCCCCCAAACATTGGAAAAAATTAAAATAATTCATCCTCGAAAAAAATAAATTTATTAATGTGCCCCCCCCCCCCCCTTTAAACCGAATATTAAAATATTGAATCTAATGTAAGAATGTTCTTCTATAGTGGTCAGATGTCCTTATAACGTTTCTTTACAATAATTTTTTGAATACAAAAATTATTGGATAAATACTTTATACCTTTATAAAGGCTTTGACCAATAAGCACGTTTTCTGTCAAATTTCTAATGCTACAAACTTCTTTTATTCATACCCAAATCATCCGATCTACCTAAAATTGTTTGGGCAACCAGAACAGTGTCACAAAGTTTAGACCGAAATCAAATGGGGATGGCAACTAAAGACCGTACCCTCCTTCCCCTAACCTCTTAGAATAAAGCCTAGCAAAATTGAACATTTTAGCTGTTGCTAGTTTACTAGTCACTAAATTGTGACCCATGATACAGCTACATTCTGGGCCATATATATATGTTTATAATTCACTTTGTTTTTATTATTTGTCCTTCCACTAGCCAGTAGACAGTTCCAATGGTGTCCATAGGTAAATTATCGCCATTGTCAGAAACTGGCTATTCTATCGGTTTTAATTCGAATTTGTATGGCTGTCCTGGCGAGAATGCAATTTCGAACTAACCGCCGTTTTTTGTGTAGTTTCAGTTGATTGTTCTCCATGTCTTGATCTTCAATTTTGAGCTATTTATTTTTGCCTTTTCTCATTTTTGCCGTGTTTGCTTTTTTGTTTTATATATATTTATATATATATATACCTTTTTAATTATGATTTTTGTATACTCATCTTCCCCTCACCCTCTTTCCATTATAGTGATAAGTTACCTTCTATTTTTATCCTTAGTCTTGGTCTATAGTTACTTATTTGTAACAGATATGCTAGAGATGGGTTTTTTTGTACTTTCCGTAATTTATGCATAGTTTTCGATTAAAATATTTCAATTTATATATATATATATAGAGAGAGAGAGAGAGAAAGAGAGAGACACTTTCTTACAATGTGATTCCCCCCCCCCCCCCCCCCCCCCATCGAATATTCAAAATATTTTTGCATAGCTGAAAATAAAATCTATCGATAAATTCCGCTGATCTGCAACCTCAAATATGACTAAACTATTTTTCCTCTAACTAATCTTTCGGATGGAGGGACACAAAAACATAACATTTCAATCCTGGCCAGTTAGATTTTTTTTAAATTTTCAATAATCAGACATACACATGACGAAGGCACACTCTGTGCTATATATATATATATGTATATATATATAATATTTACAATGTAACATCCCCCCCCCCCATCCCCAATTGAATGTTAGAAATCAAAATTCTTGTCTAGCTGACAATTAAAACAGTTGAAATGTAAAGACTTTTAGAGTTTGAGTGCTTTGAAAGTGAAATGGTCTCACTCAAAATTAACAATTTTTTATCATAAGACAAGTTCTTTTAGTAACTGTTCATGTCTTATCATCAAAATATTATATACTAAATTTCTCGGAATAACTATACCTCATAACTCTACTATCATGTTTTTAGTGTAAAAAGTACATGTGCGCTCGTAAGGTATATATATATACTACTCCCAAATTTTGCTAGACGAATAAGCAAAAGGTCAGGCATACAAACAGGAAGGACGAGAGGGGGCTGAAGTCAGCTCTGCTCTTCGAGGTGTAATCAATCACATAATAATCTCTAGTAAAACAATACTTTATACTTAGATTAAGTATATTTCCATAACTCCTGAACACATTTTAAAGACTTTAAGACAGATGTCTATTTATCTACGAACAATGGTATCTTATGAGGTCAGACAAACAGGACAGACGAGAAGAGGCTAAAATCCGGTCTGATTAGGGGGAGAGCCATAGCTTTAGGGCCCGCAATCACTTTTCATAGGACTGCAGCTGAAATGTGTTCAAGAGTTTGTATAACGTGTGTTTTCAATAAAATCTCAAATACGAAATATCTCGAAACTATATCTTAGATCTTGACAGACTGATACGTATATTTCTATAACTTCTGAATACATTTCGAAGACATTTAGAACCCATCTGTTTTATATGTTCAAGAGTTGTTATAACGTGTTTTATCATAAAAATTTCGAATACAAAATTTCTATGAAAAACCATACCTTATACCCAGATTTTGATTGACGGATAAGTAACAGTGTACAAAAAGCTGTGTACACGATGTGTAGCATAGCACAAAAACTATTGAACATGTTGAGTGTCGCAATTGTTCAGTAGCGTAGGCAGGAAGAAAATTGGGGGAGGGGGGGGGGGGCGTTTGCCAAATCTTATGTATTACATTTTTTCAAACATCTTTTTTTAACTTCTTAAAATTTTATATAAAAGTAATTTACATAAAAATTTGAAAACGACAGATTGGGGGGGGGGGGGAATCTATTTAACCGGGGTTGGAAACTTACATTCTTATATTCTTTCCAAGATATTGAATATTCGTCAGTTAGTCGTCATTTCCATTGATTTAGCGTCATTTTAATCAATTTGGCGACATTTTCATTAACTTGTTAATATATAGAAAAGTCGTCAAGTTAATGATATTCCGCTAACTTCGTTACCAAAATCTCGCTAAGCATTACGGATGGAAATATAAGTTATTCTTATAGCAAATAAATGACTATTGGCTTTCAAATAAAAAAGTATTACCCAAAGTATCTTTTCTCATGAATGGAACGAGCTAGATCCACGAGAATGATATCAGACAATTTATCACATGATATTATATATGAAAAATGAACATATTTCACAATATTTAATAATTTTTTGATAAATTTATTTGAAAAATGTGCAATATCTCGAGAACAGTTTATGCTAGTGTTCTAAAGTTTGTGTTAATTGTTTTCTAATGAAAAACATAAGAAATAACTATTTGCATAACACTCAAAAGGTTTTGATTTTTCAAAATTTCACTCGAAAATTTAGGGGAGTTCTGAACATTAGACTGCGTTTAAAAACAATAAACTTCCAGTATTCACGGATTGTAATTTTTGTACTAAATTTCATTCGAATCGCTCCATTCGTTCGTGAGATATCGTCTCCACAGACTCATTGACACACACATCACCTCAAAAACGTTTGATTGGTGTTCAGGGATGATTGAAACGTGCTCCCATCGAAAACTCAAAGTCGAATTTTCCACCCCTTCACAATATTTTTCATATATATTATACTATGTATATAAGAAAATTTATATATTTTAAAATGTTATTTAATATTTCACTTACTAACTATCTAGTTTGACTTATTAAACGATCAAAATAAATTTAATGCTGAATATTATTTTATTTGATACTGTTGAAATTTAGAGATTGACTGCTAAAACTGATGAAATAGCACTGTATAGCAACATAAAATATATTCGCTAATCCTGCTGTCTTAAATAATCTGAAATTAAAAATATTTCGTTATTAGTTACAGCATAAACATTTGGTTGAATATATCAATCAGTTTCTGAGCAACCACACCAGCAAAGAACTTCTTGTCTGAAGAAGGAGGGAATTTTTTGCTTCTGAAACGATTGATATATTTAATCAACTATTTATGCTGTAACTAACGAATTAATTTTAATTTCAGACTACAGAAACAGTTCTTTAATCAGTAAAAATATGTTCTTTTATGTATAAAGTTTGCTATGGGAGGAAATCTATTATGTTATTATCGTTAAAAATATACCAAAGGAATATGTTGATCCAATTCCCAGTACTGTAGGCTAGCGCAAGAATATAGCCCCCACCCCCCCACCCCCACCTCGGTACTGCAGAAAGCAGAAACACAAGTTCTCTGAAGTTGAAGAACTCCGTTTTGCGGGAGGGATGGAACAAAGCGAAAATGACTCGACTCTTCCTAGGCAAACTTCCACCTCTGTGCTTCCTACCATACCCATTACCTTCGGATGGAATGAACTCGTTGATGTATTACTGCTTTGGCGGTCTAATGGGTTGCTATACCTTAGTTAAACAATTGGCGATTTTTAAAACATAGTTACTGATTTTATTTCTAGATGGCACCACCACACAATAAGCCAAAATTAGGAAAAATGCCTTTTTTGAAAATTAATTTAATATATTTACTAACTATAAAGAGTGCTCTAATTGTATTAGAAGATTCAGAAAAGCGTATTTTACAAGCAAAGTAAATTTCAGGCTTTCATATTCAGTATTTTGTTATTACTGCTCATTTTTATAAAATTGCATTGATGGTATAGGGAGTCAATGCGTGAGACTCCCCCTTAATTAATATTTTGTCCCAATTTCGATTTTTAGTTAATTGTTGCACATGCTTATTTTCAATTTTACTTTTACTTTCCTTATATACATATGATGTATATTACTTCTTTATATGCATAGTATAATGTTTAAGAAAAGTATTGTGACGGAGTCGAAAATTCTAATTGGAAGTTTTCAACATAAGAGCACATTTCAAGTATCCCTTAACATGAATCAGACATTTTTAAGGTGATGTTTGTGTGTGTGTGTGTGTCAGTGAATCTGTGGAGACGATATCTGACAAACGAATGGAGCGATTCGAATGAAATTTGGTACAAAAATTACAATCAGTGAATGCACCGAAAGTCTATTGGTTTTAAATGTAATCGAACATTCGGAAGACCCCCCCCCCCCCCAAGTTCTCGAATGAAATTCTGAAAAAATTATCAAAACTTCAATTAAGTTATATAAATAAACATTTCTTAAAGTTACGTAAATAATCCTTTCTTAAATCATTAAAATGTTGTTAGAACAAATATCAACATAAGCAATGTTAATTACGCTAAGTGCTCATATAACATAATAAATGTTAGATTTTAATAATCGGTTACTTTTTCTACATACATAGGAAAGTATTGTGACTAGATTGAAAATTTGAATTTGAAATTTCGGCGGTAGAACGTATTTTAAGCTTCCTGATTTTGAATTGAACATTTTAGAGGTGATGTCTACGTGTGTGTATATTAGTGTATGTGCGAGTTAGTATGCATGTTCATTCCTTCAGGCCTATTAGCCTTACGCCTTTTCTTCTAAAGACTATTGAGAAGCTTATAGATAGGTATATAAGAGAAGTGATTCTGGCTGCTAAGCCCCTATCAAGCTCTCATCATGCATATCAACCGGATAAATCCACGGACACTACCCTCTATAGTCTCTCCTTTATTTTGGAGAGAAACCTTAATGCTAAGGAAGTTGCTCTTGCCACCTTTCTCGACATTGAAGGCGCCTTTGATAAGGTACCCATCGATACCATCCTTGATGCTCTTGATAAGAAAGGTGTTGATATCACAATCTCTTATTGGATCAAGAACCTGTTATCTAATAGGTATATATGTTCATCTTTACTTGGTGATAGTATGACAGTGCATGCACTTGCCGGCTGTCTGCAAGGAGATGTGCTTTCTGCAATTCTTTGGTGTATAGTTGTGGACTCTCTTTTGGAGAGCATCAATGTTTCTGGTGTTTCCTGCATTGGTTGCGCAGACGATGTTGTTATCATTACCAGGAGCAAATTTGGCAACACCGTCTCTGACATGATGTCCACTGCTCTTAGGAGGGTTGAGACATGGTGTAAAAATGCAGGTCTTTCTGTTAACCTGCAGAAGACTGCTATGGTTGCATTTACTAGAAAACGCATTCTTAATCTGGGAGACATTCGCTTCTTTGGTCAGAAGCTTACCTGCTCCAAGGAGGTTAAATTCTTAGGAATTTATTTTGACAAGGGACTCAATTGGAAGAGACACTTGGATTACTGCACGACTAAAGCCAAAAGAATCTTCTGGCCTTGTAGGAATGCTATTGGGAAAACCTGGGGTTTAAATCCCAAGGCTATCCATTGGATTTACTCGATGGTGGTAATCTGTCCTATCATTTCCTATGGCTCCATTGTTTGGTGGTCTAGAATAAGATGTGAAACTGCTAAATTAGAATTAATTAAGCTTCAAAGGATGGTCTGTATTGCAATCTCTGGATGCATGAAAACTACTCCCACTGCAACTCTTGAACTTTTACTTGGATTGCACCCGCTTTTCATGCGTATTGAAGCAGAGGCACTCATTTGCATGAACAGACTTAAATATCTGAAACACTGGAAAGATTACTCAAGATATTTATCTTGGCGTGATCTTCACAGTAATGTTGCTAGCCATCCTTATAAGCTTCAAAGGATGGTCTGTATTGCAATCTCTGGATGCATGAAAACTACTCCCACTGCAACTCTTGAACTTTTACTTGGATTGCACCCGCTTTTCATGCGTATTGAAGCAGAGGCACTCATTTGCATGAACAAACTTAAATATCTGAAACACTGGAAAGATTACTCAAGGTATTTATCTTGGCATGATCTTAACAGTAATGTTGCTAGCCATCCTTATTTCTGTATGCCACCTGATGGCATTCATGTCAAATATACGTTTGACAAGCCTTACGAAATTCAGGTCCCCTCGCGGGATGACTGGAAGAGGACTCCCACCTACAATAAACAGAATTGTATTGTATGGTATACGGATGGCTTGAAGATTGGCACAAGTACTGGTGCTGGTGTGTGCTGTCTGGATGATGGCACAGAGATGTCTTATCCACTTGGCAGTTATGCTACTGTCTTTCAGTGAGACATCGAGGCGCAACCGCTACATCTCTTTTCCAGCAAAGCCGCAACCTCGGTCGCGAAACACGGCGGAATCATTCACCGGGCAGGGGCCGAAGGCGAAGAATTGTTTATGATATCTTCAGGAAGTTTCAATGTAAGAACTGGCATAATATTAAGGGTCAAAGGCAAGCGAAAATTCTCAACTGCAATTGCCCTAGTACACGTCAAAAGGAACTTTTTAAGCTCAGCAGAACTGGCATCAAGAGAGCTGTTGGGCTCCTTACTGGGCATTGCACCCTCAAGAGACACCTCAACATTATGGGTGTCACTAAAGATTCACTTTGCAGGGGCTGCAAATACAGCGAAGAACCTGCTGCTCACATTCTCTGTGAATGTGAGGTTTACTCTGCTCACAGATTCAAACACATTGGTCGACATGTGATTGAACCCTGGGAGCTGAATGACATTCCTGTCAAGTGCCTGCTCATCTTTGCGTCAGCTACTAGTCTCTTTTCGTAGAGATCTGTTCTGTCTGGGGTAGTGCAATAGACCTCTGGTCGCTGTGCTGGGCTCTTCTTGAGCCACCCGTCTCTCATTTCATTTCATTTCATGCATGTTCATATGTCTGTGAACGCAATACCTCACGAACAAATGGACATTTCTAAAATAATTTGGTACTATTATTGGAATCAGTGAATACTGGAACCTTATTGATTTTAAACATAATAAAATGTTCGGGAACCTCACAATGTTTGAATGGATGCTTTGAAAAAAGTATCAGGACCTTCAATACTGTTAAATAAATAATCATTTTATATGTATATTTTCATTATAAAACGAAGGACTCAAATTTTAGAAAGCTAGCGGGAACTGTTTTCGAGATATTGCACGTTTGTCAAATAAATTTATTAAAAAATCACATAAAATTAAAAAGTAGTTAGTAGCATTAAATATTCACTTTCCATATACAATGTTATTATCAATAAATCTAATAAATCTGTTCACATCTTTCTCGTGCAACTAGTTTATTCCTTTTACGAAAGAAGATACTTTTTTCAATAGTTTTATTTTTAATTGCGGAATAATATGCCAATAGATATTTATTTCACAGGATATTAATTAAATGTCAGTTACATTTTGATGATGATTTTGCACGTGAGTAAAAATAATCTATGCACTTGGACTAGTAAGATGCCAAAAGCACCTCATTTCAATTTATGCGGTATTAAATCAATATCAAAAACACTAATCTGTGGATCGAAGGCCCGAGATGTCTTTGTAACTCCTCCTTTTCAAAAAGTTGCAATATTTTGATAAATTATATAATATACAGTACGTGACCTCTTATCCGGCATTCCAATATCCGGACTCTCCCAAAACCGGAATACGGCAAAATAATGTCAAATTCTGCGCCAACAAGCGATTATTTGCTAAATATTGCGCCAAATAGCGATTTTTTGTTTGCGATTTTTTTGGACAAGTCGCGGCAAGGTGCTTTTTTAATGGCGTTTCGTTTTTTTCTTGGTATATAGGGCAGAGCACACTAGGCACAACGGTTTCGATTTTTCCGAATGCGTTACATTTTCTTTTCTGCGCTTTGTTCCGGGACTTTGATTTTCAGTAAAAGTATTCCAACTTTTTCGCTAGAAATATCCCGATATCGCTAAAGAAATCCTACGCTCTTCAAACGTGATGTGCCACGCAGAATTCACACTATTTTGAACAATTTAATAAACATTTATTGGAAAAGATGAAAAAAAAGAGAGTTATCAGCGCATTTACGAGATGATAGAAAGTACATTTAAGTGAGGAATTCCCGAAATTAATGAGACTTAACTTTTGCCGATATGCAGAGAAAAGTATAGCAGCTATAAAATGCCATTCAGGGCCTTCTGATTGATCTCTTTAAATACTTAACCAAAGCAATAAACTTGTCATTTTCTCGGGAAAATCCATTTTTTTTTTCATCTCCGTGGAAATATACACATCTTCAATACTTTAAAAAACGTTGATGGAATTCCAAGATCAAAATCATTTTCAATTAAATCCTATTATTTGGATGAAAAGGCTATTTTGGACCGAAAATTGACCCTAGCAAAAAGTTCCATTGCAGTATATTTATGGGGTTTTAATGTGTTACATTTATTAATTAGTAATTTATAGAAGGCAGTCTAGCAATATCGCGAAATTTTTTTATTTAAACACGATCGCCGGTATATTTCGTTTTATGTTTAAATATTTTCCATTTTTTCAATCTGCTTCCATCCACTAATATTTTTATATTTTTTATGCTGGGATATTATCTTTTAAACATATTGTTGGTGAAAATGAGATATATGTTTAGGATAACGAAATTAAATTTTTTTTTATTTATTCAGGCATTTAGAGTTTAGAAATACATTTGAAGAGCATAAATTAGAATTTGATATATTTGCACCCATAGTTGAATATCTCATTTCAATTAAAAATGAACATCCTTCTCATCTTAATTTTATTAAAAATACTTTAAAATATTTTGAAACATATGAACAAAGATGCTTCTGCCAAAATATTAGATGAATATGGTGAGGGCCCACTTTAGTTGAAATGTTAAAAAAAAAAAAGACTTTTAATAACTACCCTGAATAATCAACTTTTTTCAGACATTTTTTTCTTTCATAATTTTTCTTAATCACTAAATTTGATAATACAATTACATGTAATTTGCATTTTAGTTAACCCATATAGATTGTAAAAAAGATTTTTTTTAATACATTTATGTTTTTAAAATGAATTATAGTTTTCTATAACGACATTTGAGACCATTCCAGTAAGTTTTAGAAAAAGTGTTCCGAATTACGGAAAAACCCCTTATCCAGAATGCCTGAAGTCCCAAGCATTCCGGATAATAGATCCTGTACTGTATTAGAAATTGTACTGGCGTTTCTCGGGATATAAAGAAGCAATCAATTTAATTCATTAAATTTTTCGAAAGGTTTAATTGCCTGCTTTTATTTTAAAAAAATTGAGGTTCCTTTGCTGGTTACAAAAGTATTATTACTTTCCTTATATACATAGTATAATGCAGATTTTCCCCCAGGATTAAAAAAGGGCAGGGTGCTGTTACCAGAAAAAGGGCACATATTTTTTATGTGAATAACATTTATGTTTGGGATTTTTATGACGAAAATCAGAGTGTTACAAAAAAAATGTAAACATTTTGATCGCTTATACTGCCAAGTCTAATAGACAAAAATGTAAATATATTTTCTTGTTCTGTAGAAAATAGGGTCCAAATTGTGAATATATAAAATTAACTTAAATTTTTTAATATTTTGAACTTGCTTTTTGAAAAACTTAAAAAAATATCTGTCCGAGCAAGTGTTCTTTTTTTTCATTTTGTTTATTTTCACTTGAAATAACTTAGAAACCATAAAATACAGATATAAATAGTAAGGGATAAAAATATATATATTAGGAAATTTAGTTGCTAAATTTATATTTATATTTTAAAAATGCGCTTATAGTTTTCGAGTAATCATTTTGTCGAGTTGAAGAAGAGTGAAAATTTCCCCTTTTTCAAGTTTGTAATGCTATCTCAAAAACTAAACCTGTAAACAATTATGCAAGAATATAGCTCTTTGAAATCCCTACAAGTGTATATAATTGGATTTTGGATGAGCTCTTTGTTTTCGAAGTGTAGTGGTTATAATTTCAATATTTTAGTATTTTAACCTGGGTTTTCAAATGTGTGGGAAAGCTATAATTTACTTAAAATGTTGCTATTGGTTCAGCTGAATCTGTTACTTGGTGAAATATTTGTGCATAGGTATGAGATAATCTTATTTTGTTTAAAAAATTAGGACATTAAATTAACTTGGAGATTCTAAAAATGTGTAATGACTGTTTAGGTGTGCACCAAAGAAATGAAAATATACATATTCAAGTACATATTTATGTGCCGCCAGACAAGTTTATAGATTATAGGTCAGGTTGATTTCAGATCAGATAAGTTTAATTTATATACCGAAAAACAAATTCGTAAAATAATTTTATATTTTAACCTGAAGTCTATGGTCAAAGCATTCAGATAAAATCTTTGCGAAAACTAAAGTACTAACTAGCTATAAACAGTTAGTGAGTCATTTGTAGCACTTTGAAATCCTGTAAACATTATAAATGAATCTGAAAAAATCGAATAGCTTTATTGAACTTTACTGAAGTTTTATTTTACAAATTTGGCTTCATCGGACTGGAGCCAAACACTAAGGTATGAAAATGTTTCTTTTGTTGAGAACAAATTTATCATTGAATACATGCTATTTTTACATCAAATGCAATTATAGTCTTGAACAATTGAGTTTATTAGCAATTACAATTATTGAATTTATATAAATTTAGAGTTTATTAAATTTAAAAGGTGCATATTAAATTTGATTTTTAATATTTTCTCATTAGTCAATGAGGTTTGATGATTTTAAGGGATAAGATATATTTAAACGTTGAAAATATTTGTTAATTGTTTGTTGTTATATATTGATTACAAAAAAAAACCCTGATGTAAATAACTAAATAAAATTTCAGAAAGCTCCATAAAATCACTATAAAATTTTGAACTATGGATTAGCAAATGTTTAGCTGCTAAGTTAACCATTATTCCATGGAGCAGAGTTATTAATACTGCAAGCAACGTACTTTCATGTGTCTGCGCAGCATCCGTATCTTTAGCCTTAAACTCACGTAGCGGGCAAGTACACGAATGGCAACTACTGCATACGTCCCTAAAGCTGGCATATCATTATTAAATGAGCTTGATTGTTATTGTTATTGCATGCGTCCGCGGAGCGGGTCAAAGACGAGTCCTCTATTATAAGGGATTTATTTTGTTTTAAATCTGCTATGCGTATGTCGTGCAACGGGTTAATCTGTTAATCCATATGCCCGCATAGTGCGCGTGTTCATAACACAATGTCACACGATTTGCATGCGTCTGCACAGGGTATATATCGTTATTGCATGCATTGTATGCAAATTTCATACACTCATTAAAAGAAAGTGCTTAATTTTGTAAATCCACTATGCGAATTAAATATGTCGAATCGTTATTGCATGGAGCGGAGTTATCGTTATATTATATATAATGCGTACTGCATCCATCTGCATAGTAGTCGGGTCAGGGCCGCTCATACAAATTTCTGGGTTACGCTTCATATTTCATTTTCCTCTTTTGTGCATTCTTCATGTCTTCTCCTCCCTCAAAAAATTATTGGGGGCCCCACCACTTGAGTGGTGTCCGATTCTCCTTATGAGCGGCCGTGGTCAGATACACAACCAATAGCTGTTGCATGACCTGCATTGGGAGTAAATCTGCTATGCGAATTAAATATGTCCACGCAGCCCGCATATCATTATTGCATGGAGCGGAGTTTTCATTATATTGTATATAATGTGTAGTGGTCAGATCAGGGCTGCCCATACAAATTCCTGAGTTTCCCTTCATATTTCATTTTCCTCATTTGTACATTTTTCATGTCTTCTCCTCCCTCAAAAATTCTTGGGGAGTCCAGGTCCCACCACTTGAGTGGTGTCCGATCCTCTCTAAGGGCGGCCATGGACAAATACACAGTCGATAGCTATTACATGAACTACAGATGGGAGTACCTTTAGCAATGACTTTCACGTAGCGGAGATACACAGTCTACAGCAAAAAACCATATTAAGAGAATTTTCAAAAAGCGACTAGGCTGGTAGCTAAAGGCAATTAGTAAACAATATAAAGAAAATAAGTTATCCCATATTTCATTCAAGTCGGCTAGAATCACTGCGCTAATCTAACAACTTTTCACTCCCACCCTTTCTATCATCCTCTGTTTTGACTGAATCGGCAGAATCAACGTAAACATCTTCCTGCAAATAGTGCCAAGAACCCTAGTCCGGAAATCTATATTTTTAAATATTTGTTTTAGAGCAAATATGCTTACAGGGTTTACATTTACAGAACTTTATAACTCAAATGCGTATCAAACATTGAATAATTTAACAAAAATGTAAGTTGAAAAGAAAATTGTTTTGAAGGTTTTCATCAGATGAAAGAAGCAATGTACGTACTTAATATTCCCCTTTCCGTTTTGTTTCTTTTAGTGGAGGAAAGAAGTGATATGAGGCTGTCAATCTGCTTTTTATTGGCACTAGATCACCCTTTTTCTTTCTTTGAAGGAGGAGGGAGTGGGGGGAGATATCCACGATCAACATTTACAGTAATGAACGTAGAGAAAGGGCTCTGGGACTTATCTGAGGGCATGCAAGAACTGGTTGATTTTCGTTTGAGGACTGATATTGCTCTCTTAACAAAAGGCTAAGCAGGGGATCTGATCTGCTAACAAAAGGGCAGGGAGAGCGCTCTTCTCATACAAAAGACAAGGAGGGCGCTGCATCCTTCCAAAAGTGCGTGGGGGAAACTCTGATAGATAATGTATAAGGAAAGTATTGTGATGTCGAATTTTCGATAGGAGAGCACCTTTTTGAGGTGATGTCTGTGTGTGTCCGTGAGTCTGTGGAGATTATATCTCTCAAATGAATGGAGGGATTCGAACGAAATTTGGTACAAAAATTTTCTAATTAAATTTTGAAAAAATCATCTAAAAAGCAAAACCTTCAATAAAGTTATGTAAATAATTATTTCTTTTGTATAATTTTTCATTAGAATACGATTAATACAAACTTTAGAATAAACATTAGCATGAATTTTTCAAGAAATAAATTTTTCCTCAAAACATCACATAAAATTAAAAAATGTATTACATATTATGAAATATGAATACTTTCCATATGTAATATTATGCGATAAATTTATTAAATTCATTCTCATGGATCTAGCTCGTTCCATTCACGAGAGCAGATACATTGGGTATTAGTTTTGTATGTGGTAATAGTTTTGTATTTACTATAAGAATAACCTATTTTTCCATCCATAACGCGTGGCGACATTTGGTGATGAATTTGGCAGAATATTGCCAACTTTGCGACTTTTTTAAATGTTGCCAAATTTATGAAAATACTACCAAATTTGATAAAACTGTCACCAAATTAAATAAAAACAAAATAAAATTGATGAAAATTCAATATCTTGGAAGGAATATGAAAATAATTACACTAAATTAATGAAAATGATGACTAATTGATGAAAATTCAATCTCTTGGAAGATATGTAAGATTCAACTATAAGAATAACCCATTTCTCCGTCCATCCGTTTAATTGATTTAGCGACATTTTTATCAATTTGTCGACATTTAAAAAAAAATTCTAAGTTGGCGATATTCTGCCAAATCCGCTGCCAAAATTTCGCCAAGCATTATGGATGGTGAAATAGGTTATTCTTATAGTAGATAAATGACTAATGACATAAATACAAAGCTATACCAAATACAAAGCTATTACCTAAAGTATCTTCTTCTATGAATGGAACGAGAGCTAGATTCACAAGAATGATGTTAACAAATCTATCATATAATATTACACATGAAAAAGAAACATATTTCACAACAGTTAATAATTTTTTTTATTTTGTGATTTTTTGATAAATTTATTTGAAAAATGTGCAATATCTTCAACGGTTCATGCTAAAGTTTGTGTTAATCATTTTCTAATGAAAAATTACACAAATAATGATTATTTTTGTAACTTTATTAAAGGTTTTGATTTTTTGATGATTTTTTCAAAATTTCATTTGAAATTTTTGGAGAGGTCTTTCGAACATTCAATTGCGTTTAAAAATAATAGACTTCTAGTATTTTTCCTGTTCAATATTTTTACATCACCTCGCTATCTACATTTTACTGTTTCCTGTGAAAAGCCTGGGATAAAACAACACCCCGTTTCGCTTGGAGGTGACGAGTGAAGACACACGCTACCATAGGTGGACACATACAATGGGAAGGGGAAGGTCTCCAGGGGTGGGAATTTGACCCTAATGACTTTCTGTCCTGTTGGGGGGAGAAGCAAAGTTGCTAATCCGATCGGGAACGCAAGGAATCTGGATTTTTTTTATATGATGAGGAGCCTTAAGTAATTCATGTGCAGGGTGCTAGCTTTGCAGTCATTCGCTGTTTTGAGCACCTATACCTCTTTTAAATGTTAGTTTTAAGAAATGAGTCATATCTTTTCCGGTATTCCATAAAATGTTGTATCTTTTCTCAAAGTGTGTTTGTTCGCAGAACCTTTGTTGGTCAGCGATAGTATTTCAGGGTTTCCACGGCACAATAGTTTCAAGTAAATTTTCTTAAAAATAAAAATAATAAAATGCCTAAAATTTGAATGCCTTATTAGGACAGGGTGCGTACGAGTGCTTGGAAATCAGGAAAATACTTGAATTTTAGATGGCCATTTTCAAGGCCTTGAAAGTGCTTAAAAATTCACATTTTTTTTTTAAGTCCTTGAAAAAGGCTCCATCTCTATTTGCGGATGTCAAACATTCCTGAGCTTAGTATGAAAAACGATTCACTCGTAATTCTCTAAAGGCATCTGTGTAGAGAAGGAAACAAAATTCTTTTTCTTCATGAAGTTGGCGGAGCAGATGTTTTCTTTCCTATTTATGGCGCAAAGGTCAAAGAGCTTAAATGTAGGAGGGAGAAGGGTTCGTTCGATCTACATTCGGCCTTGGGAAAGGGTGGTAATGAGGGACAGAAATATTTTCATTAGGGGAAATAAAGTTTGTTTTTACCAAAGAAGTGAGAAAGCAAATCATTAGATATTCTTACTTCTATAGTTGAAGAGGTTTGAAGTTCACTGCACTTCTCAACAGGCTTTGGGAAATTATAAAAAAAATTTTTACATTATATTCATTAATATATGTGCTTAAATACATCGCACAACAATAATAAATTTGAACCAACTGCCTCATGATGAAGTGCAATAACTGCATATTTATACACCACACCCACAGCGTTTAACCGTTTAAAGATCAAACTCGCCGACGAAGGGCCGGACCCTGTGAAATTCCGATCCATAGATATCCTAAAGAATAGAGGTTATCTGCATTCCGATCTATGGGTGGATGCAGAAGGGTAAGAGATGAAAGGAATCTCTTATCCTTCCAATGTTTGGTAACTTCAAGGAGTGGTAAATAAATATTCCTATAAGTCCTCTTGTCCCTAAGCAGTTTAAGCCTCATTGACACTCTTAATTTCTAGGGAATTTAACTGAATCAAGATTTAAATCTTCTTGGACTGAATAGATGTTTCATAGCTTAACTTCAGTTACCAGACAACTGGAAAAAATGCCACGAATGACTTGTAAACGTGTCACTTCGATCTTGCATTTTCGCATTTTCGTTCCATAATCGGATTTACTGGGTGGAGAACGAGGAGAGAAAATATAAGCCCCTGTGGTTACAATTCAGACCACCTGATGGCTCTCCTAGAAAGAAGGCTTTGATAATGCACACCAGCTAAGTTTATGGGGGTGGGGATTTCCAGCTGACGACATTTCAATTTTCATTCATGGAAAGGATAAAGGAAGCTTTCGCCATAATTTTACGATGACAGCAACTTGTTATTTATTTAGATATGAAGATATAGGGGTTTTAAAGAAAAAGAAAAAACTCTAAAAGATGATTTTAATAATTAATAAAATCTGCAGATCAGTTAGCAAAAGAAGCTGAAAAAAAACCCAAAAAATGATTTTGTTAGCGAAATGAAACAGTCTGCAAAAAACTGCTAATGAAAAGATAGCACAAATAACAAAAACTGATAATTTATTAGAAGAAAAACTTCAAGAACTAAAAAAATGTTAATAGACATATTGAACATTTTTTCCATTATAGTGGGTTTTTTTTTTTTTTTTTTTTTTTTTTTTTTTTTTTTTGTAAAAATTGTGATAATATGGTAAATATATAAGGAGATACAAATTTTTATTAGCTTTTTTTTATTGTTTTTACTCTAAAGTGTCTAAGAAACATCTGTATCTGAAGTTTACCATTAAGTCTGTCAGTCCATTTCTTTTACAAATATCAAAAGATTACATTTTCAATAATTCATGGATAAAAAAGTTAGTTAATCTGATCCAATTGTTCATAAAATTAGCTTTTAACAGATTTTGGTATTACTATGTTTTAACTCATTAATTTTGCTAATTAATTTTAAATATAACAGTTTAATTTCATAATGAATCATTGGTTAAAGTGCTTGAAAAAAATTGCATGGTACTTGAAAGTCCTTAATGGTCCTTGAAATTTCTATAAGGGAAAGTGTATTCATGTCACCCTGCTAGGATCACAGTGGACTTTATATTATTTTGGGATTCTGTCATCAAAATGAGTTTCAAAAGGGTTTTGCAACCAAAAATGTTTAAAAAACACTGTCCTAGTACATGGTTCCCATATCCTTTAACCAAGATCTTTCATTGGAAGTCTGTCTAATGTCTTAGTTTTCAGCTCTGCAGCTGTCATAGCCGAACATTTGTTATTTTTATGGGTTGTGGGTTGAAGACATTTTCCAAGGTGTTTGATGCTTTGATCTTCTGTTGCAACCACCCAACTCATATGACGTTTCCTACTTTTACAAGCATTTCTGAAATAAAGTTTTTCTTTGGCTCTGATTTTTTTAATTTTTTAAAAATATTTTAAGTTAAATATATAATAATTTTCAGTTACATGCGTAATAACTTAAGACCTAATTATTTTACTGAAGCATAAAACTAATTGAATAGTAAAACACATTGCTTAATTAAATTAGATTTATTTAACCAAACAAACAACATCATGCAATACATATTGTGTCCATATATTATATGAGTAACAAAATAAATATATATATGTTGAGTCGATAGTAACGTATGGGTGAAATACATGTAAACAATAACAAATAATTTCAAACATAGGCCTTTGCAGGACAATTTCCAAGGGTTAAAAGCTTAATTGCTTTCGCTATACAATATGGTTTCAGTGATATTAATTTATGAGATTTTCATACATTTGATTTGAAATATTTATATCTTTATCTCTATAAGCAGCAATTATACAAATTTTTCTATTCTGCAATTTCTTCTATCACAGACTCAATCAAATCTCTCTTACTGTATCATTCTTATGTAATAACTAACAGTATACCTGTTCTTTGTAGAGAATATATTATTTTATAAAGAAACATAAAATTCACAATTATGTGCAAATTCCTATAGTATTCTAAATGACATTATTATTAAAATCATTCTATTAAAATTAATTTAATTTTCCTGGAAAGAAGTATAAGAATCTCTGTTGTCGCTAGACAAAATCATCATCATAAGCAGATTTGAAGAATAAAACATCCTGGACCTATTTGTAAACAAATTTACAAAATATATAAAATTGGATCAGGCTGAATTTCTGATAATCATCAATTTTGTCTCTCTTGGGCTTTATAAATAAAATATATATCTTTTGCCATATTTGTTTAGAATACAGTCTGTTCTACATAGTTTTCAAGAAAAAAATATTTTTCAATAATATTAAATAGTTTTAATAATATTTGATTGTTAATAGTTTTGATGGCATAAAACAGCAAATTCGTCATTTGTGTCATTGTTCCCCCAGTGATGAGTTGTGTTTTCGTCTCTTAATTACATGAGTAAGAAACTTAAATAATGGAAATAAATGATTGAAGTTTAAAAAATTATGATTTTAATTTGTAAAAAATAAAATTTTCAAATTTTAACTATAATGTTTCGCAAAATTGCTTATACATGCTTGTCCCCGAGAATCGGCTATAGTGCGACAATGTTCGAAAAATCATCTTTTTCTTCAACTAGATGGTGACGTGACAGTAGCAGAATTAAATTCTAGAATTATATCACTTAGAATTTTGTTTTATATTTGTTTAAAGTTTTACCACTTTACAATAGTTAAGGTAGGTGAAAAACACAATTTTATTATTCATTCTTGATGCGTATATTTATTATCCATCAACTGTGTCATGCATTTAATTATTGTTAATATGGATGAAAATTTGAAAGTAATATGTCTTCTGTTAGCATATAAAAGCGTGTTTTGCATAGTGCAAATTTTATTTTCAAATGTTAGTTTCAATTTCTGTACGGAATAAAAATATACACAAACATCAACTGTGTCACGGTCATTTGTACCATGTGAATAGAATGATTTACGTTACACGGAATGTCGCACAGCTGATTCGGCTTTGAAATGATGGTGGATTTTTTTTCTTGTAAGGATTTTTCTGTAGTTTTTGCTATCAAGATCATCACAAATCTGAATTTCTGTGAAATTTAGGTATTAATTAAATTAATTTAATTATTTCCCTTACTATCTTCTTGTGTTTTGACTTTGACTAACTCAACATAAACAAACAGCAGCTCCTATAAATGGTACAAAAGAACCCTAGTCTGGAAAGCTATATTTTAAATTTTAGTTTTAAGGCAAAAATGTTTATAGAGTTCTAATTTTCAGAACTTTTTACCCCAATTGCATACCAATCATGGAATAATTTAACAAAATTTGAGTTTTAATCATGTGAAAAGGGGAATGTATTGGCATAACAATCTTCCCCATTCTACTATTTCTATTTTGTTTCTTTTGATGGAAGAATGTATGGTGGGGGATGTTTTCTGTGGCTGTAGATCAGGGCTTCATCTTATTATTTTTATTTATTTATTGTTGGGAGATAACAGGCAGTGAAATAACTTGCTCTCTTAACAAAGGACCAAGCAGGGTGTTTTCTCATCAAAAAAGGCAAGGAGAGCGCTACTCTGATAACAAAGTGGCAGCCAGGACACTGTGCTCTTCTAAAATAGTCTGAAGCAGTGTTGCTCATACAAATTAAGTGCCTCCTACAATCATTTATCATGGGCTCCTTCCTCTATATTTGATTTTCACCTTTATGTGATTTTTTCATGTCTTCTCCCACAAAAAAATATATTGGAGCTATGCCCCCCTTCACTTGAGTAGTGCCCGTAACCCCCCTACACACACATACACACCACCACTTGAGTGGTGCCTGTACCCCCCTTCTATGGGCTGTTCTACCTGAATGAAATTGCAGGGGTGATAATGGCAATGTTTCATTTTTGTATGTTCTAGTGTTTAGGTTGTAATGTTATGTGTTAAAGAATTTTTACCATTTCTTACAAAATATTTTAGTTAATTTGTTGTATAATAAAAGTTTCTTTTCAATAATTCAATGTGTGTTGCATTATCATAATAATACTGTTTCATTAGCTCTTTCATATAAACAGTCATTTCAGCAACACTGTACCATTCAGATGACATGAATATTTTCCCTCACAAAAAAAATATATTAAATAATTAGAATTCTAAGAATGAAAAGATCAACCTTGAATGATGTTATCTATTTGCAAATATGAGGCCATTAAAATCCGTTTACAGTAAAGCTATGATAAAGTTATCTCTAAAAATTTACACTTAAAAAAATCATTAAAAAAATTATATTTTTGCAAAATAATTACATAATATTTCCACATTATGCATTAGACATTATATGTTTGCATTGTTTACTTGAGTTGATGTGCAAAAAGATCTAGTGTTTTGATATTTTACACATTTTAACCACAAAACACATGTGTCACCGAAATGATGTTTTTATCAAGTTTACATTCAAACTATGCATTAAAATTCCATTAAATCATGCTAAACACAGTTATCTATTAGATATCTTAAAAAACATTACCAAGAACTTATTCCAAGCAATAGTTTCTAGAAACTATGAAGTTGAAAAAAAAATTTTTTGGAACCTAAAATTTGACAATTATCAGAAATTCAGCCATCAATATATCCCAAAATGAAATCGCTATGAAATTGGATCAACATATGCCAAAAGGATATCACTAAAATGGCATTAGAAGATATACCTGTACCATTTTTATTTTGTTTAAACAATTGGTTAAACTCAATATATGAGTTTATAAAAAATCTTTCTCAAAATAAAACAGATGACTTCAGAAATTGAAATCCCCATAACCTTTGAACCCGAAAACCTTGACCCTCCAGTCAAAATTGTAATTCTGATAAAATTAATTTTTATACACATTTCTCAATTCTTTAAATTGGAATAGATTAGAAAATAGTGTCTGCTATATATAAACTCATTGGGTTTAATTCCATTGCTTAGTAGCATATTATTTTTTTTCAAATTTGTGGCAAAAATATCATCTGTACAATGCTATCTTTATGGGAGGTTTGTTTTCTACTCCAACAACCTCTGGTCCTAGAAGCTCGAAAGATGGACCCAATTTTAAGTGGGTTATTTCACGTCTACTCACAAAATTTCATGAAATTCAGTGTAGCCATTCTCTTGTGATGATGAGACAAACACACACACACAAATTTTCAATTTTATTTATATAGATTGTCTATTGTGTTTGTGTCTTTTCAAAAGCCTTATAAGACTATATCTTTGCACACTTATAATATCGATAAAAAGACAGAACCTATCAGGAGTGATTTTGAATTTTCTCCCGTGGTGGCAAAAAGTATGGTTTAAATAAGTTTTTAGGATCCTTCAGTAGCCCTAGAATGCCAAATCTATACTATCATTTGAGAAAATGTTTCTTTTTTTAAGTTTGTCCAGGATCTTTAGTAATTTCCAAGACTGAACCTCTACACACTTATAGTATCAACTATGACAAACACCAGGGGCAGATATTCGATTTCTTTTCCGGTAGTAACAAAAATGGAAAAAGGTCAAAAAAGTATGCATAAGCCCTCAAGAAGCCCTCTGTGATTTAGAAACCTAAAAATTTGCACACTTATAGTATTGACCACAAGAAAAAACATAATGGAGCATATTTTCAATAAACACTATTGTTTTTTATGCTACGTGCCATACATTGTTAAAAATAAAACTTTTTTAAAAAGTTGCAACTTTATTTTTTAAAAGAGTTAGTTTCCCTGCCTTTGATGGACTATACTAGTCGTCTTATGTAAAATTGTACTAAAAGTTATTGATAAGCTTTTATTCCTGCATTATTAAGAAAAAGTCATATTTTGTTTATATTTATTTATAGCATATCAAAATATGGAATTCGTCAGTCCAGACTCATACCGTCTCGAAATATTTTAAGAGGAAGATGATTCGACTTGGCCCGTAAACTTTACCAAATGCCCATGGGTCAAGCTTGAGCCCTTGCAAACCTTTTCTATAAAATACTATTTAATATAGCAATACATCCATACATGAAATTACATATTCAATATACAGATAATATGAAATACCTTCGAGAAAAAGCAGAAAAGTGTGTAAGTACATAATATCCGTAAAAAAGACAAAAATACACACAAATTGTTACAGATATATAAATTAGGGTTTAAAACATAAAGATTCTTTTATTAAGAAAAGGTGATTGAAATCCAGAACAGAGTTACAGATATGATAATACCAGTTCTCAATAAAATCTGAAATACAGTATATAAGATAAGTTGTACTGTATTGTATAATATGTGCAGTATGAAAGAGTTATGTTCGATACATATTTTTCTAGCAATAATTATTTCTTTTAACCCTGACAAACTTTGAAAAAATACCAATTCGAAATAATATTTCTAGCTATGAAGGCCTTTCATTGTAGTACTGTACAATAATTTTTTGCATGTAATCGTTAAAAAGCCTCCACATTTTGATTATAGGCCACTTCAGATTATCCGTGGTAATTTTTTTTCAAGCAGAAGAAACAATGATTGTGCAAATATATATAAAAACATTATAAATATCTATATATAAAAACATTTTACTAATACAAAATCAAATATTTTTTGATAAAATTTGTTCGTTTGAAGTAACAATCTGTAATTTAACATCGTCATCACATGACTTAATTCAAATACAAAGTAAATTTAATGATTTTAACAATTACTTTCCCTGAATAGATGGTAATGTATAGGAAAAATATTGGAATCATCTTGAAAATCACAGCTCAAGTTTACAACAGATTTACATGTTTCGAGACCTCTAGAACACACACAAAAAAAAAAATATATATTTTTAGCATCAATCTTGTGTGTGTGTCTGTCTGTGCAATGTTTGTATTCACTCTAGTTCAAATACTAATTCACCAAATTTCATAAAATTTTTAATTTTATAAAATTTTATAGCTAAATCACTTGTGGGTGACCCTGATGCTGATTAGATTTTGGACAGTATATAGTGTTCTAACATACATTCAAGTAATGCACATTTAGGATACAATTTTACTTTCTCTAAAATACTTGATAATGTATAGGGAAAGTATTGGAATTGTGTCGAAAATAGCAACTCCAGTTTTCAACGCATCTACATGTTTTGGGACCTCTAGAACATAGATGTCATGCTAATAATAATTTTTCTATATGTGCAATGTATGTATCCACTCTAATTTAAAAAAAAAAAAAAATTGATCAAATTGCACAAAATTTAATAAATAATTCACTTGTGGGTTACCCTGGTGCTGATTAAATTTTGGTACAATTCGGGAAAATAGAACCCATCTTTTTTTGGGAAATGATCTGCAAAAATTGCCAAAATCTAAAATAAAAGACTACCTCTGCTCAAATGTATCAATTAAATACTTATGGCTGAATTTCTGATAATCGTCAATTTTCTGTCCCCTGAGCTTTAAAAAATATTTATAAATCAAACAGATATTTTTTGCAATATTTGTTTAGAATACAGCCTATTCTACATATTTTTCAAGAAAAAAATATTTTTCAATAATGTTAAATATAGTTTTGACTTCATGAAACAGCAAATTCATCATTTCTGTCACTGTCTCCTCAGTGATGAGTTGAGTTTTCATCTCTTAATTACATAAGTAGAAATAATTACAATTTTAACTTGTAAAACAAAATCTTTTTCTTAAGTTTAATGATATATTTTGTGAAATTGCATATATATATATGCTTGTTCCTGAGAATCGGCGATAGTATGACGATGTTCGAAAAATCATCTTTTTTCAAATTAATTGGCAACACCAGTGCATTAAATCCTAGAAGAATATCACTTAGAATTTTGTTCTATATTTGTTTAAAGTTTTACCACTTTACGATAATTAAGTTAAGTGAAAAACAAAATTTTATTATTCATGTTTGACGCGTATATTTATTATCCTTCATCCATTTCACTCATTTAATTATTGTTAATATGGATGAAAATTTTAAAGTAATATGTCTTCTGTTAGCATATTAAAACATGTTTTGCATAGTTTAAATTTTGTTTTCCAATGTTAGTTTTGATATCTGTTCGGAATAAAAATATACACTAGCATCATTTGTGTCACGTAAATGGAATGATTTACGTTACGCTGAATGATTCCACTTTGAATAAGATCTCTTTCTTTCTTTTTTCTAATTTTCTGAAGTTTTTGAGAACAGGATCATCACAAGTCAGAATTTCTGTAAGATTTAATAAAAATTGTTAATACAGAGTGAAAAATAAATTATTTAACATATCATTTTAATAAAACATTTACATTGCAAATCGGCATTTCTGCAAAATTTAAGGAAATTTAGTAATACAGAATAAAATGTATTAATTAAAATATTTTTAATAGAACATCGCAAATCAGAATTTTTGCAAAATTTAAATGAAATTAATACAGAATAAAATATTTTAAGTAAAGCATATTTTTAATGATGAATTTACATCGTGAATCGAAATTTCTGTGAAATTTAAGAAAAATTGTAAATAAAGAATGAAATATTTAAATAAAAACATCTTTATAGTAAAACATTTATGTGTGCACTTCGTTTTTCATGGACCAGGGTTATCGTTATTGTATATAACTTATTCGGATTGCATGTGCCTATACATATCGGTCGGGTACACAGTTAACAACTAACTACTACATGAATTTTTGCAGGCATATGTGTGTAGCATAGATATTCAGTTGACAGTTACTACAAAAAAGCTATTGCAAGTTATGAGCTTTTTCGAAACATAACCATGCTGATTGCCAAAGATGGATAGCAAATAATTATCAGGAAATAAGTTTTCTCATATTTCATTAAAGCTGGCAAAGATCTGAAGTTATTGCAACACACTCATCTAAACACAACTTATTATTTCTCTTCCTATCTTCCTGTGTTTTGACTTTGAGGGACTCAACAGAAACATACACCAGCTCTTGCAAATGATACAAAATAACTCTAGTCCAGAAAGCTATATTTTTTAATATTGGCTTTAGAACAAACAAAAATGTTTAGAGAGTTCTAATTTTCAGAATTTTTTACCTCAAATGCATACCAAATATGGAATACTTTAACAACATTTTTAGTTAAAAATAACTAAAAACAGTTTTGAAAGCTTTAATCAAGTGGAAGAGGGAATTTATTAGCATAACAATCTTCCCCTTTCTGCTATTTTATTTTTTATTTCTTTTGAAGGAGGAAATTATAGTGGGGGATGACTCTAAATGAACTTAATCATGGCTCTAAATCATGTTTAATTATTTTTATTTGTGTTTTGTTTGAAGATAACATGCAGTGGATAACGTTGATCTCTTAACAAAGGGCCAAGCAGGATGCTTTTCTCATCACAAAGGGCATCCAGGGTGATGCACCTTTTTCAAATACCCTGGAGCATGGTCAACCATTTAAATTATGCACCCCTACAAACATTTGTCATGGGCCCCTTCCTTCATATGTATTTTACCACAATATATATATATTACATATATTGGAGGTGTACCCCTCCCCCTCTTCCATTCTACCTAAAGGAACTTCTGCAGGTCCTATAGTTATCAATGTTTAATTTTCATATATTCTAGTGTTTAAGCTGTAATGTTATGTGTTAAAGAATTTTTACCATTTCTTATAAAATATTTTAGTTAATTTGTGGTGTAACAAAATAAAAGTTATTTTTTAATGAATCAATGCATGTTGTATTATTATAATAATACTGATTAATCCTTTTTATATAAACAGTCATTTCGGCAATGTTGTGCTATTCAGGTGACTTAATTAATTTCCCTTATAAAAAAAATAAACTAATAGAATTCTAAGAAACTTTGAAAAGATCAACCTTGGAAGATATTATCTATTTTCAAAAATGAAGCTAGTAAAAACCATTACAGAAAAGCTATAATAAAGTTATCTATAAAAATTTACACCTAAAGAAAAATTTCATTAAAAAAAATTATATTTTTGCAAAATAATTACCCATTATTTACACATGCATTAGAAATTATATATTTGTATTGTTTACTTGAATTGTGCAAAAAATCTAATTTTTTGATATTGTGCATATTTTAGACACAAATAAACATGTGTCACCAAAATGAAGTTTACATTCAATATATGTATCAAAATTCCATTAAATTATTCTAAACAGCTCAGTCATCCATTAGGAATCTTAAAAAACATTGCCAAGAACTTACTCCAAGCAAAAGTTTCTAGAAACTATAAAGCTAAAAAAAATTTTTTTTTAAACCTGAAATTTGACAATTATCAGAAATTCAGCCTTATATATAATATTTGATGATAAAAAGAATAAGACCAACCTCATTACTGTAGGACTAGCCATTGTCGAGATATTTTAGATGTTTCACATTTTTGCTATGCCGTCTTTGAAAATACGTTCGTTCAGTTACCAAATTAAAACAAAAATTGAATTAAAAGTTCAAATTCAGTGTAATTTCAAATAATTATGTGTGCTATTTTGTGCAATTAAACTTAATGTAATGAATTATTAAAGAATGTATATGAGTCTGTAGGGAAAGTCATGTGCTACCTACATCAGATTTTTTATTAAAATTATTTTTAATATATTTTTTCCCCCTATTCATAAATGAATTAAATGTGATTTGCAAAATGTGCCATTCTCAATAGGGTTTTATTTAAAATGAACAAACGGTTATAGAAAATGTGAAATATATTCATTATTAGCAAATGTGGGGTAGGTTTTGTAAGTTACTTTAACAGAATATTAGTAGATCCTATTATCAGGAGCAGTTCTTGAGATATTGGGAATTTCACTTTTCACCATATAGTATGATATCCCTCAATATATTAAATAAATTGAATGAAATTGAGTATGATAAATTACGTATGGAAGCACCTAAAATTTTCACTTTTTTTTTTTTATCAAAATATCATTATAAAAAATAATTATGCTTCAATCAATTCCAGCATAAATATATTTTAAATATTTTTATTTAAACATTCTGATTTTCTAAAAAAAAGTTCTATCTCTTTTAAAAACTGGATAATAAATGATAGCTTAGGTGATGAATGATAAGGATTCAGCATCAAATTCTAAAAGAAGTATAGGGTGGTTCACTAAAGATTTTCACTTACGATTTCTTTTCTAATTTCATTTCAAAAAATTTACTTGAAACATTTATGTCTTGGAATCTGTTAATGTAGGTAGCTTAGATGATGACTAATATGGATTCAGTATCAAGTTCCTGAAAGGGTTGGGGTTTACTAAGGATTATTCTTTGTAGTTCTTTCATTATTTCAGATTATAAACCTTTTTTGAAACCTTTATTTCTCAAGATTAGCCATAAATAGAGCTTAGATGATGACTGATATGGGTTCAGCATAAAATTATGGTATTGGTTTGAGAGGATTCTCGAAATACTTTCATTTCACCTTTTAGAGCTATCATTTACGATTTTCCCAAAAATTCGCATAACTCTACAAAATATGTAAAAGATAATTAAAATACTTAATAGTTTCATCAAAAGTAAAGTGTACACACCATTTGCCACCATATGAAGACTTGATAAATTTCTTGGGTTTTTTTTATGAATTTTTCCATTGTAGATCAGAAACATAAAATATTTCAAAAACCTTGTCTTTAAAAGATTGCATTCTTTTTTAATAAAAATTACACATTAAATAGCTATTTTTATAACACTATTATATGTACTTGTGTTTTATAATGTTTTATTTTATGTTTGAAAATAAATAGACCTGTTACATTCATCGATTGAAATAATCATAGAAAATTTAATTTGATTTTCTTAACTTGTTTGAGAACCACAGACAATGTTAAAAAATGGTTGATTTGTTTCAAGAATGCTCAAAATGTTCAGATCCATCAAATTTAAGAATCAGATTTTTGACTCATAATACTTTCCTTTTACATATATTATGCATTGTAAGGGAATTTAAAATGATTGACAATTCATTTCTGTAACATAGTCAGAATTTTTACTGGGAAAGCAATTTTCAAAAGAAAAACTCCAAGGAGTTATGACTACAATAACCTTACCCCTTGTGGTCTTTGGGGGAATGACACAAAATGAGTCCCTATTGGGGCAGAGCAAAATTCCTTTCATTGCTAGTTGCCACCCATTACCGATCTATCAATATCATGCAGAGATTGGATATTTTTATTTTGCCATTATTCAATGCTTAATCATTTATAAAATTTTGATTCAACATAGCTCAGATTTTTTTTTTTTGTATAAAAAAGTAGAATCTAATCTTTGAACAGATTTTTGAATTTTTTTTTAAACTTAATTCAAACATTTTTTATCATTGAGCTTGATCGCGTACCTCCTTTACACATGCAAACCACAGCTAACGATGTAGTTCCTAAAGTAGCTGTCGATCGCTCATCTCCGCTACAAGCAAAAGTCACGGCTAACGGGACAGTTCATGAAGTAGCTGCCAATTGCGCACCTCCTTTACGTGTGCAAACCACAGCTAATGGTGTAGTTCCTAAAGTAGCTGTCGATCGCTCACCTCCGCTACATGCAAAAGTCGTGGCTAACGGGACCGTTCATGAAGTAGTTGTCGATCACTCACCTCCATTAAGCATGCAAACCACAGCAAATGGTGCAATTCCTGAAGTAGTTGTCGATCGCACACATCTGCTACGTGCAAAAGTCATGGTTAACGGTGCAGTTCATAAAGTAGTTGTCAATCACACACCTCCGTTACTCGTGCAAACCACAGCAAATGGTATAGTTCCTAAAGTAGCTGTCGATCGCTCACCTCCATTACATGCAAAAGTCACGGTTAACAGTGCAGTTCATAAAGTAGTTGTCAATCGCGCACCTCCGTTACTCATGCAAACCACAGCAAACTGTGTAGTTCCTGAAGTAGCTGTTGATCGTTCACCTCCTCTACGTGCAAAAGTCATGGTTAACGGTGCAGTTCATAAACTAGTTGTCAATCACGCACTTCTGTTACACGCACAAGTCATGACTAATAGTGCAGCTGATGAAGTATCAGTTGACCACATACCCGGCCGCTACGCGAGCTCATCGCTGATGATGCAGCTGTTGCGAGGGTACATACAATTCTGCTCTGTAACTTAGTGCCTTCAATTATTTTAAATGCTCTTTTTGGGTAATAGCATCCTAGCCTGTTTCAATTCTGGGGAATACTCTTAACTAGTAGTAATAAGCCATCTATATTCAATTTTTTTAAAAATAACAACTAACATTCCTATATCAAAGTACTACATTTAAAAATAAATGAATTTGTTATTCTATGTATGTTCCGCTAATGGTTCTGCCAGTGCTACATATACTTAGGTATGTGCTCAAATTTAAATGATTATTAATAGCAAAAATTAAGTTGTGTGCACATTGTACATTTTAATAGAAAAAGCTATGAAAGTCTAGCAATATACATAATTTTATTATTTTTGGTATTGTATTTAAACGAAATGTGTTAAAGTGTATGTAAAAATTGCATTTTGGGTTCTAATTTATTTTTGCTTATAAAAATTGAGAACCTTGAACAGTGCAACAGTGCTCGCAAATTGGTTGGTAGATATTTTTTCTGGCTGGTAAGAATTTCCAATAATTCCCCACCCCTGCAGATCCCTGATTTAGAGTAAAATAAAGTGTAATAATTCATATATTAAAACATCATATCAGAATATAGTTAATTTTATCTGTAAAGGGACCCTTTTTGCTACAACATATGCTGAAAACCACAAAACTGTAGTGTGTTCATTTTGGGTCAGAAACATATTTTCCCTTGGTTGTAATGCCATAAAAACAGATTAACATGTCCTGAAAATCACAAAGCTGTGCATCCATTTTTGTTTATAAATGCATTTTCCGTTGTTAGTGATATTTTTAACTGAATGTACAGTGTTTACTGTAAGTGTTGTTTGAAAGATCCCACATTTGCTGTACTTATCCAGTAATACTGCTTTGGCATGTTAACACTTTTGCCAAAATTAAAAACACAGTCAGAAACTAATGAACTAGCTTCAGATTTGCTGTGCTACCATATATTGACTTCAAATTCACCATATAATAATGCACAAAAAATTGCAACTACCAGGTTCTTCAATCCACAATGGTTTGCCACAATAAATCAATCCCAGCTTTTCATGCCTTTGTGGTGGCACTACCATCATCACGTCAAAAGCAATTACTGCAACTTTATTGAACTCTGTGAGTTCAGTACTTCAGTACCGAAAATCACACTAGCCAAAGTGATTACTCTCAATGTTTCCCACATGTATTGTGCTACATTAAACTAACTTTTTGTGTTTAATTCCAATAAATTGTTATTGTTAGTATTATATGTATCAATAGACAACCAAGCTGACACTGGTGACCTCGGATGTGAATAAAGATGCCTGATATTATGTTGTTGTTGTTGAAACCCAGACCGTCCGACCTACCAGAAAGGGCCTGATGTTATGTGGAATACTTCTGAGTTGACAACTGAAATTGCCCTGTGGTGATAAAAGTGCCACGCTTTTGGAAGGAAAACCCTGCTATTTTGTTCTCTCAGCTTGAATTGCATTACATAATACTGAGTGAATAATTTTGGTCGAATTGTCAAATGATTAAACCAATTAAAATTTTTTTTATTGACCTTTTGAGTCCAATTAGGTATGAAAATTTTATGATCCTTTTCTCATTCTTTGCTCCACTACCTTTGCTCAACTATCGAAAATGAATGCTATGTTGGACTGCTACTTCATTATCAACAGAGTGAGTATTTATAGCGCTGGATTTATAGTCACTAAATTTAGATCAGGTTTAGAACCAGAAAATATACTTTGTTTATGAAACTGGTTAAAAGGAAATAGATATAACTTCGTAAGATTTGTAACATCATAATAAAATATATCCATAAGTTTGATTTTATCTTTCATTAAATTTTATGTTTTTGTTTAATTGGATTTTGGTTCCTGACATACTATGCCAAAATATGTAAATAATGTAAAACAGATTTTCTTTTTAAGCTATCAAATTTTTTAAGGCACATATATTTATTTATAAAAATATGATTTTTTTTCACTTTTATGTTTACATTTTAGTAATTTTTATGAAAATATATACATGTCTAATCAAGAAGATTTAGTTAATATTTTAAACTGATTGATTAAATATCTGATTAATTGATCAGTTAATCAATTTAAATTTTTAATCAATTCCCACCTCTAAATTATATTCATACATCTGTAGCCTAAAGAAACAGTTTATCAGTGTCTTCTCTTCATTCATGTTCATTTCAACGGAGCAGCAGACGTCATAACATACTAGCTTAGGGAGGAGATGGAATTTCCTCCGAACCTCAGACCAGATTAATACTTCTACGCATGCCACCCCACAACAGAAAGATTGCGTAAGGATTTATAGAATGCCTCTGCTTGGCAGCATGCCAAGTTGTGTGCCCAAATTCCTATATTACTGCAGTTGTTCAATATTTTTTAGTCAGTTGTACTGTTATTTTGGTGATTAAAAATTAGCTTAATGTTTTTCTTTGTTTTAAATCTTTCAACTGGAAAATAAGTTTGTGCCAGATCAATTAAAGTTTCATAGCAGTGGATAGAAGGGAAAAATTCCACTTTAAGTAACTAATAAATAGCAATTTAAAATTTCAATATTTTAATATGTATTGTTCTATAGTTCAGTTTCAGTATATTGGTATATAACTCATTTGCACTATTTATGCCCTTGAATAAATTGCTTAGTGAGTTTTAATTAGGGCAGTGCAAATTTATACTGCCTTTTGTCACGGTGCAAATTTGCACAATTTTTGTTACATTTTCTTAAAGATTGGGATTTTAAATCAGTTTTACCCATACAAGTCAAATGTTAATGAATGTATAATTTATTTTCCCTTTAACCTATATAAATGATACCTATTTACCATCACCTTTAAATGATACCTATTTACCACCGCCTATTTAAATAATAAGCCTAATTTCTTTGTAAAGCACACAAAATCTATGAAAACCCATATTAGAGATACAGGATTTTAAAATAGATGTAAATTGCAAGAAAAATTAATTAAATTGTTAACAATTTTAATTATTGCATTGAACAAGTTTATAATTTGAAGTTCATTCGCAGTGTTAAAATTTAATTTGATTTAACTTTTGGAATTTAATTTAACTTTTTATGGAATATGTATGAATTTTTGGAACTTTTGTTGAATGCTTGGTGAATTTTGTTATTTATTTATTTTCTATGAATTCCTGTCCTAGTTGTAATGTATAACACAATAACAGTAACATTATTAATTATTACTGTTATCGCCATTAAAACCTTTGAGCATTATGGTGTTATTGATAATGTATGTGTGTGTGTGTGTGTGGGGGGGGGGGGGGGTTAAGATGCATTTCCTCATGACCTGCTTATTAGATAAGAATTTGCCACTGGCAAATTGATTAGTAGAGTTAATAAAAATGTAATAAACAAATTTCAGGATAATATTTACCCAGAAAATTAAATATTACTCAATTTGTCATGTCAGAAAAAAAAAATTAAAATACCAAAATCAGAAAGATTAACAGTCTCATAAAAAGTCAAGCTAAAAGTATGAAAAAAAAATCACAAAAAACATCAAAATTAAACAAACACTTAATAGCAAAATCGCAATTTTTAATGCAAGCAGTAATTAAAATGTAATAAATGTTTATGCCAAAAGTAGCTAAAATAATGTAAAATTGGCTAAAATATTTTGGTAGTATTCAGACAAAACCCTGCTTGGAGAAGTGAAGATAGGTTAAATTATTCAGATCTGCTTAATATATATAAAACTTATAATAATTTTATATATACAGTTGCATTTCAATAACTCAAAATCCAAGGTAGTAGTAAAATAATTCAAATAATTAAAAGTTAGAGTTAGAGAAACATGCAATGCATGCAAACTCTTGTTAAGAAAATTAATTTTTATTCAAATTATGGAACTTCAAGTCTGACTGTATATGAATGTAATTCCTCACACCATGGAATAAAAAAATATTTCAGCTAATTTCTTGCTTGATCAATCACATGTTTGAAATCTACTGGACTTAAATTCTTCATTGACAGACACAAGATGCTACTTTGTCATCACTAAGAAGTCACTTACTTAGAAATGCAACATAGCCACCTCAAGGTATGAGACAGATGAGTAAAAGTGATTTAGGCCCATTTGGAATTAAGCTCAGTTGTTTCTTTGTATTAGTGTTTGTTTAAACAACATCAGCAGGTTTGGTCACTACTCATTGAACCTAATTTTAGTAGCATTTGATCTCTGCACTACATACATACTATTATTAAAATTTTATTAAAAACAAATCCAAGAATGCATCATAATCTCACTATTTGTTTTTTTTGCAAATGATCATTTATTTTTAAATCTCTGAGTAATAAGAGTATGTATTTTATTTTATGATTTTTACTTTATTGCAGGCCTTTTTAAATCTGCTATGGCTTGCAACAAGTTTATCATCCGATGCAAAGCTGAACATGGGTCATTTGTTATGGAAAATATAAACAGTGAGAGTACTATTGGAGAATTAAAGATGCATCTAAGCACAAAAATTAATATGAAACCTGAATGTATTAAAATATTGAGTGGATATCCTCCCAAAGCACTGGCTGAGGGAATTGATGAATTGAAATTGAAAGATGTTAATATTCATTCTGGTGAAACTATAATAATAGAGAAAAAACTCCATAAAAATGATCAATTTGTTGAAGATAACATATTTTGTGAAAGTGGAGATGTGATTGTGAAATCTGAAAATAAATATGTGAGAGAAGCTTCTGAATCCATTAATATACCATCAGGGAATAATTCTAGAGTTTTTGATGAACTTTTATCAGGAGCAGGTATCATGATGAGATATGTAGTTCCAGCCAACAATTCATGTCTTTTTGCTAGTGTTTATTTCATCCTTTCAAACGGAGACTTGAATCATGAAAAGAGTACTGAATTGAGAAAAGTCATTGCTCGTGTAGTTGCAAGTAATCCAGAAAAATATAATTCTGCTTTTCTGGGAATGTCAAATAAGGAATATTGTGTCTGGATCCAGAACACTGACCACTGGGGAGGAGCAATTGAATTAGCAATTCTTAGTGAACATTTTGGTATAGAAATAGTAGCTGTTGACACTTTGAGCTTAACACTGCATCGTTTTGGAGAAAACTCAAATTATAATAATAGAATTTTTCTTATATATGATGGCATACACTATGATCCTTTAGTTTTAGAATTAGAAAATGCTCCAATGCAAACTATTTTTCCTGTCAATGATGATCTTCCTATGGAAATGGCAATGGAAATAGCAAGAGAAGCTAAATCAAGCCGTCAGTATACTGATGTTGCCAACTTCACTTTGCGTTGTATGAACTGTGATGTAAAGTTACGTGGAGATAAAGAAGCTAGAGAGCATGCAATATCAACTGGGCATGTAGAATTTGGTGAAATTACTAAGTAAACTATTTTGATGCATTTATTTTACCTGCATTCCATTTTCATGCATTGTATTTAGGGTTGCCACCTTTCCTCAAGTGATAACTAAATTTCATATGAAGTAAATACAGAACAGTAGCATATCTTAAAATTAGGCTATACAATTAAATGGGAAAGTAGTATAAAACATTTAAAATCAAGGCAAATATTAAAAATTTTTAGTTTTTCAAAATTAATAAATCAAATAATTTATATTCTAAATATAAATTATCAATATATACATTTATATGGTATTAATTACCTTGTTTCAACATATAATTCAAATTGTACCCATTCAATATTATCTTTTAACCTTAAAATATTTAAACATTTCTGCAAAGGGAAAAAATTAAATAAAAATACATTTCATAACATTAATCAAATTATTTTAATTTCCTTTCTGATGTTTCATATAAGCATCTTAATCCAGTACTGAATTTAAAGCCATAATTTTGTTTTATTCTCTCTGATTCAGGTGATCCTTTAAGTTAGAACCTTTCCACAGTGCTGAAGTTACAGATTCTAATAACATACATAAACTCTATGGATAAATTAATGTGCAGTGATCAAATTCATCTAACAGCAAATGCTGGATGAATTGGGGTTACGGCATACCATGTTGCTTTGAGGTTACGATGTGTTCTAGGGATTTTAACTAAAATATTTTAGGGATTATAACTAAAATAGCAGCCATTTTTGCAATATAAAATAAATATTAAGGTTACTGAACATTTTAGTTTCAACTCTGAACAAATTTTTAACTATAAAACTGTCTGGGTGAAAACTCAACAAGTGACAACCCTAACTGTATTGTTTTGATTATATTGCATGCTATTATCAACTTTTTAAATTTATTGTGTTATTATATTACCTTTATACACCTATTATGAAAGCATACTTAAATATACGTTATAGAAAAACTTTGTATACATACCCTGAAGTCATTTTTATGACATATTTGATTTTTGGTGGCAAAATACCTAAATCTAGAAGGTTTTTATATATTTTTCCATGTTCTTTTTTATTTCTTATATATGTTCCCTTATTCTTTTCGATTTCTTAATTATTATAATTGTATTGAGTTTGTTTCTGTTTATGTCATTAAAAAAAATTAAGTACTTGTAGGAATGAAAAAAAATTTTTTCCTTGTGAAATATTCATTAAAGGAATGTTACTGCTGGGAATGTTCCGTGCAATAACAGTTACCAAAGTTTGTATAATATTGCTATACCTCAATTTTGCTCACTATTTGTAAGAAATAAACTGAAAAACTATTCTAGTTCAGTTGAAGTGTGTTTCTTACTCTTATGTTTAATCTAGTCTCATAAAATATAATAAATGCAGTTGCTGGGCATTTACCATGCCACACACATAAAAGGTATGTAATGTATAAAGAAACTTACAGTTTATTAAGAACAATTATTACTTCATAAATGAGAAGCAAAATAATTTAAATAAAATATATTTTTATTGGTTGAAAAAATTGTAATAAAGCTAATTTAAAGGAAACATATCTAAGTTACAATATTAATTTTATAATTTAAATTTTTAATCTATTTCTTAATTATTTTTCAACATGTACAGTAATTTATAATCACCATTAATAGTTATATTTGTATATCAAGTCAATTTCAATATTATTCAATATATTAGCTGATACAGATGGTATGGAAAGGGAGACAATTAAGTGTAAATCAGTAAACAAACCAAACATCAAATCATGCACTGTAAGTAAAAATTTTTACTAATTATTTGAGATCATCAGATGTACGAACATGGATCCGTCCCACGCTATAGGCTGCTTTAATAAAAGACATAGTTTTAAGCACCATCTGTAAAGCTCATTGTATTAAATTACTGCACATGAATTTTTCTTGACCAATTCACACATAGAGCGACAAAAAAATATTACACATTAGGTGAAAAAGTTCATATCTTTTGCCACTTCCTGTGAGATTTTGAGCTTTAGCATATATTTCCAAACAAAAAAGCAACATAATGAAAAAAAAATCTATGGAGAGTTCTCTCTACTTAATGTAAACTTGTGCTGATGGCAATATTTGACACTTTTTGTAATTTTCAGATTCCCTTGTTCAAGATGCTGTTCATTCAATTCAAAGCACAAGATCCTGTAGGTCATTATCAAATGTGCTCAAAGATAAAGTTAGTGGTACTCGTATTCTTGATTGTTGGTAGACATTGGCAATGTATCTTAAGTGCTTTTTCATAGCTTGCCAGCTGTGTTTATGTACCATAATGGTGTTTTCACTAGATATTTTGCAGAATGATGCCCTATTGAGATATGCAAGCGTGTAACTTGCAAGCTTGTATATAATTTTCAATTGCTTTAAAATTAAGTTTGCCATATCTGCATAAAAAAGTTCTTAGTTAATATCAGTGGCGAATCGTAAAAAAGGAATTTGGTGTGTGTCTGCCCAAAGGGACAATGTCTGCCCTCAGGCATTTTCTTTTGAATAATAATTGGGTAATGCAACCTACTGATCAGTAGGTTGTAGGACCACCATGGGTGGCAATATAGGCAGCAACACGTCTAGGTACGGAGTCAATGAACGTGCGAATGGTGTCCTGAGGGATGGTGTCCTGAGGGAACACAACCCTGTGCCATTCTGCCGTCCACGTACCTCTATCCCGACACCATTGCAAACAGAGGCATCTGTGCTGTTGGGTCAATGGCAGTCTTCTTAATGGGCATCATGGCTGCAGGTCACCAGTGACCAATCGGTGGATAATGATGCTAGTCGATATGGAAGCATCAAGGGTGTCCTGCATATTCTGCAAAAAGGCGACGGAAGTAGCCTGTGGGGCTGCCAACGCTTGCCGGCAGATGCATTGGTCCATGCATCAGCCAGTGCACCATGGACACGTGTAGGTGGCTGTCCACTGAGATTTGACGTATGGACCAATGGACCAACCTGCCCTTCTGAGTCCTATCACCATACCCCTCGTGAAATCGTCTGTTTGCTGGAACTGTCTCAGTTGGTGGCGGCCTGGCATTCTCTGCTACTACATGTTTCCTCCGAGACAAAAAAAAAATTCAAAATGATTTCCCTGGCGAACAGAGCAGCACGACTATTGCCGATTCTGCATGTTCCTTCCCTTATGTGTCACTCAACGTGTACAAGAGAGCTGTGCATTTCGCATCATGTACATAACTCTGTGAACTGCATCTACCCTGCAATTTGCATATTTTGCTGCTTACTCCTTGGTGTCTCATTTTCATTGTCATGTAGTGTATATATATATATAATCACTGATTTTTATTGTTATGAGTGGTAGCACTGATTTTTAATCTTTGTGAGTGACAGGATTGAAACTCAGTAAATTTTTTTGATGTGAGCATTTAAAATATAAAAATTAATGCAGTCATCGCAAAGGTAGGAGACAGGTGTCACCTACCGAAGTACTAACCAAGTTCAGTGCTGCTGCAGTTTGGAGCTTTTATGTTTCCTGGTGACTTCATCTATTTTTTAAGTTCCTAAACATAAAGCTACAGTGTTAATATAAGTATCTTCATGGTTTAAAAAAATTATTCTTGGGACTCTTTGCAGTATCACTTTATGAGGAGTACCCATCTTGAATACTTCATCCTCTGGTATGTGTCAGTATTTGAAGACATGGCATTATTTGAACAGAACAGATTGGACTTTAAAAAGTCAATTAAATATTTTAACATGAGCTTTAAGGTATGAAAAATAAAATATAGAATGAATCAAAAAATTAACCACTCAAAAATTCCTTCAATGCGAGCATTTTAAATATAAAAATTAACACAGTCATCACATGGAAAGGAGGCAAGTACTAACTGCACTTGGAGCTGCTACAGTTTGGAGCTTTTAGTAGAAGCTGGAATCAAAATGGGGTGACCATATTGGTTGTGCTGAGTGTTGGAGCCTTGGAACACATGTGTTTACCTACAGATGTGTTGTAGAGACACAGGTCTGAATTTTATATGCCACTTGTTATTGAAGAATACGGTTCAATTTTTTATCATTAACTAGAAAATGCACCCGGTATTGCTCTAGATTTAAAATACTAACTAAAGAAATCCATACTGATAATACTACACTGGAACTTGCAGTGAATTCCTGAAAGCTAAATAATGTTTTAGCAATATACTCTCTTATTACAAAAACAAAATAAACTATTTCATGGGTGCACACACAGCTATGCCCCACGACCGCTCATTTTAAACCCCAGATAATGCCTGGTAGATTTTCTATATATGTGTATGCAATTATTTCACAATATAATTAATCAGCTATTTAGAATATATAGATTATCCAATAAAAAATATGTATATTAATAATCTAAAAAATGCTAGTAAATTATATAGTTACCCAGTATATCTAGTGAATAGTATTGTAAAAATGTTTAAACATTTTTAAATATATCCTCTTTATTAGCATTATCATTTAAAAAAAAAAAATTCTTTCATAATCATTATTTTTCTCTTAAGGCGACGCTTCAGTTAGCTTTCATGCCCATGTTAACCTATGGGGGAAGTTCTTCGCTAATTACACATTGGCAAATGAATAATTTAAAATTCTGTTTTTTGCACATGATTGTAGACAGTTTAATGCATTGAACTCTGTCATCAATTTTTTAAATTTTATTTTAAATATATCTTGAAATGGAGTTAATTTGTCAAAATTTCTTAGATAAAACATCACCTTCTTAATTGCACTATAAAAAATTAACTATCAAACGTTTCACATTTTGAAAAAGAGCGTTCAATACTTCTGGCTTCTTTTTAAGATTTTTTTTAGATTTTTGAATTAATTTGGGATTAATATATTGGAATAGTAAATCGTGTTTCAACTGCTGAAACTTCCAATTTTCAACGTTAGCCACACCTCCTATCCTCCCAGGGGAAAAATGGGGGTGAAAATTCTTGGTGTGGAGATTTGAGGTGTGGGTGAATGATTGACTGGTATTGGGGAAATGAACGAAGGGGTACATTTGTTGGTGTTTAGCAGGTGTCTTTTGACTTTGGTCCAGTAAAGAAAGAGAAGTCCTTTGCGTTACATTTTGTTGTATCACTACAGATAATTCGGCTCGCGCTGGTTTACTGTTTTTCTTCTTGCATATATTTGTTCCATACTTATTTACTGTAAATATTATATTAATTGTAGTCTTTTAGGTCACCGGGGGGCCCGTGAAGATAATTTTGTATAGCGAGAACAGAAATTCTCTAACTTCTTTTTAGGGGCACTAAATTAAATATTTTAACAGAATATTTTGATTAACAATGTCATTTAGTATACTATAGTAATTTGCGCATGATTGCAAATTTTAAGTTTCTTTATATTATACTAGCAGCGAATACCCGGTGTTGCTCGGGATTTACTGTGAAAGAAATTACACCGGAACATATAGGGCCGTGAATCTTATACATTGTTTTGTCACTGTGAAAGATGTAAATTCATTGCATTATGTAAGAAAAAAATCTGATGTGGGCAACACATGACTTTCCTTATATAATGTAATGAATTTAATACTTTTACAGTAAAAAAAAAAGGATTTTCATATAGTAGATACTAATATTCTTTCCAAGATATTAAATTTTCGACAATTGGTCGTCATTTTCATTGATTTAGCGTCATTTTTATCCATTTGGCGAGATTTTCGTTAATTTGGCAACATTTCAAAAAGTCGCCAAGTTGGCGACATTCCGCCAAATTCGTCGCCGAAATATCGCCAAGCGTTATGCACTAAGAAATAAGTTATTTTTACAGCAGATAAATGACTATTGGCGTTCAAATATAAAAGTAATACTCAAAGTATCTTTTTTCTTGAATGGAACGAGCTAGATCCACGAGAATGATGTCACCCAATTTATCGCATGGTATTACATATGAAAAGTGAACTTTTTTCTTAATAGGAAATATTTTTTTTTATTTTATATGACTTTTTAAAAATTTTTTTTAAAAATGTGCAATATCTCAAGAACGGTTCATGTCAGCGTTCTGAAATTTATGTCAATCGTTTTCTAATGAAAAATTACATAAGAAATGTCTATTTGCGTAACTTTATTAGTGGTTTTGATTTTTTGACGATTTTTTCAAATTTTTACTCGAAAATTTAGGGGGATTCTGAGCATTCGATTGCGTATAAAAACAATAGGCTTCCAGTGTTTACAGATTGTGATTTTTGTACCAAATTTCGTTCAAATCGGTCCATTTGTTCGTCAGTTTTCGTCTCCACAAACTCACTGACACACACACACACACACAGACATCACTTCAAAAATGTTTGATTCGTGATCAGGGATACTTGAAACGTGCTCTCCCGTCGAAAACTCGAATTCGAATTTTCGACCCCGTCACAATACTTTCCTTATACATTATGTATATAAGGAAAGTAAAAAAATCATTGCATAATATAAGTCATAGCAGCATAAGAAAGAATCTTCCTCATAAAATGCTGATAATTAAATAACCATTTTTAACACTTTACTACATAGTTGGAAAGTGGTTATGACTTTGTTCATTCTGTCTGTTTGTCCGTTAGCATGATAACTGCCGTAAAAAGCCATAGAGAGCCAGGCGATTTATATTTCGATGACGTCATTTGAATCAAGTTCGTTTTTTTCGATGAAGTTTTTAAGTTTTCAAATATAATTAATTATTACAGTATATTACCGTTGAATGTATCGCATTTTAGAGATACTCCGTACGAAGAACAGGCATGCTGCTAGTTAGGCAATAAAATTTTACTCTGCACGGTGAACGCAGATGGGTCAATTTAGAACCCGATACAGAAAAATTATAATTTTGGATAAGAAATTGAAGACTTCTTTATTCTACTACATTCTGAAATCTAAATTAAACATTGCTCTTCACAACATTCAAATTTGTAAAGCTATAGTAAGAGAACAAAAATTATGCTCTGGCCTGGATACAGCAGTATAAATATACACCGATGCACCAATTGTCATGTTTCGTAACATCATGTGATTTATAAATTGAATAGGGAAGAAATACATTCCAAATTTAATTTTTGAGGAAATGATCATTAGATTATTATCATTGGTCAAGTGCCAGTTTCAATTTGTTTTATTTTTAAATTTGTCGCAAAAAAGTTTAATCTCTTTTGTACTGTGATTGTTTGTCTGGTGGTGGAAATATGAAATCCAATAAATAAATGAAAATAAGAAATCCAAGATACTGTTTACTTTAAAATTTATCACTGATATTTTATGCAATTTCTTCTATGATTTTAATTTCAGTTCTTAGATTTCGAATGTTTCTAAATTATCAAAATTAAATAAATTTTATTCTTAAACACAGTTCCGACGATTTCTTTCCTATAGCAAATGTTGAATAAAAATTTATGTGAGCAAACTGTCATAATTTGAAATCAACATATAGATAATGCGAATTATTGTCCTTGAATGTATTTATTCCAAACATCTTACACTTTTACTAAAATTATTAAATTTTAAAAATATTCATAATTATGTCATAATTAAAGAAAATATTATCTATCTATATTTACATAGAAAGTTTAATCGCATTGAAAAGTTTTTAACAACACTAACAATTGTGGCATATGACATGTTTGTTTTGCTACCGCTGCAACGAATCTTTGATGCTGATGAGTAGTTCTAACTAAATAGTCATTGCACTGTTCACTGATAAATGAAGAAAGCATTTTTAAAAACATAATCCCAGTCTTTTTTATCCCTTCTCATCTTCAACCAAAATGATAAATAAAAATTCATTTTATATTAATGCTCATTCTTGACTTTAATTATTTTTAATTTGAAATTAATTTTAAAATTTGGGTTCCTTTACATTTAATACTATATGTGATGAGCTTGTGTTTAATTCCTTAAATGGCAAATTTTAATTCGCATACAAGCCAACAGGTTTCAAAATATTCAGGCCGGTCCGCGTTGGAGTTGGTTTTGAGTATTTACAGTACGGCTCAGGTGAATTCCAATGAAAAAATTTCGGGCTTTGGACGAGTCAAATCTTGACATTTTTGAAACGGGAAATTTTTTTAAATTAGACCTGTGCAGACCTCTAGTCTCTAAATAACTGACTTTTGATCTTCGACTTTTCCTTTTCTTCTGCCGGCTCCAAGAACTGGGATTTTTCCAAATTTAGATAATTCCCCCCATTATTGCAGTGACGCAGTAGCCGGAACACATTTTTTTTTTAATTCTTAAATTCTAAAAACTCCTTACTTATTCCCATTATTTATTTATTTATTGAAGATAAAAACGGGTTGCTTTTCTAGTTCAAGGACTCCAGAATGACAAACTGAATGATTGAGTAAATATCTTTTATCACATATGTGTTTAGGAAACGTTTTGAAACTTTAATTTCGAAGGGGGGTTAAATACGCCTATGCGCATGTGCTTAACATGTGTGTTAAATGTTTAATTGGCTGAATAACTGAGAAATGCCCAGTCTAAAATGAGACATATATTTGAAATTTGGTGCATGAGTGAACAGTCTGAAAAAGACCACTGAAAAAATTGAATTATTTAAAATATCGTGTTTTGTAGGTTTGCTCATTAGGAGGCCGTTGAATTTCAATGAATATTCAGCTAGTGTTTAACTATTTGGTAAACCAATTAGATTTTCCCATTAAAATTCCTGCTGCGTTAGGTTCTGTCCCGCATTTGAATTTATGAGTGCACAAAGATTTAGTCTTCTAGGTCACAGGAAGCTTCTGAAGGGTTTGGAACGACAAATACACGCAGAATAATAATTATACAGGTATTTATTGAATTACAGTATCTGTATAAATGAAATCATTTTTCCTTTCTTGTTTGTAAATAATTTTTATTGTTTGTATAAATATTCGGTGAACCAGTAGTTTTTCTCCCTCAAAATTCCGACTGTGTTAAGTTCTGTACCGAAGTTGAATTTTTGAGTATACAAAGATTTAGTCTTCTAGGCCACCGGGGCTTTTGAAGGGTTTATAAAAACAAAACACATTCAGGACAATTATTATATAGGTCTCTATTGAGTTACTATGTCAACAAATGAAATCATTTTTCTGTAAAAACGCCGTGAAAGTGCAGTACCGCTACTAGAGACTAGCTATTTGAATAGAATTGCAGTTCCGCAGCGCCCGTGTAGTGGCAACCGCCATTTCTATTCATTACTAGGCAGAACCCGAGATTTCCGAGTAACCCCGGTTAAAACAAATCGTTTTCAACACATGGAATTCTCATGCTAAATACTATAATTTCTAAATATATTCTGCAAGGCTAAAAAATGTGGTATGTAGAATATCACATATTTTTAGTGCTGTATCGTCCATTTCAAACTTCAAATTTCATACAATGCACTCTAATGTATGCTATTTAAAAAGGAAATAATGATATATTCAAAATGACTAAATAAATATTAGTTTTATACCATCGCTCTGGACTCATAGGCATAGAAATATCATTAATTTTATTTTTAATTCCAGTTTTTTAATACACACATTTTAGTGTTGTACCTAGATTAGTCTCCAAAATACACATTGAAGTTACACACACACACACATATATATATATATTTATATTACAATTATATAATAATCGGTTAGGAGAACTCTTTGGTTATTCCTTTACAAGAAATAGAATGGATAGGAAACTTTCTTTCAGTAAGTGGGAAAAGCCTCCAGTTACGTTTTTTTCATTCTTTCATTCATTTACTTTGTCCCCCAAACCACACACCCTTCTAAGATTCCCCCCTTTATCCTCTTGGACAGGCGAGCAAGTCATAAACTATAGAGGTCCAAGGGCCTTTCGTCACCTTTACTTACTCTCATTGGCCTATCAGATGCCAATCATTTGAAAAAAGGAACTGCCCATCTCTTGAGCCACCGGGTGCAATTTTCAAGGGAACGGTGATTTTTTTTAACTGAAGCGTCCCCTTAATATTTTATCACTGTTGCATTAGAAATCTTTAATATCATTGTTACTTTTTGTTATTATATGTACATATCCTTACATTACACTTGTATTCCAAATTATTTTCCTACTTTTACTCCTTATTGGCAACACTGATTTTCATCTTATGAGTGGCAAGAGTTGATGATTTGCATCTCTAACAGCACAGTGATCTCAAGCATGTGGTGAATTTTTTGTCTTGGTCATTTTTTATTCAATACTGGTTCTATGTCATTCTTTATATTCTATGGTCATCATTATTCTTCCATTCTTTGGGATGCAAAATAACCTTTCTGTTCCTTGTAACAAGGTTATTTAATGAAAAGAACTGATTTAGTTGGCAAAGAGGTGTATGTACCTCCTGATGATTTTGCACATTATTTGCCTTCTATCCATTGTTATTTTAAATTATTTTCTCAATTAGTATTATTTCTTATGTACTGTTGTTCTGTTTGCCCCAATAATTAACGTTTTCTTAATGAATAGTGTTCCATTGATCTCATTATACGAAATTTTTAATGTACTTAAATTTTTAGTCTTTAAGTATTTTCAATACCTCTTTTAGTTCACTGGATGTTCTTTAATTTTAATTAAATATATATCTTCTTCTATAAAGGAAGATATTTGTCTGTATGTGTCATCTGCAGTGAAAAATCTAAGCCTCGTATGGCTATGAAATTTGGTTCACAGGTACTTCAGGAGTCGAATAGGTGCATCTCGATGTTATTGTTTTGAATTTCAAATTAGTTTTTATTTATTTTATAGGCTGGAATTTCCTTTGTGACCAACTTTTCACACTCACGGTTAATGGTTCTACCCAGCAGTCAAGGCAACGAGGACAACCAAGTGTGTCTTTGCGGCCACGGTAAACTCTTTCATACAGGCTGTTGAAGGAGAATAAATTTAACCAATCAGATAAAAGAACAGACAATTTCTCAAGTTCATGACTACCATTTTTAAAACTTGTCCCTTTGAAAGATATTGTATATCTATAAATTATCATATTAATTAAGAAATTATTACATTAATATAATCTCTTCAGATTTAATCTGCTAATTACATGGGGCTCCCAAGCCTACAGCAGTTAGACAGGGGCCAAGCCCTCCCCCCCTCCATGGAAAACTGCAAGCTTCAGTTTTAAATAGAAGTTGATAACTTGAATTCGAATTTTTGACTCTTACAACATAGGCGTAGAGTTATATGGGCCATGGGGCCCCAATAATTTTCCGAATTGGGCTAAGCCCACCCAATGTTCTAACAGCCACATTTTTTATGTCAGTCTTAATCTGTAGCAATTACTCATAGTTTATCACTGTGCAGTACAATGTGCATAAAGTTTTCTTGAAAGAATATTTCCAAAGAAAACAGTTTAAACTGCAGGGACACAGATATCCTGAAGGTGAACAGCCTTTGTGTTTGCTTTTTATGAGCAGAAAAATGTACCATTGTACTCTTTTTGGGTAAGGTGACTGCTGACCAGATATCTGATAAGTAATTGATTACATCCAAAGACCGTCCTGATTTGTCTTTTGTTGGATCTCTACTCTACAGGAGTTTATCTAAATCCGAATATTCAAGGGAGAGGAAGTTCCAGAAGAGACTAAAAGAAATGCTCACCCATTATTTTAAATGATGTTTAGATTTTATAATTTTTCATTATTTATGAAACTTTAATTAATTGTTATTTTAAAATTACTAGGGGGCTCCATCCCCTGCTCGCTACGCTCATAGATGTACTACATATGTCTATGGTTACTCTTCGCCAACCCCTTAACTTTTTTCATGAGCTATTTCAAGCCAAATTAAAGTTTAAATCCATAAATGGTTTATTTCACAGTGTTACCCTATGATTTCTCTACAAATGTACAAAATTTCATATTTTTGTATGCTATAGTTTTTGCGGTACGAGAATGAGAAAATCGATAGACCTACTGATACGAAAGAATATTTTTCAGAAGTGTATAAAAAGAAATATATCTCGTAAACTACATCGAAATTAAACAAGAAAGATCAATCATGCATAAAGCATTGATTATGAAACACTTTCCAACTTCAATGCAATTTTATTTAAACATCTCTAAAATGCATTACATTCCTCAGTATATTTTTAAAATTATCACGATACTACATTAATTTATTATATTTGAAAACTTAAAACTTCATTGAAAAAATGAATGGCCACCTACCGACGTACGGTGATGTTTCCGGTCATGGGTTCCTATGCAATTCTTAATGCTTTTGATGTTCTCTACCTCTCCTTAAAGTCAGTACCTCTATTTATGACAGCCTGATATATATATATAAAAGACAAAATTTGGATAGAGATCAATCTTACGTGCACCACCTTCTCAAATGTTGAAGACCCAGACTGTCTGAGGACATGAGCAGCTGTTTGGATGTGATTTGGTGTTTATTTAGGACTAGCATTTGCTCACATGTATTTTGTAATTTAAGCGTGTGCTCGCGCAGCAGGCAATTAAACCTTTCGAAAAATGTAATGAATTTTATTAATAAATGCTATAAATACCGAGTAACGTCTGGTATAGTTTCTAGTACATACACTCATGTCAAGCAGTTTCAATGAATTCGAATCAATACTTTCATTTTTATCCGCAACCTCCTGGGGTATAACTAAAGACACTAACGTATGTAAAATGCAAAGAAAATTCTCAATAAATAATTAAATAGAGATAAAGAAAAACATAGGATTTTGGGTGGCAAAAACAGTTCATTGTTGGAGTTCAGTCAATACAGAATGGGATGACCTCTGCTGGAAACGCATGTCCGACAGCATCGATTCATGCTCAGAATAAGATCATCTATGGCGGTTTGGGGTATCTGTGGCCATTCACGGAGCAGACATATTCTTAGCTCGTAAAAATTACAGGGAGGGTCCTGGAGAGAACTCCCAAGCATGCCCCATACATTCGCGATGGGATTCAAGTCGGGTGATCTCGATGGCCATTGCATAAGAAGCAGTGTTTCCCATTCTGAGTACTGGTCGACAATGCAAGCTCTGTGACCTTGCGCGTTATGGTCCATAAAAATGGCATCTGGACTCATAGCCATAAGACATTGAAGAACATATTAAGCAAGAATGTCATCTCTATACCGCACTGCAGTCACAGTACAGCGAGGGAAGATGTGGAGATCAGCGCGGGCACCGACAGCAATCCCTACCTAAACCATCAAACCACAGCCTCTGTTTGTGTGCATTTAACAGATGTAACTGACGAGATAACGAATTTCAGACATTCTCCAGACCAATAATCGTCGGGAATCACTCTGTACACAAAATCGTGACTCATTTGTGAACAGCACAGTACCCCCATTGTTGTGGAGTCCAGTTGAGGTGATCTCGAGCTCAGTTTAAACGGGTCTCTCTGTGCGAGGGCATGAGTGGGATGTAAACCACTGGTCGTCTTGCATACAATTGACCTGCATGTATCCGCCTATAAACAGTTTGCTGAGATACCGCTCTTCCTGACGACTCTGCAAAGCGGAAGCTCACTGATGTGCAGTGTTTGACCTGTAGCATCGTGCCATGCTTGTAGACACAGAAAACGGTCACCCTGAGCGATTTTGTCTCTTGGACATCTACTTGCAGGTCTTCATGACACTGTTCCCTTGACGATTGAGTGTTGATACAGGATCCACAGGTGACAAATGATGGAACGATTGGCATGTAGAGCTCGGGCTACTTGCAACTATCGTTGGCCCCCTTGGAGATGCCCTATTACTTAGCATTACCTAGCGTCACTCAGATGCAGGCGTCTACTCATTTCGAAAAATTTGGCTATTTCGATTTTCCTGCTGGAATCCGTTACACGGAGATACAAGCTCTGCCCAAAACAGGCCGTTTTTATACCCACAATACATTTCTTGTTAAAAAATGTTGGTAGGCAAAATGTTTCTACGGGCTAGTTTCCGCGTGTGTGCGCCTGTTATGTATGCAAATTTTGTGGCTACACATTGTTCCTTTCGCCGAATATACTAATTTTTCTGTTTGTTGGTTAACTTTTGGACCCGAGTGTAATAAAGGATGACATCTGTGTGCAGGGCCGGTTCAAGGATATTTTCGTGTGTGGGCAAGACAGTTTGGGGCCGCCCTTTATATATATAAATATAAAATACAAATATATAATAAAAATTTTCTTAATGTTTCCTTAATAATTCCTTCCTTCTTAATGTGACGCAACAAGCCCATTTTCCATTGGTTAATCTTTATCCAATGGCATGATTCACATCCTCGTAAGGGTCCGCTCGCCCCCCCCCCCCCCCCGTTGTCTTGGCGCCCCTAAATTTATGATTTTGTGACTTTTTGGGTTCCCGTGTTGTAAAACTCGATGCCATCCAGACTGACAGTATTGTTTGCCGTTTTGTGCACAATAAATTACACATATAAGCTTGTCTCACCAAAGTGTGAGATCTATTTCTGATCTCACACTATCAAATTTTATTCTCATCTAAATTTAGAGTTTTAATTAGCGGTTTAGAAAATGTAATGCCTTACATTTCTTTCTACATGCATACATGCATGCATAATGCAGCAGTAATTTATAATACATAACTGAATTTTGGACTTTATTTGTAATTTCCCTGCACACAAATGATGTATTGGAAAATAATGTTGGGGTTGAAAACTCGAATTTTCGATGGATTAATATACGTTTTGGACATCCTTTAACTCATATCAATTATTTTTAAATGGGTGTCTGTGCGTGAGTGTAATGTATGCATGGGTGTGTATAGGAGTCTAGAGAGACAAAATTTCTAGAACAAATGGAGTGAAGTGAACAAAATTTATGATTTTAAAGGGAAATGAACACTCGGAAGGTCGCAAATTTTCAAACTTCTTTTAAATCATAAGAAGAAAACGGCATTCAAAAATATTAAATAAACAATCATATTATATGTAAGTTTACGGGAATAACATCTATGTTTGGGGTTTCTGTGTAGGGAAAACGAAGTGTTATGAAAAATGTAAACCTTTTGGACACTTATAATAATAATATCAATATTCTAATATTCAAAATATTTTTCTAGAAAACGCTGTCCCAGCGAGTGTTTTTATTATTCTTGTTTTCATTTTAAACTATAAAATAAATATATAAATAGTAAAGGACAAAAATACGTACTAGGAAATTTAGTATCAAAATCTATATTTATTATTAAGAAAAGCTTTTATAGTTCTCGAGTAATCGTCTTGTCAAATTGAAGAAGATTGAAATTTTTTCATTTTTCAAGTTAGTAACATCTCAAAAACTAAAAGAACTATCTTTGAACAATAAGCATAAATTTGTAGCTCTGTAAAAGCCCTACAAGTGTATATAATTGGATTTTGGATCGAACTCTATTTTTTGGGGGAGGGGTGGCTTAAACTTTGAAACATAAAAATGAGTTTTTTTCCATGTTTCATACTTTCACTCGAAATATCTTCGAAATTATAAAAGATCGATAGAATTATATTAAGTGATAAAAAAATATGTATGAGGAAATTTAGTTTCTAAATTTATATGTATATTTAAAAAAGCTTTTATAGTTTTCGAGTAATCATCTTGTCAAGTGGAAGAAGTTTGAAAATTAGAAGTATTTCAAGTTTGTAATGCTTATACCTTAAAAACTAAAAGTGATAACTATAAACAATTACTATGAATTCATTGCTCTTTAAAAATCCCACAAGTGTATATAATTGGATTTTAGGTCACTTTCTTGGTTTTTGAAGTATATCGAAATTATAACCACTATACTTTAAAAACCAAGTTTTCCAATGGGTGTGGAAAGCTGTAATATTTGAAATGCCACGATTGTTGCAGATCAGTCTGGTTACTTACTCTTTTTTGAAATATTGGTGCACAAGCACGAGATATTTTGCTTTGTTTAAAAAAAATTCGGAAGTCAAATGAATACGGGGATTCTAAAGATGCTTAATGATTGGTGAGGTTTGAACAGAATAGGTGGAAATATACGCATTCAATTACGTATTTATGTGCCGCCAGACACGTTTATAGATTAACTCGAATGTAAAATCTCCACAGTAAGTTTAATTTTTATACTGCAAATCAAGTTAGTAAAATAATCGAATATATAAAAGTGGAGTCTATGGTCGGAGTTTTCAGATGAAATCGGGGTGAAAATTAAAAGCGCTAGCTAGTTACAAATAGTTAATTTGTATTGCTAGTAATTTGTATTGTTTTGAAAGCCTATAAACGAAACAAATGAGTCTGAAATAATCGAATAAACTTATTGAACTTTACTGGAGTTTTATCTTACAAAATATTATTCACGCAAAGCAATTTCGGTTCCATCGGACTACAGTCACCGCCGATTATATTTTTCTGAATTTATCAGGAATCAAAAGTAACTTACTCATTATGTAGTGTCATGAAAGTTGCCCTCATCCATTTTTTAATAAAATTTGAATTTTTAATTGCATAAATCTTATGAATAATTTGTATATCTTAGCAGTAAAACATTATAAGCAAATCAAAGAAATGATTTTATGAATAAATTAGGAAAGAGGAGAGATGAAGGAAAAGCATTTCAATCCCTACGAAGCTAAGACATAATATAACAGGACAATTCAGAATTTTGCCGGTTATATTATCAGCAATTTATTTAAATAGATAAATCTTTAATATTAAATTTAAAATGCAAAAATATTTAAATTTGTTGGTTTTTGATTTCGCAGATAAAAATCTGGGATTCTATTTCGAAGCAGTTTGTGACTGTCCATTGTAGCCCCTTTAAAATCTGATTAACACACAGAAGGAACATAGAATATAACCACTATACTTCAAAAATCAAGTTTTCTAATGGGTGAGAAAGCTGTAATATTTGAAATGCCACGATTGTTGCACATCAGTCTGGTTACTTATTCTTTTGTGAAATATTAGTGCACAAACACGAGATATTTTGTTTTGATTAAAAAAAAATATTAGAAAGTTAAATGAACTTGGGGGATTCTAAAGATATTTAATGATTGGTGAGGTTTGAACAGAATAGGTGGAAATATACATACGGAAATATACATAATAATGGAATACTCTCCAAATTACAACAAAATTTTACACTTTGACTAATTTAACATTTGCTTGCTTTATTGCATCACTGGAACGAATTACCCGGTATTGGCTGGGATGCAAATAAACCCCCGTTACTACATTTACGAATAACACTACTCAATTTTCTTCAAATCCTAAACCGACGTCAAATTACCAGTACGCTATCCGCAAAGCGAAAAAAAACATAAACGCTCTCCGTGATGCAAAATATAAATGAATGAAAGATAAATAACCTCTAGGAGATGAACGTGGCATTAGATCGTTACGGTAGCTGTTAAATCGTATGATTAGCTGTTAGATCATATCGATGGCTGGAGATTCTGTAACTGTTAAATCGAGAATAAAGCTGCTAGGTCATATCAGTAGCTGGAGATTATCTGATTTTGGAATTTAAAAATTCGTTAAAAATCGAATGTAAATTTTAGTAAAATGCCTTCGAGATGCATTAGTTCAGGTATAGATGAGACTGTGTCGAAAGCCCAGGCCAACCGACTTGTCCGAAGACATGGAGTAACAAAATGGATGGCCGGAGATGAGACTGTGTTGTTGAAACCCAGACCGTCCGACCTACCAGAAAGGTGTAAGGTAACTGTTTGGACGGTCGGAAAGTGCCACCCAATTTAGACCGGAACCCAGTGGGGGAGGCATCCACAGGGACCGTACCCTCCTTTCCCTACCACCAACCTCTCGGAAGGACTTTCGGACCCACATGTTTAACGTGATCGTACTCCGCATGAACACGGCGGCAGTTTTGGCAGTGGCTGGAATCGAATCCGGGCCTACCGAGTGCAACTCCAGCGCGCTAACCAAAGGGCTACCGCGCCCCAGGAGATGAGACTGTGTGAAAAAATTCAATGAGATAGATATCGGTCGGCATTGTGGACAAACACACAGATAGATTCTTCTTTTCATTACTATAGATTCACTGGGGAGTGAAGACAATTGAAATGTAATGTTTAAAATGCCCCTGAGTTTGTGACAAGTGAATGAAAAAATATAAAAATATGTTCGAAGATACAAAACCTAATTCAAAAGCAGGAAAAATATATAGAACAGAAAAGGGGACAACAATTAGGAAAAAAGGTGGAGGGGGTAAAAATTAAAAATATTCTAATTTTCTGCCGAAAGATAAAGTGCATAACAAAACTAAGAGAGAGGGGAAAATCATATTTGCGATCATTAGAGAACAAGGCGGTAAAACACGTAACATTTATTTTCGTAAATTTGAAAAAATAATAAAAGAAAACATCTGAAAAGAATTTGGAGATACATGGGCCCAACAGAAACACAGGAAAATATCCAAATGCTTTCAAATTCATTTTAAAAAGGACGAGGGGGGGGGGGGTTAGAAATTAAAAAATATGAACTTTCGAGTGGGGTAATAAAAATAGGGTGTATTAAGAATAAAAAATAAATTCCATTCGTTGGAAAAGAGGAACATCAATGTTTCATTTTTTCTTGGTTTTGAAATAAAAAATGGACAAAAAAATACTACATATCATACAATACAACTTTATATAAGAATAATAATAAATCGAATGTTGACTAGAACATGGGGATATTAAATGAATTGTTTGAGTAGAAATAAAAAAAATCACAATATCAAAATGTATATTATAAATTTTAAGGTTGTTTAATTAACATTTTACTTAAAAGTGTATTAAATTATAACTAAAAGTGTAATTATGAAAAAATAAAATAGTATTTACGGATTATTGAACGTATATCTAGACAGAAATTTGTATGCATGAGCAAAAGAATATATATAATTCCTAGATTGAGTCTATGGAATAAATTTATTAATTTATGAAACAGCTCTAACAATTTATAAACAACTTTTGCACTTTCATGCAGATATTCAAAAAGGAATATTTTACTTCGCAAAAATATTTTGTACCATTTTTTTTTTTTTTCATTTTGCAATGAAATTGGAAAAAATACAAAATTAAGATCATTTTACACCATTGCTTAGTTATTTGCCTCTGAAATTCCTCATAGAACAGCCACGGGGCATATTATTTTGGATAAAAACATGAAAAATTATTCTTTTATCAATATTATTCTGGGGCTAATACCAAAGACTAAATTCAGTACCAAATTAATTTTATTGGTTGAAACACATTAAAAATCAGCAAAAAATGTAGTCAATTAAGAAATTTTGCAAAAATATTTTAAATAATTGAAAGAAAAAGTTACCCGAATAGTTAGAACTTAAAAGACAGCCATATTTGTCGATGGATTTGTGAATCTTGCACGGCAGCATAACACAACACTTTGAACAATAAGAAGTAGCTTTTTACTTGTAGTCATTGTGTTTGTTATCTACATGGTCTTCAGCTAGGCTCAATGCCTAAATCAGCTAAAACGGTAGACGACCAAAAGAATGACCATCTGGACTAATCACCTCCCTCCCGTCCTTTTAGAAGTGCGATCATAGAGGCCGCATCCATGTGTTTGCAATTTGAATTTGAAACCAGGAAAAAATTCCGAGAATCGGCCCTTGGGTTTTTCCTAGTATTTGGGGAACCAAAGTCCCCTAAGGGATTGCAGGCTGCACCCAGCTACAAGTTGTTTAAAATCTGGTAATCTCCCAAGTGTTTGAGCGTACGTACTTTCAAGCAGAACTGTACATTGCTTCGAAAAAGATATAATTATGGGAGAAAAACGATTTTATCCTTTTTATATTTTAATACTATCTAAAAAAGTAAATTCATTTATATTAAAGTGGCACAAAATTGGTTCATTTTCAAAATATTTTTTTTAATACGACCACAAAAGTCATTCTTACTACACCTAATTTCACTTCCAAATGGCCGCCCCTAATTCGTCCGCTGTGGGCAATTGCCCACGCCGCCCACGCCTTAAACCGGGCCTGTCTGTGTATATGTGTGTCTGTCTGTGTGTTCAGTCTCTAGAGGGTGATCTAAGTGCGTATGATCATGGAATTTAGTACAAAGGTACCTCTTGACATACATAGCTGCACCTTTGCGGTTTTTGTTTGTTTTTTTATTTCGAATTTGTTTTTCAGTTATTTTATGTTTTATCCTGATTTTGGCCAATAATTCCATACATCGATTCCTTAGCGACTTAAAATAGTATCACAGAGTTTCCATCTTGATACTATTGGAAAGATCGAAAAATTCTCTTTCAAACAAACTTTGAACAGAGTCCATACGATTATCGAATTTTTTAAAAAATATATATTTTTCATGCATTTTAAACCTCTCCGATTTTTATATTGCGATATATTAAAATTGACACGCCATCCAACGTTCATTTTTTCTGCAGCTGCTTCAAATATCACAATATACTTTAGAAAAAATAATTTCATAAACCAATCCTTTGATTTATAAATTTTTTAAATTTTAAGCCAATGATGTCTTCACTTTTTGTAGTCTTCGTAGCAGGTTGACATTAGTTTAAAGACTCTTCGACTTTTGACAAGTACCGCCATCTATTGGCGTTATAGTGTTTTGTAGAGATTTTCTAACTTAGGGAATTTAAAAGATGTTGTTCTAATATTTTTAATTTGGTATTATATTATCATGAATATTATGCTAAAATTTGAGTGAAACTGGATGAAAATTCGGAGATAGCAATACATTTCAGGTTTAAAGGAACATTTTTGTGTTTTCAAGTATTTACATTTATTTGTGTCGCAAGAATGATTCCGTCGGCAGATTTTAACATAGAATATAGAGTCTCCGCAAGTCACAGGTTTCGTTTTTGTGATTTAGGTGGGGTGCATTTCACGTTCGTTGCGCCGATGTACAAGGATTTTTTTTCATTTAATATAACTATCCTGCTTTATCTCCCGGGCAACGCCGGGTACATTTTCTAGTACTTAATAAAATAAAATATATGTATTGTTGTGCAGTCTTGATGTATTTGCATATACACTCTAAGACAAAAAAATCGATGCACCCCTCAAAATAATACGATAGTAATAGCACCATGCAAACACCTTTCGACCGAATATGCAAATGATCAAAAATTCGCAACCAATTACTGAATAGTCGGAACTGTCGGCTGCTATTTGCTATGTTAGCTGAGCGACTAGACTAGAAAAATTTGAAAGTCATTTGCAGATTTAGCAGTGTTTGGCCATATCCATATCTGAAGTGCTGGTAGAAAAATTTTTGTAGCAGATGATACGCAGTAGTGATGTGTTTTCTCAAGAAAGCAAGTTCGTTAAACACAAACACAATTTATTTGTTGTGAGATCCATTGCACAATATAAAGTTACAAAAAAAACACTGTAACATTCGTTGCAAAGCAAAACTATATACAATGAGCTAGCAAGCTCATGAAAAGGGTTTGTAAACAGTTTATGACTAGGCACACACTCTCAGTTACTTTAACATCGGTAAGTAGAAAAACAGCTACTGTACCACAAATGCCGTGCACGTTAATGAAGCCACCATCATCAGGTCACACGTCATGGTATTACTAGTTAGACTACTCTCTACCGATCAAGGTCTGCCTTCCATAAAGGTCTTTCTCCGTCGATCACCGTCTGATCGATCTGACTAAGCGTCGAGTCTTAAGTCTCGAATAACTACGAGATCTCTAAGGTCTCCGAGGTCAGCGATAAGGTCTGAATAACTGAGAATGTGTCCTATCATATATACACCGTGATGGGTACGCTCCGGAACACAACCGTTGACGGCAGCGCCCTCACTATATGCAAAACAGGATGCGCGCGCGGCGAGAAGGCGATTTGCATGAATGGCATGTTCTGTTCCCGTCACGAGTCGTTCACGAGAACGGTGAAACCATTCTAAAAATGTAAACACGTTCTCGCGATAACGAGAATCGCGACGAAAACAGAACCAAGTTTCCAACAATCGGCCCCCTCATGCAAAACCCCAAATCTCGGCGCACGTGCTATCAATCAATGAAGTTACTCTAAAAAAAACATAACAGCAAAAATGTCAAGTTCTTTAGTATCCAGCAAAAACATAAAGTATATACATTACTTATCATGTTGAGCAAAAAAATTTTATCATTGAAAGAAAATTTTAGATATCATTGAAACACTAAGTTCCAAAACTTTAATTTAAGTCAATCAAAATTTAAGTTTCAAGAAAATTTAAGTATAATGATTTAAATTTAACATTTAAGATTAAAAATTTCACTATAATTATTAAATTTAACATTTAAGATTAAAAATTTCACTATAAATATCAAATTCAATTATAGCTGTTCATTATCTCTGTCCAAGACCAGTATACTTAATTAATACTAATAGCTGTGACACAGATAATGAAAGATTTTTTTTTTCTTTCTGTGTTGTATTCATATACAAATTTGAATAAGTGGTTTGTCAATGAATCATAAAGTGTATGATAACAAGGAATAAACACACAAAGTAATACACATAAGCATAATTGTCTTATGCGGGAATTGAAAACATGGATATATATATACATTCAGTGTAATGTGAAAAATTTTAAAAAGTTCATTGTAAACAATACACATATATATACTCTAGATACAAGTATCTGCATCACAGAGGGAGGAGTAAATTATACGATATCCTAACCATATTTGTAAAACAAAGAAAGAAAAAATTTAGAAGTTACAAATTTAATCATTTTTGTTTTTGAAAATTTGATTACAAAAGTTTAATGCTCTATCTTTGGTCATTGGTTTTGTAAAGTAATCTGCTACATTTTCCTTGGTATTTACAAAGATGATTTTAAAAGATTCATTCTCAACTAAATTCCTCAGGAAATGGTACTTTATATCAATATGTTTGGTTCGGTTATTCTCTATTGGGGAATTTGAAAAATTAATTGCAGCTTGGTTATCACAGTAAATTATGCTATTATTTCTGTTAAATTTTAACCCTAGCTTCATACATTCCTCAATGATATTTTGTAGCCAAATAACTTCTTTCGCAGCTTCTGTCAATGAAACATATTCCGCTTCCATCGTTGACAGACTAACACACTTGTGTTTAAATGTACGCCAAGAAACGGGTACTCTATCTATAAGAAATAACATACCCCCGAGTGACACCCTGTCATCCCTATTGGCGGCAAAATCCGAATCCGAGTAGCAATTTAAATTTAAGTTACCAATGCCTGATAAGTTTAACATGTAATTCTTTGTTTTCTCAAGATATCCTAAAAGTTTAAGTAATGCGTCCCAATGTTTCATGCCAGGATTCTCTTGGAATTGAGACAGAATATTTACAGCGTAACATATATCTGGTCTAGTTCTACTTGACAAATAGGCTAAACATCCTATCAAACTTCTGTATGGGATATTTTGCATTTGTTTTAATTCTCCATCATTCATTGGGCAATCATTTTTGCTCAACGTGATTCCTTTTGTAATAGGGAGTGAAGAAATAGGATATTTGAATTCTTTAAACATTTGGCAAACTTTATCAATATACTGCCTTTGATGTATAAAAATTTTGTTATTGATTTCTGTAAATTCCACACCTAACAGTTTTTGGACCTTCCCTAGAGTTTTGATATCAAATTCTTCCTTTAGTAAAGAAACTGCATGATCAATATCACCTTGATGTTTTGAAAATAAAACTATGTCATCCACATATACCAACATTAATACTTTGTTCTGGTAAAAATATGCACAATTGCACCATTTGAGTTTGAAGAAATTTAATTTTCTCAAAGTGGTGTAAAGCTCATTATACCACTCTCTGCCGCTCTGATGTAAGCCATATATTGCCTTTTTCAGCAAACAGACATGATTTTGTTGGTTCGGATCGACATATCCAGGTGGTTGTTTCATAAAAACTTTGGCATTCAATTTAGCATAAAGGTATGCTGACTTGATGTCTAATTGAAAATGCTTCCAGTTAAGCAAACATACAAAAATTGCAAAAAAAGCTCTTATTAAGCAAAAATTTATAACGGGGCTAAATACTTCGTCATACGAATCCCCCTTCTCTTGTGAATATCCCTGAGCCACTAATCGAGCTTTGAATCTCTTTACTATTCCATTTTCATCCCTTTTGATGGTGTATACCCATCTGGATCCGATTATCTTTTGTGAGGTGGGTGTAGGCACTAAGTCCCAAACACCCCTCTCTTGCATTATTGCTATTTCATTATTCATGGCTTCTTGCCATTCCTGCGAGTGCGGAGATTCAATTGCCGATTTATAGTTTTTGGGAACTATTATCTCTATGTTGCTTGCCTCTGGCCTGGATTTGATATCTCTCTTTTCTCTGAAGTTAAACAAATTTTGGTCATAATGTATGTTAGCCTTAGCACAGAATTTTTTAACATCATTATGACTTCTCAGTCTCTGTTTATCACCCTTCACTGAGTAGTAAACATCAGTTCGAGTTCCATCAGGCCTGGGTACGATCTTCCTTTCCCAATCGATGTTTGAACAGGGGGTCAGACCGGAATCAGCAGGAGAGTCCTCTTCCTCACTAGTATGACTAGTGTCATGGCTCTCACCTGCTTCTTCCTCCGACTCACTATCCAAACATCCCGATCCTGAATCTGATGATCGAGTAAAACCCGATTTCCTTTGGGTGAAGTTTCTAGGTCGAATAGGGTCCAGGACGCCTTCCGCTGCTTCCATCTCCTCAAAACGGACATTGCTTATTTCTAGTATTTTTCTTTCTTTCACAAGAAGAATTCTATAGCCCCTGGTATTTTCCGCATATCCTACCATAACTCCCAGTTGAGCTCTTAGGTCTAGCTTCTTCCTAAGCTGTTTTGCTATACCAGCATAAGCCTTACATCCAAAAATTCTGAGATGGGATACAGCAGGCTTCTTCCCATAATACAATTCGTGTGGAGTTTTAACTTTAAATTTATGGCAAACCCTGTTCTTTGTATAAGTAAAACATAGGATTGCCTCTGCCCACATTTTGTCACCAACTTTACTTTGATTAAGCATTGCCTTGACACAATCTAATGCAGTCAGGTTGAATCTTTCAGATACCCCGTTTTGTTCGGGTGTATAAGTGTATCTTTCATGCTTTATCCCTAACTTTTTCAAAAAAGCTTTAAATTGACCGTGACAAAATTCCATGCCGTTATCAGTACGGATGCACAAAATCTTTTTGCCTAATTGTCTCTCCTGACAAGCTTGAAAATCTTGAAAAACTTTAAATACATCTGATTTCTGTTTTAAAATAAAAACAAACACCTTACGGCTAAAATCATCTGTAATAGTCAAGAAGTATTTGTTTCCCCCCAATGAAGCTACAGGCATTGGACCACAAACGTCCATGTGCAGTAATTGCAAAGGTTCTGTAGATCTAATCCTGCCTATTGGTTTGTACGAAACTCTTTTAGATTTTGCAAGTTTGCAATGAATGCAATTTACTTTTGCATATTTTAATTTTGGGAGTCCGTTTGCCGCGGAAAATTTACTTGTTTGGTGCAAGTAGTCTGAGTTAATATGGCCATATCTTCTATGCCATAATTCAGTTTTATTCAGAATTTCAACTGTTGAACCACTAATTTTATTTGACTTTGATTTTAAATCAGATTTTTTTCTTTTATTCAAGTTAGGCCTAATTTTGCTTTGACTTTGACTATTTGTTGCAGGGGTTTTTCTAACCTGTTTAGAATTTTTGTCCCTATCCTGATCTCCTTTACGGCCCTCAACACAACTATTTCAACTTTTAGTTGAGTACTGTGGTTTTAAGAAGTAAAGCCCTTCTTTACGTTTAGCGTAAAAGAAATTTTCTCCCTCAGGAGTCTTAAACCATAGAACACCTTTGGCTGCACTTAAAGAATAGCCCTGCTCTTCTAATACAGATGCGGCCAACAAGTTACGCCGTAATTTTGGTGAATACATAACATTTTGTAACACAATATTATTTGTATGATCTTTAAATTTAACATACATATTCACCGTTCCAATAGCCTCAACTGGGCTTTCCATATCACCCACTGCTAGCGACATAGATGTATCCTTACATTTATCAAATTTAGAAAACATTTTAATATCATTACAAAAGTGTCGCGTAGCAGCGGTGTCAATCACCCAGCTGAGCCTATTGTCAGGATTATCAACAATATTAGCTTCAACATTAATATTTGAAAATACTTCAATAATATTAGAGCTAGTCGACTTTTTCAATTTTGGGCATTGTGCCTTTACATGACCATTTTTATTACACATAAAGCATGGTCCTATGACCTTAATAGACTTTTTAACTTTGGTGACATTTTTGCTTTTAGCGTTAACATTAGAAAAATATACAGATGAATTGGAACTTACATTGTTATTGTCATGATCCCTCTTCAACTGCTTAATCCTCCCTTCTTCCAGAGAAAGTTCTTTTTGAATTTTATCCAGTTTGAACTCCTTATCACTCCAACGGTAGATGATTTGGATGATGCTCTGGAAAGAATCTGGCAAATATCGGATGGCTTGGAACGCTACGTACACGTCCTCTACGGGATGATTCACGTTTTTGAGCTTGGTGCCAGCTTTCCTTATCCTCGTACAAAATATGTCGATGGGTTCCTCGATTTCCGGGCGAAGACTGAAAAACTCGTCCAACAGATGAACTAGATTAGCGCGCGTTGGGGCCTCAAAATGCGCCTCCAACTTCTCCCACGCATCCGCCGGGCTGTCGTTGATGTCTAGCAGTTAGTTCTCTGTATTCCGCCGAGATGTTTCGAAATAGGATGGAAAGTGCGCGGTCGCTGCTGCGCATGTACTCCTCTCGCTCGTGTCGTGACGTAGACTCGTCGACTGGCAACGCAGTACGGTTGATGTGGCCGTAACATCCTTCTCCTTTCAGGATAAACGAAATTTCATTACGCCAGGTGACGTAATTGTCCCTGTTTAACGCTTCTATGCCGTTGCTCACCTCCATAGTCTTTAATTGTGACTAGAGTGTTTTTGTTTACCTTTCTGCTTGATGCAAATGGCGCCGGTCGCGGCCCCCGTCGATGGAATTCTCAACTCTTCACTGCTGCTTTATCACAGATAAAAGTTATGGCCTTGACATACTAGGGCCCATAACCAAATGTCCTTCTCCTTTCAGGATAAACGAAATTTCATTACGCCAGGTGACGTAATTGTCCCTGTTTAACGCTTCTATGCCGTTGCTCACCTCCATAGTCTTTAATTGTGACTAGAGTGTTTTTGTTTACCTTTCTGCTTGATGCAAATGGCGCCGGTCGCGGCCCCCGTCGATGGAATTCTCAACTCTTCACTGCTGCTTTATCACAGATAAAAGTTATGGCCTTGACATACTAGGGCCCATAACCAAATGTCGGCTGCTATTTGCTATGTTAGCTGAGCGACTAGACTAGAAAAATTTGAAAGTCATTTGCAGATTTAGCAGTGTTTGGCCATATCCATATCTGAAGTGCTGGTAGAAAAATTTTTGTAGCAGATGATACGCAGTAGTGATGTGTTTTCTCAAGAAAGCAAGTTCGTTAAACACAAACACAATTTATTTGTTGTGAGATCCATTGCACAATATAAAGTTACAAAAAAAACACTGTAACATTCGTTGCAAAGCAAAACTATATACAATGAGCTAGCAAGCTCATGAAAAGGGTTTGTAAACAGTTTATGACTAGGCACACACTCTCAGTTACTTTAACATCGGTAAGTAGAAAAACAGCTACTGTACCACAAATGCCGTGCACGTTAATGAAGCCACCATCATCAGGTCACACGTCATGGTATTACTAGTTAGACTACTCTCTACCGATCAAGGTCTGCCTTCCATAAAGGTCTTTCTCCGTCGATCACCGTCTGATCGATCTGACTAAGCGTCGAGTCTTAAGTCTCGAATAACTACGAGATCTCTAAGGTCTCCGAGGTCAGCGATAAGGTCTGAATAACTGAGAATGTGTCCTATCATATATACACCGTGATGGGTACGCTCCGGAACACAACCGTTGACGGCAGCGCCCTCACTATATGCAAAACAGGATGCGCGCGCGGCGAGAAGGCGATTTGCATGAATGGCATGTTCTGTTCCCGTCACGAGTCGTTCACGAGAACGGTGAAACCATTCTAAAAATGTAAACACGTTCTCGCGATAACGAGAATCGCGACGAAAACAGAACCAAGTTTCCAACAGGAACTACAGCGCATTGAAACTGAGCACCATGGTGGTGTATATAAGGAGCGAACCTCTCTTTCAGGAACAAAATGTGCAATGGATTTTGATTGCGTTTACATACCTTGATTGTAACAATGCCTCGCCGGCGAATTCGCGGCCACTATGAGCATATGAAGGAATTTGAAAGAGAACGTGCAGTCGGACTACATGAGACTGGATGGGCACATCTACGAATCACTCGACATTTGAGTAGGAGTGATGCAGTAATTAAGACAATGTTGGAAGAAATGGGTCTGGAATGGCAGATTTCAGCAGGAAGCAGACAGCCTAGAGCCACGACAGAACGGGAAGATAGAGCGATTGCCAGAGCAGCTGTGACAGCACGATATTTGTCGTTATCAACCATCCAAAGTGTGACAAACATAGAAGTGACCACTCGGACTATTAATAGAAAACTACAAGAGCGGAAGCTATACTCACTGCACCCATTACACCGCCTACCACTGATCAGTATGCACTGTCAACAGCTATTGCAATGGTGCCTGGCCCGATCAACGTGGAATTATTCGGATTGGGAACGAATTGTCTTCAGTGATGAGTCCCGACGACCAGCCAGATGTGTCTGGAGACAACTCAAACATCATCAGGATCCTGCTCTTACTCTCAGACTCCACACGGCCCGACAACAGGGAGTTATGGTCTGGGGTGCCATTTCGTTTGATAGCCGGACCCCTTTGATAGTCCACTGTGGCTCCATCACAGCACAGCGACATTCTACGACCTGTTGTATTGCCATTCCTTTCGCGACACCCAGGGCTAACTTTCCAGCATGATAATGCCAGGTCATACACGGTACACTTCTCTATTGATTGTCTGCCTGCTGACGACACACTTCCTTGGTCTGTTCTTGGCCACTCAAGCTGCTGCTCATGCCTTAGGGCGATTCGAGTGATCTGGGTTTTCGACACTTCCTTGACCAGCCAGATCGCTCACCTATAAAGCACATTGGGCTGAGATGGGGCATCGCCAGCAACCATCCCAGAATGTAGATGAATTAGCTTGTCAATTGGAAGCCTAGGAACGACATCCCTCAGAACACCATCTGGCAACTTTATGCATCAATGCCACGTCGGTAGCAGCTTGTATCAAGGCTAGAGGTGGACCAACGCCATATTGGCATGCTCCCTTTGTGTAGATCTTTTAATGCAATAAATCATCCAATTGTTCTGAAATTCTAATAATTTCTTTTTCTGTACATCAGTAGAAGACAGTTGAACATCTGCAGTCGAAATATTGCACCTGCCGATGTCTCATTAGTGAGGAGGTGAAGTGAGCTTATCTTATGAGGAGATGAACCTTTGAATTGGGTGTGGATTGTGTTATCAGTTTCAACTTGAAGATTGAAACGGATAACGCAACTTGAACTTTGTATTGAGGAGGTCATGAGATGACCTTGGATTTTGAGCTGATTTCTCAATGAGGGACTTTTTGGCCGAGTGAGTTGAATGTTGCACTAAGGAGATCATAAGATGACCTTGAACCGATGAGGCAACTGATAACAGGAGTGCTGCGACCTTCTCCCTCGGTGGTTCGTGATGCACTGATGCAAGGTTATTATATCTATAGTGCTCCTGTTATCAGTTGACTCATCGGTTCAAGGTCATCTCATGACCTCCTCAGTACAAAGTTCAAATTGCGTTATCTGTTTCAATGTTTAAGTTGAAACTGATAACACAATCCACACTCAGTTCAAAGGTCCATCTCCTCATAAGATAAGCTTACTTCCTCTTCCTCACTCATGAGTCATCAGCAGGCGCAATATTGCGCCTGCGGATGTTCAACTGTCATTTCTCTTCTATTTACATCCACATTACACGTACCAAATTTTGTCTCATTTAGATAATTCTTTTTTGGTGTGTATGTCGATTTCTTTTTCTCTTATAGTTAATATTTACATGTTATAGAGTTAATATTTACATGTTACATTTGCATAAATATGTATGTAAATGTAATAAATATGTAAAATATGTATACATAAATAAATATGTATTTACATATTACATTCACGATTGATTCAGTTTCCATTAGAATTTTTTCCTTGCCCTTAATATACAGACTTTACCTCTACAGAGTGCACAGACAGGTACACAAAAAGATGTTTTCGTTTATTAAGTAAGAACAGTGGTGAAGAGTGATAAAATAATTTGGGGAGACGGAAAACCGGGGACCAAAATTTGTAAATAAAGTTTCATGCTATATATTTTAGCTATGTCATAAATAAAATAAAATATACAGTAAACTTTTGATAATCAGGAATTCAGCGGTGCCAGATTAATAAATATGCTGGATTATCAGATGTTGAGCTAAAATGGGGTAAAAAGTGAGAAAAACTAATTTTCAATAAAATAATCTATATAAATAAATTTGAAAATTTGTCTGTCTATCTGTATGTTTGTCTCATCATCAAGGGAGAACGACTGTATCGAATTTGATGAAATTTTTAGGGTAGACTTGGAATAGACCCACTTAAAATTTAGTCTATGTTTTGAGTTTCTGGGACCAGGGGTTGTCGAGATATTAATGAAAAACAAAACTTTCATAGGAGTTCTCCTCTTTAACTCCCTGGTTCTCCAAAACGAAAAAGGTTGGAAATCGCTGGTTTAAAACGTGAAAGTGAATTAAAATGCTATCTCTTAGTTTATTGCCCTTATCAGTCACTTTTGAAAATCGCAGGTTTGAAACATATATTTAAATGGAAACTCTATCACGATGGTTTATTTTTCACAGGCTCTTACTCAATGAAAAGTATTAAGAAATCAAAATAGTTATTTAATTACTAGCCGCCTTTGGCGACCAGCCTGTTCGCTACCCTTGAAAATTCTGACCGTGGCAAATTCTAACCGTGGCACACTCGCTGGCGGGACCTACCTGTAAGGTGTAAGGTAACTGTTTGGATGGCCAGGAAGTGCCACCCAATTTAGACCGGAACTCAGTGGGGGAGGCATCCACAGGGACCGTACCCTCCTTCCCCTACCCCCAACCTTTCGGAAGGACTTACGGTCCCACATGTTTAACGTGATCGTACTCCGCCTGAACACAGCGGCAGTTTTGGCAGTGGCGGGAATCGAACCCGGACCTACCGAGTGCAATTCCCGCGCGCTAACCACTGGGCTACCGCGCCCTCCCAAGGCTATCTAAAACAAGGCTCGGACATCTAGGAATCATGGGATACGTGACGTCAGCCGCGGAGGGATATGCAATCACTCCGCGTGTACGAAAGTGTATTGAAGTTTCAGGAGTGACTTTCAAAAATTCATATTTTTAAATAAAAAAAATAATTTAAATACGTGCCCACTAGGATTATAGTGTCTACTGAAAACAGGACTTCATAAATGGTGAGTTAGTTTTTATTTTGTCTTATTTTATGCATGCAATTTTAACATTTTTGTAACACATAGCACGTGTAGCGCCGAATGTTGCTATATCTGTACGAATAGTCTTATATCTTGAGAAAAGTACTCTTAATTCATGTTTAATATTGCCTGAATGACTTGTTATTCATCACTGAACCTTGCATTTTAAGCATAATTTTATTACAGACTTTTGTGAAGTAAATATTTGCCTTTTTTGTTGAGATCGTGAATCGTACATTTTTTAAACGTTAGAAAACAAAATCTGTTACAAATTACTCCTTACACCATGATATGTTATTTTAAGTTAATCTAAAGTATCAATGAATCAAATATTGCAGCCTTGCTAAATCATAGAATTATCGAACTAGCCATAATAAATCATAGAATTATCGAAATAGCCTTGATAAATCCTAGAACGTAGAAACTGTATTACAAATGAAATATGCGCAATATGCCTTTGTATAATTGTTTCGTACCGTTGCACATAGTATACCATTCCCGAAAAAATTATTAAATATATGCAGTAAGTTTCATTTCAACACATGCTGTGTAAATAAAGTTTATTCGAGCTTATTTAGATGTTTTGATTTTACTTGGGGGGGGGGGGGAGATCTCAGAGTATGTGTAAATAAAGTTTATTGAAGCTTATTTAGATGTTTTGATTTTACTTGTGGGGGGGGGGGGGGGGGGGGGAATCCCAGAGTATGTGGAGTATGCTCTTCCAAAGGAAAGTGCAGCGAAAATCGATATGTTTATAAAACTTGTGTATCATTGCACGTTGGTAAATCCTGAAAAAAATATTAAATATGTATAGTAAGTTTCAAAGTTATTAAATATGTGTAGTAATCAAAGTATTTAATGTGTCATTTAGATTTAACTGATTAAATAGTTTTTGTATCTAATGAAAATGTCCTAATCCGTAGAGTAAAAATGTTTTTCAGAACTCAATTGGGGGGGGGGGGGAATGCAAATGTCAAATTTTTTTTGGATTTAATATAAATGCTTTTACTGTAAAATCAGTAGTATTTATTTATAATCCATACTTTATGTACATCATTTAATATATATCAGGTTGGTATTCAGTAGATATAAATAGGGGAGGGGGGTAACTTTTGTTTGAGTGTGACATATGATATACAGGTACTTTTCAGACAAAATATGAATCTAGTTTTTGCGGCAGATACATTTTATTTTTATGTAACTTTGTTAACTCCAACTACTTGGATTTATAAATTTGTTGTAATAAAGCTTTTATATGCTCATAAAAAGCTCTTCTTTTTTGTATTTTATTTACTTGCTTCAAGAAAAACTTAATAACTTCACATTTCAACAAGAATAATAAATAATTTCACATTTCAACACAATATTAATGGTGTGAATTAGTTAAAATACATACACACATACATGGTACTCAGAAAATTTGAGTTAATTTTTAATATACTTTTTTCAGACAAAATACAAATCTAGCTATTTATTGCTACATATACAGTATGATACATTTTAATATAAATTTGATGTCACTTAATTAGGTTTGTAAGATAAAATGTTTTTACAACTCATATAAGCCCTATTTTTGTATTTTACTTCCTTATTTGAAGAAATGCTGTTACATTTTTTGATGAATTTAATAATTTAAATAGTTTCATTCCATGTAGAAAGACAACGATTTTCTACTTAGTGTGGTAACCTAACTTATGGATAATTAAAATTTGTACATATACTACATGTCATTACAAGTTAAGGTAATTTACATTTCAAGAAGGAAAAAATGATTTAAATTTCATGAAGATATAAATCAATAAATGGTGTGTATTAGCATATAGCATGCATGCTGAGGTGTAACTATTGTGGTGATTGTCATTACTAAATTAAAAAGCTTTATATTTAGTCAAAAGTTAAAATGATTAATAAATTTCTACTAAATTATTTTCCCATCTAAAGTTCGACAGAAAATTATGCACAAATTTGATTGAATTTTAAATGACGAATTTTCAGATTTTTTAGACAGGCATGTTTCTTCGCATTTTTATGAATTCCAGATTTACAGTATAAAATGTTGTTCAAGTTAAATAGGTAGGTATCAAGAATTTTTGAAATACAGTATTAGTATAAAAGTAATAATGTTGCAAAAGTTACTGTCACAAAATAGAAAAGTTAAATTTAGAAATTTATATTCATAACTATTTCACTGCGTTTTATGTTGCTTATATTTTAAAACTAAATGCTAAATCTGGAGATATATATATATATATATATGTATGTTAGCTAATAAAATATGTATTTTAAAGTCACAGGTAAGTGTCAGCAGTTTCTCCCATTATAGTGAATAATATGTAATTACTTTTTTCCTAATTTATAGTTATAAAATATTATTTGAATTTCTAAGGTTTATAAGTTTTTTTTTTTGATATATTTTAAATATTATATAAATATTAATATAGTTGTTTATTATATTAATATAACTTTAACATAAATGTTTACAGAAGTGAGTGAAAAAATATTTGTTCTCAATGTAGATAATTTTTTATTTTAGAATCACAGTTTGAAGTTTATTCTAATTTACTTGTTAGTAAACTAACAAGTATAGATATATTTTTTCATATTAGTCTTATTTATTACTGTATAAATTCATCTGTGTCAGATTCCGTACGTGTTGCGCACAGGAGATACGTTCCCTCCGTTGCTGCGGTTGAGTTGTCAATGTCCGGGCCTCTTATTCTAGGTGGCCTTGGCCCTCCGCGACAATCTCCATAACCTTCTTTTTATTCATCCAATTTAGACCGGAACCCAGTGGGAGAGTCATCCACAGGGACCGTACCCTCCTTCCCCTACCACCAACCTCCCGGAAGGACTTACGTACCCACATGTTTAACGTGATCGTACTCCGCGTGAAAATGGCAGCAGTTTTGGCAGTCGAGGGAATCTAACCTGGGCCTACCGAGTGCAATTCCCGCACGCTAACCACTGGGCTACCGTGTCCTCCGCGACAATCTCCATAACTTTCTTTTTATTCACCCAGTTTGGACTGGAACCCAGTGGGGGAGGCATCCACAGAGACCGTACCCTCCTTCCCCTGCCACCAACCTTTCTGAAGGACTTATCGACTCATATGTTTAACGTGATCGTACTCCGCGTCAGTGGCGGGAATCGAACCCAGGCCTACCGAGTGCAATTCTCGCGCGCTAATTTAAATTTTATAATGGCCATATGCTAAGTTCTTAATTCCACCATCCTCGTTCCATCATTTAAAATATCCATAAAATTAAAATATCCATTTAAAAATCTATAAATTAAAATATCCATAAATTAAAATATGCATTTAAAATCAAAAATACATCCATATCGTTCCACCAATCCATAAATATAATAATTTCAAATACATCACCACAATTCAAACCACCATAATTCAATCATTTAAATTATTTAAAATATCCATTTAAAAATATCCATTTAAAATATCATTTCGCCCGATGTATACAACACTTATGCTCGGCTCTCAATTCATTTAAAACCGAAAGCGCGGTCTCCATGGAGACGGTGAAGAAACTACTGCGGATGGGGGGGAAATGCCGTTGAAGAACTGAGCCGATGCCGAGAAATTTAAAATCATGACGTCTTTAAAATTGCGATCCTGAAGGCAATTTTTAATATTTCTGGACCAGATTAGACTTGTAAGAATGCCAGATATTTCAGCTTTCTAAAAATGTAAATTATTAGTCGAAATTATGAGTACTTTTTACTATATGAGAATTTAAAAACCAAAAATCGTTTTTTTGAGCCAAAAGTGACTTTTGTTTTAAAATCTTTAAAAAATATTAGAAATCGAAATTCAGATTTGAAATTGATATATTTTTACTCACAATTGTCTGCTCTTTCCGATGGTGTGATTTGTTTTTTTTTTACGACGTCTGGATCGTGGAGAAAAAAGGGCAAAAATGGCAAAAAACGGTCGAAATTGCATAAAACATTAAATAAATAAAAAAAAAAATTAAAATTTTAAAAATCGGTTTTCACGTGTCCCCTTCCCACCCCCCCGGGTCTCCGATTGCCAAATTTCGTAGCTCTCCGACGCGCGGTCGCGAAACGTATAGTGTATAAGACAGACAGACACACAGACATTGCCTTTTATTATATAGATCAGCATTTATGAGGAATATTCTTTATTATATCATGTTGCTTGCTCAGCAATGCAATTAAATCAAATGTGTTTGTTAATTTTTATTATTTTTTCGATTTGAATAATAAATTAATGGATATAAAAATATATCTTATAAATGAACGGTTTGATTTTTCTTTTAATTATATTAATTGCAGACTACATACATCACTTTCATTTATTTTGTAAAAGAGTTTTTAAACTTATATATTGTGTTAGTGTTTTAATTTAGTATATACAAACGGGATCAGGATGTTTTATTCTTCAGATCTGCAAATTCAGATCTACGAATTTGGCGGGATATCGCTACCTTAGCAACTTTTCTTAAACGTTGCCGAATTGACAGAAATGTCACCAAATTGATAAAAACGAAGCTAAATTAATTAAATTAATTTTGTTTTGTTACAAGAGAATATTGAAATGATGTATTGGAAGCATTTGTCTGTCAGTCCAACCGTTCTACTTAGTAATACATTTAATTTTTTTTTTAAAATGTCGCCAAATTGATAAAAATGTTTGCAAATCCATAAAAATATCTTGAAATTGATAAAATTGCACTAAATCAATGGAATTAATTGTGTTTGTTAGGGGATAGTATTATGATGATGTTTAGTTAATTTGTTGCCAAGTGGGACAGTCCCACTTGGCAATTTTTTACAATGTCGCTAAATTGACGAAAATGTCGTCAATGAAACAATGAAGCGAAATTCATCAAAATGACACCGAATCAATGAAAATTCAATATTTTGCACAATTAAGTACGATTTTCTAGATAATCTCTGTCGTTTTGTGAGAATTAAAAAATATTTTTTTTTAAATTTGTTTACAAACTGGACCAAGATGCTTTATTCATCAGGTCTACCTGTGAAGATAATTTTGTATATCGAGCCCAGAGATTCTTATACATTTAAAAAAAATAATTAAACATTTTAATTGAATATTTAGAGTAACAAAGTCATTTAGAATATTATAGGAATTTACACATAATTATGAATGTTACGTTTCTTTATATTATATTTTCCGTACGAAGATCGGGTATACTGCTAGTCTATATAAATAAAATTGAAACGCTTGTCTGTCTGTACGTTTGTCTCATCATTACTGGAGAACAACTGAACCAAATTTAATGAAATTCTGTGGGTAGCTTTGGAATAGCCCCACTTAAATTTAGTCTATGTTTCGAGTTTCTGGGACCAGGGGTTGTCTAGATATAAGCACAATTACACCTTCCACAGAAATAACATTATGCAGACGATATTTTTTCCGCTAATTTAATTGAAATTTATATCATGTCGCTTAGTTTACCTGTTAAGTTTAGTACTACTAATGTAGAACTTAGTTATTTTTTGGGTATTTTCATTATCTTCCGAAAATAACTTAAGTTCTACATTGGTAGTACTAAACGCACCATGGGTATCTGTTTAACTGAACATGCTGGCGATGTTAAAAATGGTAAACTGTCCACGGCGTCTAGCCCAGTTTGTTATTAACAATTTCATCTTATGTTTGATAACTTCTCTTTTAATTAGCTGCAATAATCCCAGTAAAATTTTACTGGGGTTTTTTAGAATCCATTTTCATGTATCTTTATTATGATTCTATTTGCAATTTTGATCCTGTTCAGATCCTTAGTTATGCTTGGCATCTCGTTCTTGACTCACTACGTGTTAAACTATTATATATTTTCTGAATATGTAGTAGATGCTTTATTTTATTTTTGACGAAATTTCTAATGGTTTCTATTTATGAACCTTTTCCTTTATTTTTGTATTTTATAATTATATTTTAATTGCCTCGTATTTAAAAATGTAAATTTTGTCTGGCAGTTATGGCCGGTATGCTCATGTTCGTCACTTATTTTCATTTTGCCATCCACATAGTAATGCCGGAAAATTCTATGGTTGTGTAAATTTAGTACGTCGTTAAAGGAGATTTTAATAAAATACTTTTAGTTATGGCCAATTTTTTGGTTGTCTTTATTTTTAAAGTATTGATTATTTTGACGTGTTTCCATAGAATTCTATTTAAATATTTGAATTAATGCTCCTAAAACATTTAAGAATCTCTATTCTTACTATACAAAATTGTCTTTCCAGGAAGATCTGACAAATAAAATATCCTGCTTGTAAACAAATGTAAATGTAAACAAATTGCACTTGTAAACAAATTTACTACTTGTAAACAAATTTACAAAAATTATGAAATTAAATCAATATATGCCAAAATAAAATCACTAAGGTTGTATGGGAAGATATGTCCATACTACTTGTAATTTTCGAATATTAGAAGATATATATACCTGTGTATCAGTAAAAGATTACCCGTCTACAATATATGAGTTTCAAATATATTTGCCAAAAAATAACAGATAACGTAATAAATTGAAAATATCAATAATGCCCCTAATTTTTAAACCCAAAGGTCGTAATTGATGCCAATATATGCTAAAAAGAAAGTGCTTAAATTGTATGGGAAGACACATTCTTACTACTTACATTCTCATAGATTAGAAAATATACCCTTGTCTTTAGAAGATTACCCGTACTATATAGCCATTCTTCAGACGGAATATATAATATAAAGAAGCATAAAATTCACAATCATGTGCAAATTCCTATACTATTCTAAATGACATTGTTATTTAAAACATTCTATTAAAATATTTATATTAATGCTTCTACAAAGAAGTTTAAGAATCTCTGTTCTGGCTATACAAAAATTATCTTCATAGACAGATCTGAAGAATAAAACAGCCTGGTTCCATTAATAAACGAATTTGCAAAGAATATGAAATTGAATATATGCCAAAATAAAAGCATTAAAATTGTATTGGACCCATGTATTAGTAAAAAATTACCCGTACTACAATATATGAATTTCAAAAATCCTTGCCAAAATACAACAGATGATGTGGTAAAGTGAAAATATCAATTATCTTTAAACTTGAGGACCATAATTGATTACAATATATGTCAAAATGAATGCACTAAAATTGTATGGGAAGGTATAACTATGCTACTTATATTTTAGAAGATATACTTGTATACTAATAGAAGATTACCCATATTACAATATATGAGTTTCAACTGTTTTTGCCAAAATAAAATAGATGATATAATAAATTGAAAATATCAATAATCCCAAATTAATTTTTAAACCTGAAGGCTATAATTGATATATTCCAGTCAAAAATGCAATTTCGATAAAATTTATTTCATATACATTTTTTTATTATTTAAATTAGAAAATATTTAATCAAAATCGTCTATTGCATAAACACATTGCATTTAAATCCATTGCTAAGTGGCATGATGTCATTTTGTTCAAATAAATTACGGGAAAAAATATCATCTGTATAATGCTATGTCTATGGAAGGTTTAACTGTGCACTTTTAATTACTATCTAGACAACCCTTGAATGAATGAATGAATGAAATAAAGGTGGGTGGCTCCAAAAGAGCCCAGCACATCGACCAGAGGTCTATTGTACTACCCCAAAAAGAAAACGAAGATCCCTAAGAAAAGAGACCAGTAGCCGATGTGAAAATAAGCAGGCACTTGACAGGAATGTCGTTCAGCTCCCAGGGTTCAATCACATGACGACCAATGTGTTCGAATCTGTGAGCAGAGTAGGCCTCACATTCACAAAGAATGTGAGCTGCAGTTTCTTCGCTGTAATTGCAGCCTCTGCATAGCGAATCCTTGGAGACACCCATGATATTAAGATGTCTCTTGAGGGTGCAGTGCCCAGTAAGGAGCCCAACAGCTCTCCTGATGCCAGTTCTACTGAGCCTGAAAAGTTTCTTTTGATGTGTACTAGGGCAATTGCAGTTGAGGATTTTCGCTTGCCTTTGTCCCTTAGTGTCACGCCAGTTCTTACATTGAAGCTTCCTGAAGATGTCATAGACAATTCTTCTGATAAGATCATTGGGAATACCCAAGGCCGGCTCAGGGCCCACAAAAAGAGTACTAGAGCCTTTCCTAGCAAGTTCGTCTGCCAATTCGTTGCCAGGAATGCCCGAATGACGAGGCACCCAGTACAGAATGACACTATTATTACTAGCAATTTTACAGAGAGCATTATAACATTCCCAGACAAGGGAAGACGTCACAGTAGACAACCCTTAGTCATAGAAACTCGAAACACAGACTAAATTTTAAGTGGGGCTATTCCAAGCCTACCCACAAAATTTCATCAAATTCAGTTCAGCCATTCTCCCGTGATGAGTACCAATGTGGTTTCAGAATAACCTACTGAAACATTTTCATAAAATTTCGGGTTTTGTTGTGCAAGACTATTTTAGTAATCAAAATCTAGTAACTTTTACATTAAAGAGAAATCAAATCACATAATTGAGAATAATCGCTGTGCTATTTACTTTAATATACCATCCATACATGTGAAAAATAGGTAAAAATTTGTGTTCCTCCACTTTTCTTCTAGCTCTCATGTTGGTCCTCAAGATAAAAATTTCTGGTTATGTCCATAAAGAAAATTTTTAATCATATTTATGTGTAATTTAAATTTCATGACTGAAAAACATTATTCAAAGAAACATGTAATATCTTGAAAATGGTTTATTTTAAAATTTGAGATATTCATTTTCTAGTGAAAAATTACTCAAATTGAGATTGTTTATTCAACACAATTGACTATTCTCATTTTTCAGAAATTCTTTTGATGGAGTAATCTAAATATTTGATCTTGATCAAAATTAATATGGTTTTTGTATTTACCAATTATAATAATTGTATTGAATTTTGTTCAAATTACTCCATTCAGGTTAGTGATATTCTGCTCATAGACTCACACAGATACATCACCTCAAAATCATTCAATTAAAGTTCAGGGATGCTCAAAACATGTAAACCTGCTAAAAATTCTGTACAGAATTACATGATTTCTAATATGTGCATAAGTAATCATTCAAACTGCTACAAAAAATAGCTAAAAATAAAATCTAATAAAAATACAGTATAAATTAGTAATAGAATCAACCAATTTTGGACATAAAAAGCATTACAAATGTTTGATTACCTTTGTTAAGAGTGGTTGTTCTGTCCTTATATCTTATAGGAGGGGTTTTTTTCCTCCAAAACTAGTTGATACCATTTCTAATTTGATTTATGCTGTATTTATAATGAAGATTCTACTTTCTTAAACATAATTACATTGCTTAATTTTTCCTCACTGTCTAATTCTTCAGAACATGTGGCTTACTCCATAAAAGTAAATTTAAACTTTTTGACACTATTTATATAATTTTATGCACATCAGACCTAATTTTATCAAAATCTACAATTAAAAATGGATTCCAAACAGCAATGAATATCCATGCCATAATCGGGGCTTTCTAACATAACCAAAATTAGTTCTACAAAAAGATATGGGCACAACGTGTCTGTATAACAATTTTTAAACTAATAAATACCACAACTTTTTAAAAATTGTAATGTCTGTTTATGTGTCTGTTTTACGTATACTATAGTTCATTTGCTAATAATGCACTGCACATAGAATAAAAATTAAATTCTTAATGTAACATATACAAATATACCAAAATAAATATTTTTTAAAGCAATATTGTATCAAAATACATTTTAATTTTATAAGTTAGATTCAGCCAATTTTTTCTCTAGCATTTGAAAAAATTTCAGGTACAACATGCTATTTTAAAACCAATAGAAAATTAATTATATATTTTATCCAAGTATACAGTAAAACATGCAGATACAAAGAAATTCTTCAAAATTAATCAAATTAAATCCCAAATGCTAACCAAGTTAAAGAGAATAAAACCAGTTGTTAAACAGTTAATAAAAATAAAAAACAAAGCTATAAATACGTTTCATTTTAATCTACATTTTATCTTCTTAATTGCATTATCATATGGTACAATCATTTTTCAATTATAAATATACAGGGTGTCCCAAAAAGATTGAGACACGTTTTAATTCTTTACCTGGTGGAGATAAGTGGGCAATATAAATTGCAAAAATGTTGAAAGTAAGGTAGGAAATAAGACTATGTTAATGAAATAGTCCCCCCATTAATTTTCAAAAAGTTACACTTTTTAAATTGTTATACGACCCCCTTAGACAAATTTGGTCAATCAGAAAATTTTTATTTTTAATGCAACAAGATCATTAAAACAACTGCATATCTGTATCTTTAAAATTGAGCGAGTTATATTTAATTGAAGATTGTGAATGGGGACCATATATCAAATTAGAAAATTTGTGACATATCACAAAAACGATAAAACTGGATGATAATACATAGGATACCCAACCGCGTAGTGAGTACCACTGCTTTATATGATATCTGTCTGTGTAATACTTTATTTAGATGCATTTGTGATAAAAATTTTGACACATATTAATGTATTTTTGATCTAAACATAATTTTCATCTTTAATTTATTTATGATCCCTATTTTCATTGATGAAACAGCCTTTCACATGGTACGGAAAAATGGCATAAGTCAGATTTTGTTTTTTATCATAATTCAGTTGATTTTAAAGATACAGATATACAGTCCTTTTAATGATCTTGTTTCAATAAAAAGAAAAATTTTCTGATTGACCAAATTTGTTCAAGGGGGAGGGGGGGGGGGGTCATATAAAACTTTAAAAATGTAACTTTTTGAAAATTAATAGAACTATGTCATTAACAGTTTTATTTCCTACCTTACTTTCAACATTTTTGCAATTTACATTGCCCACTTATCTCCAGCACGTAAAGAATTAAAGAGTGTTTCAATCTTTTTGGGACATCCTGTATGTATGTATGTATGTATGTATATATATATATATATATATATATATATATATATATATATCATATGGTACATCATGTTATATTAAGAGCAGATGTATACAATTCTATCACAATTCATTAACACCGTATTCAAACTACATAATGTGTTTAGAATTTTTCAGAGTGAATGATTTTTAAGTCACTAGCTGAATGAGTTTAGGCTGTATTGGAGGGACTGTGCATATGATCTAAGATAGGGTTCCCTTTCATAACATTTTCCCCTGGACACTCCCATTTTTCGATAAAATATTTCGGTGTCTCAAATATATTCCAAATGTTCAGCTTTTTAAATGTCCTACCTGAAAATTTGTGGGTAAAGGATTTAAACAGAAGATTTATATGTGTTTGCATGTGTGAAAAAATATTCTGAAAGCAAATTTAAAGTGTAGAGTGAACTGAAGGATCAAAGTGTTAGTGAAAAAAGGTGTGAAATGTTCACCCATTTTACAAAGCAGGATATAAATGCTGAGAACTTGAAATGCTTAGTTAGTTTTTGTTTATCACTGCTAGGATCCAATGTAGCTGTTGAATGTTTTTCTTCATTCATGAATAAGCTGTGGGCAGATGAGAAGAGACTTAAAATTGAAACCTTGAAAGTCTTAACCATTGTAAAGACCCATTTTAAAGATTTCTCTTGTGTCATGTCCAAATATCAGGAGGGGGGGGGGGGGGAATATGGACAGGTTTGACAAAAATTCTGATGACTTTGTCTATTGTGTATTTTTTAATGAAACATGTTTGTGATATCTAATTATTTTCTAAAGTGGAATTTGTGTTAATGAATGCATATATTTTTATACCAGTATCTTATTTAAGGTGTGATATATAATATATTTAAAAAAAAAACTAATTTTTTTTTCTTAATTTTTTTACAAAATGTCACAGTTTTTTTTTAAATTTAGAAATGTCCCAGTTTTTATAAAAAACATGCGAACCCTAATCTAAAAGTCTAGGTTTCTTAATTAAAAAAACTTTTAGAAAATGTAGTATCTTGAAGAGGCTCAAGTTGCCAAGATCAGTGTTTCTTTCAGGACTTTTTGGCTGGGGGGGGGGGGGGGATATGAAATTTTGGGGAGTGGCAAGTTTTCTATTTACCCTATATAAATATTTCTAAATGCTGCGTCACATAAATAGAAATTAGGTTAACATAAGATCTCCCCCCTACTCCGAAGGTATGCTTGAAAGAAACACTGGTCAAGACCCTGCCTCTCTCTGCCATTAAAACATGCAAATTTAAGGCCAACAGTTTATTAAAACAGATCACACAAAGTCATTATAAACTAAAATATATAATTTTTTGCCTAACATGCAGATCAACAATAACTCACAAAATCTTTAGTAAAATCAAAAGTTTTGTGTAAAGCAATTTATTCAAAAGTTTTATACTAATAGTTATTTATAAATGAGTCATTATAAACAACAATACAGAGCATATTTCAAAGTGCCTAAATCAGTTATTTAGATAAAACACTGTATCACACCAAATTTAAAGTTAGAAATGTGTATTGAGTTTTGATAAAAATTAATTATTCCTATACCTTAATATGATGACAAGATGCAATTTACAAATTATTTGCTAATTTTTATAAGCTTATTAATCAATTTTCTTACTCAATACTAATTACCCAACCTATACAGAAAAAAAAATTTGAGCACAAGCCTTGATTGGATATTTAGATTTTTTATGTTGTAACTACAATAATTGCACACATTACAAGGTTCTGTCTGACATGGTCTCTCTCATAAAGTATGCATCTAACCCAGTCTGAACCCAATCTCACCTCTATTGCTGATTACCTCCTGAATAGTAGTCACATGGTATTTATGAATTTAAATAAAATTTGAGTTAGAGAGGAACAATGTTTTTGAATCTCAGTCAAAAATTTGGAAATCTAAATACTAGCTAATTCTCCTTTCTTCCAAGAAGAACCACAGAAAAATTATCAGTGAATAAAATCAGCAAGTGATTTAAAATGTTTCACTCACTCAGCATATACACAGCTATATCATCAATATGAATTTTGGCTCAGACATTTGCAAAATTCCATTGTTGTAGTTTATTTCGTCCATGAGTACATTAAATAGACTTGGGCTGATCTGCAAATGGCAAATTTGATCTGCAAATCCCTGACCATTCCAGAATTGAGTAAAAATTCATTTTCCCTGCATTTTCATGATTTTCATAACCATTTAAAATTCCTACTTTTTTTATTTTTAGAGTTCACAGGTACCCTGGTATACGCAGATGTTTAAAACTCAAATAAAGATAACAGCCAAAGTTTCATTTCATTCAAAATGCATTTGATTAAAATATCCCTATTTTAATTTGTGAAAACAGTTCTTAACATCATAACGTCTCTGACGAAACAAATACTTGTGCAACTTCATCAAAATCATATATTCTTTTCAGAAATAGTTCTTTAACTTTTATTCCTGATATCATCTATAAGTAAAAAGAGAAATACATTATTAGAGAAAGACACTTATAAAAGTAACATGAAAATTGGAAATAAGAGTTTTTAGCAGAACCAATACTAAATAAATACAAAATAAAACAATTGATTGAAACATATAGAATTTTTTTTACCTCTAACTACCAGAGAAAATGCCTGTAATAAAAAACAATCATTACAGAGAAAAAAAAATTAATAGCTTGAGAATGGCATATCAGCATTATAAAGTTATTTTAAGTAATTTTTATGTAGAATTGAATAACAGCAAATTATTATCATATTTATTGATTTATAATGTTTCTTTTTGTCTGATTTAAAAATATTATAATACTTTTACTAATTCTTTAAACATTATTTCTAAAATTCATCATCTGAAGTTAATAAAATTTTAATTTAGAACTTTGAAATTTATGTAAATTAAGCTGCCCAATTTGGATGATATAATGCATAATATTTTTACAACTACAATCTATCAATTTTCTATATTATAAAGTCAAGAAAGAGAAATTATCATTATGGGTCATGCACATGAAATGATCCAGATCATGGAATCCTACCCTCTGGTGATTTAATGAAAATTGATCTCGATATGTACTTTATAGGCCTTTTAAACAATACAAAACTTTAGCTTACTTGCTGATGAAAGTTAAAAAATACAGGTTCTTTCATTTTCACTGTAACAATGAAATTTCATGTGTTTATAGTACTGGATATGGGGTTTACATAAGTAACAGAAAAGTTTCATTTATGACATGCTTTAAGTAATTTAAGTGAAGTAAAATGAAAAAAAAAATCATGATAAAAAAGAATTGTAACATAGTACTAAGACAAGGACCACTAAAATATAATTCTTTTTGTCAAGAAACCTTGATGATGTATGTAGACCAATAGTTAAAATATGAATCAGAATTATGATGGAACTATGCACATTAACTTGTGATTTTTTAGTTTATTTTTTAGTTTCAAATTATAGAATTTTCAGGAATAATAAATAATTCTTTTTGCATCTCCTGTAAGCTAGTTTTTATTTAAATCTAAACTTTTAAGTATAAACTGAGCCTATGTCTTGTTTTGAATGGGACAGTGCTGTTTTTAGGCTATCTCCCAGCCATTCTGTTGTTTTAGTAAATATGCTACTTTTATCCTGTTTTTATTAAAACTGTAAAATATACTTAAATATTTGTTAATCATAACCAAACATTAGGTTTGGATCAATGGCAATTCTTATAATAAGTAAATACCGAGAAAAATATGTTTGTGTTAGCAATACATGCACATCTTCCAATGCCATGGATTACCTACATATTTAGCTTTACTGTTCTGCTTGTCCTGCGCATGTGTGTATCAGTTTCAGCTGGTTACAACATACATATGTACTAATTTTTTAACTGCTATTTTTACATTATTAAAAGTTTTAAGCTGTAATTTTAAGAGAAAATGCACATTCCAATGACAATTTACAAATTGAATTCGAATTTATTAAATTGGACAGCCTTTGTATGAGATAAAACAAAAGTGGTTTATGAACATTATAATGTCCATTTTTCTGTTGCTCATGGAAGTAGAATCAATATCAACCACCATCTATGCAGCAAGAAATGCAAGGATGCTGAGAAAACTTTATAGAGTCTCTTAGAACATCAGCTCGTTTATGGTAAGAAGTGATAGTAAGTTGCTTATCAAAACCAATAAAGAAGATTTATAAACTGAAATTTTCTTCTGCATGTACAAAGTAAGAATCTTTACAACATTCATCACTATATACCTTGGATGAAATAATTATGAATTTGAATAAAACTAAAAGCCTTATTGTAAGTTCAGATGCATCAAATAAAAAAACATCAAACTGTTTCTGATTGTTGTGCAATACTTTCTACTAGACTGGTGTTCAAGTTAAAATTGTAGATTTTATGTCTTTACCTGCTGAAACATCCGATCTTCAAAGTGCTATGTTGAAGCAAGTACTTGATAAATTCACCTTACAAAACAAGATACTTGCTCTGTGTGTTGATAATACTAATATAAATATTGGTGGTTGCAATAGAGTTGATAAAAATAATGTTTGGTGAAAAGTTGAAAATGAACAAAATATTATTGGTGCATAAAATATTAATAATTGATGATGCAAAATATTAATAAAGCAAATCAAAGCAACTCTAAACCAATACCAAGAATTTTTTTTCAGTACAGAATAGACTGGAATTTTCCCCCAAAAATTAAAGATACATGCAAATGTCATAATAACAGCGATGCAATTACTAAAAAACATTTTCAAGCAGCATTTTAACATACTAGGTAGCAGGAAATTTTTAATTTATATCAGTTTGTAGAATACAATATATCAATATCGTAGCAGTTTGCAGCATGCAATTATTGGTTACAGTTTTTGGTTTTAACAAGTATTTTTTTTTATTGAAGCAGTTTGTAGCTGGATATATAATAAACATGTATATCTAAAGATTAAAAAGGTTTTTCAAGATTTAATTATATATATAACAGAATTTAGGTATAAAAATTTAAAAAAGGAAGTTAACCATTTATAGATTTTCTAAAAAGAGTGAGCAGTAATACCCCTCTCCCCCTCTCAAATCTGTAAATACTTATTCAGATATGAAATTTAAACAAATAAGAGAAACATATCTACACATTAACCACAATGGCCAACGGCTGTACCGTGCTGAAAACACCGGTTCTCGTTAGATCACCGAAGTCAAGCAGCATCGGGCGCGGTTAGTACTTGGGTGGGTGACCACCTGGGAACACCGTGTGCTGTTGGCACATTTCGGGCGCGGCAGCTCGGTGGTTTGCGTGCTGGTTCTGCACGCTGCCACAACTGCCGCCGTGTTCATGCGGAGTACGATCACGTTAAACATGTGGGTCCGTAAGTCCTTCCGAGAGGTTGGTGGTAGGGGAAGGAGGGTACGGTCCCTGTGGATGCCTCCCCCACTGAGTTCCGGTCTAAATTGGGTGGTACTTCCCGGCCATCCAAACAGTTACCTTACACCTTTCTGGTAGGTCGGACGGTCTGGGTCTCAACAACAACACATTAACCACATACGAATTCTTATTTTCCTTCTCTATAATTCAATCCTACTTGCACTGCTCATTTAAATATAGTTACATTTATTTTTGGATACAAACACTAACATTTTCTTATAATTTCATGAAATTAATAATTGTTCAATAAAAGAACTCTTGAGAACCCACGACAATTAAAAATTTGGGTTCATTTCTGGAAGAAAAAATACAAAAATGTTTGTATTTTTTATGGTTAAACATGCCAGATTTTCTTAAATTTTTATTATTCTAGGAACTTATTTAAACTAAATGAAACAAATGTTAATTAAATTATAAATAAAATTCTAAAGGCGTAACTTTAAACACAAATGCATCAAATTCAAATCTATGCTTTTGAAATGGTTGCATTTCTACATGCGCAAATTATTATTTTAATAACATTATTCAGAAAGTTTCATTAATAATACATTGGAAAAATAACTTTTTTGTATGCACCACATAATAATTATAAAAATTTTAGTTGATGCAAAGAGACTATAAAAATAGAAAACATTTTCACAATTAAATGAAATATAGTGAGAATAGCATATAAATGCAGCTTTTCTGCTGCAAAATAGCTCTTCATTTTATTAACACTTTACAACAAAGTTGAAAAGTGTTTATGGCTTTGTTCATTCTGTCTGTCTGTCTGTCTCTCTGTCCGTTAGCACGATAACTGCCGTAAAAATGACTTAATCAAAATAAAATTTTAGTATGCTGTTCAGACGGTCTGTAGGACCTATGGGAATATAAATGAATAATATCACCCAATTAGTTTTGGATTGAACCTGGGTTGAGAAAATGAAATACATTGAACCCTATGGGACCTAATTTTTCAAACATTTTTTAAGTGGATTTAAAATTCACAAACTGCTTCGAAAATTTTAGGTAATATTCAAATTATTCCATAAAATATATAAAAAAATTTCAGCAAAATATATTCAGTAGTTTTTTAAATAAAAATTAAAATAATAATTACCCCTCTTATATGAAGCGATCACGTGACCATGATATGAAAAGATCACGTGACCCACTTCAAAATAAAATATGGCATCCATCTTGTCTCAAAATCGTGATTTTTAAAGTTCTTTTTAATTCATATTGAGTGTTGTATTCATCCTAAAACCGCTTTATTTTTGCTGAAATTCTGCGCATCTACATACTGAAACAACGCAATTACAATATATTTGAGTTTAAATGATCATCCAAATTTGATTATTTCTACAACGAAGCCTATTTTTCACTTATGTAAAATGTAAACAGCAAAATATGTAGGATGAGTTGTATAAGAATTGCTGTATTTTCTTAATGCAAACGTATTTAGCTCATGGAGTCAGCATAGCTGATATGAATGAAATATTCATTGATTTTACAGAGAGAAGGACGATTTTTTTCGATGAAGTTTTAAGCATAGAGTTTAATTACTTGTAGCTGCATGGTCTTAAATAAAAGTTTTAAATAAAATAAATTATTTTAGTACTGTGATGAATGAAATGAATGGGAAAATGTTATGAACGAAATGCTGCTTTTATAGAGAGAGCCAGGCGTGTTATTTTTTCTATGACGTCATTTGAATAAATGTCAGTTGTTTTCGATGAAGTTTTCAAATATAATAAATTATTGTAGTATTACGATAATTTTAAAAATATTACCGAGGAATGTACCACATTTTAGAGATGTTTAAATCAGGCAATTTATATTTCAATGCCGTCATTTGAATGAAGTTCATTTTTTTCAATGAAGGTTTAAGCTTTCAAATATAATAAATTAATGTAGTATTGTGATAAGTTTTAAAATATTACCGAGGAATGTATTGCATTTTAGATATGTTTAAATAAAATTGCATTGAAGTTGGAAAGTGTTTCATAATCAATGCCTTAAGCATGATTGATCTTTCTTGTATTATTATAGATTATATCAGCGTTGCATGTTTCTACTGTATGTTTTAAAGGAGGCTTCAGTCTTATGAACCTAATAAAAATGAAATTCCGATCATTAATGGAAATTGAAATTCTAAATGACTTAATGATGATCAATATGAATTATCTGTCTGTGACAGATTTTAACATAAAACTGTGCACGAATAGTACTTTGCTTCAACAACCAAAAACCATGTACATGGTCAGTACAGTTAAAGTGCAATATAATTTCTTATGTACACAGTAAAACTGCTAATGTAAAAATAATGCATAAAAATTGAATATTTTTATATTATGTTAAATCAGAACTGCCAACCTCTCAGAGCCAAAAGTGTAACACGGCGCACGAGATAATGTATGTGTGGTATATTTCAGCTATGTAAATTCTTGATAATCAGGGTGTAGGGATTTTTCTCCCCTACATCAAAATTCTATTGAGAAACCAATTAAATTATTACAATCCACAGCAAACATTTTTATGTTGTTAATTTTTAAATTAAACATTTGAAATTTAAATAAAAATATTAATTTTTTAGTAAAATGCATCAATATAAAACAATGCCGTCATTTGAATGAAGTTCATTTTTTTCAATGAAGGTTTAAGTTTTCAAATATAATAAATCAATGTAGTATTATGATAAGTTTTAAAATATTACTTAGGAATGTATTGCATTTTAGAGATGTTTAAATAAAATTGCATTGAAGTTGGAAAGTGTTTCATAATCAATGCTTTAAGCATGATTGATCTTTCTTGTTAATAATACATTTGAAAAATAATTTTATTTTATACAACACATAATAATTATAAAAATTTTAATCAATGCAAATAGATTGCATAAGTAGAAAATATTTCACAAAATAAAATAACTGAGGATCATGTACAAATGCAGTTTTCTGCAAAACGCAAAACAGCCTTTCAAATTATTAATAATGTTTGAAAAATAGCTTTTTTGTGAACAGCATGTAATAATTATAAAAATTTTAGCAGATACAAACAGATTGCATAAGGGAAAATATTTTCACAATTCATCATCATATTTGGCACGACATCCCAGGATGAGCCATGGCCTTCCGCTGAAGATTCCTCCAGGACTGTCTATTTCTAGACCTGGTCTGCCAGTCTCTTGCTCCAATCACTCTAAAATCCGAATCAACCGAGTCATCTCAGCTTTGGTATTCCTCTTTTTCTATTAGTAAAGGGCCTTTCAGCAAATATCTTCTTTATTGGGTCCCTTTCATCCATTCTAGCAATATGAGAGGCCCAGTTCATTCGCTTAATTTAAAAATATTTAATAATATCAGGTTCCTTAAAATATCTATAGATAGGACTCCACCAAGGATGCCTCTGAGAATTCTACGCTCAAAACCAGCAACTCTACCCTCTCCATTTTTTGTTAAAGACCATGTTTCCAAATCATACATTAGGACCGGCCTAATGATAGTTTTATAGATAAGGAACTTTGTTTTTCTAGAGAGGAAACAAGACCTCAAAACAGGGCGAAGTCCAAAACATGCCTTGTTGGCCAGTGAAATACGATTTTGAACTTCAGGAATAATATTTTTTGCATTCAAACTCATGTGGGCCGAAGAAAGTTGGCCGTACCACCAGTTGGTGTTTTCTGTACTGGCATATATTTGGTTTTAGAAACATTTACAATCAATCCCTTTCGACTTGCAGCTACCTCCAAGGAGGAGAATGCTTCTCTTAAGGCCGGAAAACTCCTAGCTAATATGTTGATATCATCAGCGTAGGCTAGGAGCTGTACAAACCTGTGTATGTTTCCCCGTACATCAATTTTTGAATCTCGTACAGCCTTCTCCAGTGCGATGTTAAAGAGAATGCACGAGAGAGAGTCCCCCTGTTGTACACCATTATTGACACTTATGCTCTCGGAAAGGACGCCCAAAAATTTGATTTTACATTTGGTGTCATGCAATGCACACATCACAAGTCTAATCAGTTTAGCAGGAATAATTTTCACAATTAAATATGCATATTTCAGTATACCGAGAATTGCATATAAATGTAATCTTTTGTGATAGTGTTCCTATTTAGTCCTTCATTTCTATTATACTTTGTCTAAAAATTAGTTTTTATGCATATGACATGAAATAATTAGAAAAATTTTAGTGGATAGTAGATTTGTAAAAAGGTGGGAGAAAAATAATCATTGGTCTCTCTTCTGACACAGTGGGAATCACAGTTTGCAAGCACTGATTTAGCATTCGAGGGAAAATGAATTTTCAGATACAAGAATGAGAAAAATACAATCTCAAAATTTGTGACTTGACTTTTTTTTCAATTTCGTAACATTTTTTGGACATTCATGATTAAAGTTCTGACTTCATGATTTTCCTGACACTCTAAAATTATGTGTCAAGAAAATGACAATTTTGACCTACAATACAGAACATTTACAAGCACTTTTAATTTATAAAAATATAGCCAATGCACTTGTTCGCACAACATCCTGATAATTTCATGGTTCAAGATTATTTTTGAAATGAAATTAAGAGTTCTCCAGGCTTTCCTTTGTTTTCAGCAAAATTCTAAATAGTGCATACTGCTACTTCAATATAATTTTCATTAAAAATTAATTTGTAATGTAATTGATATTTATTGTGAGTACATAAAGATGGAAAACAATTAAAACTCATAATTTTTTATATGATTTTGAATGCAGACATATATTGCTTAAACTTTCCTAGATAAATATAAAAAAGCACATGAGAAAAAAAGAGCAACTACCTAAAAATAAGTAATCTCCTAAATATTAATAAAAACAATATTTTTCTATCTATTAAAAGAGAGCATAGAGATAAAAGATTTTATCTGGCAATGTCATACTGGCAGTTCTGCACATTACAATGATGCAATACTTGTAACTGTTCAACATTTTGAGACAGAAAACAATATAATAATTAGCAGAGATTTTGGGTGAAAATGAGCATAATTAATGATTCATAATTATGCAAAGATACATATGTCACAAATTATTCATACAAATATGGATCATTTTCCCACAAAATAATAAGAGGTGAACTTTAATTGCAAATAAAATAATAAATACAACCTGCAGATTAGCGATTTTTATGTTATGCCCATTCAGAAACATTTTGAATTGAAAAATAAATAAATAAATAAAAATTCAAAAATTGTCTATTGGACTTGTGTGATCAATATGTATTCTATTCCATGGAATTCCAGAAGCTTTCCATTGCAGTAGTATAACTTTTGGACTATTCCTAGCAAACATTTGACAAATAGAACAAACATGTACATATATTTGGTATATAGAACAAACACGAATCATTTGTTATATCATTTGGCCACCACCTAGCTTTTTTCACTACACTTCTAGCTTTTGTTTTAATTACACTCATTACTTGATGTACTGAATGCAGTAATTGTAATAATTATTCATGCCCCTACTCAGGTACAATCATTCTATGACCCCATAACAAACAATTTTGTAAATTCAATGATGTGATTACAAAAAACTCTTTTGGAGCAATTTTTGGAGTAGCAAATTTCTGAAATTCTAGTAGTTTGTAGCAGGCAATATTTTGAAAATGTAGCAGTTTGTAGCAAGAGATTTTTTGACATTGTAGCAGTTCGGTGCAAGGTATTTTTTTATTTCAACAGTTTGTCGTATATATAACAAGTAAATCCAAGACAATGAAGTTTTAAAAATCTAATTAACAGACTTTAAGTATAAACATTTAGAATTTTCAATTAACTTTTAATAAACTAAAATAGTATATAAATTACATTAATAAAAAATGCTTATTTTTTATTAAAAAAATCTATTTTCAATACATATTCTTTAATATAAAAAAACTGCAATAAATAATTTTAGTGGAGATCTGTAAAACATTTAAAATTGCAATAAGTAATTTTTGAAAAGATATAAAAAAAATAATTGAAAAAAATAATTTTACAGATCTAAATAAATTTTATTACATTAAATAATTAGAAAAAAATCTAAAAAATTAAAAAAAATTGCAATCACGGCTATTTTTCGCTACAATTACTGAAACTATTAAATCTCAATCAATTGAGCAATAAATAACCCCTTTTATGCATGATTGTGCTAAATTTTGTCCTATACTGCCATGTTAAGAAAATAAAAATTTCGAAGTTTTCGCTCAAATTAAAAAAAATTCTATTTAGTTCTAGATTTTTTGTTAACAAAGCTAAATATAAAGCTTCATGAAAATCCATTATTATTTGTAGCAGCTATCGTCTACACGGGAGATCAACCACAGATGAACATCACACCAAAAATAGTCAAATCATGTTCAGGAGGTCTTAAAGCATATGTTGACATCAAAATTTTGAAATTGAAATTTTTTGTGAAAACAATATTTTCTTAATGCTACGTATAAAAGTAAGAAAACTCGGACGTTTTATTAATTTTCTAGCATCTGTACATCGTTATATAATTAGTTCTGCTGAAAACTTTATTAGGAATAGTTAAATAAATGAAAAATAGAGCAGCAGATAAAATAAATAACATATCTTATAAAATAAAATACCACTCCTCAATGATTTTTCTAAAATAAGATGAGTCATTACGAATGCAGTTGATGATAACCCTTTTGAGAGGTCAGTGTGTTAATGACCTTGTTGCTCCATGCTTTGCAATAAACAAAAGTGCAAAATATGTGGCAAATTTCAAGCTCAAGTTGAAAGACGTTCTGCTGTAAAGAGGTGCTTCTTGATTACATCATTGGAAAATGCTAAACCAAAACAATCACTGCAAATGCTTTTGTCTTCCCACTCACTATGAGTCATACTGATAAAAAATCAAGTGATCTGAAACATTCCGTCAATTCCTACGTACACTTTTAAGTCATAAAACTTGGGATTGGCTTAAAAATTGGTTTTGGTTCTTTATAAGCTAGTTTTGTACTTTTTATTTATTTTTCAGTTCACCTAAGTTGAAAACTCTCTGATTTTTTCAGAATGTTGAATAAAAAAACGATTTTCTCTGACATTTTAGTCCACTTTTAAATTTCCGTTTCCCAGAGTGCACACAAACAAACCCTGAGCATGTTTGGCTCCCCTGTGTCTACCACACTCCAGGAAGGAATTGCTTCCCTCTTTCTTCCTACATATATCTTTCAAAATAGATAACCCATGGGGGGTTTGGATTTCTTTTTTCTGTTCAATACAACGGTCCCTATCATATTCACGCAACATGCAGTGATGTGATTAAAAAAACTCTTTTGGAGCAGCAAATTTCTGAAATTGTAGCAGTTTGTAGCAGGTAATATTTCGAAAGTGTAACAAATTGTAGCAGGCAGTTATTCAAAATTGTAGCAGTTTGTAGCAAGAAATTTTTTGACATTGTAGCAGTTCGGTGCAAGGCATTTTTTTTATTTCAACAGTTTGTCATATATATAACAAGTAAATCCAAGACAATGAAATTTTAAAAATCTAATTAACAGAATTTAAGTATAAACATTTAGAATTTTCAATTAACTTTTAATAAACTAAAATAGTATATAAATTGCATCAATAAAAAATGCTTATTTTTTATTAAAAAAAATCTATTTTCAATACATATTCTTTAATATAAAAAAACTGTAATAAATAATTTTAGTAAAGATCCTTTTAAAATTGCAATAAGTAATTTTTGAAAAGATATAAAAAAATAATTTTACCGATCTAAATAAATTTTATTACATTAAATAATTAGAAAAAAATCTAAAAAATTAAAAAAAAATTGCAATAAATATTTTAGAAACATATTTTAAAAAATTAAAATAAATAACTTAAGATTTAAAAATATTTTATTGCATTAAAATTTTTAAGAAAAGATCTAACAAAATGAAATAAATAATTTTAGGGAAAAAATATGTAGAAAAAATATATAAAATAAATAATTTTAGGAAAGATCTATAAAATTAAAAACTTACAATAAATAATTTTTAAAAAGATCTAAAATAACTTAAGGGAAAATCTAAAGAAATGCGAAACATTTAAAATATGCGCTATTTTTTTCTAAAACAATACTGGTCTTTCATATTGCGCTAAAAAATGAAGAAACGCAAGAAAAAAAAATAAAATCATAAAATTAAAAATAAATATAGTGCGATAAAAAATAAAATAAGAGAAACCCCCCATTAAATCGAAATGGAAATTTTATAAGTTAATCAAGCTAAAGCAAATAAATATTACACTTAAAACTTTATTAAAATATTAAAAAATTCAGTAAACTTCTGTTAATATGGCGTGAAATTCCATAAGTTTTCCCTATTATCGGTATCAAAATTCTAGGTACTGCATACTGCTATTTTAATGCCAATTTAAAAACATAACTTTAGATTTAATTGATACCATTAATACATGACAGTGTGGAAAGCCTAGGCAGCCCAACTCACCCGAGGGCATAAGCAACAAATACATGACAGTGTAAATAAAAAAACGTAGTGCCCTAGTCTGAACAAAACAACCCCACAGCTGATAAAAATTAGAACTGTCTGAAAAGAAAGAAGACTAATCCTCTGATTTTGCTGGTAGACTGCAATCTTCTGAGAAATTTCTGATTCAATCCTTTCTGTCCGTTCCGAGAATTACGGAGAATTACATTTTCCGGTATTTTCATGAAATGGCACAGTGTTGGTGCAAAATCAGTTAAAATTTGCTTTTTGTATCACAATGGCGCAGCCTACTTTGAATGGCACAGTAATCACATCACTGCAAATGTATAACTTCATATTTCCTTTGCAAATAGGATTCAAACTCTTGGGATACACTTTTATTTAGTCAACCATGTAAAACCTACTATAATATTTTTGTAACTAGATTTATCTTAGTCCACTTTGCAGCTGTTTCAGTTGTAACAGGTCAATCATCATACACAGCAATAAACATCACTTTCGGTGGATCAGGGATTTTTTTTTTTGTCATTTCCTTTAAAAGTAATCTACTTAAAGCATTTGTTATTTTGATTACTTTTACCTTCTCTGAATTCTGATAACAACGATTATCTTAATATTCTAGAGAATAATATATCTAGGATTATTTCACGATTAGTCATAATTATAAATGATTTTCAGCTAAATACTGGAACATCAAAAACAATTGACAATGCCTATTTATCCATCTGTGCATAATTATACTCAGTCTTATTCATTGTTCATCATCCAGTACCATATTCAGATGCAACACAATTAAGAATTACATTTTTGTTTATATTAAACAATTTCAATACGATATCGATAACAATTTTTTAGCTTTAACAAATGATTTTTCATAAATAATTAACCAATTCTACTAAACATTATTATCTAACAACCTGTGCAAAGGTTATACATTAGCAATACTAAGTAAATAACTTCTATAATAAGTTAACATATCCAAAAATGAGCCGAGTCGTTTAACATTGCTCGGTGAAGGAGCATTAAAAAAAACTTCAACCTTTTTGGTAATAGATAAGTCCTTCATTACTAATTTTATTTCCTAAATAGTTTACTTCTGATAACATAAATTTAAATTTATCCTTATATAATCTAATTCCACAATCTGAAAAATATTTAAGAATTTCTTCAATTCGAAAAATCTGCTTTACTTGTTGCAACCACATCATCTAAGAACACCTGTTTGATTTACTGTTTTCACAATATTTTCCATTTTTCTCTGAAAAATACTAAAAGGAGTTTTATTCTGAATAGTAAACAACATACATGGTACAGGCATCTGTATGCATTTATCATTATAATCTGACTTACTTGATCATCCACTAGATGCTGTATGTAAGCATCTTTAAAATCTAATATTGTAAAATTTTTCATTTGTTAATTTAGCAAACAATTCTTCCATTTTCAGAAGTGAACAATTACCAGTCTGTCAGATTCAAACAGAACTTTTAACTACTACTGTCATGGGGGTCCAGTCAGAATGTGTAACAGGTTCTATAATATCTTGTTCAGTTAATCTATCAAGCTCTTCATCCCCAGCCTTCTTAATAGTTAAAGGAACAGGTTGAGTCTTAAGAAAAATTGGTTTAACTTCTTGCTTTAGTATGATTTTAATGAGAAGCCTTTTAAAAGTACCAATCCAATCTTGAAAAACATCAGAATATTTTCACTAATCCAATGATCTTTAGATACATAATTAATTTTGTTTACAGAAGGTCAAAATAATTTAAATTTACCTAACCAAATTTTACTTAAACTGGGACCATTTTGTTAATTACTAACAATGGAAAATAAAAAATTTCATTTTCAATGATTACATTTACAGTTAACGTTTCTAAAACATTAGTGGGCTTTGCCTGCAAGCTGTCACTAAATATATAGCAACCAGTTTTTAGCAAGTTCTGCACCCACACCGTGGATGCAAAAGCCTCTGACCCCTCTGACAACCACTTCCATTATGCTTGCTTATCCTTGTATGCTATCTTATCCTTGCATTGGCTCAAAAGGCACAAAGCAGCAAAATTAGGTCCAAATTTAGCATGAGCAGGTCAAGTGGGTCCATTGCAGACTTGAAAATACAAGGTGAAAATCAAAATTGGAGCAAGCGTTGCTCTTCAGTATGTGAGCAAAAAGTGCCTCTCCATACATTAAATGATGCTATTTATCACGCATCCTAATTCCCAGTAAATGGTGTCACATGACTTCCAATCTCTGTTGATGAGTAAGAAAAAATTCAAGCAAAAAGACACAGTGACTTTCCAGATACAAGTTATCAAATGACGAATTTAATTGTAAAAAAATAACAAATAAAGTTACAACAAAAGGAAGTTTTATAGAGCTAAGACATGACACTCCACGGTGACAAAACTTAAAGACCATACTTGGAACAATTATTCCTTGATATAATTTTAATTCTGAGCATTAAGAAAGCTAATCAAAGTTATGAAATAGTTAATTGAATTTAAAAAAACCAAACAAATAAAGTTACAATGAAGAGAATAGAAGTTCTATAGAGACAAGACTTGTGACTTTACAATGACAAATGTTAAAGACAGTGCCTGGAAAATATATTATTTTACTTTTAGTTTTGAGCAATATGTAGAAAAGTGTAAAATACGAAGTTTTTACCAGAACACTGATCTTTCTGGGAATGCTTATGACAATGTTAGAATCTTATATTTAAAATTTCTATCTGTAAAATTTGAGATTTTTTATTGCCAGTATCCCAAGTGACAGCTGGTTTAACTCCAACATGAATCGTGACATTAACATGAATCAATAAATCATTCTTTGTTCTGAATAGATTTTTTTTATGTGTTTTGAGATTTTAAAAATTTGTATAACAAAAACTATCAACTTTATAAAAAATACAGCTTTCTAGAGGCACTTCAAAATTTATATGAATATCATTAAATAAAAATAAAAGGTTCTAACTTTAGTTTTAAATGAGAGGATAGATTTTCCACACATTCTTCTTTTTAACCCCCCCCCCCCTCCAAATGAGGTTTTTACAAATATTTAAAAATCTATCAAATTTTTTGAATTACCAAAAATCTTGGGTCTCTCTTTGGTTCGATGTCCACGTTTAAAAAAAAAACAGTGTACTTCTAGGACAAGTATGGGCTTTGCAATTCCATTTACATACATGATCAGATTTTAATATTATAGATTCAAACTCTCTTTAGTATATGTACATAATTTTACATTTTAATCATTAACTATAGCTGGTTTAAATTTGAAAATTGCATCCTGAGTTGATTTACTCATAATCAAATGTTCAGCACCCAAGCCCATTTCCATGCATAAATATTTTCCACTAATTCCTACATTTTTTCTCCATATCTCATCTTTGTTGTTTTTTGAAATATAATTCAGATAATATTCCTCTTCAGCATCTAGCATTAACTGAGCTGGATTACACCAGTTTGGTATTGAACTAAATCATCCACTTTTATTGTTCTTTTTCAAATGCTTCTTCGCTAACTGTTCTTTTGTTACTCAGGCATAAGTCATTTCCCCTAAACACAGTTCTTTGGCATATGGCCTTCTTCACCACAATGTATGCATTCTTTTAAAATTTGAAGGGAAGTTAATTTAGGCACTATTATCATTTTTTCACATTTTCTTCACCTCTGGTTTGATGAGTCGCATGTAGTATAATACATTTTTGTAATCACACATAACTCCAAATTAGAAAAATTGCACACTGCAGTTTCCACCAAAATTGCAATTTACAAGGCTTTCTCTAGTGCTAATGCATTTTTTGCAAGTAATATTCTCAAGTATTAATGCATTTTCTGCAAGTATTCTTCTCAAGTGTTCATGCATTTTCTGCAAGTAATCTTATTTGTATTTTTACATTCTATATTTCACACATGAAATGATCATGAATCACTGTATCCAATATTGCACTGAAATTGCAGTATTCTATAATTAATCTGAGCTTGGACACAAATGTAGAAACACTTTCCTTGTATGTGTATGAAAATGAAATCTCTCAATAATTTCTGAAAGAACCAGGTGATAATGTTTTGAAGTAAGTCTACAATTCCTTCATACAACTTTGTCAAAGATGATACAGGTGCAATTAATATTTGCAAAAATTTGTACAGCACTGGTCACTTTCCACTCAATACAATGGATTTTCTTTGAGTAGCATCTGGTATGTTGTTGCGGTCACATAAAATTCAAAACATTCAACATTCACAGTACTGCGGCCAAGATCTCATATTGGAATCAAAAGCATATATTTTCCCATAAGTAGTCATTGTATAATCAAAAGTATTACATAGATGTAACTTTAAAAATTAAAATTTTCAAATCATATTTTGCTTTGTATTGTTGTAGTAGATTATAATGTGGTGTCCCATAAGTAAAGGGTAGGCATCTAAGGTTTTCAAAACACAAGATACTTATTTAAACACATATTAAAGAAAAATCCAACATCGCCGCCCAAGCCCTCAGTCATCTGAGTCAGTATCAAGCTGATACCTGTATTCTGGCACTCAACATGTAAATCCTAACAGTGTCATCTGTTGAGAGCTACACTCAACTTTATTTGTGATATATAATACTATGTACTGAAAAATATTATATAAATATTATATACCTGCAGTCCTGGTCGAACAGGAATAGCTTCTAAAGGAATTACAACAAAAGAATTTTTTTCTAGTTTATTGAGCTTTTGTCCAGAGACTCCCTGCCACAATATTCCATTTGAAAATGAATTATGTAGTGTTAAAATTAAATCCAAAGCTCTTTCACTGAAAACGGAGAAAATATAAAAATTAAATCAAATTTCTTAGATACATGCAAAAGTACAATAACATCATGTAAGTAAAGTGACAATATCATATTTATTATCATTTTCTAATTGAAATACTTAGTTCTTTATCAAACTATTGTGTATATATGTAACTGAAAAAGGGATATCTTTAATACAACACATTCTAGTCATCTGAACAACATTATTTAACTTGCATTTAATTCAACATGAAAGAAGGTATGAATATGGTGCACTGAAAAAAATTGACACATATTGAAACCACAAATTAAAATTAATTGACTGCAATTTGTCCATGTTTAAGGTAGTACCCACATGCCAATGATAGGTGTACATATTATTTACATAGTAGAAAAAATTACAGAACGATATAAGATAAATATCACAGTTTCTGATAGCATGTGAAGTTGCACATTTTGCAGAAAAAATTTAAACTACAAAGGAAAATAAAAACTATACTACATGAAATTCCCCATTATCTAATTTCTACTTTAATTGTTTAAAAATTAGACAATTAAAACTAGATTTTAATTGGTTAAAACTATATTTTTAAGAAGTTTTAATCAATAAAACTATGTGTGTATTTGTCCTTAAACTATGTATGTTCATAATTAGACTTTATATTATGATAAATTTAAAAATTGAATAAAATATGGTTTGGCAGTTTTCTGGCAAAAAACTGTATTACAGTCATCTGAAACTCTCCTAAGATCTATGGTTTTGATTTGGCACTGTGCAACTTCTTATTCTAGGTTGAAGATCTGACTAAAAGGAAGGAGATTTACTGATAATATCTTTGTTCAAGTAAAAGCGATATGAGTGCTAAACAGCATAGTGAAACAAAACTTAGAAAATTGTTTTTGATCATAGGGAAAAGTACCATCTTCTAAATGAGTGTGTTTTGAAGGGGATCAAAAAGAAAAGACAACAAGTTTACTTTATAAACTTTTCGAAATTCTGAGAACTTTTAGGTAACCTGTCATATTAGATTATACTGATTAAGACAAAGTACAATTTTTGTATCATCTCAAATTAGAAGGATGAAAATATAAAAAAATCAAATTTCTACAAATGAATAAAGAACTTAGTAGTTATAAAGTATATCATTATCATCAATGGCTCGACAGACCACTGTGGGCTCTGGCCTTCCACACAAAATCTTTCCAAGCAGTCCCCCCTTGGCACAATGCTTCTCCAATTTTAAATTTTTAACACCTCAAACGTCCTTGTCCACACAATTGAGCTATGCTATAAACTTCATAAAATGAAAAATATTTGAAGATAAAAATAATGAAAGATTTTTAAGATAAAAATGTCCAATAATAAAAATTACTGAAATGTCACAATGATAGAAAAATTCAGTTATGAAAGAGTGTTTGAAAATAATTTGCTTAAGCAAACTCTAAGTTAACTGTAAGTACACTGTAATGTAAAATAGCATCTGTGCAGTAACTGTATAAGGTATCCAAGATAAAGAGAATGACATGGATGGATAAGGGTGTGTGGAAGCATGTATATATAAAATGGATGATTATTGTCACATGGTATTTTTTTTATATAATCTTAGGTGTCTTAATTTGTGTTGCTAAGCATGGCTCTTTTCATGTGGTCTGAATAAATGCTATTAAAAAAACGCTACAAAGGGCTATGGGCCTAGTCTCTACTTTAAAATAAAAGTGCATAGTAAATACTGTGTAAAAGAAAGTGGAGCAAGCAATTTATAGATTTGATGGCAGAAACTTCATTAGTTGGAAGTATCGTATTAAAAGTATACTAGAGGGAAAAGGATAATACTTATATCTAACCAATAATCTGCCAGTAAAGAACCTGAATACTGATTGGAAGAAATATTTTTCTCAAACAAGAAGGATTATTACATGCATGTTAAGTGATATGCAGGTATCTTTGATTCTTACTTGTAATACTGCCAAGAAAATTTAGATGTCCTTAAGCAACAGGTATGAAGGTGACCTGAAAAGAAGAAGAATCGAAACTAGAACCAATGTGTGGTCATTACAGATGGAAAGGTGTGAAACCTGAACAACTATTTGTTGAGAACTGAGATATTGCAGATCAAGGGACTTCTACTATACTGTAATTTAATCACAATGCAATTTAATAACTTCTAGGAAGTTACTATTTCTGATGATCATCGAATTTTTAAATTGCATGAGGAAAGATCTAACGAAGCTGAAAAGACAAGCTTGTCAGTTTTTAAAGTACAAAATAGTAGAAGATATAAAAGCCTGAAAATAAATGAATGAATCAAAGAAATTCAAACAAACATATAGTCAAGTATGTTGTCCACCTACTTTTGCTCTTTGTATAAATTTTCATGAAGCAGCAATGATGCATTTTCAATGCAGCATGAAGTGCTTCAGAGCAGGTACAAAACTCACTTTTGGAGCAGCTAGAAATACTTTGAAGCAGTTATAAAACTCATTTTTGGAGCAGTATGAAATGTTTCGGAGTAGCAAATGTACAAACTTTGGAGCAGTAAATTGAAATTATGTCTATATTCCTACCTTATATCTGTGAAAATGTGTTTTTAAAAAATTTAACTGGTCTGCATACATTCAAGTACATTAGCAAAATATGAGTCAAGAAAATGAACATTTATAAACACATTCAATTTAAAAATAGTCAATGTATTTGTTCAACCTACTGCTTATATTTCAAAGTGAAATTCCCATAGTTTTCCAGATTTACCCTGTTGTCTTCAGCAAAATTCAAGATAGTGCACAATGCTATTTTAACAAAGTTTTTGCAAAAAATCAATTTTTGAATTAATTGATACTTATAAGTACATGAAGGTAGAAAACAATGAAAAATTCCTCTAAATGTTTTATATAATTTTGAATGTATACATATACAGCTTCAACTTTTAAATGAAAATTTTCTAGAGTTTTAAATTCAGCTATTAAAATTGTTTCGAAACTTGGCACTGTGCATTTTCTGATTATGCAATTTTACAAAAATTAAAATTTATGTTGTATTTTATTTATGTACCAAATACGATTAAAAACTTTCTAAGATAAAGCCTCTTAATTAATATCTTGAATAAAAATATTTTTAATTATAATGTCTAAGTTTGCTTTTCTAAAATGTACATTTGAGATAAAATATAAGTTCAGAAGAAGTTTTTCCCAAGTTAAAAAAGTAAGTGCAAGTGTAATTTGCTAAGATAATTACGTCTTTTCCATTTCTAAAAATGTATAAAATAGAATATATTTTTAATAAATATATCAATTAGTTGAAACTTGTTTCGATTCATTGACGCATACTTTTATATCTGCTACTCTTAGAAGGGGTAAAAAAACAGGTTTTAATGAGATTTTTTAAGGTAGGAAAAGTTGAAAAGAGAAAATTTTCTTCATGACTGTGATTATCAAAGTACAATTTATTTTTCTGTGCAAGAATATATGAATGTGTAAGATATATTAATTGCTTATCAATTTATTACTACTATTTTATTTGGTGTTTATAGAATTATTCAATAAATACATATTTTACAATAACCATTAACATAATAAAACAAATTTACAACTTTAAAATCTGAAATTTTGCAGATCTGAGAAAAATGCCTTTAGATTTACAGCACAGCAAGGGAATGTTTCATAGCTGAAGAGTAAACTTTTATACTATTTGAAAAATAGCATGAAATATTTTTTAATGCCCAAGAATAAAAACTGAATTGCACAATCGTACTATTTATGCAAAAATAATTTTAAAATTAACCTTTGGAATTAACCAAAATATGAAAATAAATTAGTTTAGTCAAGCTCGTGTACAATAATACGAGGATGGACATGGATGGAAAAAGGTAATTGTGTACTCTCGGCAATGCCCGAGAATAAATTCTGAATTGCACAATTGTAACTTTCATATGAAAATAATTAAAAAGTTAACCTTCAGAATTAACCAAAATGTGAAAATAAGTTAGTTTAGGCAAGCTGATATGCAATAATATGAGGATGGACATGGATGGAAAAAGGTAATTGTATAATCTCAGCAATGCCAGAGAATAAAAACTGAATAGCGCAATTATACTATTTATGCAAAATAATTCAAAAACTAACCTTTACAATTAACCAAAATATGAAAATATGCTACTTCAGCCAAGCTAATGTGCACTAATAAGAGGATGGATATGGATAGAAAAAGATAATTGTGTATTCTCAGCAATGCCCAAGGATAAAAACTGAATTGAGCAATCCTATAATTTAAAAAAAAAATTAATTTGTCTATTTTAACTCGTACTATAAAAATTAAATAGTTTATGGTGGCACTCTTTCAGATCAAGCAATTAGCATAAATGCAATTTGCATAAATACTTTCTTTCTTGATCCCACAGAGACTCTTTGATATTTACATGTGACACATGTGCATCACCTCCGCTCAAGCACATAAAAGTCAGCACTGAACATTTTCAGTATTTATTCCTTCATCATTTGCATTTCGAATGACTACGATGTAAGTGCATTATAATATAGCTCTTTTAACTATGCTCTTGTAAATAAAGTTATATTTTATGATTGTTTTTGTGATGAATACACTACAACATCACACCTTCATCATATGAGTGGTGATCTGGTGATGCGAGATGCTTCAATTTAAGCCGGAGACGTGAGATGCTTCAATTTACGCCAGAGACATAAGATGCTTCAATTAATACCAGAAACGTGACTACTTCAAATTACGTGAGTATTTGCTTCAATTTACTTATACAATTATGTCTACAACTGAGACGCCTGAAACTCTTTTGACTACAGTCAACGATGCAAAAAATACTTCAGTTCAAAATGAAGATTTTAGTTCTGCTGAACTTTCAAAAGTGGCTTTTAAGGCACCTTCGTTCTGAAAAACAAGCCCAGATTTATAGTTTTTGCACCTGGACTCACAGTTCCTAATTTCTGGAATCGTTAATGAAAAAACTAAATTTCATTGCATAATTGCAGCACTAGATGGTGATATTTTGACTTATGTCACAGATCTGATTTGCATACCTCCAGAAAATGAACCATATTCAGTATTGAAAAAAGGATCATTTTGCACTTTTCAGATTTGGAAGTTACAGAACTTCACGCCCATTTGCAAGATTTGCAGTTAGGGGATAGAAAACCAAGTCATTTACTTTGCGAAATGCAAGATTTTGCCTGAACAAGAATAGACGAAGAAGTACTTCGCACGCTGTTCTTTCAATGATTACCTGTACATATACAACAAATTTTATCAATAAGCTCAGAATCGCTGGAAAAAATTTCTGAAATGGCAGATAAAATCTGCAATGTTTCAACATCATTTTCAGTATCGGAAGTAGCAGAGAATAGGCATATTTCACGCTTAGAAGCTCAAGTTGCAAATCTGACAAAAACCGTAGAACAACTTTCAAAAAATGTTTCAAACTAATGGCTGATCTAGAATACAAACTCGATCAAGATGTCAATCACGATCAATATATTGATCTCAATCCAGAAAAGACAATATTTGTTGGTATCACACAAAATTTTAAGGAAAAACTCGTAAATGTATAAATTTCCGATGGAAAACTAGGTGGTTCTATCATTTCTGCAATGATGAATAGAAGCCTGGAAAATAACCGCTTATTTTTATATGACCAGCTACCTCATATAAAATTTCTCATTGACAGTGGAGCCATGATTTTAATTTTTCCAAGTAAAGGACATACTGCCACAACAAAAAGAGTTCCCTTTATATGAAGCAAATGGAACCAAGATAAAAACATTTGGAACAAAACAATTAGTTGTAAAATTTGGATTTCATCAAAAATTTAATTGGGATTTTGTAATTGCCAAGGTTTCTTGAGTAATTTTAGGAGCTGATTTCCTAGCAAAATTCAGGCTATTAATTGACATGAAAAATCAGAGATTATTTGGCAGTTGTGCTAAAATCAGTATCAAAGGAAGTACAACACAGATACCCTCACTAGGACTTATAACAATGAGTAAAGGTTCACCCTATACTTGGTTGCTAAGTGAATTTCCAAATTTGACACAAACCAATTCCTTGCAATCTGTAAAGCATAGTACAACTCACTGTATTCAAACTTGAGGACCTCCAGTTTACACGAAAACAAGACGATTAGCTCCAAATAAGCTAAAAGCTGTTAAGAAAGAATTCAAATTTCTACAATGACAAGGTATTTGTAGAAGATTTAAAAGTCTACGAGCAAGCCCCATTCACGTTGTGTCAAAAAAAGACGTTGTATTTCGAGTATACAGAGATTACAAAAAGATAAATTCCCTAACAATTCCAGACCAATATCCCATAGCTCATATACACGATTTTGTACAGAACCTTGAAGATAAAAAGGTAGTTTCAACTCTAGATTTGGTACGGGCATAGTACCAAATTCCAATGGAACAAGATTATGTTCTGAAAACAGCAGTGATAACGCCGTTCGGACTGTTTGAATTTCTGTTTATGCCCTTTAGGTTATGTAATGCTGCTCAAACCTTTCTGAGATTTATGCACAAAGTATTGCATGATCTAGATTTCTGTTTCATATATATCGACAATTGTTGAATCACACCAGAAAATGAAGAAAAACACCAAGAACAGTTATGCATAGTATTTGAGAGTTTTCACAATACAGAGAGGTTGTAAATACTTCCAAATGAATTTTTGGTCAATCTGAAGTAAAGTTTTTAAGACATATGGTTACTGCAGAAGACATTTCTCCTTTACCAGACAGAGTATCTACAATTCAAAATTTTCCACTATCAAAAACTGTACAAGATTTACAATAATTTTTAACGATCTTAAACTTCTATAGTAGGTTTTTACCACAAGTAGCTAGAACACAAGCAGTTCATTATGATTTGATACCTGGAAACAAAAAGCATGACAGTTCACAAATACAGTGGACAAAAGACACAGAAATTGTTTTTCAAGCATGTAAAAAGTTATTTTCAAATGCATCCTTATTGGCTTATTCTGCAGAAAATGGTCAATTTTCACTATCAGTAGATACATCATTAGTGACGATTGAATCAGCATTACAACAAAAGCAAAATGGAAAATTATGCCCATTAGCATTTTCTTCATGCAAGCTAAATGCCGCAGAACGTAAGTAAAGCACTTACGATCGAGAACTTCTCGCAGCATATTCTGCTGTAAAGCATTTTCAGTATATGCTGAAAGGACGTAATTTTATATGATACACCGATCACAAACCTCTTACATTTGCATTTCAACAAAAACAGAAAGAATGACTCCACGTCAATTAAGACATCTGGAATTCATAAGTCAATTTACAACTCACATCCAATACATTCCTGGTTCAACTAATGTAGTAGCAGATGCACTTTCTCCCATCGAAGAGATTAATACACCAAATGTGCTTGATTATGAAGCTATTGCAAAAGCACAAATAGAAGACGAATTAAAAGATCTCAAAATCTCATATCCTACGTTATGTTTTAAGGTATTGCTGTTGATTCATCATTAGCTATACTGCAGTGTGACACCTCAACAGGTGAAATTCGACCGTACATACCACAGAGTTTTCGAAAACAAGTGTTTAACAGTATCCACGATCTCACTCATCCAGGAGTTCAAGGAACCATGAACATGGTATGGAAATGATTCAATTGGCCATATTAAACTAAATATCTTACAAAAAGCTAAACATAAGACTAAACTAAATATCTTACAAAAAGCTAAACATAAGACTAAACTAAATATCTTACAAAAAGCTTTGTTTTATGTTATTCTGCAATTGACAATCTGAGGGTTGTTTTTGACTATAAGCAAAGTAGCAAATGCAGGGGGCCCATATTCCCTGAAGTGGGGAGGGGGGGGGTCGTTAGAATTTATTTTTAGCTAAGGGCTTTGGAAAAGGCTAAGGAAGCCCAATTTTTACTTTAAAGTTTCAAACAGTTAAGTGGCTTTCTCAAGCAAATATTTACTCAGTGAGAATCATTTTTTAAATTCTTAATAAGATGGTCATGAAATAAGTTCTTAGTTTTTAACACAGGCACATTGACTCCAAACTTTGGTTGACATTTTTGATGACTAAAATGCATGGACAATTAAGTTACATTCCAAAATATTTATGCAACTTGAAAGTAAAAAATATAAAAACAAGAGGGTTGAAATTATGGCACAAAACAATGAAATTATACTAAAAATGTACCTGGAATTGCTCAGGATCTGAAGCAGTGAGTAATTGAATTCAATAAATTTTGTGTGTGGGCATGCAATATGACATCTATGCTCTAATATGACTCCATATTACATTCTAAGAGTTTTTGGCCCTCTGTGCAAGTCCTATATGTCCTTAAATAAGCTCTTTTAATATGCCCTAAATCTATCCCTTGCAAAACTTGCTTAAAATTAACACTATTTTTAATAAATGAAAATACTTGCAATATTAAAAACAGAAAGAAATGTTCCTTTAGCCAGATAAGTAAAATTAAAGTACTTTGAAGATTTTCACCCAAATGAGATATATTGGAGTGCAGTACTAATAATGATAAAATAATGGCACATTAAATAAAAATATCTAAATAATATCTATAAAATACCGGAAGTTAAAATTTTGCATTTTATCATCTGTTCTTGTGCTATTGTCTGTAATTAAAGTTGCTCTGAGTTCATCAAAACAGAAAATAAAAATCCTTTATAAAACATTATTTCTATCAGATTTCTGAGATTTTTCAGTGTGATACTTGTAATGATAAAAAGATGGCATGTTTAAAAAAATCTAAACAATATCGCTAAAATTCAAAAAGTTAGCATGTTAGATTTCAAAAGTCCCTGACTCTAGTATACCAAAAATCTGAGACAGTTACTGATAATTGTTTCATAATGGAAACAGAATAATCTGCTGAAAAAATGGATTTTAAAATTGTAAACTTTTGACCAAATTTTGACTTTATAATTTTTATAGTAATTTCAATTTTAAATAATCTTGACAAGATACATCATCCCAGGAGTTTAGCTACCCTTGTGATGAATTTCTTGACTGTTGGTAGCTTTAATTTTTCAAGACGTGCGACAGACTTTGTATCAGAGTCTGCATTTCTTGTGTGTTCTGATAAAAAAGGCTGCTTCTTGCCCTCAAAACCAGTCAATACTAGTATTTTGTGTTGTATGTTGCTCTTAACAAAGTTATTTTAGTTTTATTACATTATCAGTAGTTTGAGCTGTGTGTAAAATTCAAAACTAGTTTTAGTTTTAGGAACATGCAATAGATGGCACTACCAATTAAAATTGTCCACTGTATTGGATAGGGATGAATTTTGAGTAAAATTCATAACATTTAAACTAATTTGAATTAAAAAAAATCTCAATGAGGTGCTCTTTTTTGAAAGTCAAGGTACCTCTATATCAAATTTCATGACTGTCGGTCACTTAGTTTTTTTGCTATGCAATGGACAAACAGATAGACATCTTCCTTTATTATTATAGAAGATTGATTAAAACCGCCAAACTTAAGATAAAATATTGAAAACATCATAGTTGATAGACACTGAAAACAAGAATATGAAAAATTAAGAAATGCAGATACATAATTATCCTATATGGAAATCTTACCATGCATTGGTAACCCTTAGAGTGACAGGAAAAGACTTTTCTAAAGTGACTATACTAGGAATTTCTTCAACAGACATTCTAATTTCTCCATATCCTGGAGCCTAAATAAAACATGTTAGAAATAAAATTAGTTATCTCATAAATACAAATTAAATAATGCCACAATAATTCAACAACATCATAATAAAATGAATACTTAATAGCAAATTTTTCTTAGATATTTGTTATGGAAATACAAGCAGTTTAAGTGATGCTACATATTTATTTATTTACATGATCAAGTCAAATAAGTAATAATATACCATTCTCTCCAATTGTGATGTTTGTAAACGCCCTCTCTCTCCCATACTGGTACGCCAAACAATATCTAACTTTCCAATGCTTGTAATACCTTTGAACAACTTCATATTGGTTTGACTTTCAGGTTTAGGAGTTAAGCAGAACAAATACTGTCTACTATCAAGGGGATTTAAGCAGTTAACTTCACCAAATATTGGGTGAGTCCTACAAAGAAAACAACTGTTCATTAAATACTCATAACTATTATAATTTTCACATAGTGATGCAATTGCTGCAGTGTGAAAATAAGTGAACTAAAATGTTACAGTTTATAAAATTTTGTTATGAAAAATTAATAATGTATTCTTATGAAATAAAATAGTAATCAACATCTAATATTTTCGTTTAAAAATTCTGCCACCAACTTTTGATCCAAATTGCTTCAATTTGTTTGCAGAATGATAGGAAAAACCAAAATCTCAACACAAATGCTGCATACAATAAAAAATTTACCTTTTAACTCTTAGGCATTATAACCGTTCTTCTAGAAATTATAGTAATATATATATATAAGAAACAAAGATTCCAAGATTACAGCATATATGTGATTAGCATAGTTAAGTTAATACAACAGAAATTTTGGATATCGATGAAAATATGAACAAAAACCTGATGTTGGGTAGCACAATACTTTCCCCAGATTCAAATTAATTTTTTTATATATGTTATTTTGAAATGCATCATATAAAATGGATATCTATATCAAATTACATCAAATTTGCAATTTATGTTGAGATTGGGTTAATTTTAAAATAATGCCAAGTCATGAAAATCCCTAAAAAACAGAAATATTTGAAGAACTATAGTCAATTTTTCTTACTTATTAATATAGTATGTTCAAAGTCATATTTGTTCTGTGGCAGGATTTTATATTTCAATTAAAATCACAACTTTTTTGAAACTCATTTTATTTTCTAGCCATTTTTGAATTTAACTTTAACTATCCCCAGTTATACTATTTCGCAAGGTTCTTCCATGTTTCATTAGTTAAGAACTCATCACACGGCTACTTTAACAGATTAACTGGCACCAGTTTAACACCAGAACTATTCTTTAGAAATGAAATGTCATAGCATTTTCTTGACTTATAACTGGTTCAAGTGTATTAGTGCAATTTGGCTTGGCGATGAAAGGTAACTACTTGGATTCTTTTTCCTTCTCAATTTTATTTTTCTAAATGGCAACCTTATATTACCCGAGACAAACATATAACACTTTGGTGACAGAAACCTCACTTGCTTTGACAGAGCTGGTTGATCTGTTTTTTCATACTGAAGGTAGCTGTTTTTTGCTGAAACTGTATGATATCTTTTTTTAAAAGTCTTTTTAACTCGTCCTGACTGATGTGTTATTGTCTGCCTGCTTCAACTTCGTTGATGGCATGTTTAACATACTTTCCTATGTCTCAAAGAGCTGAAATTTGGCAGATCCTTGAAAAAGTAGAACCGACATTCTTTTTTGCAAAATGGCCCACTATCCCATTGTTGTGGGATAGTTAAAAAAAATAGTCCAATATTCAGCTTCGTTTCTATATATAAAAGATAAATTTTTAACACATAATAATGAAAAGTTAAACACTGCCAAGTTTCTAATGTATAAAGTAAGCTCAATGGTTTATGTCAATATATTTATTATTGTAACCATTGGTAATCCTGATGCAACTGTAAGCAATCTACGTGTCTGATGCTTTTATATTGTTGCTCATGGCTAGTTATAAATAAAAAATGTTACTCCAAAAAATGGAAGTTTTTACATTTACTTGTTTATCAATTAATTGCTGTACTTAATGAAGTTTTACTTTTCAGTTTCTCTGCAGCAGTTCGAACACAATTTTTGTATCTCTAAGAAAGAGTTTAGTCTAGTCAAGGAAGTGATTTTCTCATTTTGTCATAAACAAGTATGTATGAAACAAATATCTAATTAACACATTTACTTATTATTTATATTTTATTTCAGTTTGATTTGCCCATATATTGGTTTAATCTTTACTTCATGGTTGTGATGGGATGGATGTGTTATAGAATTTTATGCTTAATTCAGAATATAAATACTGTCGGCCAGGGTTCCCATTTCAGCGCGAACCCGCGAGATTCTCGCGAAATCCATGAAAAATCTCGCGTAAAAATTTAGACTGCGTGAGAATTTCTCTCTCTCCAGTTCCAGCCTAAAACTATTTTTTCCTTCAAATTGGATACCGAGAAATCCGATGCCCGATCGGGATCGTGTCGATTGTTTCGCGACCGCAAATCGCGATCAGTTGCCTCGTTGTTGCGAATCGCGGGCCGATTGCCGAGTGGTCGCGGACCGCGATTTCGTAGCTACGTCTGAATAGCAGTCAATCGCGATTTGGGTACACTAAAGTACTACGTGTTTCTAATTAGAGAGATATTTTATAGAAAACTATAAGTGTCCCCTCAGCTTGCGCGGGTGGCAAATTCGATCAAATAAAATTTTGCTTTTTTTTTTATAGGATTCTTTCACGGATTTGAATTATGCTCTTTCCGAGTACTTCCCGCATTTTTTGTGTTTTGCTCGAGAAATTTTCTTCTTTCCGCGGGCGAAAATCCTTTCCCCCGTACACAGTATGTCTACAGGTTACAAAAATCCTGAAAATGTCGGGAAATTGGCCATATATGCCCAAAAAATGTTACAAAATTTGAACAAAGCAACGAATTTTTTATCAGAGACATTCCTTTCTTACATGATCTGAAAATCTGTTTCTCCGCGATTGCGTGAATGGCGTTCGCATACGGCGATTCTCACATTTTCTGAGGAGAGATGACCAATGAATATCTTATTGCCATTTTCACAATATATTTGCATCGACTGAATTTTTTTATAATTATGTCGTTTAATATACAAATAATAAAAACCAAACCATTTTTCTACCGTATTATTAATAAAATGAAAGGTTATTTTGCAGCAGCATCACGAAAATCTGCATTTGTACGCTATCCTCGGCATACCTCGTTTAATTTGAAAAATATTTCCCACTTTTCCAATCTGTTTGCATCAACTACAGTGTTTGTAATTGTTTCGCGTTTTATACAGAAAAATTATTTTACAAACGTATTATTTATGAAATAAAGGGCTATTTTGAAAACAAAAAGAAAAAAGTCGAGTCAAACAAAATAGCTAAAATCACATGACTGGCTTGAGATTCAACAAAAGGACGATGCAATCCTTATGTTCTGCAAGTTTTGTAAAAAATATAAAAAAAAAAAATCCATTTTCAAACATAAAGTCAAATTTATTACCTAATTCTATTTGCCTAGTGAAATAGTTTTCATCGATATTCGCCTTCGGCGATCAAAAATCGTTAAAGTTTTTAATTGCTATTGCTGCATGAAAATTGATCATAAAATGATTTTAAAAATCAAAATATAAAGTAAATACAGTCGGCCCTCGACTTTTGCAGTTTACAGACAAAAAAATCGTAAATTCGCATGTGAGTCATTTTACATAAAATAACCCATGTAGACGTTTTTATGTCAGCAAATAAAATCATAACGTAAGCATGGGAGAAGTCAGGAATTTGAGTATTTTTGCTAACAAGTGGGGGGGGGGGGGGGAGCTATAAAATTACCAAAAATGTGCTTACTTAATACTTAAACGACTCCTAATTAATTTTTAAAAAGAATGTTAGTAAGAATGCTAAAAGAATGTTACTTTTAAGCATTAAAAAATTTAAATGTCAAAGAATATGAGTTATAGTTAATGCTTTCTTTTTTATTACTTTCTAAATTAGCATGGTAAAAAAAAAAATGAAATTTTAAGTGTCTCTCCTTATAACAGAAAATCTCTCCCAAAATTTTTTGGAAGGAGAGAAATTCTCCCCCTCTTTTCCTGACTTAGTGGGAACCCTGCTGTCGGCATCTTTTAATAGTCATCAATGAAGGTATTCTTTCTCTTAAGAAAATTATGTGTGCATGTCAAATAAACAACTTTCCTCCTGAAATGCCCACACTTTATTGTGGCAGCTTCATTCAGTAATGTATAAAGAAATAATAAGGTCAAAATTTTTAATTTGAGTTTTTGATACATTTAGGCATTTGGGACACTCTAGAATCCACTATTTTTGGTTGGATATCTGTGCATGTGTGTATACATTCTAGCTCAAAAACTATCTAAATAAACTTTTATTTCAGTTTTTGTTGATTTTTGAAGATCAATTAAATGAAAAATGATCAATTCTATCTTCCTTAATTGTATCAACGTCTAATCAGTGTGAGCTAAGATAACTTAATCCCTAAATTTCAGAAATTTATTTGCTATTGAAACACCTCATTATCAAAAAAGTAAGAAGATAAAACAAAAGCACAAGAAATACCTTATTTCTAATTTTTTTTCAAGAAAATAATCATTCATTTTCATACAAATTGTAAAACTACAAACACTCGATTTATATAAATTAGGATTCTATGAAAAGTAAGTTGGATTGAATTGGATGATTCAATTATTAGACATGGTACAGCCCTCCACCAGAAAAAGCTGAAATTTGTAAAATATCAAAAGCAATAAGTATGAATTTGTACAAACACACTGTATACTATACTAATATAAATTGAACATGGTAAATTAATCTATATATACATGGAAATTAATTTAAGAATCCAAATTATGGAATATTTAATGAAAATACAACAAATTATGGATTTATTCATTCATTGTATTTAAAAAATAAGATTGAAAAACATTGAAGACTTACTCATCCAAAAGCCCTTTAATAAATATTCTGTAAAAATCTTCCTAGATCCTGATTCACTAATTATTTAATCCACATAAAATAACACAAAATTTAATTTGATATTTCCCTTTTACAATAATTTGTTTCATATATTTTGAAAATGAAAGGTAAAATATTGAGATGTCCAAACAAAGTTTATATATACAGTCAAACCTGTCTATAACGATACTCTAGGGACCGAGAAAATATATTGTTATAGACAGGGCTGAACTTGCTACATTCTATAATAGAAGTTATTTAACATGGGTGTGACATTATTATAATAATATATATTGAACTTGCATTACTGAATAATACTACAGTATTATGTTGAACTTACATTTTAATTAATGTATTACAGATTAGGAAAAAAATATGAAACATATGTAGTGTCTTATGAACCTAAATCATAAGATTCAAATTGCTGTTCGAAAATGTAACACGGCGTATATGTTAATTACATTTCTATTATGCAATTTAAAAATGGATAATTATAATGATAAAAATAAAAAAATAAAATTGCAGTTATATTTTTAATTCAAAAATCAAGAATACGTCATAACAGAAATGAAATACATACCGTACAGAATTCGAATCCTTAAATAGGATGAAGAAAATTTAACATGTGAAATAATCCGATACTTTCGTTTGCTTGGATTTAGCAGAGAATGCAGCCGTCATACACATATTTTTTAAACTTTCTAGAGAATTCAGATATACATCTGGAACATTTGGTAAAGTAGGAATAAAATTCTGTAATGTTTCGATCATTTTAACAGCATCTTCAGCTGTTATGTTGTGTGGTGATTCCGTTCCACACTCCTCACCTTCCATTTCGCTAACATCATCACTTTCTTTCAGTTCTGCAATTATATCCTCATCGGTGTTCGCACTGAACACTAATAAACCTTAATCCAAATTCAAACAGTCTTCTGGATTTATTGAAGAGTGTATATTCGTGGAAACTTTGTATTCAAAGAATTACTTAGGTGCATCACACAATTTTCTTCTTCAGAAAGATTATTTTGAGAATTCCCATCACTGTCAGACTTTTCTTCATCACTGCACAAGCTGAAATTAAAACCTGCCTTCTGCCAACAATTTCGTATGGTAGATGACTGCACAGAACTCCAACTGCCAGAGATTATGTCAGATGCTTAATTAATATTTATGTTAAAGGGTTTGGCAATCTTGTTTCCCAATTTAAAAATGACGTTTTCAATCATACGTTTTCTGTAGTATCCTTTCACACATTTAATGATACCTAAATCCAGCGGCTGCAGAACTGATGTGGAATTGGGTGGGAAGTAATAGAGTTTAACATTTTTCATTTTTGGTGGATTATTGTGGGAAGTACAGTTATCTACAATTAAAGCAATTTGTTTCTTTTTCTTTTGCATAGCATTGTCAAAATCTAGTAGCCACTGATTGAATATTTCTTCCATCATCCACACTTTTTTGTTTGCCGTATAATCAAGTGGTAAGCTTTTTGCATTTTTAAAGCATCTTGGTTTCATAGATTTTCCTATCACTAGAGGCTTCAACTTATCCGTTCCGATACCATTTGTACACAACAACACCGCCAGTCTCTCTTTCGATTTCTTCCCGCCTTTGCAATTTCCTCTCTTATATGCCAACGTCTTCTCTGGCATGAGTTGAGAAAACAATCCTGTTTCATCTGCATTGTAAACGTTATCAGCAGAATACTTTTCTCAATTTTTCTTAATTCACGCTGCTTCCATGATTCAACGTCATCTATGGGCACAGACTTCTCTTTGCCATTAATCACTTGAAACGACATTCTGTGACAGTCACGAAACGAAGCGAGCCATGTATTGCTTGCTTTAAAATTCTCGTTTCCCAGCATGGTTGCAAATTTTTTTGCTTTTTCACATATCAGTGGTCCATTTATTGGGATATTTTCTGCTCGCATTTCCTGGCATCACCTAATGGTTGCTGTGTCAGCATCTTCATTCAAAGCAACTTTCATTCGTTTACGCTTCAAACCTATCTTTCTATTTTTTTCAGCCTCCTCAATATCCTTTCGTTTTCTTAAAAACGTCGCAATTGTTGACTGAGGGATGCCATATTTTTTAGAAACTTCCACTTGTTTCAGCCCACTGTCGATATCTCTGATTACTTTTAGTTTCTCCTGAAAAGAAATTGTTTTTCTTGGGGCCATTTTTGACACTACACACTACCGTACTAACACTGCGTGCATACAAGAGCTTTTAACACGAAAAGTCACACATGTCTGGTCGCTGCCTCCCCCACTGGGCTCCGGTCTAAATTGGGTGGCACTTCCCGGCCGTTCAAACGGTTACCTTATACCTTTCGGGTAGGTCGGACGGTCTGGGTCTCAACAACAACAACATGTCCTGTCGCTGTGAAAGAATTTAACGAGCAAACAAGTTTGGATGGGTCGATTTTATGCAGGTGATACTGTATGTACAGAAAAGATGGGCATAAATCACGTGACAAACAGTTGTATAAGTTGGAACAATAACTAAGTTGGAACAATAACCATTCACTAAAAGCGAACTGATCACAATTTCTTAGAAGGTGGTCCTATCACATTGTGCACGCACTGTCCCCTTCACCCATTGTGTCAATCTCCGAGGAAAAGTAATGGGAATCACTTTTGTTGTTCGGAAAGTCGGTACATACAACATTATTCCCCTTTAGGATGAACTGCCTTTCTGTCAAGTCTGCCATTGTAGAAGTCTTAGTCCAAAGTCCAAAAAGTCTTGGACACAACACAGGGAAAAAAGTTTGAAATACGCAAAATTATCGTTATATACAGGTTCACTCAAAAACAAATTATTGTTATAGACAAGTTCGATATACACTAAAACTATAGGAAATCCGCCGGGACCATGGAAAATATCGTTATAAACAGGTTTATCATTATAGACAATATCGTTATAGGCAGGTTTCACTGTATTACAAAGGAGGACATTAACGTGTAGTGCAGCAACATTTATTTTAGTGATGATGCAAAAGCTGCTGAAGCTGGTTTGTAAAAAACAAACAAAAAAACTTGGCAAAGTGTAACTTGCATTTTTTTCTTTCTCCATGTGCTTTTTTTTTGTTTTCAGGTGGTCAGCTACAGCCCCATATCCCTTCTAATACACCAAATTAAGCCCCAACAAAGATTCCCTAGAACTTTTCCACTCACATCTACTTTTTTTTATAATACAGAAAATTATACTACAGCTCACATAATACAAAAATGTATAAACATAGAATTATTTAAGCATATGTATAATTATGCATTAACCCTTTCGTGACGGCGGCATTCCGGAACTGCCGCGGCCCAAAGGACGGAGCGCTTCACTTCCGAACTGTTCCCACGGGACGGCAATTTTTTTGCGCAAAACCTAACTCTCGAAAAAAATTCGCTAAAAATCACCTATTCGACAAAGAAATCTACTTTTTTCAGGAATAAAAGAAATATTTATTTTCTATTTGATGTATATTTTTCATACAAATCTGAATACAAAATACTCGTTAGTTGCTCCCATTTTTTTATCCGACAAACGAATAATTTTACTGCCTCTAAAACCCAAACAAAAAAAATACTCTCTTATATTCCTATGATTTACCAACAAAATCATAAAGCTCAAATCAAAACAAGACCCGAAACTCAATTATAAAATTGTTGATGCTGCGAGAAGTGCTCTTTTTGTTTATATTACAAAACCATGTTTCACCTCTTCAAATGGAGAAATAATTCATTGGATCCTCCTTATGCCAAGGTCAACTATCTGCAAAATACATTGAAGTTCTTTCCACGGACATTTAACGCAATCTAGTAGACAAATTAAAACGTTTCACGTGAAAACACATATACGTGCCTCTCGCCGTTTAGGGTAAAATTTTCTCCGTCATTGAATACAAGTTCACAGCTGACACGCGGGCGTGCCAACTGTCGCGAAAGGGTTAATATAAATATTTATATTTAAATATAAGTTTTTATTCTGTGAAAATTACTTTATATTGAAAACCATTTAAGTTTCATAAAACACACGTTTTCACTAAAGATAATAACAAATATTAATCTAAAAAAATAAAATATAACAACAAACAAAAGATGTGAATATATCAAATTTAATATAACCTTGTCAAAATTGTTGCTTTTTATTTGTCTAAATCAGGGGTGTGTAGCCTTTTAGCTTTCCTGGGCCACATTGGAAGATGAGGAGTTGTTTTGGGTTACATATAAAATACACTAACACTAAAGATAACTGATGAGCAAAAAAACATAGAATATATAGTTAAACATATTTAAGTAATTAAAACTTCATTAATTCATGAATTTTTTATTATAAAAGTAAAAGACAAGACAGCAACATGAAATTAGTGAGATGTTTAACATTGTTTTTGAGACACTAATGCTTCGATATTTGGTTCGATGGAAGTAGTTGCAATTCTCAGTGGTTTCAAGGTGCTCATCAGATATTTTGGTTCTAGTTTTATTCTTTGTGTGCTTCATCCTTGAAAATAGCTGCTCACAAATGTAGGTGCTTCCAAATAGCAATGACATGAATAAGGCATGATTGTGAAGTGAGGGATATTTTTCTCTGGGAATCTTATAAAACTTCAGTAAAAAGACATGATCAAATTTTTCTTTAAGTTGAATGTCAGATTGTAGCTCTGTGCATTCCATTTGAAAATTGGCAGGTAATATGTTTATGTCGACTGAAAATAAAGTCGCAAATATACCAAAAGATTGATGATTTTTCAGGAAATCTTGAAACCTGTTCTCAAATTCCTGTATCAAATTGAAAAGCAAGGCTGAATATTTTTTGTTGTTCACAGGACCGTGTTTAGCCAATGTGTCAAATTGCATAAAATTGTTTGCCTTATAATCCAGTTGGTAACACGTCTATTTAAACTTAAATAAAACTCAAGGACACAACACAAATTAAAATATGAAGGTCATTTATTGAACTTTCCAAAAGACATACAAAATAGTTACAAAAGCCAGAGCACTTTCAAGCATATAAATGCTCTTCATCAGTGGCAACATAAGATGTAAAACATTCAATCGTTCATATATAGCGACTAGAAACATGGCAAAATTTGCATAAATAAAATGGTAATGTACAAGGCTATTAATTGCTGTTTGCCTTAATTTAAGATTGCCATGCTTTCAGTTTCATTTCAAATGCTGCTATAGTTTGAAACATTGTATTGATCAGTTGGTTTTCACCTTGAAGATGAATATTTAACTCATTTAAATGAGCAGTCAAGTCTACTAAAATTGCCAAATCTGTGAGCCAGTTTTCATCATCAAGTTCTGGAACAAATTTTGTTTTTGATTCCATAAACGATTTGATTTCATTTTGCAAATCATAAAATCTTTTCAACATTTTACCTCAACTTAACCATCTGACTTTTGAAAAATAAATGATGTCTCCATAGCCAGCATCCATAAATTTAAGGAATTCCTGGAATTGGCGATGATTCAATTCCTTGGCTCTTATAAAATTTCCAGTCTTGATGACATCTGCATGACGTTATCAATCTTTAAAGCTTTTGCACATAAATTTTCTTGGCGCAGTGATATTTCATCATACGTAAATTTTGGGAGGCAATAGCATCGTCTTCTATTAATTTTACAAGTCCATCTTTTTTTACCTATCATCGCCAGAGCACCATCAGTAGCTATACCAGATATGTTCACAATGGACAAAGAAAATTGCTTTAACATATTTTTTACTGCTTCGTATCTCTTGATTTAGTTGCTATTGCCAAAACATAAAATTTAAAAATTGCAGCTCTACTCTCCAAACCTTTTTCGATAGATTTTCTTATTTTATCAATTCATCAGGCTAGCCTAATGAGCCAAACTGATTGTAGAAAAATCCCCTTTTTTATCAGGGCAAATTATATCTGCCACACTTTCCATACATTGCTTAATAAACTCACCATTGGCATACAGTTTTGATTTTTTTTGCTATCAGGTTTACAACCACATAACTAACTTTTACAATAGAATTCGTTTGAGTTATGTTTTTTTTAAACTTTGTTGAGATGATACTTTTTTTTCAGTTCAACTATTTGGTCTTTATGACACATTCATTGATACGCACTAAATTTCGCAGCATGTTTTTGCATGTAATGCCTTTTGTAGTCTTTGAAAACTGGCACAAATTCCCTACAAACTAAACAGACTGCCTTAGTATTTGCTTTACAAAACAGTAGTCATCTGTCCACTTTTTGTTTTTAACAAATCTTCCTTCTTCTATAATTTTTCAAATAAAAAGGTTAACCAAGCCTGGTCTAAATCATTGTTTTAATACCACTTTTTGGAAATTATGCCCTTCACAGGGTCCATACACAGTTTTAAAATTGAAATATATGTATTATGCAAAAATAATTAAAAAATTAACTTTAATGATTAACCAGAATATGAAAATAGGCTAGTTTAGTCAGTCTAATATACAATATTTAGAAGATGGAGATGGATGGATAAAGATACTAATGGACTTTCGGTGATTTACGAGAACATACACTGAATTGCATAATCCCACTGTTTATAATTTAAAAAATAGCTTATGCTGAATTAAACAACTTTTTAAGAAGCATACTTAATACTTTTAAGAAAAAGCGATCGAGATAATTTATATCACACGCAGCCGTAAATCCCCATTATCATGCTGATTTGATTGGCATCACCATGCATGAGGCCATAAATTTACATTAGCCTAGATACAAAGCAATTTTCTATAGAAAACTATGCAAATTCCATAATCCATAGTATGATGATTTCCGCAAAAACTAGAGAGAATTCATAGTAATCAGCATCTTTGCTTTTCCCCCAAAAATTCTCTCGTAGTGCTATGGTCTCCAGTGTTGCTGCCTTTGATGGTCAAGGATTGCCATCATTAATGATTAAATGCGTCACTTCACTGGTCCCAGTTTGGCTTTGTTGCTAACACATATGCCCCTCCTTAACAAAATTTTATCATCGATTTGCATCGATCCCAGGAATGGTAGAAATCAGTATTAAAAAAGCAGAAATTTGCATTTCTGCAGAATTGTATCATGTCTGAATTATACTTGCAAAATCACATAAAAATAATTATTATTTTAATCGAAATAAGAAATAATAATGAAACATAATGTGAAGAATGAATATTGTGCCTCTTTTATTAATACAATTTAAAACTAAACATGGATGGAAATGGATGCTTTTGGATGTTCCAACATTACATATAAGAGTAATTCAAGTACTATTTATGTACTACCAGATAAGTTTATAAATTCACTTGAAATATAAAATCTTGTCAGATATATTATATAAGTTTAATTTATATACCGTAAATCAAGTTTGTAAAATAATTGGATATATAGAAGTCTATGGTCAGAGTTTCCAGATCAAATCAAGGTAAAAACTAATAATGCTAGCCAGCTATAAACAGTTAATGAGTAACTTGTCATGCATTGAAAGCCTGTAAACAAAACAAATGCATCTGAAAAAATTTGAATAAACTTATTAAACTTTAGTGGAGCTTTATTTTACAAAATACTATTCATGCAAAACCAATTCGGCTCTATTAGACTGGAGCCATTGCCAATTATATTTTTCTGAATTTATTTTTCATTATGTAGTGTCAGAAATAACTTACTTCATTATGTAGTGTCATGAAAGTTGCCCTCATCATTTTCTCTCCCCCTCCCCCCCCCCCCACAAAAATAAAGTTTAAATTAGTAACTGCACAAATGATATGAATTATTTGTACACCTCAGCAGTAAAATATTATAAATGAAGCAAACAAATGTTCTCATGAATAAATTAGGAAACAGAAGAAATCAAGAAAAAGCACTTAAATAACTAAAAAGCTAAGATATAATGACAGGACAATTCAGAATTTTACAGGATATTATCAGCAATTTATTTAAATAGTTAATCTTTAAATATAAAAAAAAAATGCAAAAATATTTAAATTTATTGAGTTTTTGGTTTTGCATGTAAAAACCAGGAATCTTATTTCGAAGCTATTTGTGACTGTCCACTGTAGCCCCCTTCTCTCTTAAATCTGATTCAAATACTGCAGGAACATAGATACAGAACAATGGAATACTACTCGAATTACAAGAAAATTATACACATTGAATTTGCTTTATTGTATCACTGGAGAACATTACCCGCGGTGTTTACCGTCATAAATAAATGCCCACTACTTAAATAATACATTTACGGATAACCCTACTCAATTTTCTTCAAAATTTAAACTGTCATTAAATTACTATGCATGCTATCTGCAAAGCAAAAATAAAATACACATTCTCCGAAAACAAAACATAAATGAATGAAAGGTTCAAAACCCCTAGGAGATAAATGTGACAATAGATCATGATAGTAGCTGTTAAATCATATGCATAGCTGTTAGATCATATCAGAAATACATTTATAGATAACACTACTCAATTTTCTTCAACCAAATTCAAATCCATCAGCGTATCGATGGCTGGGGACCCGGCAGGATTGAATTGCTTCTGCCTCATAGGTTAAAAGAACTTTTAGACTTGCGATTTTTTTTAGACTCCGTGTGCAAGTCGATCTTCCCACTTTGAAGCTTTTTTTTGTCATAAATTTCTTGACTTATATGTGAGTATATATGGTATGTGTATAAATATAGTTACGCTTGGTTGCTAATTTCTTTAAATATTGTTTATTCCTGTGTGTAATAATGAAAGAAGATGATCAAATTGTATTTTTGTGGTTAAAACCATTTATATATTTCAAAATTTTTCTAAAGCACTAAAATAAAGGTTTGCGCCCAACATATTTGACCATGCTTAGAAAGAGCTGAAAATGCACAAAATGATCTATAATCTGAAACCTATAATCCTCCCAACTTCTGGTCCAACGGTGTGCGGATAAAAGATCTTCAACTGTAGTAACACAGAGAAAAAACAATAAGTTACAACATATTGATAGAGTTTGGAATTTAAAGCTGTGAAAAGTAATAAATTTTTAAAAAGTATAATTATTTTAATACATTTTCAGATGCTTTTTTACGCTCTTTATGACACTAATTATTTAGAAAGGAAGCAGAAAAATAAAATGAGTTACCATATTATGATGCAACGAGAAAAACAAAAATTGCTTTAGGAATAGTTCATTATCAAGAAAATAAGAGGGTAATAACTAAAAGTGCAAAACAACTCATTTTTTTTCACAAAAATAATCATTCATTTTTATACAAATTGTAAAAATTTAAAATATCAATAGCTTTGTTTATATAAATTAGGATTTTATGAATAGCTCTGTTTATATACATTAGGATTCTATGAAAAGTAAGATGGATGAAATTATAGAGTTTTACAAAATATTGGGGGGGGGGGGCTTGAGGCTGCTCATTCTTGTTTAATGAGGCATATAGAGGCATAGGCATAAGAGGCATATAACCATTCTAACAGACACTACTGAAAATTGGACATCCTTTTATAATGGACACTCCTTAATACCGGACACCTCCATTTAACGAACACACTTCAATACAGGACACATTCATCTAATTTACTTTTTGGAATGCCTAACAGATTAATTTAAAGGGCATTTTCAAATTGTTCCACAAAATATAAAGAGCTTTTTGACAATAGAATTGCTTACTCTCCGACCAATGGAAAATAATGACTTGTGTCAAACAAATTTTAAAATCTGATGTGGGTAACATGACTTTTTTTACATACTCAAATTCATTTTCTCATTTTTTATTTCATGATGCATTAAATTAGAGTTTAATTGCAGAAAATAACATGAATACTTTTCTGATATTATATGATTACCTTGCATATTCATTAATTTAATTCTCTAGAGATTTTACTTCATTAATACACTCATTAATACTTTAAATATTCATTAATCATATTATCACAATTTCAAATCACATTATCCACAATTATATCTATTAATTCACTTATGTAATAGATACTAAATACATATACAATTCATTATCTCATATTACTATCAGTATCAAATATTATATAGTTTAAATCAAATTTCATTCTATAATAAATGATCATAGGGATAAAAAAAAAAAGAGGTTACGATACCACTGGTTTAGTAGGTCATCATCGGCTAAATGTTCCGTTCATTCTCTTAACTAGCAATTCCTTTTTGGAAATTTTGGAAGAGTTCAGCAGGTCTCACAGGTGTAGTTCGTAAATCAAAGTTCTCAATTGTTGACGATTAGCATAATCTATAAGTCGTTCCCTCACACACCATACACTTGAGGGCACGGTAGCCTAGTGGTTGGCATGCGGGAATTGCACTCGGTAGGCCTGGGTTCGATTCCCTCCACTGCCAAAACTGTCGCCGTGTTCACGCGAAGTACAATCATGTTAAACATGTGGGTTCATAAGTCCTTCCTAGAGGTTGGTGGTAGAGGAAGGAGGGTATGGTCCCTGTGGATGCCCCTCACTGGATTTCGGTCTAAATTGGATGGCTCTTCCCAGCCTTCCAAACCGTTACCTTACACCTTTCTGGTAGGTCGGACGGTCTGGGTCTCAACAACAACATACCATACACTTTGTACTGCCATCTTTCATCGTCAATGAGTTCATATATCTATTGTTGACTTTCTGACTAATTGTTGAATGCCATTTTAATTGTCTCCATATTTAGACAATTCCCCGAATGTAGTTGCTCAGGACAATTTTAAAGGGTTGATAAAATTAAGTAAGCACGATTGCATAAATGAGTGCTACATATTTAGCACTTACATCGCCTATCGTAATTACTTGCATAAAAGCCAATATTGAAGATCTCTGGATTCCTCATTAAACAGTTGCTCAGGACAATTTCCAAAAGTCTATAAAATGAAGCACGATTGAATAAGATGAGGGCTGCATATTAAGCATGTAAATAGCACGTCGTAATCAATCGCAAAAAGCAAATCTTGAAAATCCTTGAGTTTCTCGTCGTTCATGCCTTTTATTAAGACACATATCTTTAAAATGCAGAGCGAGAGTCAGAGTGAAAGGCAGCTGTGTTGCCTGATTCTCTATGCTGTACTGACCATAATCATGGGATAGCAAAGCCCCTGAAAATCCAGGAGTCTGTCCAGGGCAGTGCTTCACAAGTAAAATTCTATCCAGGAATATATTGTTGTACTTTGAAAACCTATCTTATTTCTTAACCTAATTATTTTCAAAATCATCTGCACTCGGCTATACTAAAAATTAGTTCCGATCACCTAATGTGTACGACTGCACTCCAATGACAAGAGGTGAGAGTTGGGGTTAAAGACTGACACCTCCTTTCAGTACCTACTGCTACACTTCTTAGACTCGCTGACTCATGCAAGCATTCCCATAGCTTGGCAACTTAATCTTTTACTTGCAAGAAGGTGCTGAGAATAATCGAGTGCTTGATCAACCTACCGTGACAGTTCTATATAGCCAGGCTAGCAATAGTTGTTAATTCCTTCCTATTAAATGGAAAATGAAAATTGGTATTTGTCATAGGATTCCTCTTTATATATATATCTCATTTGAGGAAACACAGACCACTAGACGATATAAGTGTCCCCATGAGTGATGGGAAAATCCTACTTACTCAAATACATGAAGGAGGAAGGGTGCCACTCTCTTTCTCATATCAGCAGGGGAATTGACGAACATGTTGCAGAAGTTCAGTGACATGGGTGGTACTATAGACCAAAGGGTAAACCGCAAGTGCATGGGAGGTCCCTAAGGCAGTAGTTGTAAATCACCTAAGCTCGTAAAGGCATTCTTAAATGCGAGGATTAAATTCAAAGTAAATAATTCCTCAAAAATGGAAAAGGGAAAGGCTAAATATGTCTGATGATGAATTTATCACACCAGGTTGATGCAGTAACAGTGTGTTGATTGAATGAATTTGACTTTTGGTGCTGAAGCACCATCCAAAGCAACAATTTACAACCGATTTAAAGAATTCCCTCTTGGGCATAAAATCTCATTGATGAGTTTCGTGATGGTCGACAAGAACTACTGTGATGCCCGAAAATATTGATGCTGTGCAACAAATGATCACATTAGATCATCATGTCACATATGATGAAATTGAGGCATCTTTGAACATTTCAGGACCCAAGTGCATTCAATTTTGCATAACCATTTAAAGGTCAATAAATTATGTACACATTGGATTTCACACAATTTAATTCAAGCTCAAAAGGATGCTTGTGTCAAATGGTGCAAGAAAATCTCAAAATATGTTTTTGACATTGTAACAGATGATGAAATATGGATATATTTCTATGAACTTCAAATAAAACAACAATCTACTGTTTAGATGTTTTTAAAATGAACCAAATCCTACAAAAGTTATTTGTGCACAAAGTGTTTCAAAGAAAAAGATAATTTTTTTTTGATAAATCTAGCCATGTTGCAACCATTGCTTTGGAGGATCGTAGAACAGTAAATGCGGATTGGTATACGACAATTTGTTTGCCAGAAATAGTTGCTGAAAATTAAAAAAATAATACGAAACATTATGTATCAATCTTTATCATGACAATGCAAGCTCAAAAACTGCATTTCAAACCATCAATTATTTGAAGCAAGAAAAAATTGATTTGAATAGCCATTGTCCGTATTCAGATTTAACATACCATGATTGTTTCTTGTTCCCAATAATCAAAAATAAAATGCCATGGTCAACAATTTAACAACTCAGAAGCAGTTGAAGCTTATAAATCACATGTTTCTGCTATACCAACTTCTGAATGACATAACTGTTTTAAAAATCGGTTCATTCGAATGAAATAATGTATTGATGCTAAAGACGAATATTTTGAAAAGCAATTTTCTAAAAACTTAAATACTAGCCTATGTAAGTAGTAGTACAGCTTCTACAGTAATTTCTTCAAAGCTTGAGGTTTCAAAGCTCAAAATATATCATTTCTAATGTCAATATAGCAAATGAAATAGCAGTTTCAGACAGAAAGAAAGGTCTGTTAATAGTTCATATAAAAGGTTCAAGAATAAATCACAAATTACCCATTTTTATCTTCAACAGAGTTTAGTTGACGGGATGTGAAATTAGCTGATGGTTCTAATGCAACTTTTTCTAGACACATGGGTGCATAAGTAATATTTTGAAGAGGTGCTTCTAAATAAACTTCATCAGACTAAAAAGAAAAATATTTGAATAAACTTGGAAGTTTGTTAGCTTTTGTGCAGGATTTCTAGACTATTTCTGAGTCAGTGCAAAATAATATTGTCAAAAATTTTCAAATTATATTTTGATACATTTATATTACATAGCAAAACTCAAACTGAAATAATTAAAATTAAATTTGGAACTTAGACATTGTGAAGCAAAGCCTAAAGATAATACACAACATTCAAAATTAACTTTTTTCTAAACATTTGTTTTTTCCATAAAGAAGTTAATCAATATCATATATCTAAATTTTTTTGACCTGTTAATACATATCACTAAAATTTTTATAAAGTAATGTTTGAGTCTTTTATAAAGTAATGTTCGAGATTTTTATAAAGTAATGTTCGAGAATATAAATCTAAACAAAGAAAATCATAGTAATGAATACATTCATTTCTTAATATTTTTCCTCCTATGCATATGCTGAAATGGAGATATCCATAAATTAATATCATGTATTTTTAGGAGGTTTTAAAAAAATATTTTTCTGAAACTATTTAACGTAAAATTTTTGAGTAATACAATGCCTTTTCTAAACCAGAGATTGGTAATGTGGCACCTGCAGCCCATATTTGATATGTATTTAAAATTTCAAGAACTTGTCATTAGCTTAAAAATAAATTAAAATAAACACAAATTTTTCCTGAAATCAAAAATGCAGTTCTTTAACAGTTCACATGCAGTCCTCTAATGCAATGTTTTTTGTAATGGCAGTGCTTTACCCCAACATTTTTTCACTCAAACGACAAATGTTTAGTTACATGTAGAATATTTTCAAAAAGTATGCATAATTTAACAAAATTTAGCAACTTCTTACAGAAAAAAAAATACATTTTTGGATATAGAAAAGAATTTTTTGTTGATAAAAGAGGGAGAATTGAGCTAGTGGCAAAGTGTTATAAAATAATTTGGGGAGACAGAAACTAGGAAGCAAAATTAGCAAATAAAGTTTCATGCTATATATTTTCAGCAAGGTTACAAATAATACATAGCTGCCAACCTTGGAAAATGAAAATTAGGGAGATTTTTAAATATTTGTAATTCGCGACAAAAGTCGAAAAATTGCACAGCGCGATAACAATTTCTTTTTTTTACAGAAAGCATAAAAGGGAATTTTCAAGACAGAATAGAGGTTTTTTCCCTCTACTACAAAACTGCACCATAAAAAATGGACAAATATGATAAACAATCTGTATTGCAACTGTAAACACAATTTAATTTCAACGAATACAAAAGAATTAAAACATCTTTTAAAAAATAAGCACATTCGTTAAGAGTTATTCTCATCAGAGTCTATAACAATGTTCATTACACTGAATATGATGCATAAAGAAAAATGTCATTGGTTACTGTTTAATAATCATTCACATGTCTTTGACACAGAAACACTTCTCTGCAGATAAAATATTGAATGAAAGAAATCTTTTGGTAAGTAAAAATACAACACGTAAAAGTTCTATATAATTAAAAAATGTCAAATTCAATCCTTCTTACTACTTAAAAATAAAGTAGTAGCTCTTTTTGCTTTTTTTAAGAACTCCTTACTAAATTCTTCTTCAATATCCCTTCACAGAGTTCATACCGATTTTTTAAAATAGAAAAATTTGTATTATGCAAATATAATTAAAAAATTAACCTTAATAATTAGCCATAATATGAAAATAAGCTAGTTTAGTCAATCTAATATTCAACATTTAAATGATGGAGATGGATGGAAAAAGATACTAACGTACTCTCGGCAATTCACGCGAAGTAACTGAATTGCGCAAACGCACTATTTATGCGAAAATAATTAAGAAATTAACCACAATAATTAATCAGAATATGAAAATAAGCTAGTTTAGTTGGTCCAATATGCAACATTTAAATGATGGAGATGGATGGAAAAAGATACTAACGTACTCTCGGCAATTCACGCGAAGCAACTGAATTGCGCAATCGCATTATTTATGCGAAAATAATTAAGAAATTAACCATAATAATTAATCAGAATATGAAAATAAGCTAGTTTAGTCAATCAAAAATGCAATATTTAGAAGATTGAGACGGATGGAAAAAGATACTATTGTACTCTCGGCGATTCATGAGAACAAACTGAATTGCGCAATCGCAGTGTTTATACGAAATTAATGAACAAAATAACATTTTAGCGATTTATGCTCAATAACCTTTGAAGAAGTATGTTTATTACTTTCATAAAATAAGAGATCGAGATCTTAATTTACAATACACGCGGCCGTAAATCTCCATTAATTTGATTGGCATTACCCTGCATTGTATTATGGATTTGCTACGATCCCGGGAATGATAAAAATCAGTGCTAAAAATGCGGAAAATTGGTGTTTTCGAGGAATTATTACCATGTCTTGTTAATTGATAAATTTCCAACAAATAAAGCCGGAGAATTTCGTTAGTAATCCGGAGGCCGGAGAAGTAATGAAAAATCCGGAGTCTCCGACCAAAATCCGGAGAGTTGGCACGTCTGCATAGGGATATTTTTAGGAAAATCCCTTTTGTACGGATTTTTTCTAATTATTGTAAAAATTCGGGAGATTTAGGAATTTTTCGGGAGTTCGGGAGATTGCCTCAAAATTCGGGAGACTCCCGGAAAAATCGGGAGATTTGGCAGCTATGAATAATATAAAATATACAGTAAATGTCTCATAATCAAGCACATTCGGAACTTCAGTAGTACCAGATTATCAGATGTCAAATTAAAATATTGTAAAAAATGGGAAAAATTAATTTAAAATAAAATAATGAACAGTAAATATGATACTTTTTACCTAAAGAATAAGACTAAATCACATTGTACATTATATGAAAAAATATTTAAATTAATTTAAAAATTAGAATGTAAATTCTCAAATAGAGAACAACAAACACATCCATGAATTTTATTGAGTGAAACTTACTGTTGTCATCGATGAGGATATACAAATATCAAATTATGTCCAATAGTAGTTTGCTCTTTGAACAATATGAAAATTAGGCATGGGATGAAAAAATGACTTGTTTGCGGCTAAGAATAAATATTCTTAAAGAAACTTTTTTAAAGAGTGTTAAGAAGGATTTTGGATTGGATTAGCTTTGTTATGGCACAAACAACATATTTGGAAAATTCTCAACACTGGCATGCTGTTGGAAGGCCTGAGGCAAGATAGTCCATTAACCCCTGTGTTCAACACCAAAGGTTAGAAGTTAACCATGGCGAAACTCAACTGCACCATCAATTTTGTATTCATTATCAAATTTGTTCACCATTATTGCGAACTTAGGATAGCTTGAACTGAGAAATTTCGACTATCCAATTTGGGTGGCTTGCATCTGTGTGCAGACCTTGTGCATGCGCTTTTCTACTCAAAATGGCGGCTACGGATGAAGTTCACGAAATGTGCGACAAATTTTCTACATAAAATGGAAAAAAACTAATAAAAAAAACATATTGAATATTATGTTACAGAAATTACTTAAATATAATGGGTGATATAGTATATATGATTTTCATGTGATGTTAAGCCTGGCGATTTGGATTTCGGATACATACTATTGATACTACCTATTATAGGTCGATTTCAAATTTAAATCTGGATAAATTATATTTCTTGCTGATTTTTTGCTCAATGGATAATCTTATAACAGGTATTTATCTGTTTTTCTTTGTTTATAGTAATTTCAATTGTGTTTTATGCAGTAACCTACTTATGAATGTTTTAAATTTTGTCAACATAAAAATAATCTCGGATTTCTTGTTTATGCTAAATAAAAATTCAGTTATAAATGACTTATACTATAATATTTTACCTGGCCTGTTTACATAAAGTAAAGGTCAGACTTTTTTATTGTTGTATTAGTCAGTGCAAAGACCCTTTCTAGGCAGTAATTAAATTTAAGTATGTACAATATATATATATATATATATATTAGAAAAATGTAATAAAAAAAAATCAAGTAATATTAAGATCACCATAGAGGCAATATATAATATATATATATATATATACCTTCAGAAGCACGCCAGGTGGCATGTGGAAGTAACATTCCCCCTCAATACGCATGCGCAGGTTTGAGGTTGTTGTGTTCATCCAGTGTATTTCGAGAAGCGGAAGTATGAAGATGTGTTCTGGTACTATGTCAACGCGAGTTAAACAGTGTGCTGTTATCGAATTTTTAACTGCTGAAAGAGTGACTCCTACTGAGATTCATCGTCGTTTAAAGGCTGTTTATGGTGACGATGCTGTTGATAGGTCTACTGTAAATCGATGGGTAATAAAATTTCGTGGTTGCGAGCCTGGAAAAGCCATAATTGTTGATGAAACAGGCAGCGGACATCCAATCAGTGCCACAGACGATAAACATCGCAAACTCATCGACGATTTCATTAAAAATGACCGGCGAATCACTCAAAAGCGTATCGCAAACCATATTGGAATATCCAAGGAACGTGTCAGCTTCATTATTGAACAATTGGGATACCGTAAAATCTGTGCATGATGGGTATCACGCAGTCTCACAGATGAGAATAAACAGAGTAGATTGGAATGCTGCGAGCAACTTTTGCAGCGCTATCATGTTGAAGGAGACGACTTTCTTTTGAATATTGTGATGGGGTACGAGTCATGGGTCCATCATTACGGCCTGGAAGAGAAAAGTCAGAGCACTGAATATCGACATCCGTCTTCTCCTGAGGTGAAAAAGTTCAAAACACAACCATCCGCAAAAAAACTTCTTTTGACTGTGTTTTGGGATGCTCACAGAGTTTATGCGACCGATTTTCTGGAATGAGGGGCAACAGTAAATTCTTCTCAGTACATACAGACTCTAAAACCCCTCTGACGTCCAGTTTGTCTTGTTAGAGGCAGCCTGGCACCAATAATCTTGCAACATGACAACCGTCCACACACCTCGACAGCAACTGGAGAGGCTCTGCGAAATCTGAAGTTTGAACCGATTCCACACCTTCCTTATTGTTAGAAAAACTTCAATGCAAACAAGCAAAAACGTAAATCGGTCAACGTACCATCAAAATTCAAAAGTTACTTAGTTCTGATTGGCTAATAACTTTCGGATTGCTTATTAAGAAGTTTTACCCCCATGTTCAGTATTTCTACAAATTGAGACGTTAACTTCCAGTTTATACTAATTTCTACTTCAACCGATTAGAGATTAGCATACTCCGGAAAAAACATTAACTTCTACTTCAACGATACGTCACTATATGAGCTAGTGGTTGTATCAGTTGGTTTATCTTGATCTTGATATCGATCTTGATCTTCATCTTAATCTGGATTACCAGGGGGATCGTTGAGTTCGTCATCTCTGTTTAAACTGCAATCTTTGATAGTATTTCCGATGTCTATCTGCAAGATGTTGCTATGAGCAGTTTATGTAAACAGTTTTCTGCATGCATGCCGGTAAATGGCGATGTACATGGCTGATGTTGTTTGGCCTAACTATTTAAGTCTTATGATGTATTTTTGAAGACTTAGTTTTGTGATTCTAACTTCCTGCTGATACCATTTCGAAGTTATAGAAATGGATATTGTTTTTGTTCTTTAAGATGTTTAAGTTCGTGAAAATAAAATAAGTTTTTCTTCACATCAAGTCTACTTTCCGCTTCATCTACTGCTACGTTCTGCTACCAACTTGTTATGAATTTTGCCAGCATCGAAAAAAAAAATCCCAACAAACGGGGTTATGGGCTCCTAGCAGCCCTAGTACAGCATCCTAGTACAGCAACCTAGTACTGCGAGTAACGAGTCTCAACGCTGAAGTAGTTCGAAACTTGAACGTCAAGAAATTACGAATGAGCCCGAGACCGGGGCCGCAGCAGCATAAAACTAAAAAATGGCGACATCTGACATGAAAAAACTAAGTAAAGACAATTTCTCCACCTGGAGTACCGACATAAAGTTTGCATTAATGAATGAGGGATTGTACGGATTCATCACCGGTACGGAGGAGAAACCAGATGTGGAAACAACCAGAAAAGAAAAATTGGATTACCAAAGCGTAAAGAAAGAGTACCATCAACACTCTATTACAGCCTAGAGACAGAGTACCGTGACCTGATTTCATCAGTGGAAGAACCGATGACAGCATAGGAAAAATTAAAAGAACAGTTTGAATCAAAATCCAGGGCTGGTCTGATGAGACTTTTTGACAACGTTTTTAGCGAGAAGCCAGTGCCAGGAGAACCAATTGCACTGTTCATAGCGAGAATCAAAAAGTGGGTATCCAAGTTGAAAGATGCAGGCCAACCAATGGCTGAGGTCCTGGTTGCATTCTAAACGATAAGACACCTTGACGAGGACTACAGAGGTATTGTTCAAACTTTCTACAGATTGCCTGATGATAACTTCAAGTTAAAACACAGAAACCGAACTGCTTGCCGAAGAAGACCGGATAGCTCAGCAAAAACAGGACGAGCAACAAAACGGAAGTAAGACTTTAGCTTTTAATGCTTATAAATCTAAAGGTGCAAAATTATGTAAACCTAAATATGCTATTTCTAAAAGTGTAAATTCAAGTAAACGGGTAGGCCCCTTGCCATGCATGCAAGGCATATGGCCATTTAAAGGCAAATTGCAAATCATACCTTGCTAAATTGAGTGAAATTCAAAGTAGTATTGAAAATTGTAATGTTGAATCGACCGACAAATTCGGTTGGGTTGTTGACACGGCAGCAACCAAGCATTTTTGTAATAATTTAGAATTATTTGACAAATTTAAAGAGCTGAAAGGAACAACAATGTCCTTAGCTGCCGGTGATCAAGAAAGCCCAATCGAAGGTGTCGGATTGATTAGCATGTATGTAAAAATGAAAAATATTAAGAATTCAATTATTTTAAAAGATGTAATGTATTCGCCTAAATTAAGAAGAAATTTGATTGCTGCTTCACTTCTAGAAGAGCAAAACTGTAATTTTATAGGCAAAAATGGTTTTCTTACTTTTTTCAAGCCAGATGGTAGCAAATGGTTCTATGCTAAAAGAAACAACAGCTTGTGCTTCCTTCGAACTCAATATGAAATAAAGTTAAAAATTTTAATGTTGAGAAGTCAACTGGAAATGAAATACTAAGCCTAAAACCAAAAACGCAAAGTCTAAAGATTCTAGTGTTTTAAAAGTAAATGTAAAAATGATTCTAATGATTGTAAAACTAAAAATGGTAATAATGCTTTTAAAACTCCTTTTAAAAATTCTAATGAACAAAGTAATTTTAAGACTTACGAAATGGTAAAAAGTAAGAAAAATTGTAATAATGTAAAAAGTCAAAATGTAAATGCCAGCAAGGTTTTTAAAAGTAAAATTATTAATTCAAATGTTAGTGCTTTTAAACCTAGCAAACCTTGTAAGTTTGATGTTTTCAAAAGTTCTAGTAATGTAAAATCACCCATTGAAGTCGGGAGAAATATAAGGTTATAACATAGAAGATTTTGTCGCATCAATTTTATCTATTTACATCATACTTGTAAAGTATCAGCTGTCAGGGGATTACCAAATATCAGTGTAAAAAAAGTAAACTGTAAATGTTGTAGGTTAGCAAAAACAAAGAGAATTTCTTTCAAACCCATAGGAAGAATCCGATCAGAAAAACCATTGGAACTAATCCATATGGATGTTTGCGGGCCAATGCCAAAACCCTCGAGTGGAGGAGCTAGGTATTTCTTTAGCATAACCGATGATTTTTCACGCAAAGTAACTGTATATCCAATGAAAAGCAAATCTGAAGTTTTTGACAAATTTAAACAGTTTCAACAAAGATCAGAAAGATTTTTAAATACCAAAATTTTGAGCGTTAGAACCAACAACGGTATGGAATTCTGCAACACTGAATTTGAGAAGTTTTTAATAGCCCAAGGCATCAAAGCGGAAAGGACAAACACGTACACATCCGAGCAAAACAGGGTTTTGGGAAAGATTTAACTTAACTGCTTTGGATTGTGTTAGAGCTATGTTAAATGATAGCAACTTAAAAGATGAGTTTTGGGCAGAGGCCTTACTTTGCTTTGCATACGTCAAAAATCGAATTTGCACAAGTTCAAGAGTCTGACTCCAAATGAGTTATATGGCAGCAGGAAACCATTAGTTACCCACCTCAGAGCTTTTGGATGTCAAGCCTTTGTAGGCAAGCCTAAACAATTTAGAGGGAAATTTGATATGAGGGCACAAGAGGGCATTATGATGGGATATGCATTGAAAACTCGGGGGTATAGGATATGGCTTTTGGATGAGGGGAAAATAATCGAGACTAAAAATGTTAAATTTAATGAAGCGTGCAACGCAGAGGAAGGTGGTCTGGGACCCAATGTAAATGATAAACCAAAAGAAAAATTTACTTTTACATCTCACAAACCCACCTATTCAGACTCGTTTGATGAGAAGTATGTGGAAAGGGAAAAAGATGATTCATCGGAGGAAGATCAAAACATTACAGAAAGTAGTGAGGAAACGGGGTCCTCTGGTGATAATCGTCCAATTCCTAATCCAGATACTACTTGGGTCAGAAAAGTCATTCCAAGGATGACAGGAACGAGAAAGGATGTTTATTATTATTATAAAGGGAAGGGACTTAGGTTAAGGACACTAAAAGAAATAGAAAATTTTTGTGAGAAAAATAAAATAAAATTTAATAAAACATTTTTCAATTTTAAGGAGGATCAAAGGAGATCAAGGGATCGGCCAGAAGCGAACATTGTAGAGATTCAAATCCCTAGAAACTACAAGGAAGCGGCTAATTCACCCCAATCCAAAGAATGGAATATAGCCATGGCAGATGAATTAGGTGTCATGAAGGAAAGAGGTGTCTGGGACTTAGTGCCTGCATCTGTTTCCGACAAAGTAATCGGTTGCCATTGGGTATATACAATCAAAAGAGACAAAGGGGTGAAGTTAGCAGGTATAAAGCCCGACTAGTAGCACAGGGGTTTAACCAGGAAAAGGGGCAAACGTATGAAGAAGTGTTTAGCCCGGTGATTAACTTTACAATCGTTAGAATGTTTTTTACCATTTTTGTATGTTTATTAGGGTGGTTCCATACTCAGCTTGATATCAAATGTGCATATTTACATGCCAATCTCAGTGAAAAGATATTCATGAGACAGCCCCCAGGATTTTTTGACAAAAACAAAAGCAGATATGTATGTCAGTTAAATAAAGCAATTTATGGCTTGCACCAAAGCGGTATCTCGAATGGTATCTCGAGTTAGACCAGGTTCTCAGAAAACTTAATTTCATAAAGTTTAAGTGGTGCAATTGTGCATATAATTTTAACAATAAAGCTTTATTAATTGTTTATGTTGATGACATAATATTATTTGCCAAAAATCATAGTGACCTAAATTCTGTAACTTCTTTACTAAAATCTAAATTTGACATTAAAATGTTAGGAAAAACAAAAATATGTTACTGGGTATTGAATTTGAGGTAAAACATGATAAACATTTCATCCATCAAAATCAATACATCACTAAGATTTGTAACAAATTCTCAAAATTTAAATATCCTGTTTCAAGTTTACCCATAGCTAAAGGTGTGGTTCTAAGCAAAACAGATTGCCCGGCAAATCATTCTGAAATCGAACAAATGAAGAATATACCTTACAGAAACTTATTAGATTGTTTGTAATTTCTTGCCAGCAGAACTAGACCCGATATTAGCTATGCTGTAAATATCTTATCCCAATTTCAGGAAAACCCAGGCATTAGACACTGGGATGTTCCACTTAAACTTCTAGGGTATGTAGATAAAACAAGAGATTTTAAATTAAACTTATCTAACATTCAATCTGTAAATTTAAATTATTTTACTGATTCTGACTGCAGCTAATAGGGATGATAGAGTATCAATGGGAGGCATTATATTTTTTGTAGATAGGGTACCTATTTCATGGAGGACATTTAAACATAACTGTGTGAGTTTATCTACAATGGAAGCTGAATATATCTCATTAACTCTTTCGCGACGGTTGGCATGCCCGCATGCCGGCTGCGAACTTGCATTTAAGGACGTACGACACGCACTCACGCTGTAGAGAACTTTACCCTAAACGCCGAGTGGCACGTATTGGTGTTTCTACATGAAACGTTTTCATTTCAATTTATTTGTCTACTAGATGGCGTTAAATGCCCGTGGAAGCAACTTAAATGTATTTTGTAGATGTTTGACCTTGGCACAAGGAGAATCCAATGAATTATTTCTCCATTTGGAGCGGTGAAACATGGTTTTGTAAAATAAATAAACAGAGCACTTCTTGCAGCATCAACAATTTTATAATTGAGTTCCGGGTCTCCTTTTGATTTTAGCTTATAATGATTTCGTTGGTGAATTACAGGAATATAAGAGAGTATTTTTTTTTTTTTGGGGGGGGGGGGGTGTTAAAGGAATGTGCGACAGTGAAATTATTAGGCTATTTCGGATAAAAGTATGGCTGGTTTGAGACTTTTTCTTTCTGTGGAAGAATATACGCGTATGGTAAACAAACCAGACAGTAATGAAAGCAAAGCAGATAGTGAAGATTCGTGGAACAGTGTTATTTCTGATGATGAATCTGAAAATGCAATTGATTCTTCAGATTCTGAGCGTATTATTATTACAACGTCGCCAGCTTCAGTTGCTGTTTTTTCGAATGATGTTTGGACATGTGATTTGAAAGATCTGAATTCTTTGGAGTTTTTGAATATACCTGGAATAAATCACAATATCATGCCGCCTAATTTAGATAAGGAACTTGATTTTTTTAGCATATTTTTTTATGATGAATTAGTAGAATTTATCGTAAAAGCAACTAATCAGTTTGCAAAGAAAAAATGGGAGAAAAATCTCCTCTCTCCTTCCACATTGAAGACTCCACCTTTTTCAAATGTATTTACTCCTGTTACAGGAAACGAATTTCGTGTGTTTCTCGCACTAGTAATTTTGACGAGCATTGTCAGAAAACCAAATCTTAAAATGTATTTTTCTAAGAATCCAATTATCAGTACTCCTTTTTTTAATTCAGTTATGAGTCGCGATCGATTTATAGGAATATCACGTTACCTTCATTTTACTCGATAGTAATGCCCAAAAACTAGATAAATTGAAACCCGTGTTAGATGCATTAGTTTCAAAATTTAAATCTATATACACTCCTAGAAGAAATGTGTTCATTGATGAATTTTTGTTCTCATGGAAAGGAAGGCTGGTATTTCGTCAATATATCCCCTCAAAAAGGTCCAGATATGGAATAAAAATATATAAATTGTCAGAATCGGAATCAGGCTATAAATGGAATTTCCTTGTGTATACTGGAAAGGACACGGAATTATCAAGCTTTGATGGTGGGTGTGGAGAACGCGTTATGAAAACATTTCTAAATGAACTTTCAGGAAATGGATATACTTTGTATTTGGATATATTTTTTACCTCTCCTGTACTTGCAAAGTATTTGTTGTCTAAGAATACGCATATATGTGGTACAGTTTTAAAAAATCGGAAGGACATGCCAAAGAATAATCCATCTGTACCTAAAATATATATACACTAAAATTTTTAATATTTTGATAAAAGAAAATTTATATAAAAAATACACATCAAATAGAAAATAAGTATTTCCTTTCTTCCTGAAAAAAGTAGAATGCTGTGTTGAACGGGTGATTTTTAGTGAATTTTTTCGAGAGTTAGACTTAGCGCAAAAAATTAGCAGTCTTTTGGGAAAAGTTCGGAAACAAAGCGCCCCGTCCTTTGGGCTACGGCGGTTTCGGAATGCCGCCGTCCCGAAAGGGTTAACTGAATCTGCAAAGGAAATGGTATGCGTACAGAACATATTACTTGAATGTAATAAGCTTGATGCTCAGTTAGGAAATAGTGTAATATTCTGTGATAACCAAGCAGCCATAAACTTTTTCAATTCACCCATTGAGAATCATAGAACAAAACATATCGATGTTAAATATCATTTTTTGAGAAATCTAGTTAAAAAGAAACTCTTTGAGATTAAATTTATAAACAGCAAAAATAATAAAGCTGATGGTTTTACGAAACCTATTACCAAAGAAGCAATCTTTAAATTCTGTGAAATCTTTAAAACTTCTTAAGATGTTTACATTATAAATTGAAATCTAATGTAGACAAGTTAAATTTTTTATAAATTTTATAGTTGTATTTTTCAAATTAACTTCAACACTGTTTTCAAAACCCACATTGTGTTGTTTAGTTACCAATGTGTTTATACTGTGTGGCAAAGATTTTTAAGGTTTTTGACATATACAGTACAGAATCAATTATCCGGAATGCTTGGGACTTCAGGCATTCTGGATAAGGGGTTTTTCCGTAATTCGGAACACTTTTTCTAAAACTTACCAGAATGGTCTCAAATGTCTTTTATAATTCATTTTAAAAACATAAATGTATTAAATAAAGCTTTTTTACAATCTATATGAAAAATATACTTGGTTAACTAAAATGCAAACAGTTGAAGTGAGGAAAATGTAGATTTCAACGCATTATTTTATAATACAGTACAACCTCCAAATTCCGGACGTTTTCCAAATTTTCAAATTTTTTTACGATGAAAAGAAACTGGCGAAGTCGTGGATTTAAAACAACAGGGTAAGATTATTTATATGGAATTAATTTTATAAATAAATACTGTATTTTCAGGTCGATTTTCTGAACCCCGAAATGAAACGAAAGTTTAGATGGACGGGTGTAGATCGGCTTGTGGTTGGAACGTGAATTATGTTGTTAGCGTTAATCCCTCCTCCCCCTCATTCAAGTCACAACTCCCGATGAATTATTTCGCGTAAAATATACATAGTTATTTAAATACTGAATTTTTATTATCAAAATTTCCTTTTCTCATTATTGAAAAAGACATTTTTCTGAAACAATGTAATTTTTAATATTAAACACTTTAAAACATTATCGTAACATTTTATCACAGATTGTTCAATTAAATCTAAAAATCCCGAGAATTCATTTTAACGCTCACGGAAGTTTATTTTGTTCACTTCGTAGTACGAATTCCATTCTTCAAAGTATTCTGTGTAATCTTCAGAATCTCCTCCCCCCCCCCCTCCCGATATCTGACGATTTTTTCGTTCTCGTCGAACGTGTCCGCTTGAAATCGACTGTATATTTTGCCTTTCTTGTTTAGAAAGCCATATTTACATACTATAAATAGCAAATAAATAACTAAATAATATTTTATCGCACAGAACCGAGCAACTAGGTCATTAACACACAGACCTCTCAAAGGGGTCTGCTACATTTACAATTAGGAACTAAGCAAATTCCTTTCTTCTCTCGCTTTCCCTACCCCACCACGTCCCAGTACTGCTGCAACCTAGTAATGACTCATCATAATTTAGAAAAATCATTGAGAGGAGAGATATTTTTCTTTTTTGGAAAAGATATTTATTTTATCTACTGCGATATGTTTTACTTATTTGACTATTATTAATAAAGTTTTTACTTTTTTCAGAGTCATCAGCCTCTGTAAACATAACATTATATAGATGCTAGAAAATAAATAAAACTTTTAAGTTCTTATTTTCTGTTTTTTGTTCGTTAATAGCGAAAAAGGAACAGTTTAAACAAATTTACACCTTTAAATATATCGTCAAAAGTGCTAATCCTCGATCTTTGTTAAATCTCGGGACTTCATTAAATCTTCCGGCGCTTCATTAAATCTCGACAAAGCTGATATAACGGATGTTCTGCACTGTGATGATGATGCGCCAATCGTAAATAAATTGAGTGATGACGAAATTCACGATATGATATTAAATAAAAAAAGATCAGAGTAGCAACGATAAATGTGGAGAAGCAAAAATACCCATTGATAATTTTATACAAACAATCAATCATGCAATTAAAGGTCTTGACCAAAGAAGCTTTATAACCGAGCAGAAATAATGTCCATCTACAGGATAAAGAAAACTGCTTTCCCATAAACCAAAATTAATGAAATAACAAATGTTAATTCAAATATTTAGACGAAATGATAAAATGTAATTTTATCATTTCACTTCGTTCACATATTCTAAATTATTAATGTGTATATTTTTTCTTAGAAATTTCTTTTGCCCTATTTTTTAGATTAAATAATATGTTTTAATTGATTAACTTAACTTTTGTCATTATTCTTACTAAAAATAGTTCTTTATAGTATATTTAGTTAATATTAAATCTGAATTTTATTCAAATCCTATAATCCGGAAAAATCAAAAATCCAGAATCGGCAAAGTCCGGACGAGTCCGGATTTTCGAGGTTGTACTATTAATATTGCTAATTAAGGCAAAAAATCATTTGGTGGGATTTTAAACAAAAAAACCACTATTTGGCGCAATTTTTGACGAATAATTGAGTGTTGGCGCAGAATTTGGCATTATTTTGCTGCATTCCGGTTTTGGGAGAGTCCGGATATTAGAACGCCGGATAAGAGGGCGTATTGTACTAAAAATAACTTATACATTTTTTCAATTTCTTATGTTGTAGCTTAGATACTAATGAGTTTAAACTGTGTGGTGAAGGATTTAAGAGTTTTTGAATTTGAATTTGTATCTTCTGTTTTTAACACAAAGATATTTTAACTAACACAGAGATATTTTAATACTTTATAATTTAACTAACACAGAGATATTTTATACAAACGTTTTCTACATTCCCTCAAGATGTAGATTAGATACTGTTGAGTTTATACTGTGTGGCGAAGTAATTTGAAAATTTGTGTCTCCTGCATTTGACACAGAGATATTTTTAAATTTGTTTTCTCATGTAAATTATATCATGATGTATTTATACTCTTTAAACTTTGTCTTGAAAAATGTAGTTATACACTAAAGTTTATACATGGTACTTTGAAACTCCATAAAGCAGTATATGTTCAACTTAAAAATTGATATTTGATTATAACTCGTATTTTTGTGATTAGGCAACTCAATCTGTAGGAGGGGGCCGATTGTTGGAAAAACTTCAATGTAAGCAAGCAAAAACGTAAATCGATCAACATACTGTCAAAATCCAAAAGTTACTTTGTTCTGATTGGCTAATCGCTTTCGGATCACTTGTAAAGAAGTTTTACCCCCATGTTCCGTATTCCTACAAATTGAGATGTCAACTTTCAGTTTATGCTAATTTCTACGTCAACCGATTAGCATACTCCAGAAAAAACATTAACTTCTACTTCAACGATACGTCACTATATAAGCTAGCGGTTGTATCAGTTGGTTTATCTTGATCTGGATTGTCTGGATTACCAGGATGATCATTGTGTTCGTCATCTCTGTTTAAACTGTAATCTTTGATAGTATTTCCGATGTCTATTTGCAAGATGTTACTATGAGCAATTTATGCAAATAGTTTTCTGCATGTATGCCGGTAAATGGTGATGTATGTGGCCGATGTTGTTAGGAGAAAACTAAGTCTTATGACGTATTTTTCAAGACTTAGTTTTGTGATTCTAACTTCCTGCTGATACCATTTCGAAGTTACAGAAATGGATATTGTTTTTGTTCTTTAAGATGTTTAAGTTCGTGAAAATAAAATATGTTTTTTTTTCATGTCAAGTCTACTTTCTGCTTCATCTACTGCTACGCTCTGCTACCAACTGGCTATGAATTTTGCCAACATCGAAAAAAAAAAATTCCAACACTTATTCCCCCGATCTTGCGCCTTGCGATTTAAATTTTTTTCCTCTACTCAAGAGAGACCTCAAGGGTAATCATTACACCTCAGACGATGAGGTGAAGGCAGCTGTCAAGTCCTAGATTCGAGAAAAGTCAGAAGAATTTTTCAGTGACAGAATGAAAAAACTTGTTACACGTTGGGAGAAATGTGTTAACCTTAATATGATTATGTTGAAAAATAAATATATGATTTTGAAACTTAAGAATTGTAATTAATGTACTTTTTGCCCAATCTTGCTATTTGTTTTTGTTCGCACTCTACAAGCATGTGTGCATTACTTTTCAACCTACCCTCGTATATATATATATATATATATATATAGTCTATAACCGTAACTGTAAACTGTTTTGAGTTGGCTCAAAGCTAAGTCAGTCTCAATTACACTCCAATGTATCCAGAACATGTGGTAACTCAATTTGTTATTTTATTCTTTTTCTTTTTCATCTTTTAAACATTACATTGTATTCTAATAATATTAATATTACAAGGCATCAAGCTGGTATATTTGATTAATTTGTTTGATTATTTTTATATTTATATCTGATCCATTTATATTTGATCCACATTGGGCCACATGCTTAATTTCTGTAATACAATGTACAGTTATGCACACAGAAATGTAGAAATTCAGCATTGCTGAACCAGGTATGGCCCTTGATAATGTACATGGTTTTGGATATGCTTTTCACTTTTTCAATTACATTCATTTTAATATATAAAAAATTTTTGGGAGCTAGAAAGGCCTAGCTCCTTGTGCAATTTTTTTTTGTTTGAAACTTTTCATCTTATACACTATTCATGCATTTACACTAAGTATGGTTATGCAGGGAACAAGGGGATTAGTACCTTAAGTACCTGTATTACATATATGATTTACAACACTTAAAATAAATTTTAATCTTAGGGTGTAGTTAAGGGATTATATTCTCCAATCTTTCACCACATGCAATTCTTTTTTCCATTGCTTACCTTATATATATATGGAACAGGGAAAGAGGGGTATTTTATACCTATTTAGTACCCAGTTTATTTATAATGTTCTATTTATAATTTTCTGAAGCTTGTCGTAGAGTCAATTTTGATTTCAAATTTTCACTTCAGACCATTTTATTTTTACATTTGCTCTACAGACCATTTTCAATAAATGATCAATCTCTGATATTTATAAGACAAGTAAATTAAAATTCTTAATATATATATATATATATACAAGGTGGCCATAATTAAAGTAGAGGTGTTTAGAAACCTCTGTATGTGTATATATATATATATATGTATGTATATGTATATATATACACACACACATACATATATATATATATCTTATATATACAGGGTGGTCATAATTAAAGTAGAGGTGTTTAGAGCCCGATAGTCAGAAAACTGTGGGGCCAAACTCAACCAAATTTGCGGTAAATACTATTTAGACCATGGGGTTTTGATTTTTAAAAGAAAAAAAAATAGTTTGGATTTTTGCCACTGCGGGCCAAAGTGGTGCTGTAAGGTCAATTTTTGGAGTAAAATAGGAATAGGAAGTACAGAAAGTTAACATTTTACATGCATTTTGATATTGACATCACATTTTACATTCACATTTGCACTTACATTTTATCAAACATTTTAGCAATCATGTCTCCCATACGCAGTAGTGCATTGAAGTAAATATACAGATTTTCATGGAGAAAAGAGGTGGTAATGCAAAATGTTATGCAAATTTTAGTTTGTTTTAAAACTAATAAACAACTAATAAAAACTAATAAACCTTTGTTTTAAAACTAATAAACATAAAAAATAATTTAACATTTATATACCTTATTTAGAATGCCTTTACGATTGTCCTAATAAATTTATATGTCAGATGATAACAAAATATCGGGTTTTATATAAACCAAAATGGCTATTTATGAAACTAATTACATTTATTTACCACCAAAAGATTTTTTATAGTTAAACTAGGGGCTCTGCTTCTTGCTCACCAATGATTCACCAATCCTTGTAACTTGCTTCGTGCCTCCTACTCACAGAGATCACTTCAAGTAATTTCAAGCCAAACTAAAGTTTAAATCAGTAAGCAGTTAATGTCAGTGTTTATTATTTCTCTACAAATGTACCAAATTTCATATTTTTGTATGCTATAGTTTTTGCGGTAACAGACAGAGTAAATCGATGGACGTGCCAATACAAAGGAAATTTTTTTACTTAAGTGCATAAAAAGTAAAATATCTTGTAAACTATATTGAGATTAAAAAAAGGGCTCTATCCTGCAAAAATTTGTGGTCTTGTTATCGTTAGTCTATCTAGGACACAAACTCGCAGCTCAAATATTTTGCCCTTGGCATTAAACATTTCTTAAATTAAAATATATATCGAAAAACAGTTTATCTCAGTGTGTTCCCCAAACATTTCTCTACAAGTGTACCAAAAATTATATTGTTGTATGCTATAGTTTTTAAGGTACAAAGCAGAGAAACTCTAGGAATGAGAAATCTGTTAAGCGGTGTCAGTGTCAACTACTTTCTTTTAATATAGAGAGCTACAACACTAGTATTTAATACCATCAGTTCCACCATATGGAATTTCAATTTACAATTGCATCTATCCAATATTTTATAAAATCACAGTAATAAAAGTTCCATTTATCCTTGACTAAAATTAATAATTAGTGATATTGATAAATTTCCTGTTTTCAAAATATTTCAACATAAAATGTTAAATATCTCGAAAATGGTATGTGCTGGCTACACCTGAATGGAAATCACCCATTATTGTGAACCATTTAGCAGTCACATGATGCTGCCCTGGCACACCAGTGGGGACGAACCATGCTACTCTCAACAACACAACATTCATGCCCACAGGTGGGACTCGAACCCACAACCCGGCAGCCGAGCGAGTATGAAGAAACACTTGCCTTGACCACTCAGCCACCATCTCGGCCAGTGGCATAACTATACCAATGCTGTGCATTGGGGCCCCACCAAGGTTTAGGGACCCATATTAGAAAGAAACATTAAAAAAGAAAAAAAAATTGTGTGTGAAGCAAAGTTTAAATGGTAAATGTATGAAAGCTTATGTCTGATTTCAGTCATATTTGGAAAAAAAAAAAAATAATAATAATAATATTGATTAATGGCGAATTAACAAGGGAGACAGCATCTATTCAAATAAGGTACATTTTTTTTGGTTGCAAAAGACCTTATTTGTGTGAAAGTCATGCTAAAACATAAAATAACTAAAAATCTAATTCGAATTTAAGTACCTGTGTACAAAATTTCATGTCCGTATGGCATTTAGATTTTCCACTACAGACAGCACAGATAAACAAACACACAGATATCTTCCTTTATTATTATAGATTGCTAAGTGAATCGTCTAACTATCTTTGTAACTATCTTTGTCAATAGCGGCTTAATGTAATTTCTTATATGTAACATAGAAAGAATTTAAAGCCAGAACTAACATTCATCTACAATGTCTAATAATTTTTCTTCTGAAGATTATTTCTTCATATTGAAAATATTATTTAATTAATAACTATATATGTAAAAAAACAGTCTTTAAAAAAGAAAATTACTCATGAAAATCTCACAATAAATAAATGTACAAATTTAATAGGAATAAAAATAACAGTAATTATAAAATGTAACATGCAAACTATTCCATGAGACAAACTTACAACATAATCCTGAAACATGCAATGCAGATGTAGACATAGAAACATGCAAAAACAAAGAAATAATTAGTTATATAATGAAAACATGAAGTGTTTATTTTTAAAAGGCAAAAAGTTAGTTTGGCAAAGAAAATGTTGAAACATTAGTAAATATATTATAATCAACTAATAAAAGCAAAGGAATTTCATGATAAGAAATTGCTTCAAATATCTTAATCAGTATAAATTATAAATCCAATACCTTTCAGGAGTGCATGTGATTTTGAAATTAAGTTACATACATACATGTAGGTTTTATACAATGAACACACACATTTATTTATAAAAAGTAATTTCAGTAGGAAGGGCTGCTATGGCATAACCGTAACAGTTAAGAAAATGCCTAAAAAATAAAAATAAAAAGTGAACATAAATCTTGCAGGTCATTTAACCAGTAGATGCCATTCCTGTATATTTATTGTTTTATATTCTTAATATTAGATTTGGTTGAATTTCTGTCAGCAAGGTTTATTAAAATAAACATAATATATAATGCATATACTCTACAAATTTCTGGCATTAACTAGGCTGATCTAGGTTGCTTATAATTGACAATAGTAATACCAAAAATAAAGAGAACCAAAATCTTGGCACATGAGGCACACTAAGTAAAAAATTCAGAATGAAACTCTTAAATGCTGTAACTTTTCTACTGGCAAATACTCAGGGCTGGCCAATAAGGTAGCAAACTAGGTTACTGTTAGGACATCAAATTTATCTAAGAAGTTATTTAATTTATAATTTTGAAAAAATATAACTGTGATATACAGGTGGTAGGTTTTTAATAAGTGCTATAGTAACAAGACAAATGTCAAATTGAAGCTGGATCCATAAAAAGTTAGTTTTTTCGAACAATTGATGGTGCCAGACTTGGCATTAAGGGTCATGTTTTTTATCACCAGGTAATAAAAAATACAGAAATTTATGATTCTACAGAGCTGCCACATACACGAAGAATCACATAATATTTTTGGACCGGAGGCCATGAAATTAGGCGGCCAATGAAGAGTCGACTAGACTGCGGATAATAGGCAGTTGGGCCAATGACCAAGTCATAACCAAGTTAATTATACAAGCCTGCTAGTCAATGGGAAGCCAAGGAAGAGTTTCACAGGCAAACCTTGTGCAGCAAAAGTTGAGATGGAAAAAAAAGGTCAGACAGAGTTCAGTAGTTGAAAAATTAAGATACAATGTACAGGAACAGGCAAATTTCAAAAGTGAACTGAAAAGAGTACAAAAGGAACATAAGTGTCAATGTTTAAAGAATGATGACCACGGCAGTCCAGAGGACCCTACGTCTGCAGACAAGTGAGACAAGGAATCAAGGTACCCATTTTATTCATAAATGAGGGTAATTACTTATAATAATAAATTTGAAACTAAAGTCAAACCAAACTTAATCCTATATCAATACACATCAATCCTATGGGAATACTATTTTAATAATAAACCAACATACAGGGTATCCCAAAAAGATTGAAATGCACTTTAATTTACCTCTTGGAGATAAGTGGGCAATGTGAATTGCAAAAACGTTGAAAGTAAGGTAGAAAATAAGACTATGTTAATGAAATAGTTCTACTTTTTAAATTTTTATACGATCCCTATAGAGAAATTTGATCAATCAGAATTTTTTTATTTTTAATGCTACAAGATCATTAAAAAAACCTGTATATCTGCATCTTTAAAATCAACTGAATTATGATAAAGGAAGAATTCTGACTTATGCCATTTTTCTGTACCATGTGAAAGGCTGTTTCATCAGTGAAAACAGGGATCATAAACAAATTGATGATGAAAATTGTTTATATCAAAAATACGTTAATATGTGTCAAAAATTTTTATCACAAATGCATCTAAATAAAGCATTACACAGACAGAGATCATATAAAGCAGAGGTACTCACTATGTGGTTGGCTATTCTATGTATTATCATCCAGTTTTATTTTTTTTCTGATATGTTACAAATTTACATTTCTAATTTGATATATGGTACCTATTCATAATGTTCAATTTTCAATTAAATATAACTCGCTCAATTTTAAAGAGACAGATATGAGGGTTTTTTTAATGATCTTGTTGCATTAAAAATAAAAATTTTCTAATTGAGCAAATTTGTCTAAGGGGGTTGTATAAACATTTAAAAAGTGTAACTTTTTGAAAATTAATGGGAGGACTATTTCATTAACATAGTCTTATTTTCTACCTTACTTTCAACATTTTTGCAATTTACATTGCTCACTTATCTCCAACAGGTAAAGAATTAAAGGGCGTTTCAATCTTTTTGGGACACCCTGTATATGTACAGTAACAGACCAATTATCTGAAATTCAGAATCCAGAAAAAACAGAACTGGAAAAAAACTTAAATGCTAATTTTTTGTGTGTTTTCAAAGGAAGTTGCTAATTTCCTTTAATATAAACAATATTAAAAACAAAAGACTCAAGGCTGCTACATGGGTACTAGGTGCCTTTGTGAGAAACTTAATGTGGCACCCCTAGTACCGTGGTCAGGGTTGGTTGAAAAAAGCCTCCCCCTTTTTCCAAGGCACACACTTCTGAATGTCTTCAGTTTTATTTAATTTTAATTTACTAATTTTAATTTTCTTTTTATATGAGTTCCAAATCGTTAGTAATATATGCGACAATTGCAAATTCCCATTATGGCAATTATGGGTACATGAATACCAAACTGAGTATTGTTATGAAAAAGCAGAATATTTTACAAGATATATTTTCATTAGGAGAAGTCAAATTATAAAGCATAGGTTAAAATTTTTATATTAGACAAACATTTATTTACAACAAAAACTTTATGCCAGCAGTGCTAATTCTTAATTAAGATTAATTAATTTTATACAGAAAATGTAAATTATATCTCTATAGAGTATATTAGACTTAATTTGAGCTAAAAGCAATATTTGGTCAACACAGGGGATTGGACCTGGGTTTCTTTAATTTGCTGAACTATTGTTTGTGCTCATATTCACAAGTTTAATTTTTTCACCTATAAAGAATGGATATCTGTGAAGAATGTGCTGTCATTTTAAATACAACTACACATATGTCTCTATCATAAAAGTGTCCTTAAAATATGTAATGTGCAGTCTAAAAACAAGATATCTGATTTTACAAATGTAATGTAAAGTAAAATCATAAATTACAAGCTCAAAGAATGGCTTTTTTGGCCAGTTTTTGACTGTATTTAAGCAAATGCTTGTTGATGAATTAATGAACTTAGTTATATTCTGGCAACCTGAATGGGAAGGGGGGGGAATTAAGAAAATTCTGTTCATGTGGAAACTTATGAAAAGAATTGATTCAGTCCTTTCAATTTAATTATTTAACAGATCATAGTTGAAAATAATGTGGTATCAACAAGAACTGTTATGGTTTAAATTTTTAATAAATAGAGATGATGATGATAACAATTAAAATTGAGTTCCAGTTTGAGTGAAAATATTTAAAATATTTTGAAATATTTAAACCAAAATTTTACATGTTTGCTTTAGGGGGGAAAAGAACCAAATGTATCAACTGAATCTATCTATAATGGTTTTTTTGTATAGATTTTAAACATATTTTCAGTCAAAAAATTACATTAAAATGTAGAATGACTTTTATTCTGTGTCGGCAGCAGTAGCATAGTGTGAGATTTTTGATTGGGAAGGCTGAAAAATTGGCAAAAAACTTGGTATTACAAGTGGAATTTGTACTGGAATTTGCATTTTCATAAGTTTTATTTCAAGAAGTTTTATTTATTGGTGATTAAAATAAAATAATTTTAATGAATGAATAAAATAAAATAATTTTTTTAAATGCAAAGAGTGTATGAAATGCATGAGACTTTAAAATGTTACCTATGTAACATGAATACAAGATATAACATTTTAAATGTTTTCTTATTTCAAAATTAGATAAACTTTTATAATCATTTTATTATATAGGAAGTCATAATCGCCCATAGGGGATGTAAAGGGGGGAGGGGTCACACTCCCCTTGGACATTTATATAACAAAGGCGAATATCAGGCCTGTCTATGTTGCACATCATAGGCTTGAGTTTGCCCTCCCCCCTCCTCCTGGGAAAAGTTTTGCAGGTGCCTATGTATGAAGTAGAAATATATTAGAATATTATTAGCAAGTGAAAGAAAAAATATATCAGTTTTGTAAATATAAACAGTTTGAACTAATGAAATAAAGCAATTCAAAGGAGTGCACTGAAAATGGGTGAGAACACTGTACTCAACAATGTACTTAAACAATTTTGCATATTAATTATTTACAAATACTATACTTTGAAAACTTAAAAATATCTTAACCACAATATTCTAAAAATCCACTAGGAAATTATAAAGGGCTTCTGTTTAACTGAGATTCTCCTGTAACATGATTTCTAAACGGAAATCAGATTTATTCTTTCTAAAATTCCCAAATATGCAAACGGGTGCTTCGCCATATTGTTGCTGTGACTAAGTCTACTTCACGAACTACTTAAGCTTAATGGTAGTCATTATTACTGTGTTTAATTGTCTTAATATTGTTTACATTTAGGTGAATGGCATGTTATTTGTGGAAAATGACTCACATTTTTTTAGTATTATATATGACTTTTTTCTGCAAAGATTAATTAATAGAACCATGTTTGACCCAAAATGGCGGAATCTATTTGCCTTGCATAAAAAATTTTCATTCATGAAATGTCACATCCTATACCAATCATTGTCTGTCATTACGATATTTATAAAGGGTTGAAAATAGGGAAAGAAATAGCCATGCCTTCCTGGAAGCTAGCTTATAGTTCTAGCTTATCAGCCAGGGCGTAGCTTAAGAGGTGGGTGGGGCTAATACTATACTTCTTTCAATGAATTGTAAAAGTTAGATGATTTTAGCTTCTAGATATGTGTTTTAATGGAAAAATACTCTGAAAGGTCTCATTTTAAATAAGTAAAGTGTAACAGTTTTCTAAAAAAAGACATATATATTCGCAAAGTTATATTAAAAAATAAAATAAATAAAAGTATCTTTAAATTAGATTATTAAACAGGGGAGGCTCAGCTTTTGAGCCTCAATGGGTGCTACGATTGGTCAGCAGTAGGCAAATATGGGCATATTGCTAAAGAGAAATGCCTTCAAGGAAAACTCGCTATTAATAGAAAATAAAAAATTCATAATTTCAAATTTTTAACCCCAAACATCCACAATCATTTATATCTTTTAAATTTGATTTGTAACATTTGGAACGAAAAGGATTTAATTTCTTAAACATAGATTAGTGTTAATCATAAGAATAAAAACTAGGGTAGTTTTACTTTTACTACTGAACTTGGAAATAGTGTCTAAAATAAGTTACAACTATTCAACATATTTTGCAAACAAATATGCTGGTTTAGTGTTACTTAATTATTAAACGTTATATTTGCAATTTTTACCATTAGATACACTTACATTGTCCACAAATGTGACAAGGTATTCATGAGTCAGCTGAAGTCAATTGTGTATCCCATGTAATAAAAGTTCATTTTAAATGACTCCATACTCTTCAAAATTGATGTTCTAGAACCCAGGACAACACATCCTGCATTTTAAAGAAGCTTTGGAGGTAAGAACTATATACCAGAACTGCAGTTAAAAATTAGGTATGAATAAAACTTTACATACATTTATCAAAGTTAAATCCAACAGTTGAAAATAAGTCTAAGAACATAATGAGAGCGGGTGCTTTTGAAGCTATTTTATCGGCCCTAGAATAGGGAGCTGCCTGCCTATTGCATCTCCTGACTTTGTTTATTGGGTTATTGACTAATATATGTATAAACTCAGTGCATGAGTTTGAGTGGAGGTCGGTGACTGAAAAGATGTTTCCTAAATGTCTTTTGAGGATGTTTGTCATGCTGCTTTATCAGATGTGATAGAAATTTGAACAGAGATGGAACTGATAAGAAATTCTATTGAGAAAACCTCTGTCACTGAACACTATATAGATAGGGAAAACTAGAGCAATGCAAATAAGCACAAATAACACAATAATGCAGAAACACAATAATGCAGCATGCAGCTGTTTTGAGGATGAGTTGGATCCCCTTCGTTAGTGCAAGAGAACAACAAACCCGAAATCCAAAAGAGGAATGGGCACAGAAAGAAGAAGTAGGGAGATTATATACCAAAGACCTAGATGCAGTCCAGCCAATTCGAAATGAGAAGTAACAACACAAGATTAATGTGCACCAAAGCACAACAGGAATATCCCGACAAGACAAATCAAGTCTGAACAAGAATAAATGAGACCCAACAAGATGAAAAATAAATTAAATTATAAGAGCCCCAAATGAATATAAAGAAGAAAGTGGATTTTTTTTTTTTTACAGGGCACTCAGCCAGACCGTGGACAAAAGTGGAGTACTGGACAAGTCATTAACTAAATTACTAGAATTTTTTAATATAGAAATTTTTGAATGTAGAAGGCCTAAAAGAAGTCAAGATCATAGATCAACATGCATTTCTGTATGATCCTTGCTGCAGAAAACCCAAAACGGTGATCAAATTGTTAGCAATAATGAGCAATTGAAAATTTATTAAATTATTAGTGTTTTCATGTTCTCTAATACAAAATTTTAAAGAGCATTTAGTTTGACCAATATAAGAAAGACCACACTGGCAAGAAATACTATAAATGTTCCAACCAATATTAATTTCTAAAGGATCTTTAAGATTAGAAAATCTGAGTTTAATAGAAGGTTACACAATATTGAATTTGAATTTTTTAAGGATATTTAGCGATCTGTTGACTGATTTTTGGAAAAAATGGTAAAATGATAGTGTTATTGAAATCTTTTTTAGAAGTTAGTTTAGAAGAAGGTTTAGAAATTTTTTGAATTTCATAATCAACAAATGCTGGGAGAAAAACTACAATTTACAGCAATAGCTTTTAAATAATTGATCTCATAACTGAAAATATCCATAGTAGAACAAACGTTCAAAGCATGATAATTGAGACCATGATGGACAAAAAGATTGAAAGCAACAATTTTCTGGTTGGGCAGATGGCAGAGAAATTTCTATGTGGAGAGAGACCGAAAAAGGTTTGCAAAAGGCCATAGTGAGGAATTCAACATCATTGCAGATGACTAAGACATTCAAAAATGCAAGATGCTTCTCCATTTCATAGATAAACTGGGTGCAATCAATGAAATTCTATGTATTCAAAATATCATTGATATAATTAAAAGTGTGATCCAGAAGAGCAAAACTGTCATCAACATAATGAGTATAAAACACAAATAGGATAATTTCAAAAAGCTTAACTCAAAATAATGCATATAGATGTCACTGAGAATAGGAATGAATGGATTACCCATAGCCAAGCAATCAGACATACTGTAGAATTTATAATGAAAGACAAAATAAATTTGTGATAAACAAGTACTGGTAAGAGAAACAAGCTTATGAATATCAAATTTAAAGAAATGGAATTCATACAAACATTTCCTGAGACAGGACAATGCACCTTTATAAGGAACATTAGGAAACTATGACTTGGCAGTAAAGGAGACCACAGTCGAACCACGAGAGTTAAAATTACAAATTTTATTTACAAATGGGGCACAATTTTGGGAGGTATGGATATTATTACTAAGTAGAGAAGAGAACATAGAAACTAAATGTTTGGTTAATTTGTAAGAAGCAGTACCAATATTAGATACAATGGTTTTAAAAAGAACACCTGCTCTATGAACTTTGGACAAAGCATACAATCTAGCAGAAATGGCCACAGAAGGAATCAGGGATTTTTTTTTTAATATATAATTTTCAAGAATTACACATGAAGATTTAAAAACCTGTCTAATTTTGTTTAAATCAAAATTACTAGGATCCTTGTGAATAGTAAAATACGGACCTTCATTGATTAAATTTTCAGTTTTTTCAACATACATATTATTACCTAAAACAACAATCTGACCACCCATGTCAGCCTTGAATGAATGACATGAAGGCAGGTGGCTCTAAGAGAGTCCAGCACAGTGACCAGAGGTCTATTGTACAATTCCCATGCCAGCCTTAGTGATTACTAAATCAGGATTGTTATGTAATTTATTGAAGTTGTTATTTTTAGATTTGTTAATATTTGATTTATAAATGCTATCATTGAATTTGAGTGTTGACAATTAGATGTCTAATGGTGTCCTTTTGGGTGGTAGATAAAGCACTGAATTAGAAAGTTCTATAAGGGCAATAAGACTAGGGACACAGAATTTAGGAGTAACAGAGAAATTTTTATTTAGTTTTAAAATTTTAATTTCAGTTTTGTTAAGGGGAACCTTAAATAAATTTACTACAGAATTTTCATTAACAAACAGAAGAGAATTGATAGAACAAGGAGCTAAATGTTGACAAAGCTGATCCCTGATTCCTTCTGCGGCCAATTATGCTAGATTGTATGTTCTCCCCAAAGTTCATAAAGCAAGTGTCCCTTTTAGACCCATTGTATCTAATATTTGTACTACTTCTTACAAATTAGCCAAACATTAATATTTAAGTTCTCTATCTCTCTTCTACTAAGTAATAATAACCATAATTGCCAAAATTCCGTCCAATTTGTGAAGAGAATTCGTAATTTAAACTCCTGTGGTTTGACTATAGTCTCCTTTGATGCCAAGTCATTGTTTACTAATGTCCCTGTTAAGGGTGCATTGCCCTGTTTCAGGAAACGTATGTACAAATTCCATTTCTTTGAATTTAGAAACTTGTTTCTCTTACAAGCACTTGTTTATCGCAAATTTCTTTTGTCTTTCATAATAAATTCTACAGTATGTCTGATGGATTGGCTATGGGTAATCCACTCAGTCCTATTCTCAGTGATATCTATACGCATTATTTTGAAGTTAAGCTTTCTGAAATTATCCAGTTTGTTTTTTATACTCGTTATGCTGATGGCAGTTTTGCTCTTCTGGATCACACTTTTAATGATATTGATGGTATTTTGGATAGTTTGAATTTCATTGATCCTTGCATTCAGTTTACTTATCATATGGAAAAGAACAATTGTCTTGCTTTTTCTGATGTCTTGGTCACCTGCAGCAATGATGAAGTTTTCACTACGGTCTTTCATAAACCATTTTCAGTCTCTCTACCTCCAAATAAAAATTTCCGCCATCTGCCCAATTAGAAAATTGCTGCTTTCAATACGTTTGTCCATTGTGCTTTAAATGTTTGTTTCACTATGGGTTTTCTCAATTGTGTGATCAATTATTTAAAAGCTGTTACTGTCGATTGCATTTTTTCTCACAGCATTGTTGATCGTGCAATTAAAAATTTTTCTATACCTTCCTCCAAACTAACTTCTAAAAAGGATTTCAAGAACACCATCATTTCATCCTTTTTTCAAACAAACAGTAAACAGATTGCTAAAATCCTCAAAAAAAAAAAATTCAAATTCAATATTGCAAGATCCTTTAGTAATTAATAATAGTTGGGGCATTTACAGTATTTCTCACCAGTGTAATCCTTCTTATTCAGGAACAGAAGCTAAAATTTCCAGAACATAGTAAGAAAAATAGGAGGGTCGAGCCTACAAAACAGGAAAAATAAAAGGGATAAAAGCCTGAAAATAGGAAAAAATAAAAGTGATAAACTCCTGAAAAAAGGTAAAAAAAGCTACAAACTCTGCAAAATAGAGAAAATTAGAATATGGAAAATTCATAAAATGATCAAATTGATACAGTAACACTAAATTAATAAAAATGATGCATAAATGATGAAAATTCAATATTTTGCAAAATGAAGTTCAATTTCCTTGATAATCCCTGGCATTTTGTAGGAATTATTATTTTAATATACTTAATTCAAATTTAAGTGCATTCCACTTATTCGTGAGGCAGATATGTTTTTCTAGAAGATCGTAAATTAATTGTCTTTTGTTAGAGAATGATATAACATTATGTTTCATTAGGTAGTTAGGTAGATGCATAGTAAATAATAATATTGATTGGGAGAGGTGCATGACTCTCGTGTTCCCATGGATAGCAGTTACCGGTGGGCAGTTGAAAGGTAACGTTTTGCAACTTTTTACTTCCCGTAATATGACAAGCATACCTTCTAGAATATATATATATGTGTGTGTATGAGAGAGAGAGAGAGAGAGAGAATAAATTTCAACATAAAAACTATTTGAAAACCTGTAATGTTAAAAAAAGTCTTCAAAGCACTGCATAAGAATGTGTGTGTGTGTGACAATGTTAGCTATTAATAATGTTATGACATATCCTCTTAAATCATGGGTGTACTCTCAGGATGCAAAAATGAATCAGAATTTCTGGATAACTAACACTTTTATTTAAAAGCACACAAAAGCAGGAACATTTTACAGCTAATGATACTATAACTATCTTACAAGATCACAATATAAACTGTCAGACCCAATAAGACAGCAAGAAAATGCTCAAATAACTGACAAATCAGCCGAATCTGTTCTCAGTGATGTATCTCACAATGTAATTTGACTCATTATGTCAACCCTGTCCCACTGAATGATGACTCCCTTATATACATAAATTTTAAGTCTTCCCCAATAACGTGCCCCTTTCTTTCACCATTAGTATTCCAAATACCTATCTCATGTCCTGCATATGCTGCAACCATATTGTAACCTCATTAACTATACCAAGCCACTAATATTAACAAGTCGGCAAACACTTCCTCTTTCGATCATACCATATATGGTCCCCAATCTTAACCCTGTAAACGTTCTAATATGAAACTACATTCCTAATTACATTTTAAAGCCTAATGAACGCGAAAACAACAACCACATGCCCTGTATTCTAATCCCTCTCCGAAGTAAATATATGTTGCACTTGTAGAGAAAAACGCAGACTGCACTGAGATTTGGTGAGAACTGGTCGATGATCAAGATCTCGGCCAGACTATGTAACCACCTCTGTTTGAAGTATCTTGTAATAAAGTAGAATTGTAATATCGAGATATGTCTGTTCCGTAGACTATTCAACCCAATTATCAGGGGATATAAATCAGAAATATATACCCAATATCAAGGGATGGAGAATAACCCTTTCGCGACGGTTGGCACGCCCGCGTGTCGGCTGCAAACTTGCATTCAAGGACGGATGGCATGCACTCGGGACAGAGAAAACTTTACCCTAAATGGCGAATGGCACGTATGCGTGTTTTCACATAGAACATTTTAATTTGTCTACTAGATGGCGTTAAATGTCCGTGGAAACAACTTCAATGTATTTTGCAGCTACTTGACCTTGGCATAAGGAGGATCCAATGAATTATTTCTCCATTTGGAGCGGTGAAACATGGTTTTGTAATATAAACAAATAGAGCACTTCTCGTAGCATCAGCTGTTTTATAATTGAGTTCCGGCTCTGGTTTTGATTTCAGCTTTATGATTTCGTTGGTGAATCATAGGAATATGAGAGGGTTTTTTTTTGGGGGGGGGGGGGGGGTTAGAGGCAGTGAAATTATTCGTTTATTTCGGATAAAAAAAGGGGAGCAGCTAACGAGTATTTTGTATTCAGATTTCTATGAAAAACATACATCATATAGAAAATAAATATTTCTTTTATTCCTGAAAAAAGTAGATTTCTGTGTTGAATAGATGATTTTTAGTGAATATTTTTCGAGAGTTAGGCTTAGTGCAAAAAAATTGCCGTCCTGTGGGAGCAGTTCGGAAGCGAAGCGCTCCATCCTTTGGGCCGTGGCAGTTCCGGAATGCCACTGTCGCGAAAGGGTTAAGGGGATGGTGATAGATGGAACTCTCAGTAAAGCCCGAAAAAAAAAAAAGACTGAATTGTGCAATCTTTTAATTTAAGTGAAATATAATTTGTTTAGTATATATATATATAAAATACTTTATTTTTACTCGCACTATAAAAATAAATTAGGTCTATTGCTATGATATGAAATCATTAGAAGAAGAAAATGAATGCAAACTGATAATTTTGGACCCTCAGAAAAGCAGGGAATATGAATTGAATGGTGGAATGCATGGATTTCATGGGATTTTCCATAGTTTGGGGAGTGATGTCCTTAAAACCATAAGTTGAAGTAAATATCCGTACAAACTACGAAAAATCCATAAAAGTTGGCATCTCTGCACATGACTTACTTTTCCACGAAATAATTCATCCAATCATTGAGTGTTATAAGTACTCAGTGTCAGTTGGTAAGTCTTCACAGGCTGCTATTCTCCATGCGAATGGAGTACATCAGCAAATCACCAGAAAGGAAGTGAAGAAAATTTGCTTATCATTTTCTGAGGAAGAGGGGACATTTTTAGGGAACTTTTGTAGCAGAATCGGTGAAAAGTAGGGACTTTTAGTTTGTAAATGAAAAATCGGAAGAAATCGGTTTCCAATAGGAAGATCGGAATGATGCCCGAAAATTGGAAACTTTCTGGGTAAATTGGAAGCATTGGCAGCTATGATACATATATATATATACAGAGGCTGTTCGCACATTTTTTAGATGATTTTGGTAAGCGGTAATAAAAAATCGTTTGCTGCAAAAGAAATAATTCCAATTGTACTATGTTTTTAAAAGTCAAAATTATCGTCTGCGGCTTGAAAGTTTTGTTTTTATTCAAAAATGGCATTTTTAACAAAACAGTGGTTCGAAGGCTACATTTATGCTCTTTCCGAAGAGAAATATGCATACTCTGTTATCCAAAAACGATGTGAGAGTCATGGTTTTGTGATATCTAAAGCGTCGATAGGTAACATCGTCAACAGGAAAGGAAAAAAACGTCAAATTGGAGCCTCAAGTGGGACAAAAATTCCAAACAAGTATCCAAGGAAAAAACGGACATCTTCGAATATTGCAAAGGTATGTTGTTTAATGTTAATAGAAAATCTCCCTAGTCAAAGGACAGTTGCAAAATCATTAAAATGCTCGGTGTCCACTGTAAACAAAATGATAAATGTTAATTTAAATCTTAAGAAAGTGAAAAAACGCAATGTGCATCGTCTTCTTCCAAATCATATCGCTGAACGCAGGGCACGCTGCAGAATTCTATATGAGAAACACTTATCCAAAGAAAAATGGAAAACAATTGTCACAATAGATGAATCATGGGTGTATTTAAATGATTGCAACAAAAAAAGAGCCATTTATTATCATAAAAGGGGAGAAAAAAATTTAAGTACATGGTTCAAAGAATCGAAAGAAAGTTTTTCTAAGGGATTCATGATTGTTGCTGGTTTTTCTTATAATAGCAAGTTAAAAATAAAGAGAGTGGGAAAAAATGTCAAGATTAACTCCAAATACTATCAGGAACATATTTTATCGCCAATTTTTCTGAATGAAATACCATCGCTTTACCCACAGTGCCATCAATCTGTGAGACTCCATCAGGACAAAGCTAGCAGTCACACATCAAAATCCACTGTAAATTTCCTAAAAGAAATGGAACAAAAAACTGGTATCAAGGCCATACCCTTCACTGATATCCCTACTAAATCTCCCGATGTATCACCTATGGATTTTTGTGCTTTCGGACTTTTAAAATCTGCATTATCCAAACGTCGTCCCAAAACTCTTACAGGACTCTGGAAAGCTGTTCAGGAGGAATGGGATAGAATACCTCTTCTGACACTTCAAAAGGCATTATTATCCTGGAAATTGCGGTGTCGAAAGATAGTTCAGAATAAGGGATGTCAAATAGAACATTTAAAACACAAGAATTTTATGTAATTTAGTTTTGTGAATACAATATACATCGTCTAAAATATGTGTGAACAGCCTCTGTATATGTATTTATGGCCAGACACTTGATTAAGTCCTGAAAATATTAATATTGTTTACTTAAATGCATGCCTACAGCTTTGTGTACTTCAGGAGAGAGGTGAAAGGGGATGTTTTGCTTTTTTAACACGTTAAACCATAGTTGAAAAGTGTTTATGACTTTGTTCATTCTGTCTGTCTGTTCGCATGATAACTGTCATACAAACATTACTTTATCAAGCTGAAATTTTAGTATGTTGTTAAAACGGTCTGTGGGATATATGGGAATGTAAATGAATAATATCACTCAATTAGTTTTGGATTGAACCAAAGTTGAAAAACTGAAATACATAGAACCCTATGGAACCTCATTTTTCAAACATTTTTTAAGCGAATTTAAAATTCACAAATTGCTTCGAAAATTTTAGGAAATATTCAAATTATCCCATGAAATATATAAAAAAAATTTCAGCAAAATATGTTTGGTAGTTTTTTGAATAAAAATTAAAATAATTGCATTCATATTATATGATGAGATCATGTGACCCACTTAAAGATGAGTTGTATAAGAATTGCTGAATCTCTTTAACACAAAATTATTTAGCTCTGAAGTCTGCAATATAGCTGATATGAGTGAAACATTTATTGATTTTACATAGAGAAGCAGACGATTCTGTAGTATTGCTTTTTTTTATGAAGTTTTAAACATGAAGTTAGAAAGTAATTTTACTTCCATGGTTTTAAGTTTGTAAGTAAAATAAATTATTGTAGTATTGTGATAATTTTAAAAATACTACCGCTAAATGAAAAGAATAAAAAAAAGTTAATGAATGAAATGTTCATAGCTAGGGTTGCACTGAATACCATCTTTTGCCGAATACCGAATATTCGGTTAAAATTCTAGCCGAATATTCGGCTGCATACTGAATATTTGGTTAAATTTTTTTAAACTTAATATTTCTATTTTATGCCAATTTAAAATAGAAAATGTTTCTATTTTGTGCCTTTTTAAAATGAATTTACACACATTTACCATCCTAAATTAATTTGTATAAGTATAATCATTAATTTAAAATAAATAAAAAATAAAATAAATCATTCTAAAAGCAAATTAATATAGTACTTAATTTGGTTTATGTTTATCTGCATAAATGGATAATTGATAGATAATTTCTGATATGTGATAATCATGACTTCATTTCATGTTATAGAGGATCTTGCATTTGCCTTACATACAAATACAAACTAAAGTTGCTTAAAATATCATTACAAATTAGAATTACAATTTATTCAACTGAATTTTTGCGATCTTAGTCTCTTCTATAATGTAACTGATAAATAATTTTATCAAAATTGAAACTGAGCAGTCAAATTCAAACATTGCCAAATCCTTTTTCTTTTTAAAGTGCAAAGGATACTGTGCTAGAATGTCTAGCCATTCTTTTTTAAGTTGTTGTCACACCTGGTCTTGAAAACTACAACAGAGTAGATACTGATAGATAACTAAACAGTACACAGACAGGTGTATCCACCCTGCGACAAAAGACTCAACAAAGTAATCTTCTCTTCAGAAATCATAAAAGAAATTAGAAGAGTTGACTACAATGGGGTTACACACAGAGAAATTCTTTGGTTATCTTATTTGACACATTTTAATGGATACAAAGGAACACCTATGGCACCCTCAGTATCTTCTCTATCTCTATCCAAATTAAAATACTGAAAAATTGAATATTCATCTAAGTGTTATTTTTTATATATTAATCACCTTCACCTTTCTTAAATATTGGTGAAATGATAATTGATTTTTTTTTTTAGCTGCATATTTTATAAAAAAATTAACTGTTATATTTTTGAACACTCAATATTATGAGTTTTATTTTCTGGTTATTGTTTCATATTTAAACGAGTTAGTAAGGTTAAGGTGTGATAAGATTTAAGAAAAACTGAAAAAACAACAAAATTTAATACCAGAGTGTTTTCTTTTACATTAAAATTATTTTAAATGTGATAATATTGGTAAGTAACAATTTGAATTAATTTTGTACTATGATACTATAAATTTTATTCATTGTATAAAAAAAAAGTGCTTTACCAATTGTAGAATATTTAAAATTTTTATTACTATTCGGTTCGGCCGAATATTAAAGTAATCGGCCGAACCGAACATTCGGTTTGACTGCCGAATAGGCAGTATACCGAATACCAACCGAATATTCGGTGCAACTCTATTCATAGCTTTTATGTAGAGAGTCAGGCGATTTATATTTCGATGACATTATTTGAATAAAGTTCATTTGTTTTCGATGAAGTTTTCAAATATAATAAATTAGTGTAGTATTGTGATAATTTAAAAAATATCCTTGCTGAATGTATCGTATTTTAGAAATGTTTAAATAAAATTGCATTTCAGTTGAAAAGTGTTTCATAATTAATGCTTTATTCATGATTGATTCTTCTTGTTGTATTTTACTTTTGATTCCACTATTGAAATACTGATTTGCAGGCAATAGAAAATAAAAATAAAAGTATTTTGAGGGTTTGATTTTTTATTCCTTAACAAGATAGATAAATTCCATAGATCATTGATTTACAACTTTTTTCTGAGATCATCAGAAAAATAGGAAAAAATCTGATGTGGGCAGCACATGACTTTCCCTGCAGACTGAAATTTATTTTTTCTTTATTTCTTTAAGAACTCATTAAATTGAGTTTCATTGCACAAAATGACACTAAATTTGCATTTTTAATTCAATTTCTGCTTTTATTTGGCAATTGGATATTTTTCCAAAGGAGGCATAAAAAATGAGAAAAATCTCAAATATCTCGAGAACGGTTAGTCCTAGAGTAATACAGTTGTTCTTATTCTTTTCCTCGTCAAAAATTACGTATAAAACAAGCATTTAATTGATACATTTGAACATACATAGTCTTTTTTTAGATAATGGCGATTATTTCTGGCCATTTCATAAAAAAAAGCAGATTGTTCTTTTCCGAATCGTACCAAAATCTAATCACCAGAGTATCCCACATGTGATTTATCTACCAAATTTTGTAAAATTTGGTCAATTTGTATTTCAGCTAGAGTGAATATATGAGATTTTTGTGGGCCATTTTGCAAAAAAAGACGGGTTCTTTTTTTCCGAATTGTACCAAAAACTAATCAGCACCAGGGTCATACTCAAGGGTCTTACCTACCAAATTTTATGAAATTCGGTCCATTAGTTTTTGAGTTACAGTGGATACATACATTGAACAGACACATAGACAGACAGACAGACGTCACGCTAAAAATAGTTTTTCATATTCTAGAGGTCTTGAAACGTGTAGATCCGTCGAAAACTCGAGTTGCGATTTTCGGCATGATTCCAATACTTTCCCTATACATTACCATGTATTGCAGGAAAAGTAAAAATAGGAAAAAAACAAGAAAAAAGTAAAATTTAAAATAAATTAGGAAAAATAGGAGCTCTGTTGTCCCTGCTTATATTGGTCAAACTAAACATGCTTTAAAATTTCATATTAAAGAACATGAAAACTAAGGCATAAAACTGAAATTTAATATATCTTCAATTGTTCAGCATTGCTATTAATTTGTCCACCGTTTAGAGACTTCTTCAGCAAAGATTATACACATCGATTTTATTATTGTTCAGACTTGATTTTCCTTGTCAAGATATTCATGTCGTGTTTTGGCACACACCTTGTGTTGTTACTTCTCATTATGGATTGGCTGGTCTGTTCTTCATTCTGTTTTCTGATTGGCTGTCTTCTAAACTGGGTCTTGGGTATATAATCCCCTTGCTTCTTTTTTCTGTGTCCATTCCTCTTCTAGACTGTGGGTTCATTGGTTCTCTTGCACTAATAAAGGGGATCCAACATATCCTCGAAACAGCTGTATTCTGCATTATTTGTGCTTATTTACATTGCTCTAGTTTTCCTTATCCTTTGCACAAAGTGTATTGTACTTATTGCTATATAGATAGCTTTTATAGATAGTCATTTCCGTCACATATTTGTCTCCCCTAATTATCACATCGCTGAGTATACAATGCCTAAATTCAGCAACTAAACATTCCGTAAAAGCACATTTCCTAATGCCTACTAGGTCATGTTGCAGGGATTACTGCAGTAAGGAATTTCACGGAAGCCCAATGTTTATCTGGAAAATTATTTGTTTTGCAAAGAATAGTTATACTTACAAGATTCTTCATCCTGAGACTGAGCATAAATCAACCCTCTTAGGAGAAGATCGATATTTTCAAACAACATACTTTCACTGTTATTTTTTCAGAGAAAATAAAAGTAGCAAATGAAACAAGGTCTAGATAATTAAAAATCGATTGCCATAGCAGACCTTATAAACAGGGGTCTATTCCGACTTCTTTCAATGGTACCTATTTTCTAAATTTTAGAAATACTTTGTGAAAAATTCAGTAAGTTTGTGAAAATTAAAAATGCTATGAACAATCAACTAAAATACACAAAACAGATCATTCAGTTTTGAAATACTTTTTAATAAGCAGAGATGCCAACCTCTCAGTTATAGTTTTAGTAATCTAGACAGAGAAATTTCAGTAATCTTTCAGTAATAATGTAAAAAGTTCAGTTTAAGATAAAAAATTGTTAGCAATGATAATCAGAATAATAATATTTGATCAAACGTTTCAAATTCTTTATATATTTTTATATAAAATTTTTTAAATGTTTTTATATAAAATGTTCAAGTTAACATTATAACTAAACATAATATGTATACATTAGTTTTCATCGCTGAAAAATAAGTTTCAAAATTCTTAAGAAAATACAATATGCTTAGCTTAAACTAAATTTAGTTGGTTACTTTTTTAAGCTTACTCTAGCTCAGACTTGGTGCTTTCTTCCTGAAACATGAAAAATAAAGAACATTTGACATGTTCTTTATTTTATTAATTAAAAAGTATAATGTGTAAGCATTCAAATTTAGACTAAAATTGGCTCCATATTTTCTAACAACAATACAGAATATACATTCTGGCACAGCATTATTATGAGGAACAAATAATACTGCTTTCCATCACCAGATAATTTTAAATTCTTCTAGATAAACCATTAAATTCCTCTGGGCAAGTTGAACTGTGAAATCACACTATTTATGTAAAAATAATTAAAAAATTAACCTAAACTTTACTATAATGTGAAAATAAACTAGTTTTGTCAATCTAATGATTAATATTTAGAAGATGGAGATGGATAGAAAACGATACTTGTGGACTCGCACGACTACGAGAATTCCTTGAATCAATCGTACAGAATATGTCAAAATAATTAAAAAACTAACATAAATAATAAACCAAAATATAAAGATAAGCAAGTTTTGTCAATTTAATGTGCAATAATTACAGGATGGTGATGGATGGAAAAAGATACTAGTCAATGCTCAGCAAAGTATGTGATACCACTTGAATTACACAATCCCACTATTTATGAGAAAATAATCAAAAAATTAGTCTTAATTAGTAACCAAAATATGTAATATTAGTAAACAAACACTTACCTCAGCATTGTAAAATTTTGTTTTAACATCTAGTGGCTTTGAAACCTGGAAATGAATATAAATAAATACAAGATTCATATAACAGTAAACAGTTATAATGTGTAAGGAAAACTTGAACAATAAATTCAAGCACAAATAGAATAAGAATGCAGGAGACAGCTGTGATGAACTGAATCCCTTTCATCAGTGCAAAAGAACCAACAAATGGGATATCAAAAAGTTAAAATGGGCACAAATAGAAGAAACAGATGGGTATAGGAGGGTCACACTGAAATTTTTTAGATACAGCTAAGTGGTACAGGTTAATCCTACCAACTCTAAGGAGTGTTCAAAGTACTCCCCTTGAATATCAATGCACTTTTGTAGGCAAATTTTCCAAAGATTAAATGCTTCAAGCTATTCAACTCTTGGAATCAATGAAAAATATGCTTTAATAGCCTCATCAATCTCATCTTCAGAATGAAAACGATGCTCACAAATTTTTTTTAGATTAAAAAATAGCTAAAAGTCACACAAGATCAAGAGAATAGGGTGGATGTTCTATCACTTTAATGTTTCTTTGTTCAAGAAATTCAACCGCCACTCTTACTGAATGAGAAGATGCATTGTCATGGTGAAGCATGAGTCACCTAACATTCACTTCCTGAAGAATTTCTGGAAGACACTTAGTGGTGTACCAGCTAGTTGTAACTGTTTTCCGTCCCTCTAGCTTTATGGCTTTGAACAGATCAATACTTCTGAAGAACACAATATGCATTACTTTTTTCATTGCTCGTTGTCGTTTCACCATTGTTGGTTTGCGGTCATCTTCAAAAACCTATATACTTTCCTGATGTGTTGGAACGTCAAAAAACGGTATGTACATTTCATTATCAGTTATGATTTTAGATATAATGTGGTGTCCACCATCATTAAGTAATTTTAGGGTTTCTTTACTGATTCTGACACACTCCACTTTTTGGTATTCTGCTAAATTATGGGGAACCCAACAACAAACTAATCTTTTTATATGCAGTTTTTCATGAATAATTTTATGTATGGCTGCGGATCCAAAGTTCCTTCTGTATCATTTGGTAGGTACAGCGATTATCATCACTTAACATTTTTCGAATGACCAACACATTTTCTGGGACTAGAGCTGACAAAGGTCTTCCTGTGTGTTCTTCATCCAGGAGAGAAGTTCGACCTCTTCTAAACTCTGTAAACCATTTGAATGCAATGGCACGAGATGGAACATCATTTCCATATGCTAATTGTGGATGGTGAAGGCATTTTTCTTGACTTAGCCCCACTTTAAAATCATAGAAAATCATAACTCAATAATGATCTCATGTCAAATCCATTTTCTTTTCTTTTAAAATTTATTCTACGATAGCTAAATTGTAATTGTTGCCATAAATTATCGTCTGCAGACATAAAAGAGTTCAAATTTAAATATCCGACCAATAATTTTTTTCTAGCACATATCGTCTGCCCCTGTCTCAAAAATTTCAGTGTGACCCTCCTATATACCCAAGTTGTGGATTGAGAGTCCACCTGAGACAGTCAATCAGTAAGAAGAATAAAGAAAAGTGCAGATAATCTGAAACAAGAACTGATACACAAGATTGAAATGCCCCTCACTGGCAAACGGGGGAAGGTTGGCTAACACTTAACTATCGCCATCTGCCTACTGTTGAAGAGATGTTAAAAGGAGAAATAACCGTATATGGGTATTCCCTTCAAGTAAAACCCCTTCTCGATGGGCGCTGGTGTGATTTCGAGCAATGCATCTTGGGTGATGGAAAGAGATTCTTTGTCAAGGAGGGGAAGAAAATGGGTTATTTCTGTCGCAAGTCAATGTATTTGTGTGTTATAATTCCATGTGGGTCGACTTTATTACAATTTTAAGTTGTTAATTTAATATTTTTGTCAGTTCATTTACATGGTTGACATGTATTTAATCGTGTATTACAATTCTGGGCTGTGTACATTTGATTTTCCGATTGCGATGTCTTAAAATGACCGATTTGCTGAGTTTTTTGCAAACACAAAAGGTACGTGAATTATTTCGATCCTAAAAGTATTTAATGTATTGTTTTATTTAGTATGCATGCGTAATCCCAATAAACACCTTTAGAAATAAATGATCTTGCCGTTTAGGATTCTTATCATGATTATATTTACTCATTTGTATACTTAGAACTTTTGATTTTACTAATCTTGCATACCTGCCAACCTGGGAAAATTAGAATGTGTAAAATTTTGCGTGAATGACATTTATAATGATTTTTTTAAACTACACGCGCAAACGACATTTCTAATGAATGTAACTATGTACAAGTACCTGCATTAAAAAAATTCTGTATTAAATATCAGGTATAGTACTGGTAGAATATGAAAATTCAGGACACCAATTTTATAAAATTTCAGGACAATAAATTATAAGATAAAAATATATAAAGGTTTTATCCAGTGAAAATTATTTTAAAATGAAAACAAATATTCATGTTTTGTAAAACACAGATTTTCACTAAAGAGATTAACAAATATTGATCTTTAATTAATAAAATATATATATATATATATATATATATATATATATATATATATATATATATATATATATATATATATAGCGCTGAATTATATTCCTGCCAAAATGGTTTCCTTTTCATTTGCCTAAATCATTGCTTTAATACCACTTTTTGGAAAATATCCCTTCACAGAGTTCATACTCATTTTTCAAAATAGAAAAATTTGTATTATGCAAATATAATTAAAAAATTAACTTTAATAATCAGCCATAATATGAAAATAAGCTAGTTTAGCCGATCTAATATGCAACATTTAAATGATGGAGATGAATGGAAAAAGATATTAACGTACTCTCGGCAATTCACGCGAAGTAACTGAATTGCGCAATCGCACTGTTTATGCAAAAATAATTAAGAAATTAACCGCAATAATTAATTAGAATATGAAAATAAGCTAGTTCAGTCAATCAAAAATACAATATTTCGAAGATTGAGATGGATGGAAAAAGATACTATTGTACACTCGGCGATTCATGAGAACAAACTGAATTGCGCAATCGCATTGTTTATGCGAAATTAATGAACAAAATAACATGTTAGCGATTTATGCTGAATTAGACAACCTTTGAAGAAGTATATTAATTACTTTCATAAAATAAGCGATCGAAATCTTAATTTACATTACACACGGCCATAAATCTCTGTCAATTTGATTGGCATTACCCTGTATTTTATTATGGATTTGCTACGATCCCGGGAATGGTAAATATCAGTGCTAAAAAAGCGAAAAATCTGTGTTTCTGGTTATTTGATAAATTTCAAACAAAAAAAGCCGGAGAATTTCGCAGGAGATTGATTTCCTAGTAATGTTAAAAAATTCAAATAAATGCGGAAATGCGGAAAATATAGCAATATATGCGTAAAAGCGTAAAGAGCAGTCAAAATGCGTAAATTTTACGCATAATGCGTAAAAGTTGGCAGGTATGATCTTGGGCCAATTGAAAAGCTTGATATAAGCCAGTTGATTAGCTTGTTTGAGATAGAATTATTTTTAATTTTCTGTCTGTTCAGGCTGATTTGCTGGATGTGTTGAAGCAGATAACATTAGAAATAACATACTTTTAGATTATTTATACTGTGATTTTCTTTTTATCTAATTGTGTTTATATAATAAATATGTGTGAATAAAAATTGTTTGATTAAATTTTGCTTAGTTTTACTCATGTTCCATTATTTTCTTTCTCTTAATTTATTTTTATAGGACATTTTTTTCTTGGTAGGAACCGTTATTGATTTTACAATTATTACAGGATTTTTTTTCTTCTTAATTTATGTAGTTTAAGTTACACTTTTGCTGAAAGAGTTTATCTGAAAGAAATATGTAAAATATAGAAGAGTTTCATTTCTTAAAAACATTTCATCTGCAACTTATATATTGCAGTTGTATTATTAAAATTTACAAAAAGAACGCTTCTATGAAGAGTATAAAATATGTCTGTGAAATAAAATCTGAGAATAAAATATATCTGTAGAGTGAAAATAATATTTAGTGTGAAAAAAATTGCAGAACTTCTTACTCTTTATTTGTTTTATCTTATCATGTCAAAGGTAAGTGCATTTGCAATTTCTATTTTATTAATATTACATATACGAGTGCACTTGAATTTAAGTGTAAAAGTTTTTTGTAAGATCATACATGCAAAATAAAATTCTTATTTTAAGTATAATTAGATATGAAATAAAAAATAATTTTATTTTACCATAATATCTTTTAATGATAACGAAAAAATATCTTAAATTGAAAAAAAAATTTATACAAGGACAAAGCATGCAAATTTAAATTCTTATTTTGAATGTAATAGGAGGTAAAAAAAGCATTAAAATTTTTTATTTTGCTTTAAAAAATCTTAAATGAAAATAAATGAAAATATGTTTTCCATTTAAACTGCATCACTTATCATACGATTATCAAATCAAAGTATTTAAAAAAAAAAAAAAAAAAAAAAAAAAAAAAAAAAAAAAAAAACCCACTGAGAAGAAGCAATAAAAATCCTTCATCCCGGATTCTCGACCTGTAACGTTGCTTTTCCTGCATGACAGACTTTCAGCAGTCGCGATAAGGCTGTTTACATTGGGTCTACGGAAGTTTCCCTTCTTTATGGTTAGAAATTCTTTGTCACTGGGTTCCGGTCTAAATTGGGTGGCACTTCCTGGCCGTCCAAACGGTTACCTTACACCTTTCTGGTAGGTCGGACGGTCTGGGTCTCAACAACAACAACAAGATTGAAATACATCAAAACACAAGGAAAATGTCTCAACAAAACAAGACAAGGAAAAACTAGAGCAATATAAATAATAAGCACAAATAACATAATAAACAGCATACAGCTGTTACAATGTAGTGTTTCTCGTTTCAGATTGGCTGACTGCTCTTCATGCTGCTTTCTGATTGGCACTCTTTTAATCCAAGTTTTGGATATATAATTCCCCTGCTTCTTCCCTCTGCACCCCTTCCTCTTTTGGACTTCAGGTTTGTTGGTTCTCTTACACTGACAAAGGGGATCCAACATATTCCCGAAACAGCTGTATGCAACTTATTATGTTATTTATGCTTATTTACGTTGCTCTAGTTTTTCCTTACTTTTGCACAAAGTGTATATTACTTAATGAAGACAAGTCCAAACAAGATTAAATTAATCCCAACAAGATGTAATAAAGTCCTAATGACACATAAGAGACCCAAAGACTAAGAAATGGAATAATTATAAAGAAAATGGAAAAAATTACAAGGCATCTGCCAGACTATGGATAGAAATGGAGTAATGGACAAGTCATTAACTAAATTACTAGAACTTTTCTGAATAGGAATGAATTTAATAAAGTCAAGATCATACATTGAGGTGAATATTTGTATAATATTTGAAGAAGAAAACTCAAAAAGGTGGTTAAAATTAAACTAATGCTGAGCAGCTGAAGATTTATTAAAATTCCCTGTTTTCTGACATAGTTTTCATGTTTATTAATATGAAATTTTAAAACACATTTAGTTTGAATAATAAGAAAGATCACACTAGCAAAAAATACTCTAAATACCCCAACAATTAGAAATTTCTATAGGATCTTTAAGATAGAAAACCTAAGCTAATAGAAGTAAGCACAATACTAAATCTCAATTTTTTAAGGATATTAGCAATAAGCTGATTTTTAGAAAAAAAAATGACAAAATGATAGTGTTATTGAAATTCCTTTTAGGAACAAATTTATAAGAGGATTTAAAATTTTGTTTGAATAGCATGACCAACAATGCTAGGAGAGAAAACATGATTGATAGCAACAGCTTTTAAATAATTTATATCAGAACTGAGCAAATCCACAGTAGAACAAGCACTTAAAGCACAATGGACAAACATATTCAAAGCAGCAATTTTCTGGTTGGGCGGATGCAGGAAATTTTATGCAGAGGTAGAGAGACCGAAAAAGATTTGCAAAAGACTGTAGTGAGGAATTCAGTATTGTTACGGATGACTAAGACATCCAAAAATGCAAGAGGATTGTTCTTTTCAATTTCATAAATAAACTGAATGCAAGGATCAATAAGATTCAATGTATCCAAAATACCATTGATATCAGTATTATCATTGATGACAGCATTTCTTACCAGTATGATTTTTCTTAAATTGGTCAAACTGAAAATGATTTAAAATTTCGAATTAAGGAACATGAAAATGGTCTGGAAAATTTAAGCTTTCTACATTCAGAAAAATTCTAGTAATTTAGATAATGACTTATGCAGTACTCGATTTTTATCCACAGTTCGGCAGCATAGTCTGAAATTTCTCTATTTTCTTCCTATGTGTTCTATTTCTTAGCCTTTGAGACTCTTGTGTGTTATTTCAATTTCTTTAGTCTTGTTGGGACTCATTTAATTTTGTTATTTCTTACTGGGATATTTTTGATGTGTTTTGGTACACTCCAATCTTGTGTGTCAGTTTTCATTTCACATTAGCTGTTTTCTTCATTCTGCTTTCTGATTGGCCCTCTCAGGTGGACTTTTAATCAATGACTTGGGTATATATACTCCTCTGTTTCTATTTGTTCTCATTTTGTCTTCATCAGGTTTGTTGGTTTTTTAGCATTGACAAAGGGGACCCAGAACATCCCTGAAACAGCTGTATGCCGCACATTAATTTCATTTGTACTTGAATATGTTGCTCAAGTTTTCCTTATTCTTTGCACAAAGTTAACTTATAGAGGTACAATGTAGTTCTCCAGGCAAGTCAAATGACCCATACTGAAAGCCAACTATGGCATAACTAACATATCTTGCATCAAGACATTGTAAAAAATTGAAAAAATGGACGAATTAATTGCACATTTCATATTTTACAGTAACAAAACTATACTATAAACATTTTTGTTAGGGTCACTGTTCAAAGAAATAACTAATTTCTTTATGTGGAAAAGAAGACATACTTGCAATCATGATATAAACGAATCTGTTATGAATGACAGCATAATGCTGCAGCGTTCAGTAATGATAATCAAGCTGACAAAATAGTCACAGCTATAAAATATGAATTCATATTAAAAATACGATCTCAATATTGCTTCAACAGGGACGATGCACCAGGTTTAGCATTTTTTATCAGTTTTATTTCAAGGAAATCAATAAATGTTGTACAAAAATAGGTGCTGCACAAAAAGTTTTAGAATTCAATTTGACTTACTCCATATAGTTACTAGGATTAAGCCTAATGTGGAGGCAGAAACCTTTGAAAGAACTTTAACACAGCCAAATTGATAAGAAGTATGAGCATTTTTTGAAGGAAATTCAGATTCTGTGACTTTATTCAAGCAAACAGTCTTGCCATACACATATTGCTGCTGTTATAGGCTGGTACAGCTAAGAATATTTAGTGAGTTTCGTAAGCTCAAAATTTGGTTTGACTTTAAAACTCGAAATTACTAGTATGCTCAAAATTGCATATTACCTCTTGCAGATACACTCTTACAGCAATCCACCATTATAGGTGATATATCACAGATTAGTATATGAGTCAGTATCAACCCATTGAAATACCTTTAACCTGGTATTATGATCATTATTGATCTCACCTGCTATAGATAACTTCACAGCAAAGGCTCTTACTCCAAATTGATCTACTGACCTCATTTTAAAGGACCTAATTTCCCATTTCATGCTGAGTTTTATTTATATTTTAGGATAAGAACATATCGGAATATAGCAATATCCGGGGTCATCTCTGAATATGCAAATTACTTGCATACATGTCGAATATCTAATTTGCTTGATGCACTTATTGAATGAACACTGTGAATAACTCCTGAGCTTTAATTGTTTTGAAATTTAAGTATAACTATAAAATGGTAATTCTTAAGTTTAAAAACTTGAAGTATAAACATATTAAGATATAGATAATTTAAATTTAATTATAAGCACTGAATATAAGTAACATTTAAATTTAAGAATGAACATTGAATGCAGGTGACATTCAAATTTAAGTATAAACATTAACTCTTAAAATTTTAGAAATTTAAGTAAAATTATTTTAATATTTCAGTTTAAATTTAGGTATAATATGTTTTAGTATTTAAGTTCAAATAATGTATAAACACCGAATATCAACTGGTTGAACCAGAATACCAAAAGTACAAAAGTTTCTACATTACACACACTGAAACACATTTGTAAACAAACTGCATTTATGGTTCAAGACATATTAAAAAGTGACATCAATACATAACATAAATGCACATGCAACTAAACAGTTTACTGTAGGACATTCGAAAAGTACATATTTGTAAAGAAAAACATCACTTAATTTAAATTCATATGACAATTCACTTTTGTCAATGAGGAAGTATAAAATATAATGTTTTTGTATAACTATCTCACAATATTAAATTTGCTGAATATAATATTTAAGGTTTATAAGTTAATGTTTAAAAATTACATTTCAAAAATTTCATTACAAAAATAAATAAATATTTCTTCTGTCATATGCTTACTGAAGTAATCTGCAATATTATATTTACTATTAACAAAATTTACTTTAAACGATTCTTTTATTACTAAATTTCATCAATATGTTTAGTCACTATGTTTAGTTACTGTTACTTTTGTTAAATTTCAATCCTAGTTGGTAGCATTCCTCAATTATATTTTGCATCCATATAATTTTTTTGGCAGCTTCAGCAAGTGATATACATTCAGCCTCCATTGTGGTAGGCTTACACATTTATGTTTGGAGGATTGGCAAGAATAAGGAACTTCATCAATATAAAAGAACATACTCCTAATGACACTCTACCATCTCTAATGGCTGCAAAATCAGAGTCAGAGTAGCAATTCAAATTAAATTTACTAGTATTTGGCAAGTTTAATTTGTAATTTTTAGTTTTATTTAAGTAACCCAATAATTTTAATAAGGTATCTCAATATTTAATACCTGGATTTTCATGAAATTGTGATAGAATGTTTACTGCAAGTCAGGCCATTTCCTACTAGATATAAAAGATAAATATCTGATTAAACTTGATGGAATATTTTGTATTTGGCTTAATTCTTTACTTGTGAAATTACAGTCTATTTTACTAAAAATATTTCCTTTAACAATAGGAAGTGAAGCAATTGGGTACTTAAATTGTTTAAGCATCTCGCATGCAAACTATATCCTGTTTTTGATGTATATTAAATTTACAATCCTTTTCTTTTTAACAGTTTGTAGCAGGCAAGGTTCTTATTGGCGCGGGCACAATTAGCGCAGGAACATAGATCCTGCTTCAATGATCTGCATTTTAAACAAACAAACCAATATAAGTGATATAATAATCTTAAAATTCAAGCAAACAGTTCGCTATTTCAAAAAAGGAAAATAAAAACAAATTTAGAGTGCAGGGTGTTTACAAAAGTATACCCCAAATTTGAAGAGCTACAATTACAAAACTAAAGTTACAAGCCTTTTGGACAAATTAAATCAGAAATAACATTTTAAAGTTTATAAAATTATAAATGTTCAATGTGACCACCACTAGAAACCCTAACGACATCCAGTTGATAGGAGAACTCATCCCACACTTTTTTCAGCATGTCCAGAATTAGTTTGGATGGCTGCAGTTATTCGCGTTTTCAGTTCGTCAATGTTCGCCGGTACTGGTGGAAAAAACATTTTATCTTTTATGTAGTCCCAAAGAAAAAAATCGCAGGGAGTTAAATCAGGGCTCTTGTGGGTCACTGATTAAGAGCGAGGTTGCCATCTGCTCTGCGACCAATCCACCATTGAGGCAATTTGTCATTTAAGTATCCACGAACAGATAAAGAACTTACGAACTTCTCATTCACTATGATTTGTAGAATGGTGTGCTTACTTGTTTGGTTAAGGAGATATAGCCCTTCAAAGTTGGGGAATTCTTTTGTAAACATCTTGCACTTAGAATATTTTTTAAAAGCACATATATGTTTTTTGTTTCATTAAAAGAAATAAAATAAAGTTCATCTACCTGAAATTTGAAGAATTTCCGAAAATGCATCTTTTCATTATTCATACTTGTATAACTTACAGTACAAGCTAATCTAAATAGGAAAAAGTTAATAAAATATTAGTAATTGTTCTAAAAATGAAATGGAAAAATTTAAGCATGATAAAGAATTATGCCATATATCACAAAAACAAAACATAAGATTGATTGGTACTTACGTATTATCCCGTCGACCATTTCAGTCGAAATCAAAGCTGTTGCCTTCATTACATGAAAATGTATGCAAAGTTTTTTAAAATGTAAACAAAACTTGCTAGTTGGCGATAATATTTTGGTTACAATGTTTGACTGCCTACGTTTCATGAACTTTTTGTCACCAACTAAAAATTGCCATAAAATTGCCATAATATTGGAAATCATTTTTTAACTTCATCCAACTAGTTCTGTCAGAATAGACTAATACTTAGTCACTGCTAGTAGAGTTTCACACCAAAGAATGAAATCAACAAATAAAAGTTGACAAGTAAGTTTTAAATTTGAGATTTCTTTTAAGTTAAATTTCAACATAACATTTTAACATTTAGGCAAAATGAAAAGAAAAATAGACTACTAGATTAAAAAATCTATGTCATCATCAAAACATTTCAACATATATTGTGGAAAGCCCAGGCCGCCCGACTCACCCAAGGGCATGAGCAGCAAAATGAGTGGCCGGACAACATATATTGTGTAAAACTTCACTGCCAACATATATTGTTAAAGACCCAAACCGTCCGACTTGTTCAAAGACATGAGTAGCTATTTGGGCGGCCGGCCCAACATATATCATGTCAACATATCATGTCAACATATATTGTTGAAGACCCAGGCCGTCCGACTCATCCGGAGACTTGAGCAGCTATTTGGGTGGCCGGGTCAACATATATTGTTGCTGTTGAGACCCAGACCATCCGACCTACCAGAAAGGTGTAAGGTAACCGTTTGGATGGCCGGGGTCAACATATATTGTTGAAGACCCAGACCACACGACCAACCCAAAGGTTAATGGTAGCAAAATGTGTGGCCGGAGGGTCAACATATATTGTGTAAAACATAAGCACAGGCATGCTCAAACAGCTAAAAGCTAAAGATATCAGACAGTTAACAACGAATAGGACTATCTTGATTCGAGGTTTAAATATCTCTGGTTGCCAGTTATGCATCAGAATATGCAAATTATGAACAAAATTTGCACGATAGTGATATTGCAATGTGGGAGAAAAAAAATTACTTGACCCTAAAATCACTTATTGTGAGTTTTTCAAACTGAAGAATTTAGACAGATATGCAATCACTTTGTTTTTGTTTATCTTTGCTAATAATTTAGCTCAGCCTATGCAAACTCTGTATATAAATATTTCATGAGAAATTTTAAATATTTCCATGAAAAAAAAAATTAACTCAATAAGCTATTAATCTATATATACTAATTGCCAAGTGTCCGTCTGTCTGTCACGCTTTTTTCAGGCACTTCCCGAATAGATAGACTTGCAATTTGGTACACGGCTCGGTCGTTCGATAAAACCCCCTGGAAAAATCGAATTTTCCGAAAACGTTCTATAGAGGGGGTGCCCCACACCAAAAGGTTCGAAAAGTGAAAAGATGGGAAAGCATACTTTGCGATGAGATAGAGACTTCAAATTTGGTGTATAGGTAAATCATTCGAAAGGAAGAAAGTGTACAATTTCAGATTTCCAATATTTTCTACTTAAGGGGGTGCCACACACCAAAACGTTCAAAAAGTGAAATGATAGGAAAGCATGCTTTGCGATGAGATAGAGACTTCAAATTCGGTGTATGGGTAAATCGTTCGAAAGGAAGAAAGTGTGCAATTTCAGATTTCCAATATTTTCTACTTAAGGGGGTGTCGCACACCAAAACGCTCGATTTACCGAATAAATGAGAAAAGGCGCCTTTAAAATTTGATAGAGGCTTGAAATTAGGTATATGGACTAATCATTTGATGAAAACACCCAAGACGAATATAGTTTTTCAAAAACGTTCGTTTAAGGATGTGCTCTAGAGGAAACGTTCGAAAGGTGAATTGATAAGAAAACAGACTGCATGATGAGATAGAGATTTGAAATTTGGTGTACGGGTAGATAGTTTGGAAGAAGAAAGTATACAATTTCAGTTATCCAATATTTTATACTTTAGGGGCTGCACACAAAAATTTTCGATTTTCGGAATGATGTAGAAATATCCCATTTAGAACATGATAGAGGCTTGATATTTGGTATATGTGCGAATCATTTGATAGAAAACCCAAGAAGAATGGAGTTTTTCAAAAATATATATTTAAGGTGGGTGGGTACTCCACAGAAAAACATTTGAATGGTGAAATGATAGAAAAAGTATAGTTCGCGATGAGTTAGAGACTTCAAATTTGGTATACGGGTATATAGTTTGAAAGGAAGAAAATGTGCAATTTCAGTTTACAAACACTTGATATTGTAGGGGGTGCCGCACACTAAAATGTTCGATTTCACGAACAACTGAGAAACGCCTCCTTTAGAGTGTGATAGAAGCTTGAAATTTAGTATATGGACTAATCATTTAATAAAAATCCCCTAAGATTATTACGGTTTTTCAAAAATGATCATTTAAGGGGGTGCAACACAGAAAAACTTAAAAACGTTCGAAATATGAAGTGATAGAAAAACATGCTCCACAATAGGATAGAGACATCAAATTTGGTGTACTGGTAAATTCTTTGAAAGGAAGAAAGTGTGCAAATTTCAGATTTCCAATATTTGCTAATTTAGGGGTGTGTCGCACGCTAATATGTTCGATTTTCGGAATAAATGAGACACTCTTGCTTTTAAATGTGATAGAGGCTTGATATTTGGTATATGGGCCAATCATCTGATAAAAAACACAACACGAACAGAGTTTTTCAAAAATGTTCATTTATGGGGGTGCTCCAAAGAAAAACGTTCGAAAGGGGAGTTGATAAAATAGTATGCTTCGGGATGAGATAGAGACTTTAATTCGGTGTACTGGTAGATAATTCGAAAGGACGACGTACGCAATTTAAATTTTCCAATATTTTCTTCTTTAGGGGCTTCTGTGCACTAAAATATCCGATTTGCCGAATAAATGTGAAACACGAATTATTAAAAAATTTACATTATTCAGGGGTTGCTTATTGTGAGACCGTTGATTTTCAACGGGTATTCAGCTAGTATATAACTAATTGAGTTAGTATACAACTATATTCAATATCGTAAAATAAATTTTAATATAAACATATATGTATAGAAATTATATAAAACAATTTGAAACCTTTATAAAATTTACAAAGTATTTTCCAATCTTTTTCACTTTTATAATATCTTTCATAATGTTTATTGCTGTTTGCATGAGATAATATTTGGGAAAAACCCATATTGGTCATGCTGAAACATTTGTCACAAATGTTGTATAAAACAGAAAATACACTGTTGGACAATGTTTTGATGTTTCAAAACCTTCTGTATTTTCCAGAGCAATAAATGATCTTTATTTTAATGTCCGAACAGTGTGGCAACAATATTTTATCTTGCTGGGCCTCGACCCCAGCTTAATGTTGTGCTACATTGCAATTTGTGATCCGTTTTTAACAATTGTCCAGCAGTGTATATTGTCAGGATATCCATGACACCAGTTGCTCATCTGATCTCCATTTTTATCAGTTCCATTCAGCCAAGATGCTAAAAATTTAGTTTTTCTCCGAATTTTTACCTTAAAAAAAAGTAAAAGGGAAGAAAGGAAACAGCACAACTGCACTGACATGGATGCTTCAAAATCAAAGCTTTTAAAACTTCCAATACTGCTAATTGCAAAAGACAAATTTTAGTATTGCTGCAATATCAAAAATAGCTTCATAATTTGACTTCAGACCATGAATTGTATGCTGTAAGGGAACCCTACAGATATTGGACCACGCTAAAAGTAGTGCATCGTCATCATGAATGGTAACTTTTCATTCATCAGTAGAGTTTGATTGAGGGAGGTGTAGAGAAGAAAGCAAAATGCGAGCTAAAAAGTGAAGCAAGATGGTTTGAGTTTAATATGAAAAGAACATGATGTGTTATTAGAACTATGAGAAAGGTTATTGGATTGTGTAATGCATGTAAAGATTCAGGAATTTTGAGACAAATAGAGAAATTTCAGGACATAAATATTTTTTCAGGAATTTCAGGATAAGTATAATCACTGTTTTTAGTGTCGATTAGCAAGATTAGACATGCAAATAATAAACAAGGTAGGTGGTGTTTCATGAAATATGCAAATTACATGACACCATATATTTGTATATAAGCCAGGTTCCAATAGCTCTCTTTTATCTTGAATGTTTATTCAATCATATTGATTGATCAGTTTTAGACATGTTACTGCAGTAAATTGGTGTGAACAAAGTATGCCAAGTTAAACAAGCCTTATATGTAAATATTATTATTTGACTTCAATTTTTAATTTAAAATAAATTTTATTTAATAAAACAGTTTTTTAATATCTGCAAGATTGATTGTATGGAAACTTCAGCTCTGCTACAGCAATGGCTGCCTCTTATACAGATGTTATGTTGTGGTAGTCATCAGATTGCATTTATTTAGAGCATAGTAAACCAATGCAGTAAGTGGTACAATACTTCTTACCTTGAACTAATGAAGATTATGTAATGTCTGTACACAGAGTGTGATGCTGCAGATGAAAGCATGTTTAGGTGATCACTTAGGGCATATTATACCCATGCATTATATATTCAGATTGCATGTGCTCCTGCAGTGGGCAGGTACACCCCCTACACTGGCAGCTATGTAGTTGACAGTTACTGCAAGAAAGTTATTGTAAGTAAACAGTTTTACAAAAAATTGCCTTGGCTGTCTGGTAAAAGCAACTAATCAGGAATAGCCTAGTCAGTGACCTTGCCTAAGAACTTTTCAAAGTAAAGAGAAAAAACTAATTTAAAAATTACTAAACTGGAAAATGTCCCTGCCATTCCCAGGCAATAGATTAGCATATTTGCCTAGTAGTAATGCTGATATCTGAAAACAGCTTGTAAAAGCAGATGATGGACTGGGATCCTAAAAATGCTTTGTTCAAGCATTTTTGTAAATCAGTGATGAAATCTTGTTTAACACAAAAGCTTAAGTTATGATGCAAAGCTTTAACTATAACATTTTTTACATTAAAATGACTTTCATTTGTAATACAGTTCAGAATCATTTATTCGGCACCTGATATCTGAAATACTGCAAAAATCAGAATTGTGTAGAATACCAAATTTTGTACTAACAAACTTATTTTGTCCAAAATTGACCAAATAATTTTTGCTTTAAATCCTGTCAAATAATCAGAAGTGTCAATTAATACTGATTTTCCATAGTTTTTATGGAAAAATGTCCTCATAATACGAATTATAGAAAATCCTTATTTTCCTCAAAAAAATTGTCGGCTGTCGAAAACTTACAGTCAGATGTGATGTCAATCCACATAGCAACGAGAATTTATGCTTGCGTAATTCATTAAATACATTGTTTTACTCGGGACATATGTTGATTGTTTCTTAACACTAGAACAACAGAAGCGGTCATTTTGACTGCATAACTACTTTGAGAAATGATTCCTCCAAAAAGGCTAATCCCAGCCCATTGAAATTTCATGACTTTTCATATTTTTTGAAAACACAGTAGAAAATAAGAAAAGTCATAAAATTTTAATGGGCTGAATTAGCCATTTTGGAGGAATCGTTTCTCAAAGTAGTTATGTGGCTAAAATGACCGCTTCCATCATTCTAGTGTTAAAAGATTTCTAAATTTGGCATATATAATGCTAAACAGGTCATTGAGATTGTTACCTCCATTAAGCACTTCCAAAAATATGGAGGGATTACTCTTTTCTGATTAGATCTTAAGATTCCGGAGCTGTGTCTGATATTTTCTTTACAGAAAAATAAATCACAATAAATTAATATTTTCCGAAAAATTTTATGGCAGCCTTTGCATTTCTGCACTACAATGCAGATATTCATGCAGATTTCTAAGTGTTGAAGACCCAGACTATCCGACTCATCCTATGATATAGAGCAGCTATTTGGACAGCCAGAGATTTCTAAGTGTTGAAAACCCAGACCACTTGACTCGCCCTAAGGCATGAGCAGCAAATTGAGTGGCCGGGAACGAGAGATTTCTAAGTATGTCATTCCTGTGTGTAATGCAATTTTGGTCCGATATTTTTTTATCAAACATTTAAAAAGGCATCTTAGAATCTTAATTCTCAAAATTAATTTGAGTTACCTTTGTCTAAAATGCCAAGAAAAAAAATTAGCATCTGTAAAATGTAATTTAAAACCAAGCTCCTTTCGACTTCTTCAGACAGTGCATTTTCTCACAAGATCCCGATTTTATCTTTTCTGTGAATTTTGGGTAAACATTTGACCCAACATTTAATTTTGTATGTTGATATGTTTTTAATGTGATGTGTTTCATTTATTTGTTGGTAATTTGGAAGAGATTCTCTGGCAATATCATGAAAATTAGTATTTTTATTAAATCCTTATTATATTTCTTTTTACTGCAAAGACATTTTCAATTTTTGCAATCTGTTTGCATCGATTAAAATTTTATCAATAATTTCAAGTAATATGCAGGAAATTTACTTTTCAAACATATAGTTAATGAAATGAAGGGATGCTTTCCAGAAAGATGTAATAAAACAATGATTTAGGCACTTGAAATACAACCATTTTGACAGGATATATTAACATTTGATGTAGTCTCATCTATATATATATGGTGTTAAAATATCAAATAAAATTAATAATTGTTATTATCTTTAGTGCAAATTTGTATTCTATCAAGTCAATCAACTTCTTGCATATTTTGACCCTTTATCATAATTTTTCAGCTAGATCTGATTCTAATTTCATTATATATGTTTCAATAATATATAATTTTATGTAATTAAGAATACTTTGCCATACAGATTATAAAATGAAGCTTTATGTAATACATTTATGCTTAAAAATTAAATTATAATTTTTTGCAACAACAATGTAGAACATTCCAGTTGAATTTAAGAAAAGTGTTCCAAATTATGGAAAAACCCTTTATCCAGAAAATCTAAAGTCTCATGCATTCTGGATAATAGATTTCATACTGAATGTTCAATTTCTTTGTGTTTGAAACATCATAAGTATACACATGTATACATCAAAATTAACCTTTTTCTTTTCCAGTACAGTATGCGACCTCTTATCCGCCACCTCAATATCCGGACTCTCCCAAAGCCAGAATTCGGCAAAATAATGCCAAATTCTGCGCCAACAAGCGATTATTTGCCAAATGCTGCACCAAATAGCGATTTTTTGTTTAAAATCCTGCCAAATGCTTTTTTGCCTTAATTAACAATATCAATTTAAAAAAAAAATGATGCTTTGAAGCCTACATTTTTCCAGGGTACGTGCGATCTGCGCACGAAATTCAAATATCCCGCACAGAAAAAAATGCTGTGCGGGAATTCGCGTGCACTCGCCGCCGCTGATCCTTTTTAAATTTCGAAAACGAACGCAGAGAATTCTCGTGAAAGCGAATGAAAAGCAGAAATGAAAATATTCCGTGGATCGAGCTTTTTCAGGGAAGTTCCGTATCTCCATAGCGCAACTCCTCTTTTCTGGAAAACATCCGAAGTAGCACCGTTTTTCCCGAAAATTTCCGAAGCGGCTGCATCCGGCACGGGCGAGACGCATGAAGGCTAAAAGGATCTATCTAGTCTTCATGGCGAGACGTGTCATTCCATTCTTCACTAGTTGTGGATATGGCTCCTGTATATATAGGAGTCTTAGTTACGGACAAGTCACGGCAAGGTGCTTTTTTTAATGGCGTTTCATTCTTTTCTGGGTATATAGGGCAGAGCACACTAGGCACAAAGGCTTCGATTTTTCCGAATTCATTACATTTTCTTTTCTGCTCTTTGTTCCAGGACTTTGATTTTCAGTAAAAGTATTCCAACTTTTTTGCTAGAAATATTCTGATATCGCTAAAGAAATCCTATTTGCTTTGTCTACACCCTTCAAATGCGATGTGCCACACAGAATTCTCACTATTTTGTACAAACATTTATTGGAAAAGATTGAAAAAAAAAAAGTCATCAGCGCATTTCCGAGATGATAGAAAGTACACGTTTAAGTAAGGAATTCCCGAAATTAATGAGAGTTAACTTTTGCAGTGATGTGATTACAAAAAACTCTTTTGGAGCAATTTTTGGAGCAGTAAATTTCTGGAATTGTAGCAGGCAATATTTCGAAAATGTAGCAGTTTGTAACAAACAATTATTCGAAATTGTAGCAGTTTGTAGCAAGAGATTTTTCAACATTGTAGCAGTTCGATGCAAGGCATTTTTTTTTATTTTAATAGTTTGTCATATATATAACAAGCAAATTCAAGACAATGAAGTTTTAAAAATCTAATTAACAGAATTTAAGTATAAACATTTTGAATTTTCAATGAACTTTTAATAAATTAAAATAGCATATAAATTACATTAATAAAAAATGCTTATTTTTTTATTGAGAAAATCTATTTTTAATACATATTCTTTAATATAAAAAACTGCAATAAATAATTTTAGTAAAGATCTAAAATATTTTAATATTGCAATAAATAATTTTTGAAAAAATATAAAAAAAAATTGAAAAAATAATTTTACAGATCTAAACAAATTTTATTACATTAACCAATTAGAAAAAAATCTAAATTAAAAAAAAATTGCAATAAAGAATTTTAAAACATATTTTAAAAAATTAAAATAAATAACTTAAGATCTAAAAATATCTTATTGCAGTAAAATTTTTAAAAAAGATCTAACAAAATGAAATAAAAAATTTTAGGGGAAAAAAATAATATTTAGGAAAAATATATAATTTTAAGAAAGATCTACAAAATTAAAAACTATTTTTCAAAAAGGATACTGGTCTTTTATATTGCGCTAAAAAAAATAATGTAAGAAAAAAATAAAATCATAAAATTAAAAATAAACATAGCACAATAAAAAAATAATAAGAGAAATCCCCCATTAAATCAAAATGGAAATTTTATTATGAAGGACAAACGGAAGGATTAACGGAAGTTAATCAAGCTAAAGCAAATAAATATTATGCTCAAAACTTTAATAAATTATTAAAAAATTCAGTAAACTTCCGTTAATACGGTGTGAAATCCCACGAGATTTGCCTGCTGTCTATATCAAAATTTTAGGTACTACATACATTTTTAATGATACCAATTTAAAAAAAATAACTTTAGATTTAATTGATACCGTGAATATATAACAGTGTAAAAAAGCCATTTAAAATAACTTGAAATGTTTTACACAATTTTTTTTTTACATATACAGTACAACTTGGAAAATAAGTACCAGTCTGGACTTTACTGATTCCGGAATTTTCCAAATTATAGAATTTGGATTTTTTCTATTTTCAAATCTTATAAGAAAATTTTGAAAAATCTGTATCATTGTTCCAAATTATAGTATGTTACCCTTCATTTTGAAGGGCTTGAAAAAATATTTCAATTGATACCAAGTTTGATAATGTTCCATTGGGGGAGGGGCTTACCCACAGTTGATAAAATCTTGAGCTGTTTTAAAAGAAAGAAGTCTAATCCTCTGATTTTGCTGGTAGATTGCACTCTTTTGAGAAATTTCTGATTCAATTCTTTCTTTCCATTCCGAGAATTACGGAGAAGAATTACATTTTCCGGTATTTTCTTGAAATGGCGCAGTGTCGGCGCAAAATCAGTTAAAATTTGCTTTTTGTATCAGATTGGCGCAGCCTACTTTGAATGGTGCAGTTTGGCGCAATTGGCGCAGCAAGCACATCACTGCTTTTGTCAAAATGTGAAGAAAAATATAGCAGCTATAAAATATCATTCAGGGCCTTCTGATTGATCTCTTTAAATACTTAACCCAGTGTTCTTCAACCTGTGTTCCGCGGAACCCTAGGGTTCCACTCAAACGCTTTAGGGGTTCCGCGAGTCGATACTACAATTCGAATGTTAATCCGCGTTCACAACTATAGAGGGCGCTATGCCGCGCCGGTCTCTGGGACTCGTGCATCGATCGGAGTTTCATATTGGAACTATCCATTCCCTCAGTTAAAATCTACATTTGGACAGGATGGCACTGGCCCATTTTGGATAAAATTAATGGAAGAATATCCGGAAATTTCCAAACGCGCAGTAAAAGAATTGATGCCTTTCGTAACAACTTACCTCTGTGAGACATCCTTTTCCATATACGTCGCTACAAAAACCAAGTATAGAAATCGACTTAATGCCGAAGACGATATGCGTCTCCAATTATCACCGATCTATCTGGATATTGATAAATTGTGCAGTAATAAACAAGCACACCAAAGTCATTAATTTTTTTAAATATTTTTTTAATTTTTGATTTTGTTTTGTTTTTCTTTGTTTTCAATTTCATATGACATATGTATGTATAATACAAATACTTTATATGGAATATTTATCTTCTTGTTTGAATTAAAGCAAATTTATATCTTATATAAAGTTTTTATAACAAAGGCAGGGCCGCACCTTGTTCATAACATGTAATACGTAATATGACACATCCCCCCTAAAATCAAATCTGGGTGTGCTACTGAACGAAGGGTTCCATGAAAAAAATATCTCAAAAAAGGGTTCCGCGGGATGACAAAGGTTGAAGAACACTGACTTAACCTAAGCAATAAACTTGTCATTTTCTCGGAAAAACCCAATTTTTTTTCATCTCCGTGGAAATATACACATCTTTAATATTTTAAAAAACGTTGATGGAATTCCATCATCAAAATCATTTTCAATGAAATCCTATTATTTGGATGAAAATGGCTATTTTGAACCGAAAATAGACCCTATCAAAATGTTCCATTGCAGTATATTTATGGAGTTTTAACTTGCTACATTTATTAATTAGTATTTTATAAAAGACAGTTTAGCAATATCCTGGAATTTTTTTTATGTAAACACGATCACCGATATATTTCGTTTTATTTTTAATATTTTCCCACTTTTTTCAATCTGTTTCCATCCACTAACATTTTTATATTTTTTGGGCTTTTTATGCTGGGATATTATTTTTAAACATATTGTTGATGAAATTGAGATATATGTTTAGGATAACGGAATTAAATTTTTTTATTTATTCAGGCATTTAGAATTATAAGGCTTATTAGAAATACATTTGAAGCGCATAAATTAGAATTTGATATATTTGCACGCTGCTACCCTGAATAATCAACTTTTTTTAGACATTTTTTTTCTTTCAAAAATTTTCTTAATCCCTAAATTTGATACTATATTGTATGTAATTCGCATTTTAGTTAACCAAGTATATCTTTTTATACGGATTGTAAAAAATCTGTATTTAATACATGTTTTTAAAATGAATTATAATTTTCTATAACATTTTAGACCATTCCAGTAAGTTTTAGAAAAGTGTTCCGAATTTCGTAAAAACCCCTTATCCAGAATGCCTGAAGTCCCAAGCAGTCCAGATAATAGATACTGTACTGTATAAGGATTTGAAATATACATTTTCACTTTGTATGGCAATTCATATATAATAAATCATTTGCAGACACTAAAAATATATATCTTTAATCATAAATTGTTTTTAATGATATTTAGCACTGTTCATAAGTTGGCCTGTCCCTATTAAAAAATTATTTAAGTAAAATATTTTTACTTTTCCTATATATATGTAGTATAATGTATAGGGAAAGTATTGTGATAGGGTTGAAAATTTGAATTCAAGTTTTCGTTGAAGTACATGTTTCCAGCATCCCTGCACTTGAATCAAAAGCTTTTGAGGTGGTGTCAGTGTGTAAATATGTGTGTACTAGTGTGTGTATCCATGAGTCTGTAGAAGCAATATCTCATAATCAAATGGAGTGTTTCGAATGAAATGTGATACAAATATTATGATTGGTGAATACTGGTAGCCTATTAATTTTAAATTCAATCAAATGTTCAGAAGAACCCCAAATTTTCAAAATGAAATTTTGAAAAATCACTAGAAATTTAACCCTTTGCGGACAGCGGAATTCCGGAACTGCCGTGGTCCAAAGGATGGAGCTCTTCGCTTCCGAACTGTTCCCGAAGGACGGCTAATTTTTTGCGCTAAGCTTAACTCTTGAAGAAATTCACTAAAAATCACTTATTCAACACAGCAATCTACTTTATTCAGGAATAAAGGAAATACTTGTTTTCTATTTGATGTATATTTTTCATAAATATATTAATACAAAATACTCGTTAGTTGCTTCCATTCTTTCATCCGAAATAACCTAATGATTTCACTGCCGCACATTCCTCTAAAACCCAAACTTAAAAAAAATACTCTCTTATATTCCTATGATTCGCCAACGAAATCATTAAGTTAAAATCAAAACGAGAACCAGAACTCAATTACAAAATAGCATGGTAGGTCGGACGGTCTGGGTTTCAACAAAATAGCAGAGTCTGAGAGAAGTGCTCTGTTTATATTACAAAATCATGTTTCACAGCTCCAGATGGAGAAATGATTCATTAGATCTCCCCTATGCCAAGGTCAAGTATCTGCAAAATACATTGGAGTTGTTCGCATGGACATTTAACGCCATCTAGTAGAGAAATAAATTCAAATAAAAAAGTTCTATATGAAAACGCGCATCTGTGACCGCCATCCTTTAGGGTAAAATTTTCTCTGATGCGAATGCGTGACGACAGTCCTTGAATGCAAGTTTGCAGTTGAGCGCTGGAGCGTCACCTGTCCGCAAATGGTTAATAATGTTAAGTAAATGATAATTTCTTATGTAATTTTTCATTAGTAAATGAATGACACACACCTTAGAAATCTTACATGAACCGTTCTCAATATATTGCATGTTTATCTAATAAATAATCAAATCTATTACATGAAATTAAAAAATGTATTAACTATGGTGAAATATCCTCACTTTTCATGCAATATTAAGAGACAAATTTGTTAACATCATCCTTGTGGATTTAGTTCATTTCATTCACGAGAGAAGATGTTTATGTAATAGTTTTGCATTTTTACAACCAACATTTTCCCAATAGACATTTATATATAAGAATAGCTCTTCTCTATGTCTGTGTTGAAGTCCCAGACCACTTCACTGATCCGAGGGTTTTCAGTAGCAGTTTGAGTGTTGTTGTTGTTGAGACCCAGACCGTCCGACCTACCAGAAAGGTGTAAGGTAACCGTTTGGATGGCTGGGAAGTGCTACTCAATTTAGACCGGAACCCAGTGGGGGAGGCATCCACAGGGACCGTACCCTCCTTCCCCTACCACCAACTTCTCGGAAGGACTTACGGACCCACATGTTTAATGTGATCGTACTCCGCATGAACACAGCGGCATTTGTGACAGCGTGTAAATCCAGCACGCAAACCACAGGGCTACTACGCCCGAAATGTGCCAACAGCACGCGGTGTTCCCAGGTGGTCACCCACCCAAGTATTAACTGCGCCCGATGCTGCTTGACTTCGGTGATCTAACGAGAACCCGTGTTTTAAGTACGGTAGGGCCGTTGGTAGCAGTTTGAGTGTGTAGTTTTTAGTGATATATTTAGCAAACCTGATGACTAATTTAGCGAAATATTGTTGACTTGGTGATAGGTTGCCCCAGGTCGATGAAAATATAGTCAAAATTGAAAAAATGATGGCAAATTGATGAATTATTAAAATATTTTAATATATGGATTACATTGCTTATTGCTGATGTCATCAATATTGATAATCGTCAAGTTGAGTGAAATATAAGTTAATTGGGTACTTCAAAATAGTTTTACATATTGTCATCCAGAAAAGTGCCAAATGCACAATTCAACATATATATACCTATTGTGTAATGGATCTTATGCATCATTTTTTACTATGAAAGAAATAAATTCATTACATTATACTAGGAAATGCATTATATATGCTGCATACATCAGATTTTTTTATTCAATTCTGAAAATGTCAAAATTTTTAATTTTTGGTGTTTTGGAAAGTTTTAAGTCACTTGAAGTCAATCAAAATATTAATCTACAATACTGAAATTTTATAAACATCTTATATCTTTATACAATTTTAGTATTTCTCGGGCGAGTTGAATTTGAAAAAGTTTTCTTTTTTTCTCTACATTATTATACAGAAGTTTTGAAAGTCATAGTAGCAGGCTTTATTTCGTTAAATACTACATAAAATGTCTAGACATATAATTGCAATTAAAGTTTGTGGAAATAAGGTGCAGAATTTTATTAAATCAGTTTTATGGATGATATTTCTGGAAAAGTTGAAATTCTAACATTTATATGGGTCCAGTAGAGTAAAATTAACTTTTCCTTCTACAGAGCCTATGTAATTAGTAAAATATTCCTTACACCTTAGTTAAAATAAAAAGTTCCACATCCTTACTTTCAAAATTCTACAAATAGAATTACTATACAAATTTACAAATTTAAACAACATATAGAAGATTCTAAATGCAAATTTCTGTCTCAGGCAAGTACCTCATGCAATTTTCACAATATTTTTTCCAGCATTTAAAGCTCTTTTCTTGGCACTTTAGAGAATGAAGTTCACTTATACAGAAGTTATGTTACAGTATAAGTAGCACAGAACATTTTGAAATGCTCTTGGTTTATGCTCAGTACAATTGTAATGCTGCTGAAGTGCAAAGAAGTGCCAATATAATCTTCAACCAAGACCATCCAACCAACCCAAAGGTGTAAAGTATCTGTTTGGATGGACGGGAAGTACCACCCAATTTAGACCAGAACCCAGTGGGGGAGGCATCCACAAGGACCGTATCCTTCTTTCCCTACCACAAACCTCTTGGAAGGACTTACAAACCCACATATTTAACATACCCATACTCCACACGAACACAGAGGCAGTTTGGGCAGACTAGGATATGAATGCAGGTCAACATTGCCTTCTGAATATAGATACATTGCTGGATGTTACAATGTTATGGATATATTATGGATATTATGTTAAGGCCCCATAATTTTTCAGGCCAGCTGTCCTAATTATAGGCATAGCAGATATTCATAACTGGAGTCAAGGAACCATGTTTGAGGCTTTCTCAGAACAATGGGGAAAAACTCATGAATGGAAGAAATTGGAACCGGATACATTTAACTACTTTTTCATATGGCGATGGAGACAAAATTGTTTTGGCAATTTGCAGCCCAATCATCTCTCTGGGATATGAGACAATTCTTATTTCTATTATAATTTTCTGAGCTGTAATTAGTGTCATATCACTAACAAAATTAAGCACTTTGCTACAAATTTAAGGTCCTTAAATAAATTAGGAATTAAGCAGTTTTAAGAATTTTCATTGACTGCAAGTGCTTTATTAAAAGCAATAAAGGCTTGATAAATAAACCAAAAATTTAAGACTATAAAAATTTTAAAAGATCATAGAGAAATTGAAAATTTTATGTCAACATACATATGGGTTCCTATTTCTTTGACCTCGTGATGAATAACATCATCAACACTTTCATCAGGATTTAGCTTTGTTACAGAGCTGTAATTTCCTCTATGACCAGCTAAAACAATTTTCTGCATACCTATTTGTAAATCAGCCTAAATCAAAAGAAAACACAGAAATAAATAGTGATGAAAAGCTTCTCAAATTGTCACATATAACTAACACATTTATCTATTTTTAATTAAATGTGTAACAAAATGAATATGAAAAAGGCTTTTAAAAGCAGATAAAGTATAAATTATCAGCAATAAGGAAGCTTATATGCCATAAGTGCCAACTATGGGGGGGGGGGGGGCACCAACACCTGCTGAGACTTCTTTACAGCAATTTTAGAAATAGTTGTGTCTATTAGAAAACACCTTTTCATCTCTTTCAAAAAAAGATAAATCTTGATAAGGGGGCTTTTATGACTAATTGACAATTGAACCAGACTCTTAACTTAAGTAAACTTTAACTATAAATAAACATATATATCTCATAAAGCATTTTAGTCTTTTAAACACAGTTTTAAGTTCCTGTCTAAGTAAAAGCATCTTCAAAGAATAAATTGTGCTGAACATCAAACGAGCTTGATGTGTAGCACCAGGAGGGTGGAATTTTAAATTTTATTTTCATATCTCCATCCAAAAATATTACTGGTAGCTCTATAAATTCCCGATAATCATTTTTTAATGAAGTTTTACGCAACTCCTTATTTGAAAAGTCCAAAAATTTCTTTATTTTGAGTTCAGTTACAGTATTTTTGATCACTTCTTGGCCACTTTGAATATTACTAGTATTTATCTTTTTCTAGTTATCTCTCAGGTGTTAGAAAAAATGAATTTCTGAGCTGCATGTTACTGTTGGCACTTTGCATTAATAAATACTGGGCAAAACAAGTTCATAAATGTGATGCCACACAAGGGAAAAACAAATCTCTCCCCAACTTCTGTTCAATGATATTGCAAACATCATTTATACTCAAAGTATTAGATGCAGTTGTGTCACAACAGAGGGCCTGAACTTTTTCTTCCAAAGAGCCCAATCTTGTAAAATACTCCAAACAGTTTGTGTTCACTCTTTACCAGAAAAATTGAGTAATTTTGAAACTCCTATAAGCTGTTATTTGTTTTCATATGTGACTACAACAGGGAGTCATTCCACTTTGGAATCTCTAACATTAGGCTTACCATATAAATCGGTTTCTAAACCGGGATAAAATAAAAAACTACATAAATAAAATTATTTATTGAATACAGGATAACAAACTGAACCTCAAACATAAGACTTAAGCATTTGATTTCGACCATTATTGTATTTGTTGCAAACATGAATTTTTTAACAGAATGCTTGTCATTTTTAATTTTTTCATAAACATTTGAACATTCTAGATCTATGTTTATTTCACAAAGCATTAGACTTAATATTACACCTGCACTAGATCTAGTTGATTCAGTAATTTTACCCCATTCTTCAGACCTAACATTGTTCACATGATAGAGAACAAACAGCCTTTGAAAAGCAGCAGAAGTATTTGGCAGACAAAAAATATACCATAACTTGGATGAAATTTGGTATTAAAATTTTTATCTCTGAGGTTCTTTAAAATTTGAATTTTTACAGTCTTTTTCTTCAAAGTTTATTTTCATTTTTTTCCCCGTGTACCACAGTTCAAAGATTTGAATTTTCTAGCCATCACTTACTTCATTAAACCATTTACATTTATAATAGCATTTTCAAGTGCTTCATTAATTTTTTCTGTAGCTGTTTCAATTGCACCCACATTCTCTTAGCAATTAAGAATTATTCTTTACCCACCAAAACTTTATTCAAAAGTTAAATTTTAAGCTGGGACAAAATGACAAACTGGCCAGAACTTCGGGATGTACCATTAAACTAGGACAATCCTGGTCAAAAAGGGATGTTTGGTAAGCTTACTACGCTTAATGCTGGGAAGAGTTTACCATCCCAATGAATCATTATGAATTGAAGCATACTTTCCTCAAATGTATATTTAATTTTTTCAGCCAGTTCCTTAATTTTTCTCAATATTATCGAATAGATGACATTTTAATTGCTAATTGATCACTATTATGCCCTACTGCTTCTGCTGCTGTCCGAAGAACATAAGTTGTATCTCTTATACGTAACTGACAACTGTCTGGTGCGACAATTAGTTTAGATAACATAAATTCCTTTCTTTCATATTTACCATCATTTTTTGCTTCTGAATTCTCTGGTAATTTTGAAATGAATTCATAATCTTCCATTTCACCTGGGTGTGATTCTACTTCTTTAAATTTTTCAAATGATGGGAAATGGTAAGATGTAGAAGCAGTTAATGGTAAATTTTGTTACCTTTCTTACTCTGTAGCTTTTCTCTGCCTTATTCTTTCTTCCTTCCTTTTCTGTAAGCTTCATGTCTATACCAGTTAGATATTCCTTTCATCCTGATTCTCTTTGACATATTAAAAATAGCTTATCTTCTTATATTTTAATTATTTTCAGAGTATTTGCATATATTATATCAAATAGATTATCCAATTTTCTTAGAAAATCTTAACATTGCTTAAAAATATATCTTGATTTGTTTGCATTTCTCTTCAGGCTTCTCCATGTATCAAATAAATAGTTTGTGCAGTTTGAAAGTGCTCTTATGTATATTCTTGCTTCTCTCCAAAAACTAACATATTTTCGAATAACTAAATTGACCCTTTCATTTAAAGTAAATTTTACTTCATGCATGTTATAAAATAAAATTCACCGATTAGAAGGCAATTTAGAACGAGATTTGGTGAGTAATATTCCTCATCAAAAACACATGCTTATCACTACTACATAATTTGTGTGACATACAGTATGTAAAATATTCCTTCCTTAGTGAAAAGATTAATAATAAATTAATTAAAGGTCAAAAATACAAATTCTTACCTAAAAGCTTATGCCTTCGTTACAGTATACCAGAGGTAACGAAATAGTTTATCAAATCATGTTCTTGACATCAGAAACATTCTAGACAAATTTGTTTAAAAATTAAATTTTTTTGGTGGTAGAAGTGTTTTTAGATTTTAATTTTAAAATATAAAATAAAAATTTAAAAGATGCAGCTTTCTGTGAGTTGAGGCTGGTGGCAAGTACCACTTTTATAGAAGAAAATCATAAATTTTTGGATATTTAAGATTAATTCTTTTCTAGATTGCTATAGTATATACAGCAGCACTATTATCTTACTGTACAGTTTCTAGTTGAAAAGAAAGAAAAATATTCATTCACAAAAATAAGGACCAAATGCATAATGACTGTGAACTTTTTCAGCTGGGCGAAGTATGGCTAACTCGAGCATAATGACACTTTTTATATTAAGCAAGGGAAAAAAATTAGATGATATATGTTTCAATTTTAAAACTTCAAAAAGAAGGGACATCATAGTTTGGGCACATGCAATCTACAGACAATAAATGTAATAATAATAATCCCACTTCATGTAATAATGACCAGCTAAACTTTTCCTCTAGAGACTCTAACTTGTAATTTACAGCTTTTCAAAATTTTATATGGTGATTTTATTTATACTACTTATGGAATTTTATTTGGTTGTTCAAATTAAGTTCTTTCTCTATTTATTGGAAAGAATAAAATAGTTGGAAATAGAAACTACACCAAATTTAATAAAACTAAATTTTTTTCTAACAATTCTTTACATATATGTATATTAAAATCTCCTCAAATAATCAGAAGTATTATTTTTCACAGATTTTTTCATAGTTTCCATGGAAAACATCCTCATAAAATTATGGAATTTTTGGAATTTTATTTGGTTGTTCAAATTAAGTTCTTTCTCTATTTATTGGAAAGAATAAAATAGTTGGAAATAGAAACTACACCAAATTTAATAAAACTAAATTTTTTTCTAACAATTCTTTACATATATGTATATTAAAATCTCCTCAAATAATCAGAAGTATTATTTTTCACAGATTTTTTCATAGTTTCCATGGAAAACATCCTCATAAAATGAGTTATGGTTTTTCTGTTTTCCTATGGAAAATTGTACTTGGCTGCCAAAACTTTACAGTCACGTGTGCTGTCAATCCATGCAACAACAGAAATTTATGCCTGCGTAATTCATTAATATATTATATGCTTCATAAAAAGTTTCTAAATTTGGCATAAATTGCTAAACGAGCCATCGAGATTGTTATCTCTGTATAGCACCTTTTAAATTATGGAGGGCTTGCTGTTTTCTGATTAGATCCGAAAGATATGTCTGATGTTTTTTTCATCAAAAGAAAATTGCAAAATATTATTATTTCCCGAAAATTATGACAAACTTCGCATTTCAGTGCTATACTGTATAGTTTATGCAGATTTCTAAGAATATATATCACTCCCCCCGTTTGTGCAATGCAATTTTTGTCCAATATTTTTTTCTTATTATTGAACATTTAAAAAAGCATTTTAAAATCCCAATTCCGCAAGTTAATTTGGATTATAGTTGCCCAAAATGCCGAGCAATGTAATTTAAAACCAATCTCCTTTTGACTTCTTCAGACAGTGCCGTTTTCTTACGAGACCCCGTTGAAGACCCAGACCGTCCGACCCATCCGAAAACATAGAGCATTTCTTTGGACAGACGGCCACGAGACCCTGTGAAAGCCCCAGGCCGTCCGGCTCGTCCAGAGGACTTAGAGCAACAAGTTGGACGACCGGGAAGGACCACGAGACCCTGTCGAAAGCCCAGACCATTCGGCTCGTCCAAGGACTTAGAGCAACACCACGAGACCCTGTTGATTGTTGTTGTTGAAACCCAGACTGTCCGACCTACCAGAAAGGTGTAAGGTAACTGTTTGGACGGTCGGGAAGTGCCACCCGATTTAGACCGGAACCCAGTGGGGGAGGCATCCACAGGGACCGTACCCTCCTTCCCCTACCACCAACCTCTCGGAAGGACTTTCGGACCCACATGTTTAACGTGATCGTACTCCGCATGAACACGGCGGCAGTTTTGGCAGTGGCTGGAATCGAACCCGGGCCTACCGAGTGCAACTCCAGCGCGCTAACCAATGGGCTACCGCGCCCCCCACGAGACCTTGTTGTTGTTGATTGAAACCCAGACCGTCCGACCTACCAGAAAGGCCACGAGACCCTGTGTAAAATTTCTGCTGATTTTCGCGCAAATATACAAATCTCTTGGTGTTTAAGGAGAAATTTCCTTCCCTCCACTTTAATGATAAATAGCTCACTGCTCACTCGGCAACCATGGATTACATTTGGTCCAAAACTTTAAATTCGTATATTGATGTTTTTAATGTGTTTTATTTAGTTGTTAACAATTTGGAAAATATTCCCTGGCAATATCACAAAAATCAGTATTTGTATACGATCTTTGTTATATTTTGTTTTACTTTAAAGGCATTTTCAATTTTTGCAATCTGTTTGCATCGACTATTATTTTATTGCCTATTTTATGTTTTATGCAGGAAAATTACTTTTCAAACATATAGCTAACAAAATAAAGGGTTCTTTTCTAGAAAAATGTATTAAAACAACAATTTAGGCACTTAACAGCCTTTGACAGGATATATTAAAATTTGATGTATTCCCATCTATAAATATAGGGTTATAATCTTATATAGGGTTATAATCTATAGGGTTATAATCTTATTAAAAATAAATAAATATTATTATCTTTAGTATAAACTTGTGTTCTATCAAGTCTCAATAATAAATTTCTTTCATGTTTTGACCCTTTCTCATAATTTTTTTAACAACTAGATCTGATTCTATTTCAATTGCATATATATTTTTAATAATATATAATTTTATTTAATTAAGTATACTTTTCAGTTTTATGTAATAAGTTTATGCTTAAAAATTGAAATATAATTTTCTACAACAACACTGTAGAACATTCCAATAGATTTTAGAAAAGTGTTCCAAATTAAGGAAAAAACCTATTATTCAGAAAGTTCAAAGTCCCAAGCATTCGGGATAATAGATCATATACTGCATATATAATAATAATAATAATAATAATAATAATAAACACTGCATGCCAATGTTGTTAAGTTAGAAACTATGTAGGAATATCCTGGCTTGGGGGCCTGATAAGTTCAATAAACAAAAAGTATATATTTTTTTTAAATTCATGAAAATCCAAATAATAATTATATGGATTCTGTTTAAAGTTGGTTTGAAAATGAATTTTTCGATCTTTTTATTGGTGTTAAGATGGAAATTTTGAAATAATATTTTTGGTTGCTAAGGAACGCATTTGTGTGAAAATTGTACTAAACTGTAAAATAACTAAAAAACTAATTCAAATTAAAAACAAGAAAGATCAATCACGCATAAAGCATTGATTATGAAACACTTTCCAACTTCAATGCAATTTTATATAAATATCTCTAAAATGCGATACATTCCTCGGTAATATTTTTAAAATTATCACAATACTACATTAATTTATTATATTTAAAAATTTCATCGAAAAAAATGAACTTCATTCAAATGACGGCATTGAAATATAAATTGCCTGGATTAAACATCTCTAAAATGCGATACATTCCTCTGTAATAATTTTAGAATTATCATAATACCACAATAATTTATTATATTTGAAAACTTCATAAAATTATATCGTTTAATTTTGGCGGCATATCGTCAGCATGGTGACGTTTTTAAATGCTATCAAATTAATCAAACTGTTGCCAAATTGATAAAAATGTTATCAAATTAATAACAAGAAAGATCAGTCATGCTTAAAGCATTGATTTTGAAACACTTTCCAACTTCAATGCAATTTTATTTAAACATGTCTAAAATGCAATACATTCCTCGGTCATATTTTAAAACTTATCACAATACTACATTAATTTATTATATTTGAAAACTTAAACCTTCATCGAAAAAAATGAACTTTATTCAAATGACGGCATTGAAATATAAATTGCCTGGTTTAAACATCTCTAAAATGCGATACATTCTTCGGTAATATTTTTAAAATTATCATAACACTACTATAATTTATAATATTTGAAAACTTCATCGAAAACAAATGAACTTTATTCAAATGACGTCATCGAAATATAAATCGCTTCTATATAAAAGCAGCATTTCATTCATAAACATTTTTCCAATCATTTCATTCATCACAATACCATAATAATTTATTTCATTTAAAAATTTGAAAAATTATTATCTACCATATTTATCTTAAAATGTGAAACCTTTCTCATATATAAAATAATTAAACTCTTGGAAAGATATTTATTATATATCTCTTTTTTCTTTCTGGAGGATATAACGAGAGTCAGAATTTAATTGAATTTGCTTTTCTTCCTATATTAAATAATTTTTAAAAAACTACCTAACATATTTTACTGAAATTTTTTTTATATATTTTATGGGATAATTTGAATATTTCCTAAAATTTTCGAAGCAATTTGTGAATTTTAAATTCGCTTAATAAATGTTTGAAACATTAGGTCCCATATGGTTCAATGTATTTCATTTTTTTAACCCGGGTTCAATAAAAAACTAATTGGGTGATATTATTCATTTATATTCCCATAGGTCCCACAGACCGTCTGAAAAACATACTAAAATTTCATTTTGATAAAGCCATTTTTACAGCAGTTATCGTGCTGACGGACAGACAGAATGAACAAAGTCATAAACACTTTTAACTATGTTGTAAAGTGTTAACAAAACAATAACATAGAGGTATATCGTCCTGGGTCCTGAAGTGCCAGTGTACCAAATTTCATGTCTGTACAATGTTTAGGTTTTCTACTACAGACAATGCAGAGACACACGAGACATCTTCCTTTTTAACACATTACAACAAAGTTGAAAAGTGTTTATGACTTTGTTCATTCTGTCTGTCTGTCTGTCCGTCCATTAGCATGATAACTGCCGTAAAAATGAATTAATCAAAATGGAATTTTAGTATGTTGTTCAGATGGTTTGTAGGATCTATGGGAATATAAATGAATAATATCACCCAATTAGTTTTGGATTGAACCCGGGTTGAAAAAATGAAATACATTGAGCTCTATGGGACCTAGTTTTTCAAGCATTTTTTAAGTGGATTTAAAATTCACAAATTGCTTCGAAAATTTTAGGTAATATTTAAATTATTCCATAAAGTATATAAAAAAAATTTCAATGAAATATATTCAGTAGTTTTTTAAATAAAAATTAAAATAATAATAACATCTCTTATATGAAGCGATCACGTGACCATGATATGAAAAGATCACGTGACCTACTTCAAAATGATATATGGCATCCATCTTGTCTCAAAATCATGATTTTTAAAGTTCTTTTTAATTCATATTGAGTGTTGTATCTGTCCTAAAACCACTTTATTCCTGCTGAAATTCTGTGCATTGACATACTGAAACAACGCAATTACAATATATTTGAGTTTAAATGCTCATCCAAATTTAATTATTTCTACAACGATGCCTATTTTTCACCTATGTAAAATGTAAACAGCAAAATATGTAGAATGAGTTGTATTAGAATTGCTGTATTTCTTTAACACAAAATCATTTAGTCCATGGAGTCTGCATAGCTGATATGAATGAAATATTCATTGATTTTACAAAGAGAAGAGCGATTTTTTTCGATGACGTTTTACGCATAGAGTTTAATTACTTGTAGCTCCATGGTCTTAATTTTTAAATAAAATAAATTATTATAGTATTGTGATGAATAACATGAATGAGAAATTATTTATGAATGAAATGCTGCTTTTATAGAGAGAGCCAGGCATGTTATTTTTTCTACCACGTCATTTGCATGAATTTCAGTTGTTTTTGATGAAGTTTTCAAATATAATAAATTATTGTAGTATTATAATTCTAAAATTATTACCGAGGAATGTATCACATTTTAGAGATGTTTAAACCAGGCAATTTATATTTCAATGCCGTCATTTGAATGAAGTTCATTTTTTTCGATGAAGGTTTAAGTTTTCAAATATAATAAATTAATGTAGTATTGTGATAAGTTTTAAAATATTACCGAGGAATGTACTGCATTTTAGACATGTTTAAATAAAATTGCATTGAAGTTGGAAAGTGTTTCATAATCAATGCCTTAAGCATGATTGATCTTTCTTGTATTATTATAGATTATATCAGCGTTGCATGTTTCTACTGTATGTTTTAAAGGAGGCTTCAGTCTTATGAACTTAATAAAAATGAAATTCCGATCATTAATGGAAATTGAAATTCCAAATGACTTAATGATGATCAATATGAATTGTCTGTCTGTGATAGATTTTAACATAAAACTGTGCACGAATAGTACTTTGCTTCAACAACCAAAAACCATGTACATGGTCAGTGCAGTTAAAGTGCAATATAATTTCTTATGTACACAGTAAAACTGCTAATGTAAAAATAATGCATAAAAATTGAATATTTTTATATTATGTTAAATCAGAACTGCCAACCTCTCAGAGCCAAAAGTGTAACACGGCGCACGAGATAATGTATGTGCGGTATATTTCAGCTATGTAAATTCTTGATAATCAGGGTGTAGGGATTTTTTTCCCCTACATCAAAATTCTATTGAGAAACCAATTAAATTATTACAATCCCCAGCAAACATTTTTATGTTGTTAATTTTTAAATTAAACATTTTAAATTTAAATAAAAATATTAATTTTTTAGTAAAATGCATCAATATAAAACAATTAGAAAACTATAATGCACATCATGGACTTTTGCTTTCTATTAAAAATAAAGGTAAGGACACAATTTTCACACATTACAACATTAATAAATCTAACTTTTATTTAAACCAACATATGTGGCTGACTTTGCCTTTTTTAAAAACCCAGAAGAATATTTTTGCTACTAAAAACTCTTTCGCAAGAGGCATTGCTATGAGGCAAGGTTAAAATGCCTATTTAGAAAGTTTGCTACAAAGAAATTTGCCATGAGATTCTTTTCTTTTGATAATAAATGCCATTGTTCACTAATACTTTTACTATTTAAAACGTTATCTGGTAAAGTTACAATTTGAAAATTTAGAAATTCACTTTCTACAACATCAACAGCTTCAGAAAATGTTTCATTCTCACATCTTACAAGGAGACATTGAAGGACTTACAAGGAGACTGAATTGATGAAAAATTAAACTGCTCTCTTTTAGAAATATCAGCAACTTGGACATGATTTAAAATTTCCAGATTCCATGGAAATTTAGAAATTATATAGTCACAGCCAGTAATAAAATAATTTCTAACTTTAGAAAAAAAATTCTTTCTGCTCCTCAGTACTAACTGTTTTAACCAATTATCTGGTTTCAAAACCAATTGATAACTCTTTGTTTTCTTTCTGGTTTTCTATTTCATTATATTTAACATAAAATGTTGATTTTGCTTGCTTATATAATAACAATTACCTTTACAAATTTAATTAAGATATCAATAAAAAGACATTCTATATAGGATTTGAGTGTATGCAGACGAGGTTTCTCCTGCTGAAACATTATATTGTATTTTTCAAAAACTTTTGTAACATGACAAACAAATAATGCATAAGCATGATTCACAGTAGAACTTAATGTAAAGAAAATTCTCTCTTGCTTATTTAAAGCATCTCTTGAGAAACTTATTTCAGACTGTTCTTGTTGCTGCTTTTTAATTAGATGTGCTGAAGATTTTTTAGCATGTTCAGTGTTAACTGCATTCATTTTAAATTTCTTATTAACAGAAGTCAAATTCACAATTTTCCTCTTTAATGTTTCGTTGGGTTTACAACTTTCTGATTTTGAATTATCAAGTTTTGGGATGGTATACGAAGAAATTCTTGGGTAGAAACCAATTTTTTTTTCACTTACATTAGAACACTCTTCTTTAAAAAATAAAGTTAAGCAATGCCACTGCTGTAATAATCTCTCAAGGCATCTACCAAGAAAAAGCCACCGAGTGCAGCCATGTCTTAAAATCTTTTGTGTTTCAACATCATACAACTCTTGAATTTCTTTTAAAGCCTATTTCCTTTTAAAACTTTTTTCTAGATAATAATAAATGTCAATTAAAAGTTCATGAATTAGTATAGGTAAGCTTTCGGCAGATTTTTGTGCTGCCAAATTAATCAAATGGCATAAACATCCAAACGCAAATAAATTTGGTTGTTTACTTTTTAAAAATGCTGAAACTCCTTTTTCTTGCCGATCATAACAGGTGCGTTATCTCATGATAGAGCAAGGCAGTTTTCCCACGGAATTCCGTAGCGTTGAAATTCCTCATTTATTAATTTAGCAATGTTTTCCCCAGTAGGGGATTCCATTAATTTTGGCAAAGACAACAGCTCAGTTTTTACTCCATTTGATGATTCTTTGAAATACGTTAAAATGATTGTATACAGTTGATCATCACTGCAATGACTTCCATCAGTAGACACCGTAAATGGATTTTTAGTAGCTGCAATTATTTGTTTTTGATTTTCACTGGCTAGTTCTTTAATAATAAAAGCTGTTTTTGTTCGCCCACAGAAATAATGCTTTGCCTCTTTCGAATCCAGGAGCATCGCTTGAAATAATGGGCGAGCATGGTCTACAGTAGCTAACGGAAGATTATGTTCTAAAATGAATGAGGTGAACATAACTTCCACTTTAGTAGTCTGCAATTCTTTATTTACAGAGATTCATTTATAGACTTCGTAGATTTGGAAGTCTTGAATTTATCCACGTGTTTGGCCGTTTTCGAATGTTTAACTATGTCCGCACGTCCGCCATGAGAAATGGAGATATCACAGTTACATACAACACAAAAGGCAAGAGATGCACTTATTCTTGATTCTTTGATAAATTCAAACTCTCTGCAATACTTTTCGGAAAACGTTTGAGATCGGGCATTTGTCTTTGTAGACATCATTCAATTAATTAACTATATAAACTAAACAGAACTCAGCAAAAATTTAAAACAAGCATCAGGAGAAATCAACAAAACATCACGTGCTCCCTCCGCACATGGGTTTTTGTAGATAACAGGAATAGCTACCAGTGTTGCCAGGTCTTCGCCAAAACTCCTACACAAAAATTGAAAAAAACTAGTCCAATGTTAAATGTTGCCAGTTTTTGCTCAATGTCGCAAAAACCAGCTCAGTTGGGCGAAAATACCATTGAACTAAGCAAAACCTGAAAGTAACCCAAAAATTGCAACCCGCACGGCATCCAGAAAAATTTTCCTCCAACTCTTCGCCAAAACTAGCTCAATTGAGCGGGAAAATCACGAAACTGGCAATACTGCAAATACGCGTCTACATTCCAGCGCCGACCAATCAGTAGCTTTAAATATGACGAGAAAGAATAGGAAAGCCAAATGAGTCCCGAGCAAAAAAGGAAAAGAGACTGGATTGGACTATTAGTTGCTGGTGTATTTTTGTTTGTTTCCATTGGAAAACCAAAGGCAGGGGAATTTGTTAGAAATCAAAAGCCTCTCGAAATTCCCTACTTCGTTCTGAAAAAGGGGGAAAAAGGTAAAAACGTAATTTTTTTTTAAAATCATACTTTTGGTGGGAAAATCGTATTATCGTACTGCTAGTGATTTATCGTACTGAATACGATTAAATCGTAACAGTTGGCAGGTCTGTTAAATATATTATTTTTTGCTTTACCTATAAATTTAAATTTGAAATAATCAAAATTAAATTAAGATATTTTAAGGATTAGTGTTAACCTCTATGTGTAATTACAGCAGTGCAACTATTTATCATAAGCTCTTTATAACAAATGTCGTCAAAATGCAAAATGCCATAAAATTAAAAGCTAGCTTCTAAATTTTTTACCTGACTCCTAGATTGAGAAGAAATTTGTCTTAGGCCACTAAAATTTTGAACATTTTAATACTTCAATTCCAGAAAGATTTCCATAAAATTTTAATAAAATCTTAGTTGTTTGCACACACATTATAAGTCAATTTCATATGAAATGACGCTAAAGTAAACCCACTGATTTATATCAAAATAAATAAAAGTAAAACATTCTCAATAAGAACTTACTTGAACACTGACATTTGTAACTGTTTGTTGACTGTCATTATGCACACTCATGTAACATGAAAATGTTTCTCCTAAATATATGTTACTAAAAATAGGAAAATAAGAACATAAATTAGCTATTTATACATGAAAATATTTGTAGAGCAAAATGTTTATAACAATGGATGATTAGCACACTTTAATATCTTCAGTTTTAAACCAATGATTCTTTTTTTTCAAGAATTAAGTTGGTTTCAAATTTTTAAGTTAAATATCCTTCAAAGACTTTCACTGAAAAAGAGTGAATTTATAAATCAGGATTCCTACTGCAGGATTAAGATACAAAGCCCCACTATGTGATGGCTTAGGCATAGGACCATAAACATTCATATGAATCAGCTCTAGTGCAAGGGCATAGGGTGAGTGTGGGTCAGTGGCACACCGTAGGGTAGGGGGAGCAGTCGGGTGCAGTTGCCCGGGTGCCAATCATTTAGGAGGTGCAAAATGAGAGAAAAAACGAACATAGATTAAACATTAATAATTAGTAAATGAATGTGTGAATAATTTTACTCATTTACTGCAAGTATGGGTATTGTAAACTAATATTATTTATTTATTTAGGCTCTTCCATAACGGTAAAGTCAGAAAGTGGTTTGCTGTGAATATTGAATAATGAGCAGCGGCAGTAGAAAAGAACCTGAAGCCGCTGGGTGCAAAAGAAGAAAAGGTGCTGCAATAGAAATAAGGAAATTCAGTCAATTCATGGCCAAATTCCTTAAGAAGCGAGAATGGCCTAAACAGAGTTGGAATGCTTGGAGCTGATACCAAATCAGATTAATCTACTACAGCGAGCACTATGGAGCCTGTAGAAGTCTCTGAGGCAGCTGTCAATACTATGCCAATTCTTCCATCCTATGCCAATTCTTGCATCCTACTGTTTTATCGAAGAAAAATGTAGGCCTACTGGGCATTCATTCTGACCTAAGTGAATCCATTATAACACATGAACTTAGAACTGAAATGATTACAATGGGATCGGGAGTATTCCAAAATGCAGATGGTCTATTTTCTGCAACTAATGGTCACTCTGACTAAGAAATGGTTTACCCGAGAGCTTTGTGATAGGATGAAGGTGAACCGAACCTGGTTACTTTTTTCATCTCAAAAGGGAGCAGTATACTGCTTTCCTTGCCTTTTATTCTTATGTGCCCCTGAGAACCACAAATCAAAATTTGAGCTTGGTCATGGATTCCAAAATAGGAAGAAACTGAATGAAAAAATCCCTAAACATGAAAATGGAACATATCATCGGGTGTCATGCAATACTTGGAAAGAAATGGAATGGCATCTCCAGACTAAAAAAGCAATTGATCAAACAATCCTTAACAAAATCCAATTGGAAATGGAAAAATGGCAAGGAATATTGAAACGAATCCTTGACTGCATCAAATATTTGACATCACAAAATCTTGCCTTGCACGGGCATTGAGAACAACTATCCTCAATTTAAAATCCTGGAAAATTTTTGCCACTGATCAAGTTGCTGGAGCGATATGATCCATTGCTAGATCGGCATCTGACCTATGTCAAGGACAATCTTGGTTCACCCTTTTATTTATTACCAAGAATACAGAATGAGTTTATTGGTCTTTTAGTTCAAGATACCCAGAACTCAATTCTGCAAAAAATTCGAAGAAGCAAATATTTTGGGATTCTGTTTGACTCTACCCCGGATGCTGCACACCATGAGCAGATGTCTCAGGTTATTAGGTATGTTGACATTGACTTTGTAGAAAGAACTGCTGCGATCAAAGATGCATTCATTGACTACATCGAAATTCATGAGAAAGATGCTGCTGCAATTGAGAAAGTAATTCTAATCAAACTAGAATAGGATAAGCTGCCTCTGTCTGACTGCCGCTCTCAATGCTATGACAATGCAGCTGTGATATATGGTCATTTATCTGGTGTGCAGCAAAGAATTTTGAATTGGAATCCCAAAGCTTTGTTTTTGAATTGTGACAACCACAGCCTGAATTTGGTCGGAATGCATGCTGCTGGAAATGAAATTGTGGCTGTCACACTTTTGGGAACTGTTGAGGTATTACAAGTATTCTTCTCTCAGTCAACAATTCGATGGCAGCTGATATCTGATGTTGGTGTGTCTCTCTAAAAAGAGTCTCAAACTAGTTGGAGTGCCCGGGAAGCAGCTGTTACAGTTCCCCATAAGAATCTGGAGAAAATTATGAATATGCTGGAGAGGATGTGTACAAGTACTCTACAGAGAAAACAAGAAAAAGTACAGATCAGCTTCTGTCAAACATTTTGAGATTCAATTTTTTGATATTTGTCCCATTTTGGAGCTCAATTTTGTCTTTGATGAATAGAGTGCAAAAGAGACTGCAAGATGCTAAAATAAATTTCAGGAATCAAAATCGGAAAGATGTTTGAAAATTTGAAACTTTCAAGGTAAATAGGAAGGATTGGCAGCTATGCTACAATAATCTGTGGAAAAAGTCATGTATTAAATAAATACATCAGATATTCTTTTTTCAGTATTGGATAAGTTTCTGGATTTTATTATCCTTATGATTATAGTGTTATACATTTAGTAATAAGCTTGTTCATATATTGTTTTTATGTAACAATTTATAATATAGGTTAATATATGTCAGATTAGTGCTATATTTTAAATATGTAAGTAATGTATTGAAATTCGCATTTTGTGAGCTAGTTACATTACACAATCAAAATAGATCATGATATCAAGCATGTGTGTGTCCATTCTTCTGTGAAAAGAAATTTCAGCCATTTTCCAGTATCACAAGATGACATGGTATGAATTAATACATGCAATTTTTCTGAGTTCTCTTGCGAATTGCTTCCGTAAACAGTCTGGATTGGTTCTCGAATGAACGTAAAGGGGTCAGTGGTGTTGTGATCATTCAATGTAACTCCAGATGATGAGGGAGTTTAGAATCAAGAGCAGTGCACAAATGTTTGAAGATGGTGTAAGCAGAGATGGAAAAATAGAGGAATTAGAGATTGGAATGGAGCTTACTATTGACTAACAAATATAGAATTGTGGTTGACTTGAGAAAACAATACCATTTGAGAGCATATTACCCAGATACTGGATTTCAAATTGAATTGAGAAGCTTGCTGAATATTAACAGATATAAGGCCAAACCTCTCCATTAATGAATCTAAATGCTGACTGTTAACAGACTTTCTGTGTGCCTCAGCACTGAACTAACCTGGTCTTGGATCCATGCAATAGTGTCATGAATTACACCTAAGCGAGTCTGTCCAGACAGTTACCTCCTAAGTACAATTTTTATTATTATGCTGAATTTTCATGTTAGCTTATATTTCATAAATAAACCCTCCTCTTTAAACTTAATACAAAATTAATGTGTTATTATATTTTGTGTGGTATCTGATTCATTTCAAGAGATAGTGGGGTCTATCAATCGTTTGCTCGATCCTTTTACTCTATTTTAGTTTGAAATGATGTTTTCCACCAGGCTTAATGGTAAGTGATTTCATGATTTTCACTTTGCTCGAATCAACCCAACATAGCAATAGGCACATCAATATCAATTCTGAGATACACCAGAAATAATAGAACAAGAGACAATTGAAACATAATATAGTATATAACTTTTAAAATTTGTTTAATTCTTATAACATATATATTTAATTCTTATAACATATATATTTACTTCACTAATTGAATTAAAAAAAGCTGTCATGATATTGATAAGGTAAAAATTTTAAAGTAAACTTTACCCAAAACTTTGTGGCAGCATCAATAAATTTCCAGAACTAAAGTACTCTAATTTATTTGGTGAACCAAGATCCCTTTTTAGAGTAGAATTGAGCAGACTGCAAGTAAAATATCTGGAATCACTTGCAACAGGTTGAGTAATATATAGAGAAGGTCTAGTGAGACGCATCACTACAAAAGGAAAATTCATGAGCATTATATATATAGGAAAACTTACGAAAAAACATAAACACTTCATAAAGGAAATACTTATGTTCCATTAGATGTATAAGATCCACACAAATTATCTTTTATTCAAATATTAAAAATTTAAATGATTAAAAATGATTAATTAACTTGGCTAAAATGGTTATTTGTTACGTAGGAATAATATCCAAATGATTGTACTACATACTTTATATAGTTAATATAGATTATGTACAATTTTTAAGAAGAAAATAGCATTGTTATTAATTAATACACCTTTTACGTATAATGAATTTCAAAACATGGATTCACACACAGACCAACATTAAAATCTTTGCATTCATAAAAACTGTCCGTGAGTTCATCAGAAATATCAAAGTTCCATGAATCTGCACTATCTGCATTACTTTCATAACTATCCTGTTCGATTGCCATGTGAGTATATTCTTCTATATGTAAAAACGTCTTGACCCAGCCATTCTCTTATCTGAAATAACCTAATAAATTCATGCATTCCTCTAAAACCCACCCTAAACCCTGCACATTCCTTTAAAACCCAAACTTGAAAGAAAATACTCTCTTGTATTCCAATAATTCACCAACAATCATTAAACAAAAATCAAAAAGAGAACCCATACTCAATTATAACATAGCAGAGTCTGCGAGAAATGATCTGTTTATTTATACAGTACGAGACCTCTTATCCGGTACCCCAATATCTGGAATTCGGCAAAACAATGGCAAATTCTGTGCCAACAAGCGATTATTTGCCAAAAATTGCACCAAATAGCGATTTTTTTTTAATCCCGTCAAATGCTTTTTTGCCTTAATTAGCAATATCAATTAAAAAAATGATGGTAAATCCAGATAATAGGCCACTGCATGTATTTTTTCGAAGTACAAATCATGCCAAGTTGGTGCATTCTCCCGTGTTGCAATCAGAAGTGCGGTGGGTGGCCTGTTCTCAGGTTTAACCAAGATAGCCTGTTCTCCAGTTTAACCAAAATGATGCGTTGAAACCTACATTTTTCTCACTTCAACTGTTTGCGATCCTAACAAAAACAAAGGCACTGAATCCATACTAATCACACCGGAAATGTTACTAAAAATAATTCCGGTGAGGAGAAAAACGACAAGTATCATTGAGGTAAAAGCGAACTCATTAACTCCATGGTGGATATATTTGTTCCATGTCAGATAAGCATACTTTCGACGAGTGACAGAACATTTCATTTGTGAAATGAAATAAAGCGCTTCTCTTTTTAGCAAAACCATTTTTTTTAGAATGGGTGCATTCGTTTGATGCCTTGATGACTTCGTAGCGGTAAAGTGACGTCATAACATTTTTCACTGGGAAGTGACTGGGGCTTATGGAAAAAGCAACGGAATCTAAAGAAATTTGCAGAGATTTTCAAATTTTTTCTCACTTATTAATAAGTTTACATTTTTCAATTTTTGGTTTCCATTTTCACATATTTTTGAAATTCTTAACATAAAAATTAACTTTTGGCATTTCCAGTTAACAGTTTCATTAACTGTATGCACTGATTATGAATAAACTGCAACCACATTAAAACAGCTTGTTTTGATTTTTTTTCACGGTGGTCTGCTACGATAATACCGAAGGTGTGATATGGGTATTAAACAAGTGTTTACGATTTACAACATATTCCTTAATTGCTTTCCTAGGATACAGGGGTTTAAAATCCTTTATACGGTAAATAAAACATAGGTGAACTGATAGAACTACCATGAAAGATACATAGAACTACCATATTTTTTTCCAGATGTTTATAATTATCAGGCAATTTAGGGGTGTTGGGAAAGGGGAAAATGCGTGATTTTCATTTTTTCCCCTTAAAGTGGATAGAATTATTTGAGAAAGGGCTAGTTTCCTTGGGGGCGAAATTGTTTGCAGTACTCAGGTTGTTTTTACCTTAAATCAGTCTGAGAGCTGTTAGTTTTTACTTCTAAGTTGTGACACATTTGAAGAAAATTCTTAGTTAATATTTTTGGTCTGAATTATGCCCAAATGACCATCATCTGATGCAATGATTTCTATAAGAAAACGTGTTTCATTATCTATAAAAGATAAAGTGACCATTTTGAAACATATGAACAAAGGTGCTTCTGCTAAAATATTAGGAGATGAATATGGTGAGGGCCCACTTTAGTTGAAATGTTCCACAAAAAAAGACTTCTAATTACTAGCCTGGATAATTAACTTTTTTCAGACATTTTTTTCTTACAAAAATTTTCTTAATCACTAAATTTGATACTATAATTACATGTAATTTGCATTTTAATTAACCAAGTATATTTTTTCATATGGATTATAAAAAAACTTTATATAATACATGTTTTTAGAGTGAATTATAATTTTCTATAACATTTTAGATCATTCCAGTAAGTTTTAGAAAAAGTGTTCTGAATTACGTAAAATCCCTTATCCAGACTGCCTGAAGTCCCAAGCAGTCCGGATAATAGATCCTGTATTGTATTACAAAACCATGTTTTACTGCTCTAGATGAAGTGATGATTCATAGGGACCCCCTTATACCTAGTCAAGTATTAGCAAAATAGGTTGTAAATGTTAGAATGGACATTTAGTTCCATGTCGTATTTAAATAAATTCAAACAAAAAAGTTCCATATGAAACCGCACATTTGTATCATCCTTTAGGGTAAATTTCTCCTAGACGCGAATGCATGAGCATCGTCTTTGAACACAGTTTCACAGTCGACGTGCAGATGAGTCTGCCATCTACAAAAGGTTAATGAAATACGGGATAACTTATTTGAAAATTCGGCTATCGAATCTTCACAGCAAGCATGGCATGCAGCACTTCTAGAATATGTTGCAGGTTCAGTCGCATCATGTCAGCAACATATTCAAGAAATTCTTTCTTGCATACGAATTATTATTATTTTTTAATTTATTATGAAGCAAAATATGTTATTATGACTATCTAAACAATTAAAAACTAATTTGGCAAACCAAATATTTTCATGCGCGATATGTATTCAATTTGCACAAAATGTGCAAGCAATCAGAAACTCCAGTCGTAATGAGTTATTCCTATTTCTTTGCATTATGTAAATCATACAAGATATTTGTTTTTCTTTTGTACGACTCTGTCATTTGTAGTCAGTGTGCATATGCACATTTATCAATCTGGTTTTTCATGAAATTTTAATTGAAGATAGCGAATTTTTCGATGAAATCTAAGTTCGTAGGTGCAAAAGAGATTTCACTAAGAAGGAGAGGAGAACATTAAGAAGAAATTTGAAACTAATAAGAACATTTTTGGGGCAAACCTGTTTCTACAAAGTAAGGGGATGTCACGTCATAAATTATGGAACAAAAGAAAAAGAAAAAAAAGTTGGATGAGGGATAAAAAGGGTACAATAGCTAAGTATTTATTTTACAGAATATCTGAGGATGGGACACATGATAGGTATTGGTTCTGCAGATATAGTTTGTCAATATAATTTTTTTTTTTAATTCTCAACTCAAAATTTGTCTGCAGAGGTTACAAATCAATATGTGACGTGTATCACACGTCACCCTATTTTCTGTTAGAGGGTTAAGTGAGAGGCAGTGAATAGAGGAGCAGAGCCCAGGGTTTAAGCTACGGTCACTATTTTCGCAAAATGTGAGAGAAAAATTAATTAATGCCTGTCGCAAAATAGCAATGTTGTTTATATATCTGCCCATCAGCTGATTCTGCTGAGGGGTTGATAGTTATTCTTCACCAATGTTATTTTCTTAATCTTGCACCTGCTGGCACAATCACCTCTCCCTCTCCACGCACCCCATAAAAGGAAGAATTATTAGACTTCCCCCATTCAGGTTCAAACCATAGATATCCTAGTAGAATCTTTCTAGGATATCTGCGATTCAAACTAGTCAACTGTGATGCATGCCACCCAACCTCAAAGTCATAAATATCCCCTAGTAGTTCATACTGAAAAAGAACACCAAAGGGAAGAAGACTGCATGTTAGAGGCCACTCGTCACCTCCTGGTGCCATCCTTCATATGTGTGTTGCAGCTGTTATCAATAAATTATTCATTATTAAGAAATACAACCCCCATGAAAGTTTTTTCTTTTGATTTCAAAATCATCTGCTCTCCCAAGTGTTTTTGTATGTACTGTCTCACTTTTATTTTGATTGAAAGTTCAGTGTAAACAAACAAGAATGTTTTGTCTGGGCCTGCTACGCGATAAAGAAATGCTAGTTTCATATATTTGATTGTACATGGCCGGAGGTCTTTTATTTTCACTCTTGGTCTTGCAGTACTGAAAAAATAAAAAATATATATAAAAGAAAAAGAAACACAGTTTATCATTGCAGTTATTCTTGAATATTACGACTATTATAAAACTCCATACTTAAAAAATATTTAACACTACTATGTTACAGATTTAAAACAGAAAGTTTATCTGTCTTTTCCCACAAAAATGATGTAAATTTTATGAAAACTGACATGTCAATTACGAAATAAATACCCTCCTTGTGAATGGCAGGAAAGACATCGAAGAAGTGGGGGGTGCAGAATGAGTGTCCAAGAGCAAAATAGAAAGGAAACACAGCCGAAATCCCTCAAGTGAAGTAGTCAAATTCTTTATCCAGTGAAGGAGTTATCATTCTCCCTACTTTATACAGGGCTGCCGATAAAAAGTGTGGAGCCTCTACAAACATTTTTCTTATGGGCCCCTCCCTTCATATTTAATTTTCTCTTTCTTGTGAATTTTTCATATCTTCTGCTTTAAAATGAAAATATTTGTGGTTTAGGCCCCCACATTCTGGCGGTATTTATTCCCCTTATGGAAAGCCAAGCTTTGCCTACCCCCATCTTATATTACACTGAAGTTCTATCAATGAGGAAATGCAAACAGAAGGGAAGGTTTACACAAGTTTTCTGTTTATTGAATTTTTCATCCAAAATAGCTAAAGCTAATTTTCTGCAAGAAATATTAAAATAACAGAAGTGTGTTTAGAAAAAAGGCACGAAAATTAGGCCAGAAAATAGACACCTCCAAAGGTCGATTAAACAATGCAGTTTGGAAATTAAATTAAAAAAGTAACCAGTCACCATGTTCCTCGTGAAAAAAAAAAAAAAGAAAGAGCTGAAATGTGAAGAATGTTAAACAAAGACATTCCCTCTTCCAACTGTTAAAAACATTTAAATAGTTTTCATAGCTAATGGTGCAGTGCATAAAGTAGCTGTTGATCACACACCTCAGCTATGTTGAAGGCCCAGACCACTCGGCTGGCCCTAGGGCTTACAGCAGGAATCTGAGTGGCCTGCACCTCAGCTATGTGTGCAAGTCATGGCTAATGGTGCAGCTCATGAAGTAGCAGTTGATAGCACACCTCAGCTACATGTGCAAGTCATGGTTAACAGTACAGTTCATGAAGTAATTGTCAATTGCAACTCTCATCTATGCGGCCTAGTCACAGCTAACAGTGCAGTTTAGGAAGTAGCTGTCGATTGCACAACTCAGCTGACTGTGCAAGTCAAGGCTAATGGTGCAGTTCAGTGTTTCCCCTAGGCATTTTCAGGAGGGTGTAGCGCCCTGCCCGTTTTTTTATAGTGATAAATGCGCTCTGCTGTTTTTTACAGTAGTAAAACGCGCCCTGTCCGATTTTGTACAAAAGTAAATGCATCCTGTCTCTACCGTTTTTTAATAGCGGTAAATGCGCCCTGCCCCGTTTTCTTAAAAAAAAAAAACTCAGGACTTCATGAAAATTTCTGTCCTAGCTATTGATACGTAGGAGCATGACTCATTATTTTCTGGTTCCCAGATGATCTCTTCTGGATTCTTCGTGCGGAAGAAGCCCCAACCCCTTTCTCTTTCGTATTCGTCCCTTTGTTGATGAACGAGTTGATAAAACCTCAGCCTTCCTCCGAACACGTGCAAAGAAATCCTTGATTTTCATATGGCTCTATGCTATTTGCATTACGCGTGCGAGTATGACAATATGTACACGCAAAGTCGACTTCGAGTATAAGTCGAACCCTTACTTTCAGAGAAAAAGAATCCAAAACTTGAGTATAAATCGACCCTCCTACTTTCTGAGGGAAAAAAAATTCCAAAACTCGCGCATAAATCGATCCCAAATTTTCCATAAATTATTCAAAAACACTTGAAAACGAAATATATATATATATATATATAATTTAATTTCCATAATAAAAACTTCATCAGAACGCTTTTAACGTCCAATTCCGCCTATGACATATGAGCGTTGTTTCCCCATCCATTTAGGGACGCTCATTCTTGTGTGACAAGCTCTCTCTCTAGGCATTCTTTTACTCCTAGCATGCAGCGTCCTCAAAACGGACGTGAGACCGCACATCCCTGTCTCTCAAGTGTCCTATGACACACTGCGCAATCAAACAATATCTGGCTTCCGCCCGTTATTTGAGCTGATTTTTTTGTTAACCCCCCAGCACAGTAGAAATTAAATACTCTCTTCAATAAACAAAAAAAAAAAAAAAAGAAAAAAAAACTTTCAACTTAAAATCCTGCATTATAGGTTTAAACAATCCGTGTTATAGAATTATTTCTGAAAAGAATCATTTTTTGTCGAAAACGATCGGCCGTAATCCCAGAAGCGAGTGATAAACTTCGAAGGAAAATGTATGCATATTTTTGATGACGCGAGACACTGGTAGTCCGGAGCATTCGGGAGGACAGTGACTCACAGGAGAGTTTTGAAGTGCAGAGAAATTCGGAGTGCGTGATTGCGTAATTACTACCGCATCGTTCTAGGATGGATTGTCTCGCGAGAAAAAAGAACTTTTAGACTTACGATTTGTTTTTTTTAAGACTCCGACTCCGCGTATAAGTCGACCAGTCGAATTGTCTCCAGAATCCCCCCCCCCCCTCCCGATATCTGACAAGTTTTTTGTTCTCGTCAGACGTGTCAGCTTGAAATCGACTGTATATTTTGCCTTTTTTGTTTAGAAAGCCATATTTACATTCTATAAATAGCAAATAAATAACTAAATAATATCGTATTGCACAGAACCAGAAAGAAGGTCATTAACACATAGACTTCTCAAAGGGGTCGTCTGTGTTTACGATTACGAAATAAGCAAATTCCAATTCCTTTCTTTGCTTTCCCTGACCTACCATGTCCGGGTGCAGCTGCAGCCTAGTAATGACTCATCGTGATTTAGAAAAATCATTGAGAGGAGAGATATTATTTCTTTTTGAAAAGATATTTATTTTATCTACTACGATATTTTTTACATATTTGACTATTACTAATAAAGTTTTTACTTTTTTCAGAGTCATCAGCCTTTTTAAACATAATATTATATCTAGAAAATAAATAAAACTTCAGTTCTTATTTTTTGTTCTTCGTTCGTTATTAGCGAAAACGGTTTAAACACATTTATACCTCTAAATATATTGTCAAAAGTGCTAATCCTCGATCTGTATTAAATCTCAGCACTTCATTAAATCTTCGGGCATTGCTTTAAATCTCGACAAAGCCGATATAACGGAAGTTCTGCACTGTGATGATGATGCGCCAATAGTAAATAAATTGAATAATGGCGATATTCGTGATATGATATTAAATAAAAAAAGATCAAAGTGGCGACGATAAATGTGGAGAAGAAAAAATACCCATTGATAATCTTATGCAAATAATCAATCATGTAATTAAAGGCCTTGAACAAAGAAGCGTTATAACCAAATAGAAATAATGTCCATCTACAGGATAAAGAAAACTGCTTTCCCCTAAACCAAAATTAATGAAATAACAAATGTTAATTCAAATATTTAAACGAAATGATAAAATGTAATTTTATCATTTTGTTTCGTTCACATATTCTAAATTATTGTGTATATTTTTTCTTAGAAATTTCTTTTGCCCTATTTTTTAGATTAAATAATATGTTTTAATTGATTAACTTAACTTTTGTCATTATTTTTACTAAAAATAGTGCTTTATAGTGTATTTAGTTAATATTTAATCTGAATTTTATTCAAATTCTATAATCCGGAAAAATCAAAAATCCGAAATCGGCAAAGTCTGGATTTTCGAGGTTGCATTATTAATATTGCTAATTAAAGCAAAAATCATTTGGCAGGATTTTAAACAAAAAACCACTATTTAGCGCAATTTTTGACAAATAATTGAGTGTTGGACCAGAATTTGGCATTATTTTGCCGCATCCAGGTTTTGGGAGAGTCCGGATATTAGAATGCCGGATAAGAGGTCGCGTACTGTATAATATTTTATACTTTATTTTTAAATCATAAGCAATTTTTATTTTTCCTATAATATTTTTATGTTACAATAAATAAAACTGCTGCTTGTGAGAATAAAACTTTCTAATCTTTCCTTAAATAAATAAAGCAAACATATAAAAGTTATGTATTTAATAATTTATTTCTTACACCTGTAATAAACAGTAAATTATTCAGAAAGGGTTAAGTGATTTTTATTTATTTTTAATTTATTATTTATTTTGTGCATTGTTTTAAATTTATGATTTACAAAAATATTTTTTTTTATATTGTTATAGATAAAATATAATTATTTTATAACTTTTCAAAAGTGTAAGTACTTAATGAAAATATTAAATTGCAACTGCTGACTTTAATATATATACAGGGTGTCCCAAAAATTATTGACACATTCGAAAAATGCATTAAAAAAGAAAAACAGAAGGCGATAGAAATATAGCGTTTGCTGTATTGTACTTGGGAAAACAGGGAATTTTATTCAACCAATTTTCAAAATTTGTTACAAAGGTCACCAACAGATGACGCTGTGGTTGTGTGAGAGCTGCATGGAAACGCATACTGTCAGATCGCCATTCTGTACTTTGCTCAGCATTCTGCTAGCGTGTGCTTAAAGATTTCAAGTTGCTGTTGGTTTATTCGTTGGAACAGCCGATATTTCTTGTTTTAGAGTTTCACCACCTGGACTACAGTTTTGTAGAAACGAGGCGCAGTTTCCGAAGGAAATTTAATGTCAAAAAAGGACCGTCAATCACTGCAATAAACGTCAACCCCTTCGTGACGGTTGGCACGCCCGCGTGCCGGCTGCGAACTTGCATTCAATGACGGACGGCATGCATTCGTGACGGAGAAAACTTCACCCTAAACAGCGAGAGGCACGTATGCGCATTTTCAATGGAACGTTTAATTTGTCTACTAGATGGCGTTAAATGTCCGTGGAAACAACTTCAATGTATTTTGCAGATAGTTGACCTTGGCATAAGGAGGATCCAATGAATTATTTCTCCATTTGGAGCGATGAAACATGGTTTTGTAATATAAACAAATACAGCACTTCTAGCAGCATCAACAATTTTATAATTGAGTTTTGGGTCTTGTTTTGATTTGAGCTTTATGATTTCGTTGGTGAATCATAGGAATATAAGAGAGTATTTTTTTTTTTTGGGGGGGGGGGGGGGGGGTTAGAAGCAGTGAAATTATTCGTTTATTTCGGATAAAAGAATGGGAGTAACTAACGAGTATTTTGTATTCAGATTTGTATGAAAAATATACATCAAATAGAAAATAAATATTTCTTTTATTCCTAAAAAAAGTAGATTTCTGTGTTGAATAGGTGATTTTTAGTGAATTTGTTTCGAGAGTTAGGCTTAGCGCAAAAAAATTGCCATCCCGTGGGAACAGTTCGGAAGCGAAGCACTCCGTCCTTTAGGCCGTGGCAGTTCCGGAATGCCTCCATCGAGAAAGGTTTAAGTTCGAAAATTTTGAACTGACTGAGAATGTCAATGATGAGCATACTGGAAATGTTGGCTGCCCAAGTTCGGCAATGATAGAGGCAAATGCTGAAGTCGTTCAGCAGGTGATCCAACGACTGCCTCGGGTTTCCATTTGCCATGTTGCATCTGAGGCTGGACTATGACGAACATCCACATACTGTATCATACACCACAGTCTTCACTTGTTCCCTTACAAGATCCAGACTTGCCAACCCCTGGGTGCTGGTGCCATGAATGCACACGAAACATTCACCAATGCTATGCTGCAGCAGCTGAATGCCGGCGAAATCAATGTTTGAAACATTCGGTTCTCCGACAAGGAATATTTTTCCCTCGACGGCTTTGTCAACAAGCAGAACTGGTTCATTTGAGGAACAGAAAATCCTCATGTTGTCGTATCTTCATCCCTGCATCCAGCAAAAGTCATGGTTTAGGCCGCCATTTCCTCCAAAGGACTCATTGGACCATTTTTCCATAACAAAACGGTTACAGCAGTACGGTATCTGGGTATTCTGCATGAATTTGTGGCAATTCAAAATGCTTTGGAGGATGGTAGGTGCACCTCGTATTTCATGCAAGACGATGCCTGGCCACATCGAACGCCTGAAGTGTTCGATTTCCTTAGCGACCATTTCGATGATCATGTGATTGCCCTTGAATATGCCAGGCATACAGGACGTCCAAAATCCACAAACAATTGAAGAAATACAACAATACATCTCTGCTGCATGTAAGACCATTTCGGTTAAAATGTTTGCACAGGTGTCTGCGAATTTTGTTCTCAGACTGGACTATGTTGTTGCTGCAAAAGGTGGTTATTTTGAAAACATTGTTTTGTAGTTTTTGCAACATGGTTATACCGTTTATTAGTTTTTCCCATTCAGCAGCGCCATCTGTTGGTGACCTTTGTAACAAATTTTGAAAATTGGTTGAATAAAATTCCCTGGTTTCCCAAATACAATGCAGCAAATGCTACATTTCTATCACTTTTTGTTGTTTTTTTAATGCATTTTTCAAATGTGTCAGTCATTTTTGGAACAACCTGTATGTATTAGAAATTTTTTTGCATAGAATATTTTTATTTATTTCTAAATTTAAACCCTTTTATTTAATATATAGACTGTAGCTCTAATGTAAGAACAAATACATTTAAAAGTCATTGGATATATTATTTTAGCTTAAATGTAATATTTAAGAATAAGTTCAAAATTTTCCAGAAAACCCACATCTCCACACATAAGATACACAGACTGGCATAAAAGTGCATCTGTTACTTCTGCTTCCATTTTGCTGTGCTGAAATACAGTGCCTAGAAGAGACTACTATGCGGTGTTCAGACGGCGGGTGAAACACGCCAGATCTCGTATGTCAGGGGATATGAGAATCTCCCCTTCTGCATTTCCTGTAGAGAAGACGTCCAGCGCTTTTCACGCTTGTCTGTCATTGGCTTCAGAGTTGTTTTCATTCCATGTAATCCTGTGCCTTCCTAATATAATCAAAAAGCTTTTTTCTCTGAGAATTGCCGAGCCTAAGATTTGGATTTTTTACAATGCATTGATATACTTCATTGTGAGCTGCTGTTTGTAGCCTGAAGTTGACACAAAATCCATTATATTATTTTCTAATGAATCACAAACTTTTCTATCAGTTATTAGATTTTGAATATCTTTAAACATTTTGCGGTACAATTCTGAATTTTCTATTTTATATGTTATAGTTTTAGCAGATGTTTTGGGCTACTTTAAAGACTCTGCCATTCTGATATTTTGCAGAAAAAGTTTTAAAATATGATCTCAATATATTTGTAAAACACATAAATTTTCAAAAAATATATGACCAATGGGAATTAGTAAATTATGTACATGCAATTCTTAAATTAATTGCAAAAAATACAATTAAGCAGAAATAATTCCCTAAGAAAAGTAATGGAGAATATCATGATGCATAAATAAAACATATAAACAATCACTGTTTAATGCCACAATGCAAAAATGAAATGCATAAATAATATGATTATTCTCTCATATTAAATACATAATTTTAACATAAGATAATAAAATATGGTATTAACTACATTTCAAAAACAGAGTTGAAAAATTATGTTTTATTTTACAATAGAATATTACGATTTTAATAATAAAATAAAAACGAAACTATTAGTAAATGAAATAATGTGAATGGAAGTCAATGACTGCAGAGCGTGCTATCATAAATATTTACTCTCTCTAAAAGGGGTGTGAGAGAGGGGGCGTTCCAATCTGCAATTATCCGTTTCCGTTACAAAGAATCACGGATTGTAGAATGTAATCCAGAAGCACGAAGAGGTCTTCTTTAGACTTAATATTTTGGTAGTAACTACACTTAATTTGAATCGTAATTAATGAACAATAAGTTCAGATACCATATTACATACGAGCTTCAATTTTGAATCATTTCAATAATACTTCGCCACATCTTCAATGTCTTTTGCTCTAAATTACATAAAATAAAACTCATCAATCAATCATACAATTACTTTCACTCGTTTAATCATGAAATTGGTAATTTCTTACAAAACCCGGTAAATAAAGATATTTAAATCAACTACTAATATCTTATGATAATTTGAATTACTGGAAATAAAAGTTAGAGAAATGCTGTGCAATATTACTTAGATATAACATATATAATTTTCAATAGTAGAACGAATTTTAATCAAGCTCAAGCCAGAATTGATGAAACATACTCTTTCACTAAATGCTTTTATAAAAGCACAATTGATGAAGTAAAAATACAATGATGAATTGATGAAGTAAAAATACAATTCTAATGACCTTTTAATGCTAAAAGATGTTCCTTTTCTCTACTTTCCATGTTCATCAAACTGCTACAAATAACATAAACACTCTGATTCTAAAGACAACGTAAACACTGGTTATGTTCAGAAGTTAAGCCCAGTTGGACAACATGTTCCGAAAACGTACCCGCTATACTCCCTGCTGTGAGAGCGATTCTTCGCTATTAGACAAAATCTGTCGTCTTCGAGATTATTCATGGCAAAAATTTTTTGTTATTAACTGATTAGTTAATTAGTTTGTGACTGATTAGTTAATTAGTTTGTGACTGATTAGTTAATTAGTTTGTGACTGATTAGTTAATCAGACCTTAGCACTATTTTAACAGACGTTGGTGGGATCGGCCCCTAGCCTTGGAAATTGTCCAATTTGTAACGTTTCAGTCGGCGGATCCAATCTCCTCGGTCGTTAATTCTGAACACCACCACACTGATATAGAGCTTTTTCACCTGACGTCACATCGCCAAGCTACCACCTAGCAACCGTTGCTGGTGGTCAAATATTGCTGGCTTTGCGTTTGAGTCAATTGTAGATATACTGCCGTGTATAGTGTTACAAAATTTTATATTTGTCATTATGCCTACCGCTTGTGGTGTTTTCAAATGCGGAAATCGTCCTGATCGAGACAGCAAATCTTTTTTTAGACTCCCTGCTGTATTAATTAGAGGAAATGAGTCAAAAAGACGTCTTAGTGAAGAGCGCCGGGATACGTTTTGGTGTGAATTTTTTTTAAAAAGTCGTTTTATTAAAACTATATCCGGCCGATATCATATATAATCATAATTTCTTTAAGATAAAGTAATTGAATTTGATAATGGCGATTTGTGCCGTAATTAATTGTATCATTTTTTTCATTCCCTAGAATAATTGAAAATAAAGGGAATAAAATCAAGGACTTGTCTGTTAAGGCGGAGTTTAACCGATCTGAAAAGTTACCTTTTCCCGATAGATGACTCTGAATATCGCAGGTTTGGCGAGATCCGACTTTGCGCCAAACAGCGATTATGTGCAATTTGCGGTAGCCATAGTCTCACTTCCAGATTAATCCTGAAGAGAATCGGTTAGAGATTCGTTGTCCTGAAGCCGTATGTTATGAAACAAGGTTGTTATGAAATGCTTTCAATGGCAAAATCAAACTTGCCGAAGTTTTCGTCATCTAATTGAAAAGCGGACTATGAATCAAAGTATGTAGAAACTTTCTTCATATTGATAATAAAATTTCATTGCATGCTCTTGCAGAACAGTAAAAAATTTAAATAATATATGCGTATTCAAAATGTGTAAATCAAATTCGTAGCATGCATAATGTAATGAAAGTCTGTTATGTTATACGAGTGTTGATGGGAAATTGACATGCTGACTTATTGATTGCTGTTGAAGTGTATTTGAAATTTTAACACTTTTAATAAGTTTGTTTGTCGTGACTATCACTCACTATATTTGAAACTTTTTTTATCACGGACTGGTAAATTCCATTACCTGCATTGTTAATATTTTGTATGTATTCATAATATGATATATTTACCCTTTTATGCTTAATTCTAAACTATTAAAGAAAATGAGCAAATAAGTTCATGCAAAACTCACAAGTTAACGTTTTTATTGTTGGAGTATTTGAAATTTCAGCACTTTAAATATGTAAGCGTGTACCTAATTTATATGTTCTTATACATTTGTTGAGCTACTTTATATATGTCATTTATTCCTTTGATAATATAGTGTCCAACAAACAAAATTCTAGGAAATGAATACTTAAACATTTTATGAAAAAAATCACTTCTACTCATCTTGACTCAAAAGAGTCTTGACCACTTCCTGTACCTCTGTGTCAATGTTAATACAAAACAGGACAAAATTAAAGCTTGGCTAAAAATGATCTTCAATTTCTCACCTTTTTTTATTGCCCCTAAATCCACTTAATAAGCATTGAAAATTTTTGCTATTTGATTGAAAATTAAACTGCTCATATTTGTAATTCATTAAAGTAACTGAGTCATAACAGTAAATGTAATTATCAATGGTTACTTAAGGATCTACGTTCATTATATATATTCTTATGTGCACATTCCCTTCTTATGTGCACATTCAAATTAAAAGGTAAGTCCTGCATCCTTTAATTTTTACCAAATGTGTCTAAAGCCAGTTAATAAGGAGTACTTCGGGACATTGATTTCTGAATTTGTGGTTATTTATTTGGGGTTTAACCTCCTATAAATAACTTGCATAATAAAGTATAAACATAATTAGTTGCTTGTTATTCAATTGTTTTTCACCATTGTTTGATACAGTTTGTCCGAATGAACTTTGTGACATATAAAACAACTATGACCAACCCATTCAAATTATGCCGCTGTACTTTAACCTATATAGATCTATCAAATAAAATTTTTAAAATGTTTTCATGATAATTGTGGTACATGAGAAATAAATTCTGTTGATATAGAATTTTTAAAAATGAAAATATCTCACGTTATTTCAAAGTGTAGTCTATTTAAGCATATTCAAATATCTTATTTCGTAATCATATATCTAGTAACTATATTTTGGAACATTTTAGATTGCAATGAGTCTGGATGGCATTCATTAATTAAGGTAGCAGCTACAAATTTTAATTTTTCAGATTTTTCTTGATTTCTGAGAATGATAGCTTGCATTCTCTCAAATTAAATTTATTGCTGGAAGACTGATTATAATTATTTTTTTATATTATGTACATGCATGTTGGTCGCTTATCATACAAAACCAGTAGAGATATAGGCTAGAGAAGAGACAATGAAAGAGATAAAAATTAGAAAATAATTATCAATTGTATTTAAGACTTTTAAAAGTATAATTTAAGACTAAGTAATTTTATTTAATTTTTCTGTATAAAGATCTCATCTCAGTAAGGAAATGAACCACTGATTTCTTGTTAGCTAGACAGTACTCTATCTACTGAGCAACTGAAATAATTATATTTTCAATTTCATGTTAAGATAGCATAGCATCCTGTTCACCTTAACATTTTGCAAATGAAAATGTTTTCAGTTGACATATTAATCTATATCATATGTTGAAGTGGTACACTATATTTTCTTCTTCACCTATATTCTCTATTCACCTTTCTGGTAGGTCGGACGGTCTGGGTATCAACAACAACTATATTCTCCTTCAGATTTTAAATCCATGTATGGCCTCCTCATTACTCTGCTTTTTTATTTAAAATACAGGATAGCATCATTCTGTTTGATGTGACTTTCTATGAATTGAAATGTTATCACAAATTATAGGGTTCAGAGAAAATTTCAATTTCTGATCAGATCCAGTATCGGTTTAGCCTTATAGATCCCCGACATTCATCAAAGGCCATTGAACTTTAAACGACACTTTGTAATATTGGTAAATTACATCAAGAATAATGATTTCAATACAATTTCAATTTTATAACTGTTGTCTACAAACATAACATGCATTTATTTCCCTGTTTATTGTTACAAAATATTAAAAATATGCTCTAGCTTTCACTTGTAATCTAAATAAAAGAATCCTAAAATGCAAATAGAGGTTTAGAACATGGACAGCATCAGATTCAGTTATGTACTACAAAGTCATATAAAATGACCTTTTACTGAAAAAGGGTTATATAATCATTATTTTTTTATTTGTGTACAAATATAAAAACATTATATTTAGAAAAATAGGTTTTCTACTTTGATTTTATGAATTTTATTGATATCTTCTTCATAGTCATAAACCGATTAATAGGAAGCAAATCATTCTAAAGTTTTATTTCAATCATGCTCCCAATGCAGCAACTAGCATTGGTAGATCAATTTTATTTTGCTCGAACTTATTAAAAACGAATGGAATAATTCACAGGGAATAAGGAATGAGTATATGCTACAATTTTGCAAATTTCTGTCAAGGGTGGATAATCTCCCAGAGATAACAGGGAAGGGGGGATTTACTTTTACAATTTTTTATTCATCATTTACCTAGTATACTTAGTAATTTATTAAAACTAATCAGAAATTCTTGCTTAATCATAAAACGTAGCAAACTGACCCTATAAAATTAAAGTTTATTTAATTTCTAGATATTTGTGTTGGGTTGCATTAAACTTTGTAAGGTGTATAGAATCACTGGAAATATCATACAACAGGGGGATGCAATTTGTCTAATCACCTTTCCCTGTATTTGTCTTCTGGACTTCTGTGGTGACCTACAAAGTCAGTTTTACCACACAGCCAACAATGAGTTTGAACTGCACAAGGTTGAAATCAGGGTTATAACGATTTAAATTAACTGATTTAAGAAACAGAGAATAATTGATTAATTTTAAGATATCAATATTTGAAATTTTAATGGAAAATAAAATCATTTCTTTGACTTAAACAGCATTGTGAAAAAATTTGTTCTCTGTTGTCAGAATCTGAAAACTGAAGCTTCATAAGAACACAGCATCTGCTTTTGTTGGTAGTGGTGCTCTGTATCATTTATCATGACGAAGAAGACACTTTATTTCCTTTGAAACAGATTGAATCTTTATAGGCTGTGTTCTAATAAACATTATTAGTTAACAGTTTCTCAAATGAAGACATTTATAGAATATAAAAAGTATTAGAATCAAATGATATAACTAAATATTTTTCAATTTCTTTTAATTTTTGATTTGTGTTATGAGAAGGACATTATACGCAAATTAGACATTTCAGACTCTAAGTAATTTCTAAATAAGCAATTAATAGGAAAATATGAAATAGATTTGATGTCAAAATTTATTTTCTTGATGAAACAAATGAATCATTGAGTTAAAAAAAATACTACATTGTAAATTCGTAGATCTGACTTTGATAAGTTACTTTGCTATTATATACATATTGAAAAGAGTAATAAAGAAACTTTGAAATCAAATTAATTTGATTTTAATAAAAACCAAAGTTGGAACTATTATGAATAAAACACTAATCATGAATTATATTGGATTCAGCCATTTAACTGACCAAATGAAAATTTTCAACTCAATTCATTTCTTTCACTGTTAAAAAAAAGGGGGGGGGGGGGGTAATATTTTGTGATCTGATTAAATTTTTATTGTTGTTTTGAAAGTTTTAAACTTTTATACAGATTCTTTTTCTTTTATTATTATATTTAATGCAAAAATTTTGATTTTGGAAATTTGACTTTATAGATCCCATGACTGGAAATTTAATTTTATCATCAAATTGGCTAATAGTTCCTTAATTTTTTTTTTCAGTTACTGAATTTCACTTTATTTCAGTAAATAAAGTAAAATAATTATAGATAAATATAAATAATTATAAATTCTGCGATTTAAAAAAAAAAAAATTCAGAAAATACATAGGGAATTTCATTTCCAAGTTCCAGTATGAACCCAACAGTTTTGGCACGCCCAGTAGCGTCGCCCGAAAAAAATTCTTGGTGGGGGGGGGGGGGGGGGGGGGGGGGGGGGGGGGAGTTTTGTTTTCCATTTCTCCATATATTATTTCTGTGAAATTCAATGGGTTTCTGGGGATGTTATGACTTCCAAATCCACCTACTCCACCTGGCTCGCCTCGTAATGTTATGGACCCCTTGTATATTTTAATATAAATTATAGAACCGCAGTACTAAAATAAATATCGATCCACTCGAATTTCTCATACATTCATCACTCGGAGTGTTTAAGTCCACTTGCATAATTAGTATCAAAATATAAAAGACAATTATTATTTTATCCGATTTCGTATGCAAGTAATTATTTTTTAGCCTTTCGTAAAAATAAAAGATAAAATTACTTTTTCAAATTAACAGGTTTGTCATATCAATTAATTGAATGCATTTGGCTGATTTATGTTAATATAATATATAATCAGATATGTTTTAATAATCTTTGCATAACATAACGTAGTTTAAACTATCGTTTGTCCATAGTGGCGTTGCCAAACATGGAGAGATGCCCCCCCCCCCCCCCCCCCCCCCCCCCCGAACTCATTGAATTTCGAACAAATGATATTTGAAGAAATAGGAAACAAAATTTTTGTTTACCAACTGTCCCTTCAGAAATTGTAGTTGCTTGCTATAGAAAAAAATGTATGAAAAGCATAACTTTCGAATAACTTATGTTCTAATACTCGTAGTATAGAAATTATAAAATATTCTATTCAGTTCTAGTTTTTTACATAAAATTTCGTATCCAAACAAAATTGCATGGCTATACAAGCATTCGTTCTTCCGTTCTTAACTTAGTATCTATACGTTACAACATACACAGAGATGGATATCTTTATAAAAAAAGGGGTTTGAAGTGTGTTCATAGGGGTCTTTAGATATACTTATCCGTTAAAATCTTGAATTTAAAATTTTGGCAAAAGTATCTTCCCTCGTAAATGGAACTATCTAGATTCATGAGAATGATGTTTCCTAATACTGTATATGGAAAGTTAACATATTTGATGATATACTTATTATTTTTTTAATTTCACATAATTTTTTTTCATAAATTTATTTGAAAAACGTGCAATATTTCCAGAATGGTTCATGCTAGAGTTCTAAAGTTTGAAATGATTTTTTATTTAACATTATATTCAAGGGTCTGGTTTTTTAATGATTATAACCACTTATTACAGAAATTATAACCACTATACATCGAAAACTAAGAGCTCAATCCAAAACCCAATTATATACAATTGTAGGGCTTTCAAAGAGCTACATATTCTTGCTTATTGTTCATAGTTCACTTTTAGTTTCTGAGATATAAGAATCACAAACTTGGAAAACAGAAAATTTTCAATCTTCTTCAAGAAGATGATAACTCAAACTATAAGAGCTTTTTTCAAAAATAAATATAGATTTAGAAACTAAAATTTCCAAATACATATTTTTATCACTTACTATCGATATCTCTTTTATAGTTCTGAAGATATTTCGAGTAAAATTAAGAAAAATGAAACTAGTGCTCAGTCGGACAGATACTTTTAAAAGTTTTTCGAGGGAAAATATTGAAATTATTTTTATATATTCATAATCTGGACCTTATTTCCGACAAAACAAGCAAAATTATTTACATTTTACTTTCTCTGCAATACATCATATTGTATAAGGAAAGTATTGGAATCATGTCGAAAATAGCAACTCGAGTTTTCGACGGATCTACATAATACATGTTATGAAAATCTCTAGAAACACGAAAACACTATATTTAGCGTGACGTCTGTGTGTGAGTCTGTGCAGATTTTGTATCCATTCTAACTTAAAAACTAATTGACCGAATTTCATAAAATTTTATAGGTAAGTTATTTGTGGGGTACCCTGGGTGCTGATTAGATTTGGTACAATTCTGAAAAACAAAACCTGTCTGTTTTTGAGAAAAGACCCGCAAAAAATATCTGTATCCACTCTGGCTAAAAAACTAAAATTTACCAAATTTAGTAGATAAGTCACGTGTGGGATACCCTGTGCTGATTAGACAAAAGAACCTGCCTTTTTTTGCGAAATGGCCCGCAAAAATCGTCAAAATCAAAAATAAAAGATTACATATGCTCAATAAATCAATTAAATGCTTGTTTTATACGTAATTTTTGACGATGAAAGCATAAGACATAAGACTAACCCCATTACTCTAAGACCTAGCCGTTCTAGAGAAATTTTTATTTTTTTCGCCTGTTCACCACGCCACTTTGAAAATAAGTTTAGTTACCAATGAAAACGAAAATTGAAGTGAAAGTCCAAATTCAACAATGTAAAATAATGTTGGGTGTTATTTTTTACAATTAAACTCGATTTAATAACTTAATTGAAGAAATAAAGAGAACGTGAATATGAGTCTGCATGGAAAGTCATGTGCTGCATCAGATTTTTTATCTATCCGGTTCCAGCGGTATAAGCGCCCGAAGTGAAATGTTTACATTTTGCGTTACGATCCGTTTTCCCGCCACGGAAACCGCAAGCACAGATGTTATTCATATCAACATTTTTTTTTTCTCTGTCAATTGTTTCTGTGTAATGTAAGGCAATTTTCAATTATAGATCATTCAAAGTCATAGCTTTATGTGTTCCAAAGTTAGAACCGTCGACTACAAATCAGGATGAATTAGACACCAATTTTGAATTATGTTGGATTCACTGAAGCAAAATCAAATACAAATTTTCAACTCAATTCGATCGTTCAACTGCAAAAAAGAAAATCTGATGTGGGCAGTACATGACTTTCCCTGCAGACTCAAATTCATTTTTTCTTTATTTCTTTAATAATTAATTAAATTAAGATTAATTGCACAAAATAACACTCAATTTGCATTTTTAATTCAATTTTTGTTTTTATTTGGTAATTGGATGGACATTTTTCTAAAGCCGGCATAACAAAAATGCGAAAAATCTTAAATATCTCGAGAGCGGTTAGTGGTAATGGAGAGCGGTCATGGAGTTGGTTTTATTTTTTTTCCCTCGTCAAAAATTACGTATAAAATAAGCATTTAATCGATACGTAGTTATAAGCATACGTAGTTATAAAATAAGCATTTAATCGATACATATATTTGAGTATACGTAGTTTTTTTTTATTTTATTTTGGCGAATTTTGTGGGCTATTTCGTGAAAAAAGGCAGGTTGTTCTTTTCCGAATCGTACCAAAATCTAATCAGCACCAGAGTATCCCACAAGTAACTTATCTAACAAATTTTGTGAAATTTGGTCAATTAGTATTTTAGCTAGAATAATGAGATTTTTGCGGACCATTTCGCAAAACAGGTGGGTTCTTTTTTTCCGAATAATAACAAAAACTAAGCAACAAAACCTCAACAAATTTTATGAAATTCGATCCATTAATTTTTGAGTTAGAGACATACATTGCAGAGACACACACACAGGCGTCATTCTAAAAATAGTTTTTTCGTATTCTAGAGGTTCCAAAACGTGTAGATCCGTTGAAAACTCGAGTTGCGATTTTGGCATGATTCCAACACTTTTTCCCATACATTGCAAGGAAAGTAAAAAATTGGGTGGAGCAATGTTCTGACTTTTGAATACTTTTTTAAATTGTGTCGTTTGAAATATTCAAATTGATTTTATAAAGTTTCTTTTTTTATTATTATTATATTTGATACCAAAAAATTTTTAAATTTGACTTCATAGATTTCATGATTTTCAAGTCGTTCCTACTAAATTTTATTGTCAGATACAGAATTTCAATTCTTTCAGTATATAAAATAATTATATAGATTAGAAAATTTCGTGATTAAAAAAAAATTCTGAAAAACTCAGGGAATTTCATTTCTAAGTTTCAATATGATCCCCACATTTTCGGTTAATCTAGTTTTTTTTATGTAGCTCCTCGTATATTTTATAAGAAATATTAGGGGTTTTCACTCGAATTTCTCATACATTCATAAGCCATAGTGTTTAGGTCTACTTTTATAATTAATATCAAAAGACAATTATTATTTTATCGGATTTCGTACACAGATAATATTTTAATTTTTCGTAGAAATGAAAAATAAAATTATTTTTTCAAATTATTTTTTCAACAGGTTTGTCACCCGAATTAATTTAATGCATTTGGCTGATCATTGTACTATATAATAATTTAATCAGTAACGTCGCAATAATTTTTCTTTGGAGGGGGAGGAGGGAGCGGTGGGTAACCAAAATATATTTGGTTCTTATATCTCTATATCATTTCTATAAGCTTCAATGGACTCTTACAAGGGGTTTTCGACCCTCCCCTCTTGGTCCCGCCACTGATTTTAATACCCTTTACATCCATCTCATACATGTTATCAATGCGACGCTAGAAAAATTTTTGGAAGGGGGTAACAAAATATTTTGTTTCCCATTTCTCCAAATATCGATTCTACGAATTTCAATTGGTTCTGATGGGTGGGTCCCTGGGGACTTGTGGCCTCCAAATTTTCCCCATTGGCGACGCCACTCTATGTTATGCTAACACAATGTTTTAGGAATTATAATTGTTTGCTATAGAAATTAATTGTGCGAAAAACCTGAAATTCGAATAATTTGTGTTTTAATAGTGTAAAACACAAAATATTCTAATTAGTTTCGATGTTTTCACGTAATATCGTGACAAAATAAGATTTCATAGCGATACAAGTATTTATTTTTGACTTGGTGTCCATATCTCACAGGCACATACACGCACAGATACCTTTCCAAAAATGTTCGAAATGTGTTCAGGTGGTCTTTAAACGTGTTTATCCGTCAAAATATCGAATTAAAAATTTTTTGAGAAAAAATTACTTTCCATGCAACATTATACTATTGTACTGGTAGTAGTGTACCCGTTTTTCGTACGGAATATACAAAAGAAACTTAAAATTCATAATCATGTACTAATTCCTATAATATTCTAAATAACATTGTTACTCAAAACATTCTATTAAAATATTTAAATTAATGCTCCTAAAAAGATGTTTAAGAATCTGGTCTCACTATGCAAAATTATCTTCACAGGCAGACCTGCAGAATAAAAAAAACATCCTGATCCCGTTTATAAACAAATTTACAGTAAATATAAAATTGAATCAATATATGCCAAAATAAAAGCAGTAAAATTGTATTAGAAGTATACTTCGTTTATTCTCGTGGATTAGAAGATATACCTGTGTATTAGAAGGTATACCCGTGCTACTTATATTTCCGTAGATTAGAAGATTATACCCGTGTATTAAAAGATATACCCATACTAATATATGGATTTGAAAAATATTTTATCAAAATAATTTTCAAGTAATAAATAAATATAAGATGACGTAAGAATTTGAAAATATCAATAATCCATTAATCAATCATATCAATCTTATTGGGTTTAATTCCGTCATTTAGCAACATGATATATATATATATATATATATATATATATATATATATATATATATATATATATATATATATATATATATATATATATATATATATATATATATATATATATAGATATATATAATATATAAGATGAAAATTGGAAGTTATTAAAGATATTGAAGTGTTATAGCATTTATGCGCAAAGCAGCTACAAATACTATACACGATATAAATATAAAAAGCAATGCCGCGGCATTTATGACAAGCTTGTTGACAACTGGGGTGTAAGGTCACAACCCCTTACCGCCATTGAGTAAGCTTCTCGCTAAGCCTTCCTTCTCTTTTTTCAAATTTTAAAATTATTTTTATACTTTATATATATTTATATATATATATATATATTTAAATATAAACTCATTGGGTTAAATTCCGTTGCTTAGAAACATATAATTTTTTCCCCAAATAACTTTGTGGAACAAATATCGTCTGCATAATGCTATCTCAGTAGAAGGTTTAATAGTGCGTTTTTTATTAATATTCCGATAACCCCTGGTCCTAAGAACTCGAAACATGGACTAAATTTTAAGTGGAACTATTGTATGTCTAGTCCGAAAATTTCATCAAATTCCGTGCAGCCGTTCTCTCGTGATGATGAAACAAAAACACACGACAAACAAATAAATAAACAGACAGATTTTTAATTTTATTTATATAGATAAAGTTCAGTGGATTTCAGTTGATTTACATGTTTTAAATATCCCTGAGCTTGTTTTTGAAGTGATATGTAATCCTTCCATATACGAGCGATATTTCACAAACAAGTGGAAACAAGCTATTTAAATGAAATTTGGTACGATTATTACAAATGGAGAATGACGCAACGACAGGATATTTAATAATATTAAATAAATAATTATTTTTATGTCACTTATCATTAGAAAATGCATGGCATTCATTTTATAACTCTGGTACGAACCGATTTCGCGATATTACACATTTATATAAATATTTACATGAAAGTGAAATAATAATAATAGGTATCGTTAAATAGGTTGACTTTCCTTATGAAATATTACGCGACGAATTGACTCATATCCTCGTGGATCTAGCTATAGTTCCATTTACGAGAGAAAACACAATTTGTAATATCTTGTGAGACATTATTACAAATAGTGTATTACAATGGTATTTGTAAGACACCATTTGTAATAGTTTTGTATTTTGTCTTTACACAATCCACAAACAGCCATTTATTTCATGGGCGGGTATAAACTGTATATGAATTATATTGTAAGTAGAAACTTCATTGTTGCAAAGTAAGCATAATCTCTTTTGAAGAAATTTTAAGCTGACTGCATGATAAAACTGAATTTGTCTGTCTCTATAAATGTTTACAAAAAAGTGACATATAAAAAATTTTCTAGCTGGTTGCTATTGCAGATATGCGATTATTTCCATCGAGGTGAAATATGGGTGACCCTATATTTCTGCTCGAAGATTATTTCCCGGGGTACATACAATGAATAGTCCATTTTGTCACTTGTCATTAAAAAAAATAGCAGTAAAACGTAATTGTAATTATTGTTTCAAGTAAGTATAGCATAAACCTGAATATATAGACAATATGTATACTCATTCAAAGTGATAATTGTCAAACCCTGGCCTCATGCAGCATAGAGAACAAAAACAAAAGAAAGAGAAAGCGTTAGCTGAAGAAACTATCCCGTCAGACCACACCGTGGCCTTCAATTATTGTGAAGAATACAAGAGATGGGGAATGATTTTCTTCTTTTTTGGTGGAGGAGTGGGGGGGGGGCAGTATAGTTCTTCCGCAATTTCCACATGTACACGTTGCGTTTAGAAACAGAAGTCAAAGCTAAGTTCTCGCTTGTCCCATTAGAAAGTAACATGAATGAAATTACATTTACGTAAGCGTATTTTTTTTTCTTTTTTGTCTAAAATATTTTATTTTAGATAAATAGATTAAAATATTTTATTTTAGACACAAACATTTATCATTTTGATGCGAATAACATCTATATTCGAGGTATAGAAAAATTTCCGTTTTTACTTTCCCTGCAATACATGGTAATGTATACGGTAAGTATTGGAATCATACCGAAAATCACAACTCGAGTTTTCGACGGATCTACACGTATCGAGACCTCTAGAATACGAAAAAACTATTTTCAGCGTGACGTCTGTATGTGTGTCTGTCAATGTATGTCTGAGAAATGCATGTATCCACTCTAACTCAAAAACTAATGGACCGAATTTCATAAAATTTGGTATGTAAGTCGCTTGGATGAGACTCTGGTGCTGATTAGTTTTTGGTAGGATTCATAAAAACAGAACCCGCCTTTTTTTTTGCGAAATGGCTCGTTAAAATTTCATATATCCACTCTACCTAAAATACTAATTGACCAAATTTCACAAAATTTGGTAGATAAGTTACTTTTAAGATGCTCTGGTGCTGATTAGATTTTGGTACGATTCGGAGAAGAACAAACTGCCTTTTTTAACGAAATAGCCCGCAAAAATTTCATGTATCCACACTAGCTAAAATACTAATTGACCAAATTTCACAAAATTTGGTAGATAAGTTACTTGTGCATACGCGTAGCCAGGGGGTGTGCCCGGTCACCCCCCCCCCCCCCGCTCTGGTAAAGATTACCACAAAATTTCAGTAATAAGACAGTCACCAAAAGTTCTGACCACCAGATTAAAAAAAAAAAAATCAAACGTTGAAAAGAACAATAAAACTCTTTACGCACATCATCGGATTCGATTTTTTTAATTGAAAAGCAAGTTAATTAACTATTGTAATTGTAAATTGTAAAGCAAGTTAATTACCTATTGTAATTGTAAATTGTAAAGCAAGTTAATTATCTCTTGTAATTGTCGAATCTGTATCAGGGCAGAAGGTAAGAACTATTTTATAAATGTTTGTCTCTTTTAAATGCGATACAATATAATGTAAGTGATTCTTAAAAATTCGCCACGTGGTCACGCCGTAAATTTAAGAAAATAAAAACTGTTTTAGTAAATTAAAAGGTAAATAGTAAAAAACTGTTTAAGGAAATAAGTAATATTTTCTAACAAATTTTACTTAATAAGTAAAATATGTGATGAACATAATGAACGCCCATAAATGGGTGATAAGAGAGGGAGGGGGGCTATTATCAAATAATATAATAAGTAATATTTAAAAAGTTATTTCATTTGGGTGTCAACTAATATAATAAAAAAAAAAAGAAGAAGAAGACTATTTATGCTGAAATGTATCAATTAAATTCTTGTTTTATACGCAATTTTTGACGAGGAAAAGAATGTAACACACTCCATTATACCCGACCGTCCTTATTGCTGCTCTATGTCCTCGGATGAGCCGGACGGTCTGGGCTTTCGACACTCCATTATACTTTAGGACTAACCGTTCTCAAGATATTTGAGATTTATTGCATTTTTGTCACGTTGCTATCGGGAAAATGTCCAATTATCAAATAAAAACAAAAATTGAATTAAAAATGCAAATGTTTGGTGCAATCAAACTCAATCTAATGAATTATTAAAGAAATAAAGAAAATATGAATTTGAGTCTGCAGGGAAAGTCATCAGATTTTTAAGTTTGTAATGCTTATATCTCGAAAACAAAATAACTATTTATGAATAGTAAGAAAATAATTCTTAGCTATTCAAAAGCCGTATATACAAGTTTTTTGGATAGGGTTCTTAGTTTTCAAAACGTAGTGGTTATAAAATCTATTATGTGCAGGGACTTGATATTTGCTGGTAATTTACAAAGATGAAGTTGTTTTAGTTATGCATCTTACGTTAGTTTCCATGTCGCCAATATTATCTGTTGTAAGCAAAAAAAAAATCTGTTGTAAGCAAAAAAAAAACTGGGCAGCACACGACTTCCCTACAAATTCATTTTCTTATCTTTTATTTCATTATGCATTAAATTGAGTTTAATTGCAGAAAATAACATGGATACTTTTCTGATATTATATCCAATTTACAGTTTTAATGCATGTTCGTTTCCTTAGGGAACTTGATGAACTTTAAAGTTTTCAGCTCTTCAAAACTCCAAGAAACTGAAATATCTCGAGAACGGTTCATGGGATCAGTCTTATTCGTTGTGCTGTCAAAAGTGACATAAAAAGCAATTACTTAATATATTTTAGCAATATTAGTCATTTATTTGAAAACACGTGCGACCCATATCAGATTTTTACTTTCCCTATAATACATGGTAATATATAAGTATTGGAATCGTGTCGAAAATCGATTTTTCGATGGATGTACGCGTTTCGTGCCCTCTAGAGCACGAGAAAACAATTTTTAGCGTGACGTTTGTGTGTGTGTGTGCCTGTCTATACCTGCGCGATGTAGGTACTGTAGCTAAAAAAATTATTCGACGAAATTACACAAAATTTGGAAGGTAAGTCACTTATGGACTACTTGATTTACGATAAACTGCTCTGTTTGCGAAATAGCCAGCAAAAATCGTCAAAATATGTAGTTCAAAATTAAATATGTTTAATTGTATTGATATGCATAATTATTTATACACAATTTTTGAAGTCAAAATAAATAAGACCAACCTCATTTTGTTTAGGACCAACCGTTCTCGAGATACTTATTTTTATTTATTTTTTACAGGCCAGTAACGTTTTGTAATGTGATAAGTCGAAAAAATGATCAATTTAATTGATTATGAAAGAAAAGGGAAAGAAAACATGAATGTGAGCTTGTAGGGAAAGTCATCTGCTGCCCACATTCGATTTTTTACTTCCCCTACATATATAGTATAATGTATAGGGAAAGTATTGTGACAAGGTAAAAAATTCGAATTCAACTTTTCGACGGAAAAGCGCGTTTCAAGTTTTCCTGAACTCGAATTAAACTTTTTTGAAGTGTGTCCGTGAGTCTGTGGAAACGATATCTCACGAACGAATGGAGTGTTTTGAACTTAATTCTGTACGATTATTACGAACTATGAATACTAGATTAATATAGATTTTAAACGCGATCGAACGTGCGAAAGACACCCACATTTTCGAATTAATTTTTGAAAAAATCATAAAAAAATCAAGACATTCGATAATGTTAAATAAATAATCACTTTATACGCAATTTTTTAATATATAAAAACGAATGGCACACACACTTAGAACGCTAGCTTGAACTGTTCTCAAGAAATTGCACGTTTTTCAAATAAATTTATCTGTAAAATTGCATAAAATTAACTGTAGTAAGTATCGTCAAATATAACACTACGAAAAATAATAAAATCACGGGGAATAAACTAATTTAAGTCTATGAGGTGGAACCTTGTTTAAAGTTACTTTGGCTGGAATTCGCTTTCTATTGCAGACGAACGCCCCCGTGACCTTGAATAAGGAATGCGGTGGTGATGGGGAGGGGGATTTTACGATTTTTCTTTTCTGCCACAATGCTTCTACATGTACTGTGTTGTCTAAAACTAAAAGTCAAAACTTACGTCTCGTATGTCTCACTCATCCAGGATAAAAGAGAAATTTGAAAGTAGTACTATAATAATATGAATGGATGGCCAAAAGGTCTGTTTAGGACCCCTGTCTTCTGGGGATTACCTCCATTTTTAGTCATTAATAATTACTTACTAATAATTTCTCTTTCTACCAAATGTATTTCATAGTTACGGTATTTAATTCTAAATTGTAATAGTTCTAATTTATGCAAGATGTAGGTCGTAGCAAGATTTTTTTCTAAGGGAAATTTCATGCTGCACACTATTAGCGACACGAGAAATGCCACTTTTAAAAATGACTATTAAAATTATTAATAAAATTAACTATAAAAACTAACTAATAGAATTACTTTTTATTTTGCGTTTTCACTAGCCCTACGGAAAAATTATCACACGAAATAACAGATTCAGATTTTTTTTTTTGTGGGATGGGGAAAGTTTTTTTTTAATCTTGAGCTCGTTTTATCTTAGTTCAAGTAAGAATTAATAAAAATTGGACAATATTACACAGAAGTATTTAAGACTGTAGCCTTTACTTAAATACACTGAGAAATAAACAAAATAAAAACTGCATAAATTAGTACCTATTATTATATTTTTCATACAGTAACTCCATTCCCGTGGGGGGGCCTTGCATATTCATCTACCACCTCCTTTGGCTAGATTAATACTGAGCTATGTATGTTCAAAAATTCAACTAAACAACGAAATTGAAATCAATGCATATACTACAATGGACAAAACCCTACAATATAAATCAAAACGTTATTTCATCTAGTGTAAGACGATTTCGTTTTGAGAGGAGGGGACTGAAGCACCCTGGGCGACAATGAAATGATTTATACATTGTTTTAAAAAATAAATTAATCCAGATGCATTATACTTAGATATAATGCTTGTGGATAGCATTCTTTTAGTGTACAATTTGCCTGAAAATCAATAGACCTCTTACAATCGCTGATTGATTGAGATAATTATATCAAAATTCACATGAATTCAGCAGCGTCTTTAGAAAAAAAAATGTGTGTGGAATAACCAAATATGTTGTTTCCCATTTCTCTGAATTTCCATGGATTCCTGGCGACGCCACTGTTTGACTCTCAATTTGTTCGAGATATATTATGCCCATAGACAGTGGTAGAACTTCACATTCTACCCTCTGCTGCGAGTGCGACAGTTTAGACTTTGCTTTTCTAAACTATAACTTTCTAAATATTTATTCCACAGTTTTCTCTTTTTTCCCCCTGATCAAATAGATAGTTTTTGGAAATATAAATGAAATAAAAAATTTATGAAGACATCTTCATGGGGTGGCAAGTAGTGTAGTTTTTATAGTTAATTATTAATGGAACTGTTAAGCATTTTTATATTTTTAACATCTTGCACAGTTGCAAATTTTCGGAAAAACCGGAAGTAACTGCTTCAAAACTGGCAGGGAAAATCCTTACTAACCCCCCTCCCACCAATCCCTCCGAAACTCGATGCTATTTCCATATTAGTCATCATCTAAGCTCTATCGGTAGTCAATCTTCAAAAATAGATGAAAGAAAAATGTAAATGTTTTAATACGAAGTTATATCTCTGAAACCGAAAACGGAAATCCTTAGTGAAACCCCTTCAACTCAACCCCCCCCCCCCCCACTAAAATTTAATTCTGAATCCATATCAGTCATCAACTACGCTCTATCTACAGCCGATTCTAAAAATAAAAAATAGGCGTTTTAAGGAACGTTCTAAAAAGAATCAATGAGATTGATTAAATGTTTTAGACTGATAATCATCGAAGTATTATTACAGTACACAATGACGTGGTAATTTGAAGACACGCCATCCATATTTGTAGATGCGTTTAAAACCAAGCAAATTCCTACCAATTCAACTGTGAAAACTGTCATATATGACATACATAAAGAACAGAATCTTTTTAAATATAAAATTTCATGACGATATGTGAACTTGTTCTTGACTTTTTAGTTATCGACATAGGCGCCGTTCAAAATATCAGGGGGGGGGGGGGCACAATCCGATAAAGTTATATAAAAGATTCACAAAGTCGATAAAGATTTAACAACGTACAAGGCCGCCTTGAAGAAAGCAAACATATGTCAATTAGGTGTCAACAATTGATTCGAGGTCATTTTAAGCCCCTTCTTCAGGCCAAAAGAACGGTATGCGCCCTTAACAACCGTCAAGAACGAATTGCCCAACGAACGGTAGTAGTGATTGTTAAGAGCGCATACTGTTATTTTGGCCTGAAAAAGGAGGGATTAGGCCATCGAAGCAAATGTAGTCACCTAACTGACATATATATGCTTTCCTCAAGGAAGTTTTGTAAGTTATTGTCTTACAAGCGGCAGTTTTGGAGTGAGATAACAGAGTGGTTAAGTCACGGGGATTGTACACGGAGGACCCAAGCGAGTTCGATTTCCGACTTTGCCTAAACTGTTCCTGTGTACGAGCATTTGTGGGTTTGAAAGTCCTTCCGAACGGTTGGTAGCAAAAGAAGGAGGATCGATCCCTGTGGATGTCGCCCCCACTGGGTTCCAGTCTAAATTAGATGGCATTGTCTCGGCGGCCTAAACAGATATCTTACACCTTCGGGTAGGTCGGACGGGCTGGGTCGAAAGAAAGATATCAGCAGTTTTATTTGTTGTACGATAAATATTTTTAATCTTTTTAGGCCTATTTATGTTTGTAAGCTAAGAGTTGATTAGGAAAATCCATATAGTTACTATGCATCAGTATTATAATATATAATAATTACAATGGATTTTAATCTAAGAATTAACTAGTAGTAAAGCTGTTAATTAATAAAAAAAAAATCTGAAAGTTAATACAAGTTAACGCTTAACATCAACTCTTAACTATCTATCAGTTGATTTTGACACAATAAATTAAAACAATGAACCCAGCAATAATACAAAAGTATCCAAATACTATTGTCTATATTTAAATATTTTTAAATTAAATATGTAAATAAATTGATCATCACTATAACCACACATTCAGCTAAATTAAAAAATCTTTAAAACAAAGCAATTTATAAAAAAAATCTCATAAATAAAATTTTTGGCAAAATTTGGATGACATGTTGGTTGACATTTCTCATCACAACTAAAACTTTAATATTTTTATCAGGGGTGTGTGCTGAGTATACTTAGTGTGTGTGGTGGTGGTAGACTCCCTCTGGCCCTTGCCTGACTATGGTGCTGTGCCAAACGTCCGGTGCTCACCAGGAATAAAGCTACCCGCGGGGTTGGCAGCTTCAAGCGGAATGGATACCACTTGTAAAGACAGCACTGGTATATAGAATACAAGATTAATTACAGATAAGATCTCTTTAAAGGTCGACAAAATAAGTCATCTCTACTTCGTGGTAATCATTTATAGTTATTACTGGAGAGAAACAGCTAATTTTTGGAAATGTCAATAACATGACTGTAAATATTCCATTTCTCTTTGAATTAGGTGGTCAGTCGAAAAAGTTCTGGTAACCAGATGTTTTTGTCATTAGCGTAAACATGTTTCCTGGGAGTAAAGATGAGCTTCGTTTGTGTGCAAGATAGTTTAGGGAGCTATGGTAAAGAAGATGTGAACAAGACTGAACTGAAATGTGACATTTACGTTGATAAGATTTTCTTTCAATTATTTTTATGTTTAAAAAATTTCATTTTTTGGTATTTAGTAAAATGTGAAGTTAGAAAATTTTTTAAATTTCCCAGAGGGACAAAGCTCCCTCTGGAGAAGTTCAGCGGGGGCTCGTTCTCCCCCCCCCCCCCCCCCGTAGTCGGCGCCTATCGCCTATGGTTATCGAGTCCACATTCACTAACAAGGACGCTTTCGGAAAATTTCACAGAAAGCAGTCCTGACCTCCATATAGGAGGAACATAAAATAAAATATATCCTATTACTTTTTAAGTTTTCAAACTATAATAGAGAAAATATTAAGACTAAAAAAAACTTCATTGAAAGCAACATACAGTAAAAAATTATGATGCTTTTAACGAAGTTTTTTAGTTTTATTACTTTAACAGCAATTTGGGCTGTACGTAGAGAAAATATTCATGAATTATTATTTTAGCATTGGTAATTTTGATGAAAAACACGACCTGAACATATTAAACACTTGATAATATGCCCATCATGTGAAAGTTGCAAGATGTGAAAAGCACGATTACTTAAGAAATATGTATTCAATTTTATTTATGGATACTTTCTAGATTCATGAGACTGATGTTGCATATTAAAAGTTAACATATTTGGCGATACTTATTATTTTTTTAATTTTATATATATATTTTTATACAAATTTATTTGAAAAACGTGCTAATCTAGAGAACGGTTCATGCTAGCGTTCTAAAGTTTGAAATGATTTTTTAATAAACAGTATTCAAAGGTCTAATTTTTTAAGGATTTTTTCAAAAAAAATTTCCGAAAATCGTGCAATCTCTAGAGCGGATCATATTAGTATTCGAAAGTTTGTATCATTCGTTTTTCAATGAATAATCAAGTTTCAATTCAGGTTTTTCTTTTTATCATAATGAAAAGTGCTGATTTTTTCAGAACTTGTTAAGGGTGGGGTGGGGTGGGGTGGGGGGTGGGGGGTCTTCCGAAAATTTGTTCACGTTTAAAATAAATACGATAGCATTCACTGATTATAACATTCGTGACAATTTTATTTTGAAACGTTTCATTCGATCGTGAGATGTCGCGTCCATACAGACTCACGAACATAAATAAACACATACTCACACAGACATCACGCCAAAAGCGTTCGATTCGAGTTCAGAGATACTTGAAACTTGGAACAGAAGTTGTCGAGATATTAATAAGAAAAGAACTTCTTAGACAAATAGCATTATGCAGACCATATTTTTACCGCAAATTTATTTGGAAAAAAAAAAAAATGTGCAATTAAACCCAAGAGTTTATACAGCAGACAATTTTTATCAAATCCTTTGCGATTTAAAATAATTAAGAAAAGTATATAAAAATAAATTTTATCGCAATTGCATGCTTGACTGGACTGCATCACTTACAGCTTTCGAAAGGCAACTGGGATTTTTGATATTTTCAATTTAAGTCATCATTTTTTATTTTGAAGATTTTTCAAACTCATGTATGAAGTTTAGCCAAATATTGAAACAGAATAAAAATGGAACGGGTTAATACTATTTTAGCGCTTTCATTTTGGCATATGTTGATCCAATTTCAAAGCACTTTTCTTTTATCTCAGGATATATTGATCACATTTGATATTTTTTTATAAATTTGTTACTTTCCCTGCAATACATGATAATGTATAGGGAAAGTATTGGAATCATGTCGAAAATCGGAATTCGAGTTTTCGACGGATCTACACGTTTTGAGACCTTTAGAATACGAACAAACTATTTTTAACGTGACATCTGTGTGTGTGTCTCTCTGTGCAATGTATGCATCCACTCTAACTCAAAAACTAATGGACCGAATTTCATAAAATTTGACAGGTAAGTCACTTGGATGTGACCCTGGTGCTGATTAGTTTTTGGTACAATTCGTAAAAACAGAAATCGCTTTTTTTTTTTTTGCGAAATATCTCGTAAAAATTTCATTTATCCGCTCTAGCTAAGATACTAATTTACCAAATTTCACAAAAGTTGGTAGATAAGTTATTTGTTAGATACTCTGGTGCTGATTAGAATTTGGTTCGATTTGGAAAAGAACTCGCCCTTTTATACGAAATGGCCCGCAAAAATTTCATGTATCCACCCTAGTTAAAATACTAATTAACCAAATTTCACAATATTTGGTAGATAAGTTACTTGTAGGACATTCTGGTGCTGATTCGATTTTGGTTCGATTTGGAAAATAACAAACTGCCTTTTTTTTTACGAAATGGCACGCAAAAATCTAAAAAAAAAAAAAAAAAAAAAAAGACTACGTATGCTGAAATGTATCAATTAAATTCTTGTTTTATACGCAATTTTTGATGAGGAAAAGAATATAACACACTCATTATACTCTTTCCCGGCCGTCCAAACGGTTGCTTGAGTCCATAGGATGAGTTGGACAGCCTGGGTCTTCGACACTCCATTATACTTTAGGACTAACCATTCTCGAGATATTTGAGATTTCTTGCATTTTTGTTACGTCGCTATCGGGAAAAAGTCAAATTACCAAATAAAAACAAAAATTGAATTAAAAATGCAAATTTAGTGTTATTTGGTGCAATTAAACTCAATCTAATGAATTATTAAAGAAATAAAAAAAATATAAATTTAAGTCTGCAGAGAAAGTCATGTGCTGCCCACATCAGATTTTTTTACATTTGGACCAGGATGTTTCTTTCATTCTTCAGATCTGCCTGTGAAGATAATTTTGGATAGCGAGTACTGACAGCTCGTGACTTCAGGAATGGATGAAGCAGATTCAGTGGTAGGACGGGATTACACCTACTCCTTGACAAAGAACATCATCAAAACACATCGCGCTACTGACACAAACGTTGTTAATTTCCATTTTAGGTTTAGAGCACCTTCGGGTGTTGATAATATATATTTAAGATTAGATAATATATATTTAGATAATTATAATCGGGTCAGTAATATATTTTTATTTTATAAATATATATAAAATCAAATAGAACAAACTAATAATTTCACAAATAAGGGTTTTTCTTCTCATAAGACCTGACTTAAATCAATGATATATATATATAAAAAAAAAATCGAATTAAATTGTGATTTTAATCATGATTTAAATTAATAAATCCTGCTTCTAATTTATAAATGAAAATTAAAGAATAAGAGGTGAAATCTGCTTAATTGGAACATCTGAATATCTTAAATGAATGTCTCATATTTTTAAAAACTCAGTTCCACAAAAAACCTATTTCTAATGAAAAATTACATAAGAAATGATTATTTATGTAACAATATTGAATATTTTTATTTTTTATTAAAGTTCGTTCGAAAATTCGGGGATGTTTAGAACATTCGATTTCATTTAAAATCAATAGGCTTTCAGTATTCGCAGATTGTAATTTTTGTACCAAATTCATTCAAAACGCTCCATTTGCTCATGAGATATCATCTCCACAGACTCACATACACATCACCTCAAAACCGATCGATTCGAGTTCAGAGATGCTTGAAAAGTGCTCTTCCATCGAAAACTTTAATTCAAATTTTTGATCCAGTCACAATATTTTCCCTATATATTATACTATATATATATATATATATATATATGAGGATGGTAAAAAACAGTCCCTTCCTTCTGGCTTAGTTATGAATATCAAAGAAATGTTGTAGCATGGGTAGAAATTGCATGAGCATTTTCTTTTGGTTCTATATATAGAATATCTTCTGACATGGGTAGACGGAGAGATAGATATTAGTCTCTTCTGAAAATCCCAATTAGAACTAGAGAAAAACAAAAAGGAGTCTTTGCTACTGTCTGTGATAGATATATGACTGTGTATTGAACAGGGCTGTGGAGTTGCTACCTCAAACCTTCAACTCCAACTGCAATTTTTAATATCAATATTTTTTAATTGGTAAACATTTGATGTTCTTTGATTTATCACTTGAAAATTATTTAAAAAACTATTAAAAAATTAAATATTTAAAAATAAAATTATTTTTAAATAGTTTATATAATTTAGAAGTTCGAATTGGTATATTTTTACCAACTCCACAGCCCTGGTGTTGAATGAAATTGAAATTAACTGTAAATGGCATGCATGGTACAATTAAAAAGCTTAGTAATAATATGTTTCAAAATGAAAAAAAAAATTAAATAGCAGCTCTAAATAGTAAAGATGAGTAAAACTAGTGATTTTAAAATCACACCAATAAAATTTAAATCCTTAGTATTATTAACTTTCTGTCAATATTTACAAAGTTATACATTTAGGATATAAAAAAAAATTAATTTTGTGTGAAAAAACTGAGTAGGACATTTTTAAATCCAAGATTATTTGATCTCTAGCTTCAATTATGTGGTAGACAAGAGACAGCTGGGGCTAGTATTTAGTTAATAAATTTTAGTTTTGTACTTGTGGTCACTAATATATAGTGGTTGACAAGATAGAATTACAAATCCTAATTAACCACATAGGACAATACTTATTTCATAAATGCTGGTATTTTTATAAATATTAAATCATCCTAAGGTGATTGCGAGAGTGATGTTTAATGTGGTTCTCAAAACATTCTATATTTTTTTAGTGATATATGAACCAAAATGTTTCCTCACCACTGCTATACACCGTGGGAGGAAAGACGAGAGGGGCTTTTGCTCACTTTTATGAAACCTGTTTTAAATACCATTATGCATTTAAAATATATATCTTTTCCCACTGATTGGTGCATAAAGTGGCTACTATACACCAGTCCAGGTAAAGCTATATATACATAGATACCTAAAGAATCACAATTTTATGCTATATAGTGCTTTACCAACTAAGTTATTCAGAAGAATAAGTATATTTTGTGGGTAGGTCATATATGATGACCAATTGAGTCAGTACTATTACACTCTAATATATAACTGAAGTGAGGAGTGGCTAATATGACTCTTTGCAAGCTATTACTTCCTCTCTTTCTATGAGCGGAAACAATTTGCATGGTAAAAGGTACATTTGTAATCAATGTAGATATTTTTGTAGGAGGTTTTAGTCAATATAACAATGTTCTATGCTTCCATGCACAGTCGTAACATATGGAAGTATTGGCTCATATTAGTGGTGGATTTCTTGACTGATTAAGTGGTCACAGCCACTATTGAAAAGGCTCAAATCTTTTATGCAAAATGTGTAATATAGAAACTTCCCGCAGTCATTTAACATTTTTAGGAAAATTCTGTATCTAGCAGCTAAAGAAACTCAAATTCAATGTTTAAAATAGTGATTCTTCACCAGGGTTCTGTGAAAACAAACTCTTGCAAAAATAAGTACAACTTGACACTTTTTTTGTAATTGAGTAAAAAGAAAGTTTGAAGGTTTTAACATAACAATTGTATTAACACAAAATCATTACACAATATGTACACAATGTTAGTTTTTTAAAAAGTCAGATGTAAAGTGAAAATATCTATCATTTTTTATTAATAATAATCAGTAAAAGGAAGTAGTCAATAAATACTCTTGTAATATTTTATTCAAAAACATGAGTATTTATCAATCCTATTGATTTTTACATCTATTTTGTAATTTACCCCTACATAGCCTAATATGTGTTAACCATGTAGGGTTTCCCTGAGATTTTATGAAACATTTCAGGGATTTCCCTAAACAAAAATAATCGGCAGTTGCTCCAGTCCCATATAGCCGAAAAGGTTTTGTGTCAATAACACCTCTCTTTGTGAGTAGTTTGTCTTCTTTAGATATTTTCAAAACAGTTCAAAATATTAAGATCAGAACAAATTTTCCAAAATATTAAAATATCGAAGTTAACTATTTTGTCTTCTTTAGATATTTTCAAAACAGTTAAAAATATTAAAATTAGAACCATTTTTCCAAAATATTAAAATATCGAAGTTAACTACTTTTTCAAAATATACTAAAATATCGAAATTATAACCACATTTTAGAAACTAAAAACCTAATTTGATATCAAATTAACTATATATCTTTGTAGGACTACAAGTCACTTCTTATAGTTCATGGTTAAAACTTTTAGTTTTCAAGATATAAGTATTACAAACTTGAAAAATGAAAAATTTTCAATCTTTTTGAATTTAAAAAGCTGATTCCTTGAACACTAGAAAAGCTTTATAAAAATAAATTATTAATATAAAATCTGGATTTCATACTGAAAATTTTTGTCCTTTACAATTTATATCTATGTTTTATAGTTTAGAAGATATTTTGAGTAAAAGTAAGCAAGCAAAGTAAGGCAAAGACTTTTTAGTTTTTTGAAAAAAAAAGTTTGAAATATTAAAATTAATTTTATATATTCATAAATAGAATCATATTTCCTACAAAGCTATTTTACTTTATCTATTAGGTTCATAAATATACACTCTGATTTCAGCCAGAGATGCCTCAACCATAATGTTATTCACATAAGAAAGTTTGGAATCACTGGTTTAGAGTAAGAGTTGTGTGTAGGTACCGCATAACAAATAATCAAAATAGTGAGGCAATTGTTAGCATAACTAGGGTTTTGGCACCCTGGAGCAAAAAACTTCAAGGTGCCCTTTCCCAAATATGAATATAGTCTTTGGTTCTTAAGCTCTATTCATCACCAGAGGCATCAAAGGAGAAGAATGCACCCTGGAATGATTGTTCTATCCTGCTCCACAATGATATACTACTGAAAGCAATATACGTTGTCAGAAAATACCATGTTAATGCTTATAAATTTAAGTTTTTCTTCTTGTGCTAGTTTACTTGATAAAATATACAAATGGTACCGAAAACAATTTTTGTTTCCCTTACCCCCCCCCCCCTCCCTCTTTATTATCTAGAAACTAAATTAAATTATAGATCAGAAAAATCCCATTGTTAAGATGCAATATGATGACATAAGAATGACAATCGTTAGTCTGGCTGCTAGTAGATACAAATAGAATTTGTACAGCCTTACTGCCAGGAAATAGTATAACATTGTAACATTGTGTTGGTAATATTGAGTGATTGTCAAGGTTGAAAGTTAATTTTCAGAGTCAAATTTTGTATCGCCAGCATACAATTTGAAAGGTTTAAAGAAGACTATTTAAGGACATTTTAAAATTAGGATTATCGAAAAAAAATTCTGTTTTTCAAATACATGATTAACTAGGCTTTCTGGGATCACTATGCATTTGCTTAACTGAATTTCAAAGAATTAATAGTTAGTTGTAATATAAATACTTGCATAAAATGTAATCTTATGCAAGGATTGAATTTGAAAATATGTATAATTCTAGATACTTTCAAACCGCATGAAATCTTAAAACAAACAGAAAGAATTCATTATTTGAAATCCAAAAGAAGTAATGAAACAAAATTAAAGGGTAAGTATTATTATAATTAATACACTCTAAACACACAACTCCATTAGCTTCCATTATGTTGATTATTATTAATTATATGCTGCAACATCTATAGACTGTACATTTAAATCTTTTAAAATTAATAAAGGCTTTTTAAATTATTATCAATTAATTAGGTTTATAAAATAAATACATTACTATTTCTGACTGCAACTGTCATTTCATGCACAGGGTGAGTTTTTCAAAATAATTATCATTAAAATTGCTTCTGCATGATGTCACACTCCATTTTGGAGGCTTAGCCATATTTTAATTTTAAAATAATTATTTTTTGGAATTTAAAAAAGTAAATTTAGAAGTTAATTCTTTATTGTCTGGGTTATAATAATAAATGTCTGATACTATAGTTAAATACAGTTCTAGTATTGAAATGAATCATCCTATCGCATTATGTTGGTAGTATCACACATTATGTTGGTAGTGGCAGCAACAATCATCATCACCATTGTTGATTTGGCAATACAAGTTCCTAACCAAAATTTCTCTCTGGATTTGCCCCTGAGACTAAGGTTTCACCATAGGGGAGAGGGTGCTGTATGCACAGTTAGAATAAGAGGCAATTGCTAGCAAAAAGGAAATGTTACAATGCAATATCCTTGCAGTGGAGTGTTACCCCTTCTCCCCATCCATGGTCACACCTCTGTATATTTTCACTTTTTAAAAAGTGTCCTGGGTTGAGCTTCCAAAATTATGATAAGCCTAAGTTTAGCTGAATTTGCAATAAAAGAATCATATGCTGAATACCATGTCCAAAAAATGTCCTTTAGTTACCACATTTTAAATTTGAAAATTTAATGAAACTACCAATTAAAAAAAATTAATTTTGTATGATTTTATAAGAAGCATATAAGTTCACTATTCAGTCTTCTGAATAACCATTAATTTTATTCCTTAAAATTTTGATTACACTGGTTCAGTTCGACAAATTTCTCTTCTGTTACTGCCAGAATCCATATTTATAGAATTCATATTTCAAGAATATAATGTTTTACATAAGGCTAAATAAATTGCTTGATACAATGATTAATGCTGGAATGTTAAATCCTCATGAGTCATGGCAATGTAGCATCAAACTTTTTCATATATTTGGTTTAATATAATGTAAAAATGTATTAAAATGCTTTCAATGGTGATAGCGGGATTCTGAAAAAAGTGATGCACATGTTTTTGATTAATGTTTATTATGAATATTATCCAACAAGGTTCAATCCTTAGCTAAAATGGCATTTGGAAACTGCACACCTTGATTACTGAGGACATAGGAGTAATTTTCGATTATAGCAATTACTTTTCTTTTAATTTGTTAACCAGTTGCTTCAATTTGAATTCTTTAATTAGTTGCTTTAGGGTCAATGTGGGTAATTGTGAATGCATTTGAGGTATTTGGCGGAAAATGTCAATTTATTACTAAACAGAAGGAGCTACTAAAAATTGGATTAGTAATATGAAATTCTACATATTTCAAGCTGTATATTAGATATTAAAGGTTTTCCTCCTGCCTTTAATAATAGAGTTATTTGGCATTCATAATTACCCAGACAGCGGTCATAATTGCCCATCATTTTGGGGTAAATGTGAATGCCATCGGGGAAATTACGAAATTACTAAACAAGCTAGGACTGCAGAGGTGGGTATTGGTGAAGAAAGAATAATTCATGCTGTTCACAGTAAAATATTTAACCAATGCAGTCAAGTTACTATAAGCCAATTTTTTATTCATAAATATTTTCAAAATCTTAAGATAAACGGTAAGAATGTGCACCACTATCTTTCTATTATTTATAACTTAGAATATCAGTATTCCATAAAACACGATTTTGGGAATGCCGACCTACAAACTTTCCAATGTTTTCGTGCAATAGTACCTATTATTAAAAAGAAAATAGTATATTGCAGTCTTTGTTATCATATGTCTGCAACATGAATTTAATTTTAATGTATTTACTGATAAGGTGCATATCTTAAGAGAAATTTTCTAGCAGCTTACAACATCAAATACAGAAAAAAAAAATTCACTTTGTATTGTCAACTGACAGGTGAACTAACTAAACCTAATAAATAAGCAGTAGCATTGTAAGAATTAAAATGTTAATCTTTATATATAGACATAAATTGGAATAGTGGAGTTGTGCTACAAATGTATTAAATATAATACTTACCCTTATTTACATTTTAAAAAAAAATTTCAAAGAATAAAACCGCTTTTATTCACGTTAACAGCTAGGGCTGCTGTGCTACTGGCCTTACGCCAATATTGCCGAGCATTGGCTGCACAAATGGCCGAAAGTTCGCCAACCACTGCAAATCGCATTATCATATAAACGGGCAAATTACTGAACAAAATACAATTATATTGGATTTACATGATTAAGCTAAACCCCTATTTTCTCCAGTGGTCAGAAAATGTAAAATATTCGGTGCAGGAAATAAGAAAACGGCTTTTAAAGTACTCCGATCGCTGTCCGACGCCTCTATAGCGCCATCTATTTCACAGCTGTAAAACTAAAACTTTATAATTTTGTTTGAGTATTTTATTTATAGATAATTAATTAATTGATATTATACGAATTTTCTGACCACACAAGAAACTACATATATCATTCTATCACTCGTACAAATTCCAAAAGGATTTGCACAGCCGTTCTTTTGCGGTTATGATAATAGGAATGGCCTATACTTTAACATGGGTGGAAAACGACCGAAAACCGTCTTAAAAGAAGCAAAGAATGGCCTTTAAGAATCAACAGAAAAGATTGGAATACTGAAAATTTGAAGCACAGGAAAGTCTGCAGTGAACCCCCCCCCCCCCACCCACCCCCCACCCACACACACACACACACTTTTCAAGACTTTTTAATGTTATGCGTATTTTTCATTTAAAATAACCCTGGCATAATCAAATGTTAGGCCGGATTCATACTGACGCGTTCGTCCGTTGCGTTGGCTATCCGTCAGAGGAGCAACGCAGAGCATTGATTCACACTAATCCGTCAACGCATGGAGTTCTCGAGCACAAGGGATTTTCCTCTTTTTCCACGCTGTATGAGGCGATGGGGGTGCAAATGGTGTGGGAAAGAAGAAATCTTTGTGCGGCTCAACTTGATTGGTTAGGATTTGTTTACTATTTGACAGCAGCTGTTCGATTGATTTTCATATTGTTCTATGATAATATATTCATATTGAGGTCTGGTCAATTAGCGCAGGCCCGATTTGTTCCGTGAGTCGGGTCGGGCTCAGTATTTAAAAAGTCGGGCTGGGCGTATTTAAATTTGAAAAAAATTTAAGGGAATTTTAATAGAGTGCATGAGATTATTGTGTTGAATTTAGCTATATGTAAATATAAATGTTTGAAAAACTTTTATCTTAGTTCTTTGTACAAACACATTTGGATAAAAAGCATTTCGGTCGTGACTTAATGGTCCTCGGGCCGGGAACGTGTTCTAAATTTTTAAATTTCTTTGGACAAGGCCGGCATGTCCCCCCAAATTATGCCCCCCTACAAACTTTATGGAGGGCTTCATATTTCAGTTCCCCTTGTGAATATTTCATGTCTTCTCCAGCTTAAAAAAATTACTGGAAGTATCGGGCTTCCCGTTCGAGTGGTGTCCGCTCCCCCGGGCCGGGTGAAGGATACAATCTCATATTTTCTGGGATATGGCCATATCCCAGTATATATGTAAATCTGTTTCTTCAAATTCTCTATTTAGGGATTTTTCAAATGAAATCCTATTTTGGTAAATTCTTGAATTGAGCTTATTTGTATTTACTGTGTATTTTTGACCACAATTCTCGTTTAATATATTTATGAGATTATTTATTTGTGGAAGTCTCTCTCCGCCAATAATGCAAAAATCTTAATTATTTAGTAATTTCGAAATACACCAATTTACCAACAATTGAGGATTGATATATTAGCATCTATTGCATCTTCAGAATTAATATCTTTCAGTATAAATTTAAATAAACAGCCTTGGGTTTATATATATATAATTGTAAAAATAAAATCTTTTGAATTTCCATTCATTTTCTTATAAAAGAACTCAGATTTTTAATAGTATGTTGGCTGTGAAAAATCACCTAGTTTATGAGATCTTTACCAGATATGTTACATTTTTAGAAGTAAAGTTGAACAATACTTACCTTAAATATAAATGTTATTTTGCTTTCCAAATTTTATAATTTTTGGCTAACAGGCTTCATGAACCTTATGCACTACTCCAGGGTTTTAGTGCATATGTTAGTAGATTTACCATTTTGCAAATTTGGGGTGCTTCTTAATGACAATTTCGTGCCCATTCTGCTATGCATATTTTTTTTACATTATATTTTGTGTCTTTTGTATATTCATCAGTGTTTGTTAAAGTATTGTTTGGCTACCAAGGTATTACTATTTACAAAATACCTAGACTTTCTTGGTATTTTAAGTTTTACTACTTAGATGGTGACAAGTATTATCCAAACACAAAAAATTTAATCTACTTTAAGCAGTAAATTAATTTCATATCTAATCCAACTTAAGCTAATCCTGTTTTCTGATGTGGAACAATCAAATATTAACATGATTTAGCTTTAACTGACTTCACAATTATATTCTGCAACTGTCAGCAAATATTGAAATAGGCAAATATGATTAATAAACAACTGACTCATAGTTAATGAGAATAGTGCTAAAAAATTATTAAACCAGATGTCAGCATTTTGTGTGAAGTATAAATATAATCTGACAAGACAAATGCTTATTTCTCTCACATAAACCAATGCTCTTCCTAGCTAATATCTTCAATAAAACAATGCACATTACTACAAATTCTTTTCGCTTCTTATCATTATTCGATCTTTGAAATATTAAATTGCTTTAACAGATTAAATTTGGTAAGCTGAAGTTTATGGAAGAAGAAATTGACATTTTAAAAAGATTGCAGTAACTTCTTTCTTATAATATATATTTTTACCTAACATATTCGTCAAAGTAAAAAGAAGGAAATCTGAGTGATAAAAATTGCCAATAAAGCACCATTAAGCTTTCCGATATATTTTAGCAGTAAAATCAGCTTACCTTTATAAATAAAACTATTTTCCCATAATATTGGAACTTTTAACATTTCCACTTGCATTTATAATTTTTCTTTTTTTTCTATTTTTTTAATCAGTTTAGAATGCTCTCAGGCCAACAACTTTATAATACCAGCCAATAGCAAAAATGTTTGATAACCTCACTCAATCTCAAGTAGGATTTTAAGGAGTATTTCACATTACTTCATGGATGGGCCAACGGCCGTACCGTGCTGAAAACACCGGTTCTCGTTAGATCACCGAAGTCAAGCAGCATCGGGCGCGGTTAGTAACTTGGTGGGTGACCACCTCGGAACGCCGCGTGCTGTTGGCCATCTCGGGTGCGGTATCCCCGTGGTTTGCGCGCTAGATTTGCACGCTGCCACATATGCCGCCGTGTTCATGCGGAGTACGATCACGTTAAACATGTGGGTCCGTAAGTCCTTCCGAGAGGTTGGTGGTAGGGGAAGGAGGGTACGGTCCCTGTGGATGCCTCCCCCACTGGGTTCCGGTCTAAATTGGGTGGCACTTCCCGGCCGTCCATACAGTTACCTTACACCTTTCTGGTAGGTCGGACGGTCTGGGTCATCAACATCAACATTACTTCATGGAGAATACAAAATAGATAAAAGGAATAATCCACATTGTCGTGTATTTTAAAATTATGTTGGTTTGAGAGCAATCAAAACAGGCTTGTTGAAAACCCAGACCAGCCAAGAGTATATAGCAGCTGGTAATAAGCTGTTTGTTGCAATATCAATATATATATATACATATAGTTTAATTAAATAAATAGTATTTATAAATATAAATGAAATTCACATCATTGATGGTACAGCTCCATCAGGCCATCTTATAGGTTTTCTCAGTAGTTCCTCTTTGTGGCTACTTCACCAGTTTTGTTTTTCACATCGACATCAAAATAATATGCAAATTATATTTAACAATAAAAAAAATTTAATCCAATTGGACTTCCAGAATAAACATTTAGTTAAAAAAATAAAATGTGCTCATTTTGTTAGAATTTGAGTTGTGATAATTTTTACATTTAAAATTTCAAAGCTGAGTTCAGTAGTTGACATGCTCACAAAAACACATTTTGATTTTATTAATATGATTTTAATAATGCTTTTTCAACTTTCAAATCTGTAATGTTATATTTTTTACATCAATATAATAAAACTAGCTTATAACCATTGAAAATCAATGATGCAAGATGTGCTTGTATAAATTTTTTCAGATATTGTTTTTACTTCCACTCAAACCAGAAAAATGCTGAATAATGAAAAAAGAAAACAAAGAAATGAATTATCATTAAAGGAGAAAAATAATTATTTTTTATTAATGCATTAACATTAATTGAATGGAAATGAAGAACAGATGTTTCTTATAATAAATCTAATAGAATATTTCAGTATATTTAGTATTTCCACATATTTAGTAAATTTTTTTTTTTTTTTAGCAAATTAACCGAAATCTACATTTGAATCTAAACTAAAATCCAATATAACTAACTGCGAATCCAGTTTTGAAAACATATCTGAATTAGAATTCCAAATTTGTTGATCAACTGCCCATTGCTAAAATAATTTCCCTCTATACAGAAAAGTGTTGAACTTATTGGGTCTTACAGCAGTCTGATAAATATTTTTATCATAGAGATATTTCTTCGTTTATGTGTAACCATATTAGTTTCCATATTTTAAATATCTGCAAGCCCTTTTAGTTAGGTGACAGTTTGCTTACAACAATGGTAATATGAATAGCCATTGTTATAAGATAGTTAAAAACGAGTCTAATATTCAGCTTCGCTTCTACAGAGAACATTTTAATAAGAACAGTGAAGCTGAATATTGGACTTGTCTTATTCAATATTTTTCCCCAGACAGAACACATATTGGGGCCAGCACACCCCTCCGAAAAACTTTGCATCATAATTACTCATGTACCCTTTTGGAGTAAGAACTAAATACTTACGATACTTTTGTTCCAACATTAAATCCCAATGGATAAATTCAAAACATACTAATTAACAATAAAATCAAATACATAAATTTAATTTGTTTATTTTTCAGAAGTATACAGCTAAAATTTTTAGGTATAAGAAATAAAATATTTTATAACAGATTATGTTCAACAAATATGAATATTTTTTTAAAACAAAACTAGATCCAGTCAAACTTTCTTTAAATTTTCTAGTCCATACTTGAATTCAGAAAAACCTGTAAAAAATAAAATGTATAGTTTTAAAGAAATATCATTTTCAACTATTTTACAAAATTAAATGAATAGAATATCAACAAAGGCCTGACATAAATCACACATGGGCAACCCATGTCTTCATTTTTTTTTGTTATGAATACTTTTTTTTTAAACTTTAAAATTCTATTTGAAAGTTCTGCATTTGGATTAATGTATACCATAAAGCAGTAGATTTTGATCATAAAAGTGAGGCTTTCAGTTCTATCGTTAGTCGTACCTGATAAAAAAAAGTAACCACTGGCTGTCAGCTAGTTATACAAAAATGCAATTTTCTACAACCAAATATGACTTTTATGCAGGAGAAGCAGATTGAAAATAGTGTAGCTATCTTAGCTTATATGAAACATTTTCAAAAAATAATATTTCATGGACAATGAAATTGCTTCTAAAATATTGAAATGATATGAAGCTTTAACTTTAGTGACAACAAGTTGCTAAATCTTAATCCCCATTAGCATGGCATATTTCACATGTCATGTTTCTATATATATAATGGTCATTAGCAATTCTTCCTTTTATGCAATATTTTCATCATATGTTTACAAACTGATCATTGAGAACACTCAGGGCTGTGCAGTCGGAGTTAGTAAAAATATACCGACTCTGACTCCTAAATTAAACTATATAAAAGTAATTTTATCTTGGAATATTAAATTCTTTCATTAGTTAAAATAGTTTTAAAAAATCATTAAATGTTTACCAATTAAAAAACTAATGAATTGAAAAATAAAAAATTGTTATCTATAACAGTCACTATTTTAGCAATAACTTTTATAAACAAATAATATGTGAGCACTATTTTATCTAGATATAAGTTGCTATACTACACTACCTAAAAATAAAATGTGACCTATGCAAACTAAATACATGCACCCACTATTCAGTGGAATAGGCTGTGCTAACAAAGAAAATATTAAAATGCAGCTTACGCATATTAAAAAATATATGCCTGCTACAGTGTGGCATGTGCTACTACTTGGCATCATAGCCTGCTTATGTGCTTAAATAAACACCTTCTGCGTGGGCAATAAATGCACTTGATATGTTGATGCATACTGTGGTGGTGTCCCAAACTAGCAGTAACTTTTTAAGACAAATGGGTTATGTATTACATGTGCAATATATGAATCATATTAAAATTGGTCCTACAATGAATGCAGTTTAAATTCAATTTGATCCTTTTCACGATAGTTATAATTTAATTTGAAACAGGTTATTTTCACAAGATACAATTTAAATCTAAAACCAGTAACTTTTACAGTTGATTTCAAATTGTTTAGCTTGCTTATATAAAACTGGAAATCAGAATAAAATTAGCATTTATTCTAAGAAATTTTAGTTGACCAGATTGATTATTGTAATGAAAATGAAAATTTTAATTTTCAAAACTTTAATTTTAAAAATGCTAAATTTAATTTTTTGATAATATTTCTTTACTCAGTGAGCTGCTTGCATGCACAGGTCAGGTGTTTCCGAATGATCATTGGAAAGTCCTTGAAAATGAAATGACTAACCCACATGTGTGTGTTAGAGACTGATAAAAAAATCACGAGGATTCAAATTGCGGATTATGAATTAAAATGACTATAGCAAGATTGTATTTATATATTAGATGTGTTTGTCATTATAAAAACTTACTTAGCATATATTATAAATATGGAACAGTTTACCCCACAAAGTTCTATATACAAGTATTTAACTTTTAACAGCACAGTAACATCTAATGTTTACTTAAATTCATCCACTTTACACTTTTTAATCACCAATTAAGGAATTTCTAATTTACAGTATATTAACTAGGAATAGTAAATGTCAAGCACTGAAATTAATGTGACAAAAACATACCTTAACTTCTTCACAATCTTAAGGGATCAGAGCAGAGGATGTGTGCACCAGCTGTAGATTTTTCAGTCCTTCAAGAAATATATCTTTCTAGACACTTTAAATTCCTGTAACAAATTAAATCAGAATTAGTATCACTTTATAACCCTTGGTAAAAAAAAGCACATCAAAACTGCTTGTCCTCAACTATTAGAATGAATATTTTTAAATTATGGTATCTAGCTGTAGATAAATATTCATGGTAATAAATATCAGACTTGAACTTGAATACCACACGAACCTTGAAGAATATTGCTAAATAGATTTCTTCTGTATTCAAACAAGTTAGCAAAATGAAAATATAACAAATCTAATTGTAATGCTGCACATAATAAGCTATAAAATTCTACTAATAACGAGTGAATAATTCAGAAATTTCAGCTCAGTGATTACTCGCCAAAAGTTTTTTCACATACCAGTATTATATAAATATAATAGCTGTGCTTTTAACTTTTTTTGGCATTTTTTTCTTGGGAAAAAAAAAAAAAAAAAAAAAAAAAAAACTAATAATTACAATAAAATTTATAGACAATTATGTAAAAAAATTAACATAAATACATACATAACATATCAGCGATTAAGATGTTGCTTACAGATGTAATGGACAAAATGTTGTTACACAAATACTGATTTACAATTGCAAAATCTGCAAGTCACTATCTCTGGGATTTACACATAAAATGCGAGTAAGTACAAACTGCCTGTTACACAGAAGTGCATTGGCACTGGATAAAAGAGAACATACATTTCATATTAACAGTGGCGAATCATGGGAGAATGTGGCCCCGGCAATCTTTTCCGAAGAGCTCCCCCCCCCCCCACACACACACACATACTCTAAAAGCCAGTTTAGAAAAAAAAAAGTACTTAAAAATAAACACGTTGAATCTCGTTCTATACAAATCCTGCTACGCTTTTTTTTTCATCTAATAAACATACTTGAAATATTTGCACCCAAAAGTTTGAACAAAAATTACATTAAGATGAGAATAATAATATTTTATGAAAATATTAAACGATACAAGTGTTTAAATATTATACATTTTTATTTGTTAAACTGTGCGGTAAATATTGATATTACAGCACAATACTAAGAAAAGAGTTAAAACTTTTTATGGTACTTTAAATTGGACATTTTCTGGCTTTTGATGCAACAAAGTATCAATAAGTAAAATCTAACATTTTAACAAGGTAGTTTTCAATGCTAAGAATTGACAAATGATTTGATGACCTCTTTTCAGTCATTACGCTTCTTAAGTTGTTTTTGATTAGTTTTAATTTAGAGAATGACCTTTCCCCACTAGCGTTGGAGATCATCAAACGCAGATAAGTATGAAGTACTATTTCAACATTTGGAAATGCTTGAATTATGTTTTCTCCACATAGATACAAATACAAACACTTTAAATCCACTTTTTGGGATTCATTTTCGAGTTCGTCCTTATTTCCTTCTTCACTATTAAAAATCTTTAAGAAATTTTTTTTTTTTCTTAAAGATATTTTACTTTTATTTTTCGTTCAAAATGAGGCTCTCCTCTGAAGCGAGGTCCCTGGCATTCGTCAGTTGTTGTTGTTGAAACCCAGACCGTCCGATCTACCAGAAAGGTGTAAGGTAACTGTTTAGACGGTCGGGAAGTGCCACCCAATTTAGACCGGAACCCAGTGGGGGAGGCATCCACAGGGACCGTACCCTCCTTCCCCTACCACCAACCTCTCGGAAGGACTTTCGGACCCACATGTTTAACGTGATCGTACTCCGCATGAACACGGCGGCAGTTTTTGGCAGTGGCTGGAATCGAACCCGGGCCTACCGAGTGCAACTCCAGCGCGCTAACCAATGGGCTACCGCGCCCTTGGCATTCGTCAGTAGTATATAAATTCACCACTGCATCTTAACTATTATTTTGCATGAAACAAACAAATATATTGGTACAGCCTGCATATCGTGTTAACCAATATTTCACTTTCGTGTTAAGTAGTCTCAATAGTATATATTATCAGAACATTCATAGCCAGGACGAGGACCCTGTGTTGAAGTTGATAAATGCTAATATAAATGCCAAAATAAATTGTACAATAAAAAAAATTACAAAAGTGTATAAGATTCCCAAATTTGCATGCCACATAACAAATATGCTATATGTGAAGTCTGCAACAAAATATGGTTTGGGTTGTTTACTTTATTCACATAAGGATACAGAATATGGAATGCTTAAAAACAACACACATTATACTTAGGACTCAAAAACATACTAAACACATTATACAAATAATTATTTAAATCATTATTTTCGGATTTAATTATAATTTATTGAAAAACTGTTATATCTAAAGGGAATTTCAACAATTTATAAATAGCATCACAGATAAAGTCCGGAAGGGATAGAAATATTTGGTATGGTGAATATTTGGTTTGGTCATGATGAATAACTGAGTGCGATTAAATGCTATGTTTCTATAAAATATTTACAATAAATTTTACTCAAATATCCATTCATTGAGAGCGTACTAGTTTACATTGAACATTAGATGTGGGGAGATTACTTTAATCACATTTTTAAATTGGATCAAGTCGGGTCATTGTACAGTTCCAAATTAGTAAATTAGGCGATCGGTATCGTTGCCTACGTAATATACATTATTATCACGTAGGCAACGTCGGTATACATTAAAATAAAATTTTAAGACCACACGTTCAAATGAACAAGTGATCACACAAGTAATTTATCTAATGATCGTCAAACTGGCATAGATTTAAGAGTAAACTTCCCATGTTTCTTTTAAATAAACAAATAATAACTCACCAATCAGAATATTTTTCATATAGTCTGCTGTATATCCGAAATCATTCTTGCATTTGGAAATCCTGTAATCGAAGTGACGGCCATCTTGTTTATCAAGAGAAGCCTTTTCATTGGTGTCTTTTCAGAAGGTAACGCATCACGTGACCAACGCATCCGTTAAACATGAACTTGAACCATGTTCAACGGATGAACGCACGGTCGTGCGTTCGAGCCTGTGATTGGTTGACGTACAGCTCCCAACGGATGGGCAACGTACGAACGGATCAGTCTGAATCCGGCCTTAAGCAGTTGCCCCCCACACACACACTTTTCAAGACTTTTTAATGTTATGCGCATTTTTCATTTAAAATAACCCTGGCATAAGCAAATGTTAAACAGTTGCCCCCCCCCCCCCCACGCACTTTTCAAGACTTTTTAATGTTATGCGTATTTTTCATTTAAAATAACCCTGGCAAAAGTTGCCCCCCCCCACACACACACACATACTTTTCAAGACTTTTTAATGTTATGCGTATTTTTCATTTAAAATAACCCTGGCATAAGCAAATGTTAAACAGTTGCCCCCCCCCCCACACACACACACACTTTTCAAGACTTTTTAATGCTATGCGTATTTTTCATTTAAAATAACCCTGGCATAAGCAAATGTTAAACAGTTGCCCCCCCCCCTCCCACATACACTTTTCAAGACTTTTTAATGTTATGCGTATTTTTCATTTAAAATAACCCTGGCATAAGCAAATGTTAAACAGTTGCCCCCCCACACACTTTTCAAGACTTTTTAATGTTATGCGTATTTTTCATTTAAAATAACCCTGACATAAGCAAATGTTAAGCAGTTTCCCCCCCCCCCCCCACACACACACACACATACTTTTCAAGACTTTCCAATATTGTCTTAGCTCTTTATAAGGTGTAAGCATATGAAAATCCAACTCACAATTTGGATTCGCATTACATTACATTTTCGCAAATATAAAACATTTTAAAATTATTAATATCATGACAAATAAAGAATATAGAGCTTTAGCTCGATCATCCATATCCTGAAAATATTTAGATGACATAATTATTACTTAAAGTTTAAATTAATATTTTTGAAGCAACGTACAACGTGTATAGCAATGGCCTATCTATGAGTTGTTTGACCACCAGCAACCGTTGCTAAGGCTCGTTACTAAGAGAGTATAAATATCAAAGCCGAAAGGCCGGTGAAAATATTGATAAAAGGACTGCCCTCTAATTCTCCGATCGGTGAAATTACTGAAGAACTCCGCAGCCGCGGATTCAATATACATCGCATTACTCAACTCAAAGATCTGAAAAATAAAGCACCACTACCTATATTTCTTGTATACCTTAATCCCACAAAAGGATGGGAAACTATTCATCAATTACAAACTCTTCTTGATATGACAATAAAAATCAAAGACTTTGTTTCAAAAGGGATCAAGATGTGCTTTCGCTGTCAGCGCTATGGACACTCCAGCGACTGCTGCTATCAGCCTCCTAGATGTCTCAAATGTGGAATGGGTCACTTCACCCGTGATTGCTTGAAATCCCCCGATACCCCTGCCAAATGTGCCAACTGTGAGGGACCCCACCCCGCCAACTTTAGACTCTGCCCCTCCAACCCACATAACAAAAATATCCCCTTAATTACTCAAACTACGCCTCCTCCCACGAGAGCACAACAACCAACTCCACAGCCTAAAGACTTTCCTCCCTTTCAGTCTCCTAACTCTAGACAAGAAAAACCCACTCTGGAAAAAAATCCCATACCAACCACCAAAGTGAACAAACCTCCTGTATCTTCCTCTGTTAAGGAAAACAAAACTTTTGCTGAAGCCATTGCTAACCCCCCTACTCCTCTTGAAAAAATTAAAAGAAACCAGGCTACGGTCTCCCATAACCCTAAAACCAAATCTAAAGACTCCTATCCAAATGATCCCATCAAACTACCAATAGAAAACCTTGTTATCCATTCTTATATCACTCCCCCCCCCCACCTCCCCCCTTAATACAACTACTACTACAAGCTCCAATGAAAATCAATCCCCCGTATCTCAAATCTCTGACATCATCCAATTAATTCAAGAATTCAACAAAATATTCTCTGATCTCAACATCAACTTTGAGAAAATTAAAAAATTCTTAACCATTGTACAAACCAAGTTTAATCAGGAAAGTAATCCCCTGAACAAGTTACTTGCTTTCATCTCGGCCCTCGATGAGGTCTTCTTTACAGTCACCCAAACCCATAATGATGAGTAATCCCATTCTTGACTCTTTTCGCATTTTATCCTGGAATGCTAATGGTTTAAACTCCAAAATCACCGAACTTCGTGACTACATTCAGAACAATCCCGTTGAAATAATTTTGATTCAAGAAATCCGCCCTGGTAAACGCCCTCCCCCCTTAAAAATTGCAAATTATAAAAATTATACTGCTCTGCGTAACCAACTTCAAAATCCTCCCTCTGTACACGGTGGAGTATCCATTTATGTCAAAAACAACATTCCCCACCACGAAATTAATACTGTTAATACTAATTTTGTTGAAAATAAAATTGTTAGCATAAACCTCCCTAATCACCCCCCCATTTTTATTGGTTCTATTTATATTAAACCCTCTCACAATACCATCCTTGCTCCTGACTTCGACAAAATTTTTAACCTCAACCATCGTGCAATCTATGCTGGAGATTTTAATGCCCATCACCCCTCATGGAATTGTCGACGCCGAAATAATTCTGGAAAGCAGATATACAATTACACCTCTGCCAATAACATTCAAGTTGCTGTACCTTCTAGCCCCACCCACTTCTCGCTGGCCGGTAACCCCGCCACCATTGACTTTGCCCTTCTAAAAAATATCTTCTTCCCATTTTCTTTTGATACCCTGGACGAATTATGCTCTGACCACCTTCCCGTACTTCTCACCCTCCATCTCAATACTCTCCTCCCCATTGCGGATATCCCCTCTGCCATTAACTGGAAAAATTATAAAAAAAATCTTCTAAACTCTAAACTCCTTATTCCAAAAATCAATAATACTGAAGACATAGACTCTGCTGTACAGGAAGTTACACTGGAAATTCAACGCTCTTTAGCTACTGCCTCTTCCTCTCGCCCTCCTCCCCTTTATAATTCCCTCCCCCAAATGCCACCCGTAAACTCTGGCAAGCCACCAGGAATCCCTCTACTAAAAATATACTTAATACCCTTAATCGTAAAATCAGAAAAAATATCTCTAAATTCAAACAAAATAAATGGAAAGAATTTATTGAATCCCTCTCCCCTTTTGACAAATCAATTTGGAGAGAAATTAAACGAGTGAAAAAACCTTACACACAGCTCCCACCCCTTCGTGCAAACAATGGAATGGCCTTTTCGAACCTGGATAAAGCTGATGCTCTTGCAGTCTGTTACAAAAAGCAATTTGAGATTGACATCCCTGATAATAATTTTCATATACAAATCACCCAGTCTGTTGAAAACTTTCTAGCTACCCCCCACCCCGACCCTATCCCTCCCACCTCTCCTACAGAAATTCTTGAACACATCTACAAACTTAAAAATAAAAAAGCCCCCGGAAAAGATAAAATCTCAAATAGAGCACTCAAATTTCTTCCCCTTAACATCATATTTTTCTTAGTCCTTACCATTAATGCTTCCCTAAAACTCAGACATTTCCCAAAAATCTGGAAAACCGCTGTTATTATTCCCATTTACAAAGGAAAAGGTGACACTTCTGATCCTGTTAATTACCGCCCCATCTCCCTCCTCTCCTCCCTTAGTAAACTTTGGGAACGAATTATTCAAACTAGACTGTACAGCTTCATTGACAGCAATGATATCCTGATCCCAGAACAGTTCGGCTTCCGACCCGCTCATTCCACCACACATCAACTTTTACGTGTAGTCGAATTTGTTGCTGAAGGATTTAAGGAAAAGCAGGCCTCTGGGGCCCTTCTTCTGGACGTAAACAAGGCTTTTGACAAAACTTGGCATACTGGAATTCTCTTTAAATTGATTCAAATGAACTTCCCACCCCCTTTAATTCAAATCATCAATTCCTACCTTTCTAATAGAAACTTTCATGTCAGAATTCTTAACACTCTCTCTGCAAATAAACCCGTTAAAGCTGGAGTCCCCCAAGGTAGTATCCTTGCCCCCCTCCTCTTTAACCTTTACGTAAACGACATCCCCCGTTCCCCTCGTACCTCCCTTTTCTTATACGCCGATGATACCTGTATCATCGCCGCCCATAAAAATCTAAATTTTCTCCATATCCACCTTCAAAATCATATTGCCACCCTTGAAAATTACTACCATAAATGGAAAATTACCATCAATGCTCAAAAATCGCAAGCTATCTTTTTCTCTGGCATTCGTATCCCCCCTCCCCCTCTCATGGTTTGCAATCAACCCGTTTGTTTCTCACGTACTGCTAAGTATCTCGGGGTCCATTTGGACAGCCGACTTACTTGGCAGCACCATCTCAAATATGTTATCAATAAATCTAAAAAACTGGCTGGCTCACTTAACCATCTGCTTTACTCAGACCACTTAGATCTCAGCAATAAAATTCTTCTTTATAAATCTTTAATTCAACCAATCCTGCTTTACGCCTGCCCAGTCTGGGGATTTGCCTGCAAAACTTCCATTGTAAAAGTACAAATTGAACAAAACAGAATTCTTCGCATCATCAGAAAAGCTCCCAGATTTCTTCGCAATGATATTATTAGAAAAGATTTCAAAATCAAAACTATAAAATTTACCATCAGAAAGCAAGCAAAAAAATTTTTTCAGAACATTCCTAGTATACATAACGAAACTTTATTCAACCTCCCAGACTATGATCCCAGACTTTGTAGAAAGCGTCCCAGGGCAGTATTATATGACCCCCCGTGAGCATTTACATTAAATTCTCCTTCCACATCCTCATCTTTTAAATTTTTCATCAGTTTTCTGATCCCTTTTTACTTGTCAAATCTTAAATCTTATATTTTAAATTGATACACATACTTTTTTGCCTCTGATTAATAACAGAGGGCTGCACTTCTGCTACCACAGCTCTTTTCTCTCCTTCCCTCTGGAAGGTGCTACTGCATTCTGCAGTATTTTTCTTTTTCTTTTTTGTAGTCAACTCTATTCTGCTCAAATGATGTCAAGAATGCACATATTGTTTACAGATTGGAGGTAGAAGCATGGAGGTAAAAGTAAGGAGTTAAATCTTCAAATTAAGAAAACGCCAATACCGTTTGAGACAATAATTCAGGTGGCGCTGGGATAAGTTAAGTAGTCCTGTACTGTATGCATTTCTATGGCGAAAGACTTCAAATATTTATTTAAACTGTCAATTTTGTAAAAATAAATTATTAGTGCAATGAAAAGTAGAACTGAAGCAATAAAGAATATTCTCAAGTATTCAAAATAATTTTACCTTTCAATTAATTTTTATCTCCCTATATTCTGTACTCTTTCCTACAACTATGCAAAAATACTGGTTAATTATACTCATAATAAGGCAGTCTTTAATTTAAAAATAATCAAAAATACATATACTAAATACTACGCCTTTCTATAGTGTCAACTAACAATAGCAACTACTTTACTAACACTAGCGACACCTAGATATAATTCTCAAAGCATTATGGCATTTTCAAGCGTTTCGTCCATAGGAGTTTTATCTCCTCCTTTCTAACTCCGTGGGTAGAAGTCATTCGACTGGGGACTCCGTTACGATGCACATTACATTCGGGAATGGTGTGCCGACCGCCTATACCTCCCAACGCTGGGAGATGTTCCTGAAAAGTCGCCTCCGCCAGACGGCGCTGGTCTCGAAAAAGCGGTCTAAAGCGGAGGAGTTAACATTGAAACAAATGGGAATTTATTGGAAATGAAATGACTGATATCTTTCGAAATAACTAAAGAATTTGTGTGAAATTGGGTGTGATTATTGTAAGTGGTATACACAAAAACTCATTTGATATTCAGAGAGATTGAGCTAGGGATATATTCTTATTTTTAAAATTTTATTTAACTTGATCTGATGTTCGTTCAAACATTTGAGGTCCAAAATAATCAGGTTCATTTATCATAGTAACGTGAAATACGTTATGACGCTTCCTCTTGTGGTACATTTCAGTTCTTTCGATTTTGAAGAATATCGGGCTAGCCCGTCCTGGGCCCGCCATAGGACATTACCTGGTTTTAGAGAATATCTCGAAAATCAGAGAACGTTGGAAATCTAAGTTTAATATATCGTTTTCTTTTGGGGTGTATTTTAATTCTTTTAATTTTCAATCGTACCGGGTTAACCCGTCTTAGGCCCGCCTTAGAAACTCACCCGTTTTTGCGGTATAACTCGAGAACAGGTGTATCTAAAAATTCGAAATTCTTGCCATTTGCTGTATATTTTAACTCTGGATAAAAATTTTATCGGGCTAGCCCGTCCTGAGTTCAACAAAAGGAATATATCGTTTTTTGAGAATAACTAAAAATTCGGAGCATCTAGAATGCATAAATTTAACATGTCATTGTCCTTTGAGGTATATTACATTTCACCGCATTTCGAACCGTATCGGATTAGCCCGTCTTGGGCCTGCCATAGAAATTTACTAGCTTTTAAAAAATAAATCGATCTATCGGAGTAGCTGAAAAATATAAATTTAGTATATCATTTCCGTTTGGATGGATTTTAATTTAGATTTTGAAGCTCGTCGGGCTAGCCCGTCTTGGATCCGCTGAAGAATGCATTCGTTTTTGAATAATAAGACGAGAAATGAAGTAGCTAAAAATTCGAAATTTTAACATGTCGTAGGCTTTTGGGGTATATCTAAGTTTCTTCGGATTTGAACTTTATCGGGGTAGTCCGTCCTGGGCCCGACATAGGAATGGACCCGTTTTTTAGAATACCTGGAAAATCGGCGAAACTAGAAAATATAAATTTAGTACATCCTTATCTTTTGGAGAATATTTTAATTCCTTTGTTTTTGAACCGTATCGGGCCAACCCGTTTTGGGCCCGACTTAGAAATTCACTTTTTTAGTGGAATAACTCTAGAACCGGAGTATCAAAAAGTTTCAAGTTTAGAATGTCGTTGTCATTTGCGGTATGTCTAAGCTCATTGGATTTAAAACCTGATCGGGCTAGCCCGTCCCGGTCCCAACAAAAAGAATGTACTCGTTTTTTAAGAATAACTCCAAAACTGTAGCAGCTAGAATATCTCAATTTAGTATATCATTGTTTTTTAGGGTATATTTTATTTCTTTGGATTTTGAACCTTATCAGACTCGCCCGTCTTGGGCCGACATAGTGGTAATGCACTCATTTTTCGAGAATAACTCGTAAATTGGAGCAGCTAAAAAATCTAAATTTAGTATATCAATTTCTTTTGGAGTTTATCATAATTTATAATTTGAACCTCATCGTCTTGAGTCCGTCTTAGGAATGCGATCGTGTTTGATGAATAACTCGAGAACCGGAGTAGCTAAAAATTCCAAGTTTAGCATGCTATTGTCTTTTGTGATATATTTCATTTTTTCGAATTTGAACTTCATTCAGCTAGCTCGTGCTGTGCCTGCTATAGGAATAGACTCATTTTTTTAGAATAACCCGAAAACTGGAGCAGATAGAAAATCCAAATTTAGTATATTAATTCCATTTCGGGTAGAATTTAATATTTTCGGCGTATATATAATTATAATTAGTGGCGTAGGCATGGGAGATAGGATGCGTGGTAAAAAACCTCATTTGCCGAACAATTACATTAGTTCTCAAAATTGTCTATATTTAAAAAAAATGAATTTTGTACTATAAGCTCCATTCGATCGTCGACCCTCTTGTGTCCTAGTCCACGGATGTTGGGTCGGTGCACTGGGAGTACGAGTGAAGGTTACGGTTCTGCGTGATCTGACGAAGAGGGTTTTAAGCCTTCGAAACCGGTCGATATTAGTTTTTTGAGTGGTATTCTGTTTTTTACGAAGATAATTTTATTTCTTTAGCAGAAATTTGGACCGCACGTATTGATTTTGTTTACTTGAAATTGAAATTTTTCAATAATTTTTAAAAGCATTATATGAATAACTTGAACGAATGCTTTAAAACCAAACTTTTGTTTTGCATTTTGATACATATTACCATGTAAACCTAAAAAAAGAATGTATGAGAATGTCTGGCAAATATTTTGTTTTATCTCATATGTTCGGCTACTAGGAAAAATACCTGTGGGTGGCGCTGTGAATTTGGAAGAAAAACATGAAACACCATTGCCGCTTGAACATTAGAACAAGGTGGGGGCTGCCTACAAGTGCTGTCTCTTTGTACGGTGAAAGATAGCGCTGATAAGAATTTCGATTGAGGGTGGACATGTAATCGACCGCTATTTTATTTCGACAAGCGTGTCTCCTTTACATACGTTTACGCAAGTTGCCACATCTCTTACACGAACAATGCTCAAAAGATCTGCAAATCAGCGGGGGCTCTGGAAATGGGTAGACACCAGGGAAGGGCATTTTGTACTGCCCTCAGGGTGGCCTCTAGATACAATAGGAAGTATCTCATTAGCACATTGGTCATCTGAGATCGAATTTGTTTTTACTAAGAATCGTCACATGTACAATATTCTTTTTCGTTCTAAGATTGGACAGGATGGACCCACTCAGAAAGAAAGATTTTTCGAAATTGTAAGCAACAAGCTTTCACTCATTTGATGTTTGTTGTAACGGACGTTGAAAATCTATATTTGGATTAAAAAGGACTGTTTTTATAGCTATACCATTATCGCCTTTTCTGTGTAAAATTGCCTAGAAAAATGAATTAATTCGATTCATCCAGCATGTTACTTTATTTTGCATTTCGACGAATAGGCTAAAAAATCGCTTAACATTTCATAATCTGCGAATTTCAGCATCCAAAAATCCCGTCACAAGACTTTTCTTTCTATTATACTAAGTAGTACGAATCACTATATTACTATGAATGTTTAAAGTGCACCGTGGACTGGTTTCGCATTATTTAATTCTCTTGCATATAAGCGTAGCCAAGATCTAGGATAAGGGGGGGGGTCGACGATCGAATGTGGGTTTACACAACAGTACAAAATACTTTTTCAAATATAATCCCTAAGGAGAACTAATGTAATTGTTTAATTGTTTGGTAAATGATAATTTTTCTCCAATTTTCGAGTTATTTTCCAAAAACGAATGCATTCCTAAGGCTGGGCAAAGATGGGGTAATCTAATAAAGTTTAAAATCCAAAGAATTAAAATATATCCCTAAAAAGAATAATATATTATAAATTAAATTCCATCCAAAAGGGAATGATATACTAAATTTACATTTTTTAGCTACTCCGACTGATCGAGTTATTCTTGAAAAGCGAGTAAATTTCTATGGTGGGTCAAGGCGGGCTAGCCCGATAAGGTTCGAAATGCGATGAAATATAATATACCACAAACGGCAATGATATACTAAATTTAGACATTCCAGATGTTCCGAATTTTGAGTTATTCTCAGAAAACGATATATTCCTCTTGTTGGGCTCAGGACGGGCTAGCCCGACGGGGTTCGAAATCTAAATTAAAATCCATCCAAAAGGAAATGATATACAAAATTCACTTCTTTAGCTACTCCGTTTGATCGAGATATTCTTGAAAAGCGAGTAAATTTCTATGGCGGGCCAAGACGGGCTAGCCCGATAAGGATCGAAATGCGATGAAATATAATATACAACAAAGGGCAATGATATATTAAATTTAGACATTCCAGATGCTCCGAAATTTGAGTTATTCTCAAAAAACGATATATTCCTCCTGTTGGGCTCAGGACGGGCTAGCCCGATGGGGTTCGAAATCTAAATTAAAATCCATCCAAAAGGAAATGATATACAAAATTCACATTCTTTAGCTACTCCGTTTGATCGAGATATTCTTGAAAAGCGAGTAAATTTCTATGGCGGGCCAAGACGGGCTAGCCCGATAAGGATCGAAATGCGATGAAATATAATATACAACAAAGGGCAATGATATATTAAATTTAGACATTCCAGATGCTCCGAAATTTGAGTTATTCTCAAAAAACGATATATTCCTCTTGTTGGGCTCAGGACGGGCTAGCCCAATGGGGTTCAAAATCTAAATTAAAATCCATCCAAAAGGAAATGATATACAAAATTCACATTCTTTAGCTACTTCGTTTGATCGAGATATTCTTGAAAACCGAGTAAATTTCTTTGGCGGGCCAAGACGGGCTAGCCCGATAAGGTTCGAAATGCGATGAAATATAATATGCCACAAAAGACAATGATATATTATATTTAGACATTCTAGATGCTCCGAATTTTGAGTTATTCTCAAAAAACGATATATTCCTCTTGTTGGGCTCAGGACGGGCTAGCCCGATGGGGTTCAAAATCTAAATTAAAATCCATCCAAAAGGAAATGATATACAAAATTCACATTCTTTAGCTACTTCTTTTGATCGAGATATTCTTGAAAACCGAGTAAATTTCTTTGGCGGGCCAAGACGGGCTAGCCCGATAAGGTTCGAAATGCGATGAAATATAATATACCACAAAAGACAATGATATATTAAACTTAGACATTCTAGATTCTCCGAATTTTGAGTTATTCTCAAAAACCGATATATTCCTCTTGTTGGGCTCAGGACGGGCTAGACCGATAAGATTTTTAATCCAAAGAGTTAAAATATACAGCAAATGACAAGCATATGCCAAACTTCGAATTTTTAGATACACCTGTTCGAGTTACACCAAAAAGTAAAGTCATATAGCGGGCCCAGGACGGGCTAGCCCGATAAGCTTCAAAATCGAAAGATTTGAAATGTACCAGAAGGGAAAACGTCATACCGAATTTCATGTTACTGTGATGAATGAATTTGATTATTTTGGATCTCAAATGTTTGAACGACCACAGATAAAGCTAAATAAAATTTTTAAAATATGGATATATACCTAGGTCAATCTTTCTGAAAATCAAATGACTTTTTGTGTATACCACTTGCAATAATTACACCAAATTTCAGTAAAATTCTTCAATTATTTCCAAAGATATCAATCATTTCGTTTGTATTAAATTCCCATTAGTTTCAATGTTAACTCCTTCGTGTTAGACCGCTTATTCGAGACCAACGCCGTCTGGCGTAGGCGGTTTTTAGGGAACCTGTTTTTCGCTTCGGTCGGCACACTATCCTTTCTAGCCACTGTAATTTGAACTCAATGAGTGATACATTAGATGAACGACTCTCGACTTAAAATTGATATATTTGGATTGAGCGATTGCAGAGACGAGCGCTGTTCTGCATAAAGTATTATTTGTTACTTGATGTTACTGGTTACAAGATATAATACCTTTGGAATTACTGGATGTTGAATTATTCAGAAACAGTTCTTGCGAACCACAGACTAATATATATTTTGTGCTGCGAACGTAGTTCTTATAATGCTTCAACTTGAACTTGTTGCGGGCAACCATACTTGCGGCGAACGTGGTTCTTATAATGCTTCAACTTGAACTTGTTGCGGGCAACCATACTTGCGGCGAACGTGGTTATTTGCTACAGAAGTCCGAAGCGGGCGACCAACATTAGTAATACTACCGTACCATTATTCATTCACAGTAACGGATCTACCAGTAAGTATTTAAAACATTTCCACAAAAATCTGCATTAATCTTATTCCAAGTTCTTAATATTATTGTTTACTTGGTATTACCGTTTGCTTAAATGTTTGTTGATTTGGTAAAACCGGATAATAGGCCCCCCCCACTCATTTTTCTAAGTACAAAATTGCGCCAAGATGGCGCGTTTCGCTGTGTTTTGAAATTGACTCCTCCAAACTGAAGTGACGTATTTTCCCGTGTTTTAAAATAGGCTCCTCCTACCAAAGTGACGTGTAATTCTACAATTTTATGAACTGGAATTTTGTTAAATGATATTGCATTTGAATATAAATAAAACTGACTAATACTCATAAAAAGCTTACAAAATACGATTGTGAGTTTGTACTTTAACTAAATTTAAGAAAAACGATACTTAGAAAAAAGTTTGTACTTTAACTTAATTTAAGAAAAATGATATTTAGAAAAAAGTTTGTACTTTAACTTAATTTAAGAAAAACGATACTTAGAAAAAAGTTTGTACTTTAACTAAATTTGGTAAATCCGGAGATCAGGTCACCGCAAATTTTTTTCTAAGTACAAAATCGGGCCAAGTTGGCCTGTGGTTGGCGCTTTCTTCGGTGTTTTGAAATTGGCTCCACCCATCCTCAGTGATGTCATTTACCGTCATTAGAAATAGGCTCCTCCTACCAAAATGATGTTTTGGTAGAAGAACCCTATTTCTAAAGACAGACTATTGTGTTTGTTCTAAACAAGATTTTCTAATATAAATGATAATTTAATTTAACTTAAATAACAGTGAATAATACTCAAAAAAACGTTACAAAATCAGATTTTTGTGTATTTTAAGAAAATTAAATAACTTTATAAAACTGCAGAATAAAAAAATTAATAATGCTCATGTAAACGTTCCACAATCAGATTTTTGTAAAATTTAAAATTTTTATGCTACAATTTTATCTGTGCATATCGCTTTCTCCATCTAACTGAGGATCCATATAAAGGAAGGGGTTCGACCTACAGGTCCGTGTAAGGGCAGGGATTCGATCTAAAGATCGAAAATTGTGGAACGGATGTATCAGTGGTCCGTATGTACCAGTGGTCTGTACAGGGGCAGGGGTTCGACCTAAAGGTCGTTCTACACCGGAACGGGGCCCCCAGTGATCTCCGGTTTATTAGGAACGGTCGCCTGCGGCGCCCAGACACAGAATATGCTACAATTTTATCTGTGCATATCGCACGCAGCAAAATCACTTTCTCCATGCAACCGAGGATCCATACAAGGGCAGGGGTTCGACCTAAAGGTTGAAATTTGTGGAACGGATGTACCAGTGGTCCGTGTAGGGGCAGGTGTTCGACCTAAAGGTCGAAATTTATGGAACGGATGTACCAGTGGTGCGTATGTACCAGTGATCGTGTATGGACAGGGTTTCGACCTAAAGATCGACATCTGTGGAACGAATGTATAAGTAGTCCGTGTAGGGGCACCTAAAGGTCGTTCATTTTAAAATTAAAAAAAAGAACAAAACTTAGAAACTTGCACTCTAAAAATGTTTAAAAATTGATACTTATAAAAAGTTTCTACTCTAACTAAAAAGATTAAGAACTTTCAAAGGAGGGAGCAATTTTCTAAACACTGAAAATATAAACCGAGTTTCAAAACACAGGATAAATTAAACAAAAAACACTAACCTTCAGGACTCAGAGTCGGAACAATGCTGAAATCTTTCTTCCGCCTGCTGCTTTATAAGGTCATCATCATTTGTATGGGGAGGAAAGATGGAAATGATTCCTTTTATAAATATATTCCATGCTTCCTCCCCAACCTCATGTCCAAGCCTTCTTTTATACATATACGCATACAAATATGAATCAAATTGGTCTTTCACTTTGCGGGATTTGCTTTTTCTTTCAATCGCCGACCACGTTCCCTCAATCTAATTAGTATGCGCGCCTGTCTCGGGATCCTTAAATTCGTAACTGTGATTCACTTGAAGGTGCTTGAAGCCTTTATGCTTAAGGCAATCATACGCCTTCCAACAGTCCGAAATTATTAAGGTCCCTTTCTCAATATACCTTTCAATCACTTCCAGCAAACATTCACGCGATCTATTGGGCACCTTAGCAAAAAAACATTTATTCGTTCCTCTTTCAATTCCTCCAAACATCCACTGTCCAACCACAGGCTTTTCTCTTCCATACTTATTCTTACCAAACTTACTTTCATCTATTTCAACAATCACACCATTACCACCAATCTTAATCTTTTCATTCAAAAAAACACTCGCACAAATATCCCGGCAAAACTGTTTCCAATCAGTAACAGTTTTGTCGGAAATATTTAACTGATTCATAATCATTAAACCACAACAAAGTCATAATTAAAATATCAATCAAACTCAACTTACTTTTCTCAAACCATGTACCCCTCCTTATACTCCTACTGACATCATGTTGATTCATTCCAGATCTCTTTCGGCAACTCCATTCGAATCCATCAATCCTTCTATCTATCTCACATAACTTCATTTCATCTCCACACTTAGGACAAACATATTTATCACTCATAATCCCTTTCATAACGCACCAATTAATCACTTCTTTCAAACCTGTATTCTCCAAATCATAGTAAAATTTTATTCTAGATTCATTCATACCAACATCCATTCTACCACGCTTTACAAAACTACATTCACCTTCCATTTGCTCGCGCATACCAGAAGACATAAGGGAAATATGATCGATGACAAAAGCAAATCCGCAAAACTAAAACTAAGATGAATAATTATTACAAAATAAATCAAATAACGAAAGAACAAGCAAACACGCACAACAATGGCCAAAAATATTGATAGAAATGTTCTTTTACATCAAAAAACTGTAGCAAACACAAAAACGTATTCTTATTGGATGTTACACAATTTCCGCCGAAAACATCCGATACAAGAGGTTACCAGATTGCAACATAAAGCGCTCACAAAGTGCGTGGCGTCTTCTCCGATTTAAGCAAGGTGACCTAATCTCTGCATTAGCCCTAAATTTAAGAAAAACGATACTTAGAAAAAAGTTTGTACTTTAACTAAATTTAAGAAAAACGATACTTAGAAAAAAGTTTGTACTTTAACTAAATTTAAGAAAAACGATACTTAGAAAAAAGTTTGTACTTTAACTAAATTCAAAAGAAAACGATACTTTAAAATTAAGAAACCCATTTCAAAGACACGGGAAAATACAAAAGACAATTTCAAAACACGGGATTAACAAATAAAAAACTAACCTCATTCCTCGTCATCTTCTTCTTCCTCCGTATCTGAGTGATGTAAAGAATTATTTTCCTTCTCTGCATCTTCATCACGTCTATGGGGAGGGAAGATGGAAACAACATCTTTCAAATATGCATTCCAAGCTTCCTCCCCAATAGAATGATCCTATTTTCGCTTCCACATATATTCATATAAATACGAATTAAAATAATTTTTCACCTTTCTTCCTTTCACTTTTCTTTGGATTGCAGACCAAGTTCCTTCAATGGAATTGGTATGTGCTCCTGTCTCGGGGTCTTTGAAATGGTAGCTGTGGTTTACCTTAAGGTGTATGAAGCCTTCATTATTAAGACGATCATACGCCTTCCAACAGTCCGATATAATCAATGTCCCCTTCTCAACATACTTCTCAATCACATTCAGCAAACATTTACTCGACCTGTTAGAAACCTTCGCAAAAAAACATCTATTCGTTCCCCTTTCAACCCTCCCAAACACCCATTGTCCCTCTACTGGCTTTCCTCTTCCATACTTATTTTTCCCAAACTTGCTTTCATCGATCTCTACAATCACACCATCCCCCCCAATCTTACTTTTATTTTTAAACAAAGCACTCCTACAAATGTCACGGCAAAACTGTTTCCAATCGGTAACAGTTTTGTCCGTGACATTCAACTGACTCATCACAACCTTGCATTCAATATTAAGAAACCACGTTAAAATTAAAATTTCAATTATACTTAATTTGCTTTTATCGAACCACGTACCCCTTCTCACACTCCTACATACTTCATGTTTATCATCACCCGATCTCTTTCTACACCTCCATTCAAAACCATCAATCAATCTCTCTCTTTCACACAATTTCATCTCATCTCCACACTTAGGACATTCAAACCTATCACTAATTAACCCTTTTAACACACACCAATCAATCACTGCTCTCTTACCTTTTGCTTCCAGCAAATAAAGAAATTTAAAACTAGACTCATTTTCACCAACATCAACACGTTTTCTTCTTGAACATTCGCTCGAATCCATTTGCCGCTTACCGCATGCCATTTCGTAACTCAATCTGCAATCCAAAAACTATTTAAAATCCTAAAAAAATTTTTACACAGCCAAAATGTATGTAAAATGATTGAAGATTTCCTTCAAAGCAGTTCCAAATATAAACTTAAATAAAAGCGATCGAGAAAGATACACGAAAGTTCTAGAAAAAATTCGTTCAAATGTGATCGGATCGCTCAAATCGTTCGAAATAATTCTGATGAAATACACAAAGACTATGAAGACTACTACCTACCTATTAAAATGCAGATTCCCAAATAGACGCACGCTGATTGAATAAACGAAGTCGTGGGCTACCAGATTGGTGAAGTATCCGAAATGAAATTGCAACCCAATGAATCGCGCCAACTTGGCGCGGGATCGTACTTCGAAAAATGAGTAGGGGCCTATTTTCCGGTTCGGTCGTTGATTTTATCAGCGATTGCTTACTGCATTCTAATTTATAAATTAAGGTGCCCAGCCAGTACCAAACACTTATTTATTATAAATCACTGGACTTCCTCAAAATAAAACATACAGCTTTTTAATATAGCTTTTAATATTTCAGCATAATTTTATTTGTAAATTTGAATATAATCAGGAAATGATATTCATACTGAAGATTGAAAAATTCAGAATATTGAAAATAAATGCTATCAAATAAGAAACTTCATAGTAAATTTACCGTATTTTACCTTATTGATAAATTCTGAAAATGGACCCCCACTCTTTTTTCTAAGTACAAAAGAAATTGACTCCTCCCAACTAAAGTGACGTATATTCCCGTGTTTTAAAATGGGCTTCTCCTACCACAGTGACGTCTATTATTTATGTTTATGAACTGGAATTTAGAAAAATGATAGTGCAATTCATTTTGAATGAATGTGAATAATACTCATAAAAAGATTACAAAACACTATTTTTGTGCATTTTAAACACTTATTGAAACACTGTACTTATATTAATTTTTTATTTAAAATCAACATCAAAAACTTCGAAACATCAGAAATTAAAAAAAAACCCAGCAATACTTATAAAAAATACAAAAAATTAAAAAAACGAGACTTAGAAAAAAGTTTGTACTTTACTTAAATTTAAGAAAAACGATACTTAGAAAAAAGTTTGTTCTTCTACTAAATTCAAGAAAAACGATACTTAGAAAATAGTTTGTACTTTAACTAAATTGATGAAAAAATGATATTTAGAAAAAAGTTTGTACTTTAATTAAATTTAAGAAAAACGAAACTTAGAAAAAAGTTTGTACTTTAACAAAAATCAAGAAAAAACGATACTTTAAAATTAAGAAACCCATTTTAAAAACACTGAAAAATACAAAAGACAATTTCAAAACACGGGATGAATGAAGAAACGAACTAACCTTTATGTAACGGATATCCATATTTTTAATTACATCCACACCGGAACACGTTTTCTTGAACATACGTGTACATTCAATGCCGGAACACATTTTCTTGAACTTAACGTACATTTAACACCGGAACCTGCAGATATACTGAAATTTGTGTAAAATGTCAATTTCACGTATAGTTTAATACAAAAAAATTTTTTTCCATAGGAACCCATTGGCATCCCATTATGAAACTTGGCACATGTAGTCCATTAACATCTTTAAAGCATATATTTTTTTCTAAAAAATTAAAAGGGGTGTTTTTGAGATTTAAAAAAAATTTTTTTTTTGAAGCTTTTCAAAAAATTCAAATTTGAAATGGCATAGTCATGTTATATATCAAATTAAAGCTCATTAAAAGCAAAAGAAAATGACACCAGTTTGAGCTCTCTAGGTTAAATAGTTTTTGATCTATATCTGTTTAAAGATTTCAAAACTTTGAAAAATTTGGCAGTTTTAGCTTTTTTGAAAGTCAATAACTGAGAAACTAAGAGGCCAAAAAATCTGAAATTTTGCATGTTTTGTCGTCTTGATAGTTACAATAAATAAACAAAAAATCATAAAAATCTGAATCGTGAAGGTTCAAAAATTTTTTTTTATTAGTTGATTTGACATGGAATGACCCATTAGTAATACCACCGTACCATTATTCATTCACAGTAGCGGATTTACCAGTATGTATTTACTATTTATAAAATTTCCACAAAAATCTGCTTTAACCTTATTCCAAGTTCTTAATATTGTTTACTTTAATGTTCGTTGATTTTATCAGCGATTGCTTCATGCATTTTAATTTATAAATTTTGGTGCCCAGCCAGTAGCAAACACTTATTTACTATAAATCACTGGACTTCCTCAAAATAAAACATACAGCTTCTTAATATAGCTTTTAATATTTCAGCATAATCTTATTTGTAAATTTGAATATAATCAGGAAATGATATTCATACTGAAGATTGAAAAATTCAGAATATTGAAAATAAATGCTATCAAATAAGAAACTTTATGGTAAATGTATTATGGTAAAATGCAGCCAGTAGCAAACACTTATTTACTACTAGCCGCCTTTGGCGACCAGCCTGTTCGCTACCCTTGAAAATTCTGACCGTGGCAAATTCTAACCGTGGCACACTCGCTGGCGTGACGTTGAAGAACTGAGCCGATTGCTGAGAAATTTAAAATCATGACGTCTTTAAAATTGCGATCCTGAAGGCAATTTTCATTATTTCTGGACCAGATTAGACTTGTAAGAATGCCAGATATTTCAGCTTTCTAAAAATGTAAATTATTAGTAGAAATTATGAGTACTTTTCACTATGCGAGAATTTGAAAACCAAAAATCGTTTTTTTAGCCAAAAGTGACTTTTGTTTTAAAATCTTTAAAAAATATTAGAAATCAAAATTGAGAGTTGAAATTTATATATTTTTACTCGCAATTGTCTGTACTTTCCGGTGGTGTGATTTGTTTTTTTCTACGATGTCCGGATCGTGGAGAAAAAATGGCAAAAACGGTCGAAATCGCATAAAACATTAAATAGCAAAAAAATAATTAATTTTAAAAATCAGTTTTCACGTGTCCCCCCCCCCCCCCCAAAAAATCAACCCCCCGATTGTCAAATTTCGTAGCTCTCCGATGTGCGGTCGCTGAACGTATAGTGTATAAGACAGACACACAGACATTGCCTTTTATTATTTAAGATAAATCACTGGACTTCTTCAAAATAAAACATACAGCTTCTTAATGTAGCTTTTAATATTTCATCATAATCTTATTTGTAAATTTGAATATAATCAGAAAATGATATTCATGCTGAAGATTGAAAAATTCAGAATATTGAAAATAAATGCTATCAAATAAGAAACTTTATAGTAAATGTATTATGTATGAGTATTTTTTAAAACCACAGAACTATGATTTCTGCAACTGTGTTGGTAATGATGTTTGAATTCAGAGTTTTAACAGATTGGATCAAAATAAAATTTACTGATTAGTTGAAGTACAATCAGTTGATTAATTTTGAACTTTTAATCATTTTAGTGCTTTTACTAGTACACATTTTCAAGTTTGTTTAAATATGGACTCATTGTTACTCATTGAATATATATTGCTCATTGAAGAAGCTTATTACTCATTCTTATATTTATATATATTGTTTATTGAAAAAGTAAAAATATTACATGCGTAGTATTATAAATGGCTACCTTGTATTGATTATCCCATTTTCTGTACTTGTATTGATAATTGACACAATGGCATTGATGTTAAGGGAAATATAATATTCGGATATCCCCCTCCCGAGAAGAAAGTTTTCTGCCAACTCTACTGCATGTATACCATACATTCAGGAGGGCTATTGGGCTCCTTACTGGGCACTGCACCCTCAAGAGACACCTTAACATTATGGGCTCCACTAAAGATACGCTTTGCAGGGGCTGCAAATACAGCGAAGAAACTGCTGCTCACATTCTCTGTGAATGTGAGGTTTACTCTACTCATAGATTTCGAACACATTGGTCATCATGTGATTGAACCCTGGGAGCTGAATGACATCCCTGTCAAGTGCCTGCTCATCTTTGCGTCGGCTACTGGTCTCTTTTCATAGAGATTTGTTCTGTCTGGGGTAGTACAATAGACCTCTGGTCGATCTGCTGGGCTCTTTTTGAGCCACCTGTCTCTCATTTCATTTCATACATGCAGCAGAGTTTTCCACTGGATTAAAAAAGGGCAGGGTGCTGTTACCAGAAAAAGAGCACTTCTTAGAAAAAAAGGCACATATTTTTTATGTGAATAACATTTATGCTTGGGATTTTTATGATGAAAATCAGAGCGTTGCAAAAAATGTAAACACTTTGGTTGCTTATACCTCTAAGCAGGCTTCCGGAAATCGCCTGTCTTCCTGTACTCGCCGGGTTAAAATTCGGCGAGGACGACCAATTTTTGGAAGTTGCCGTCCTCTCGGACGGCCTTGAGATTAGATTCTGTAGCTCGCTCATGATGGAAGTGACATGTTCTGTTCTCCTTTTCGAGGTCTACATGTGCCGAAATTTCGGATTTTAACACGACCGACAATACCAATGCTTAAACCCGGACCACGCCCGAAGAAATTTATAAATGTAGAATGAACTCAGTCTGAAGATAACTGCGTCTGAGCAGACCCGACTGATTTGTATTCAAATATGTTAAAAGCAAATTTGTCAAAATTTTGTATGGAGAATTTTGTTTGTTATCTTAAACATTTATCTTTACGTAGCTGAAATAAAAGTAATAAGTTCATGTATTCAATTTAAATCCCTCTTAAAAATTTTCAAAATAAATATGTTCGGCCCGCTCGTAACAGATGTTTAAAAAAAAAAAAAAAAAAAAGACTCAACCCGGCCTGAAACAACAGAAAACTCAAGCCCAGCCCGGACCTAAGCCCAAATCCCTTTTTAACTCTTTAAAACCCAAACTATAAAATTTCCATTTGCTGTAATAGACGGAAGTAAGTAACAAATTTGAATTTTTGGAATGGATTCTTCTAGTTTCAGCCAGAAGTGTTTTACTTTCCTCCCTTCTTTGGTTTCAACTTTAAAATTAAAACGGTTAAAATTCATTCATGGCATTTGTTCCAGTTGTATGGCAACTGAAGTTCAGGTATGAACCATCTATTCAGTCTGAAGATTTTAATCTTGATTGACTACATTTCCTAGAAATTATGAGTGCCAATGAGGTTTAAACTGCTTAGAGACAAGAGGATTTATATGATTATTTATTTACCACGCCTTCAAGTTACCAAACATTGGAAATAGGAGAGATTCCTTACGTATCTTACCCCTCTGCCCCCACCCATAGATCGGAATTCTGCCGGTCTGGGTCTGGTCCTTTATCGGAGACTCCTCATCGGCGAGTTTGATTGCGGCGTGTTAAGCTCTGTGGGGGTGGTGTATGAATATGCAGTTATCGCACTTCATTGTGAGGCAGTTGGTTCTAATTTATTATTGTTGTGCGATGTATTTAAGCACATATATTAATGAATATAAAGTGGAAAAAGAAATTCTTAGGAGGACGGGTAAAAATTCTCGAGGACGAGTAAAAAATGTCACTAGCCGTTCTCTCGGATGGGCTAGATTTTGCCGATTTCCCGAAGCTTTCCTCCAAGTCTAATAGACAAAAATGTAAATATATTCTCTTGTTTTGTAGGAAATAGGGTCCAGATTGTGAATATATAAAATTAATTTCAATTTTTTAATATGTTGAACTTCTTTTTCGATAAACTTAAAGTATCTGTCCGAACAAATGTTTTTTTTTTTTTAATTTTGCTTATTTTCACTCGAAATATCTTTGAAACCATAAGACAGATATGAAAAGTAAGAGATAAAAATATGTATTAGGAAATTTAGTTGCTAAATCTATATTTATATTTAAAAAATGCTCGTATAGTTTTCGAATAATCGTTTTGTCGAGTTGAAGAAGAGTGAAAATTTCCCCTTTTTCAAGTTTGTAATGCTATCTCAAAAACTAAACCTGTAAACAATTATACAAGAATATAGCTCTTTGAAATCCTTACAAGTGTATATAATTGGATTTGGGATAAGCTCTTTGTTTTCGAAGTATAGTGGTTATGATTTCGATATTTTAGCATTTTAACCTGGGTTTTCCAATGTGTGGGAAAGCTGTAATTTACTTAAAATGCTACTATTGTTTCAGCTGAATCTGTTACTTACTCCTTGCTGAAATATTTGTGCATAAGTATGAGATAATCTTATTTTGTTTAAAAAATTAGGGCATTAAATGAACTTGGAGATTCTAAAAATGTGTAATGATTTGTTAGGTTTTAACAAAAGAAATGAAAATATGCATATTCAAGTACATATTTATGTGCCACCAGGCAAGTTTATAGATTATAGGTCAGGTTGATTTCAGGTCAGATAAGTTTAATTTATATACCGAAAAACAAGTTCGTAAAATAATTTTATATTTTAACCTGAAGTCTATGGTCAAAGCATTCAGATAAAATCTTTGTGAAAACTAAAGTACTAACTAGCTATAAACAGTTAGCGAGTCATTTGTAGTACTTTGAAATCCTGTAAACAATATAAATGAATCTGAAGAAATAGAATAGCTTTATTGAACATTACTGAAATTTTATCTTGCAAAATATTATTCATTCAAAACCATTTTGACTTCATCGGCCTGGAGCCACCACCACTAAGGTATGAAAATGTTTCTTTTGTGGAGAACAAATTTATCATTGAAAGTTCATGTGTCTGCGCAGTATCCATATCTTTAGCCGTAAACTCGCGTAGCAGCTGAGTACACGAACGACAACTACTGCATATGCCCCTAAAGTATGCTTATCGTTATTAAATGAGCTTGATTATTATTGCATGCATCCGCGGAGCGGGTCAAATACGAGTTCGCTAATATAAGAGGATTTATTTTGTGTTTCAAATCTGCTATACAGATGTCGTGCAACGGGCTAATCTGTTAATCTATATGCCTGCATAGTGTGCGTGTTCATAACACAATGTCACACGATTTGCATGTGTCTGCACAGGGTATATATCGTTATTAGGGTATATATCGTTATTGCATGCATTGTAAGCGGATTGTATACACTCGTTAAAAGAAGGCGCTTACTTTTGTAAATCCGGTATGCGAATTAAATATGTCGATTCGTTATTGCATGGAGCAGAGTTATCGTTATATTATATCTAATGCGTACTACATCCATCTGCGTAGTAGTCAGGTCAGGGCCGCTCATACAAATTTCTGAGTTACCCTTCATATTTCATTTTCCTCTTTTGTGCATTCCTCATGTCTTCTTCTCTCCCAAAAAATTATTGGGGGCCCCACCGCTTGAGTGGTGTCGGACCCGCCTTACGGGCGACCATGGTCAGATACACAGCCAATAGCTATTGCATGACCTGCATTGGTAGTAAATCCGCTGCGCCAGTTAAATATGTCCGTGTATCATTATTACATGAAGCAGAGTTTTCATTATATTGTATATAACATGTAGTGGTCAGATCAGGGCCGCCCATACAAATGCCTGGGTTGCCCTGTCATATTTCATTTTTCTCATTTGTGTATTTTTCATGTCTTCTCCTCCCTCAAAAATTGTTGGGGAGACCAGGTCCCACCACCGGGTGAGTGGTGTCCGATCTTCTTTAAGGGCAGCCATGGACAAATACACAGTCGATAGCTATTACACTATTACATGAACTACAAATGGGAGTACCCTTAGCCGTAACTTTCGCGCGTAGCAGAGATATACAGTCTACAGCAAGAAAGCATATTAAGAGAATTTTCAAAATGTGACTAGACTGGTAACTAAAGGCAATTAGTAAACAATATAAAGAAAATAAGCTATCCCATATTTCATTCATGCCGGCTAAAATCACCGCGCTAATCTGACAACTTTTCTCCCCCACCCTTTCTATCATCTTCTGTTTTAACTGAATCGGCGGAATCAAGGTAAATATCTTCCTGCAAATGGCGCAAAGAACCCTAGTCCGGAAATCTATATTTTTAAAAATTTGTTTTAGATCAAATATGCTTACAGGGTTTACATTTACAGAACTTTATAGCTCAAATACATATCAAACATGGAATAATTTAACAGAAATTTAAGTTGAAAAAGTAAACTGTTTTGAAAGTTTTCATCAGATGGAAGAAGGAATGTACGTGCGTAATATTCCCCTTTCCGTTTTGTTTCTTTTAGTGGAGGAAAAAAGTGATATGGGACTGTCAATCCTCTTTTTATTGGCATTAGATCACCCTTTTTATTTCTTTGAAGGAGGAGGAGGCGGGGGTCGCATGATCAAAATTTACGGTAATGAACGTAGAGAAAGGACTCTGGGACATATCTGAGGTCATACAAGAACTGGTTGATTTTCGTTTGAGAACAGACATTGCTCTCTTAACAAAAGGCTAAGCAGGGGATCTGATCTTCTAACAAAAGGGCAGGGAGGGTGCTCTTCTCGTACAAAAGGCAAGGAGGGTGCTGTTCTGGTAATAAATGGGCAGGTAGGGTGCTGCGCCCTTCCAAAAGTGCCTGGGGGAAACTGCATGCAGTATATCTAAATATCAAAAATATCTAAACACAATGTGTCATTCTTGCTTCTCAGGTTGAACATTAAAACCAAATGTATCATTAGACTCATTAATCAGGAATTACTTGATGTTGAATTGATCAGAAATAGTTCTTGCGAACATAATTCTTATAATGCTCCAGCTTTAGCTTGTTGCATGCAACCATACTTGCGGCAAACGTGGTTATATGTTCCAGAAGTCTGAAGTGGGCGACCAACGTTAGTAATACCACCATACCATTATTCATTCACTTCACAATAGGTCTTTTACCAGTAAGTATTTATAAAATTTCCACAAAAATCTGCATTAATCGTATTCCAAGTTCTTAATATTATTGTTTGCTTAAATGTTTGTTGATTTTATCAGCGATTGCTTAATGCATTCTAATTTATAAATTATGGTGCCCAGCCAGTAGCAAACACTTATTTACTACTAGCCGCCTTTGGCGACCAGCCTGTTCGCTACCCTTGAAAATTCTGACCGTGGCAAATTCTAACCGTGGCACACTCGCTGGCGTGACGTTGAAGAACTGAGCCGATTGCTGAGAAATTTAAAATCATGACGTCTTTAAAATTGCGATCCTGAAGGCAATTTTCATTATTTCTGGACCAGATTAGACTTGTAAGAATGCCAGATATTTCAGCTTTCTAAAAATGTAAATTATTAGTAGAAATTATGAGTACTTTTCACTATGCGAGAATTTGAAAACCAAAAATCGTTTTTTTAGCCAAAAGTGACTTTTGTTTTAAAATCTTTAAAAAATATTAGAAATCAAAATTGAGAGTTGAAATTTATATATTTTTACTCGCAATTGTCTGTACTTTCCGGTGGTGTGATTTGTTTTTTTCTACGATGTCCGGATCGTGGAGAAAAAATGGCAAAAACGGTCGAAATCGCATAAAACATTAAATAGCAAAAAAATAATTAATTTTAAAAATCAGTTTTCACGTGTCCCCCCTTTAATTGGGTGTGACACGTGTTTTGGGTTAGATCAGTATTGGGTTAGATCAGTATTCACGTGTCCCCCCTTGAGAAATTTAAAATCATGACGTCTTTAAAATTGCGATCCTGAAGGCAATTTTCATTATTTCTGGACCAGATTAGACTTGTAAGAATGCCAGATATTTCAGCTTTCTAAAAATGTAAATTATTAGTAGAAATTATGAGTACTTTTCACTATGCGAGAATTTGAAAACCAAAAATCGTTTTTTTTAGCCAAAAGTGACTTTTGTTTTAAAATCTTTAAAAAATATTAGAAATCAAAATTGAGAGTTGAAATTTATATATTTTTACTCGCAATTGTCTGTACTTTCCGGTGGTGTGATTTGTTTTTTTCTACGATGTCCGGATCGTGGAGAAAAAATGGCAAAAACGGTCGAAATCGCATAAAACATTAAATAGCAAAAAAATAATTAATTTTAAAAATCAGTTTTCACGTGCCCCCCCCCCCCCCCCTCCCGGGTCTCCGATTGTCAAATTTCGTAGCTCTCCGACGTGCGGTCGCTGAACGTATAGTGTATAAGACAGACACACAGACATTGCCTTTTATTATTTAAGATAAATCACTGGACTTCTTCAAAATAAAACATGCAGCTTCTTAATGTAGCTTTTAATATTTCATCATAATCTTATTTGTAAATTTGAATATAATCAGAAAATGATATTCATGCTGAAGATTGAAAAATTCAGAATATTGAAAATAAATGCTATCAAATAAGAAACTTTATAGTAAATGTATTATGTATGAATTTTTTTTAAAACCACAGAACTATGATTTCCGCAACTGTGTTTGTAATGATGTTTGAATTCAGAGTTTTAACAGATTGGATCAAAATAAAATTTGCTGATTAGTTGAAGTACAATCAGTTGATTAATTTTGAACTTTTAATCATTTTAGTTCTTTTACTAGTATACATTTTCAAGTTTGTTTAAATATGGACTCATATTGTTTCTCAATGAATATATATTACTCATTGAAGAAGCATATTACTCATTCTTATATATATTGTTCATTGAATAAGTAAAAATATATTACATGGATAGTACTATAAATAGCTACCTTGTATTGATTATCCCATTTTCTGTACTTGTATTGATAATTGACATAGTGGCATTGAATCATGTAACAGGACAGAGTGACCACGGTACAGAATTGAAGGGGATGACCATCGTACTATAGATTTACTTTGAAAAGGCAATACTATGATTTTTACTGCGAGACATGCTATATATATAATTTTTATTCCATATCTTTTTCTTGAGACAATCAACTTATTAGTTATCAAAAACACTAGTCCAAAATCAACTGTTTTAGAGCATGTACACAGTGGCATTGCCAAGGGGAACATCATTATTCCCCCCCCCCCCCTTCAAGAACTTATCAGATACCATTGATATTCAAAGACTGATGTTAAGGAAAATAAAATATTCGGATACCCTCCTCCCAAGAAGGTTTCCTGCCAACTCTACTGCATGTATACCATACATGCTGTATATCTAAATATAAAAAATATCTAAACATCATGTGTTATTCTTGCTTGTCAGGTTGAACCTTAAAACCAAATGTATCATTAGACTCATTAATCAGAAATTACTTGATGTTGAATTGATTATTGATCAGAAACAGTTCTTGCGAACATAGTTCTTATAATGCTCCAGCTTCAGCATATTGCAGGCAACCATACTTACAGCAAACGTGGTTATATGCTCCAGAAGTCCGAAGTGGGCGACTTACATTAGTAATACCACCGTACCATTATAAACCACTGTACCATATTACCACTGTCAACTCTACTGCATGTATACCATTCCATACATGCAATATATCTAAATATCAAAAATATCTAATCACCATGTGTTATTCTTGCTTCTCAGGTTGAACAGTAAAACCAAATGTATCATTAGACTCATAAATGCCTGCTATAAATAAATGAGCAATTAAGTTGCATAAGATGTATCTTCATATTAAACTAATACAGTTTTTTATATAAAGACTTTATTTGGTGAAATTTTACCAGGATTTGGTAATTCTATTTTGTTTCCTTCAACCCTTTCAGCATTGTAACAGCAAAGGATATACATGTAAGCATGCTTATTTAGTTTTGATATGAAACGGTTCATTTCAAGTACGTTCTTTATAATCTCTTTTAATTTTAATTATAAGTGGGTTTTTTTCATTTTAAGTAAGTTCTTTGTAAACATTTTTTTTGATTTTCATGTTATGTCCGCTACGTGGATGTAAGCCTGTGCCATGGAACACTTATTGCACAAACAGCTGTTGTTACATGCGACTATAGACAGCTAGTAGGACCGGATTCTGTGATGTTTTTTTAGGGGAAGAGTGTGGCGAGGTAAGCCTGTGATACATTGTTTGTTTACTTTGATGTGTCTGTCTTTTAGAGGGCATGTATATGATTGACAGCTATTTCACTCTTATGCAGATTGAATCTACCCACGCAATGTGTATATCTGTTTTATATGACGGGGACAGGGTTAGAAAAATCAAAAAATTTCTGCATGCCCTTCAGGCATGCTGTCTAAATAAATAGATGCCCCAGATAAAATTTTACATGCTCAACATTTTTCTGGTGACGTTTTTCATTGCTGATAGCTCAGGCATTCGTGAAAATAAATATATTAAATATACACGTAGCCTGTAATTAAATATCAAAATTAAAAAATTGTTACTTTTAATGAAGTAAATATATCAAAAATGGGAATTGAATACTATTTATGCAAAAATAATTTTGTTTTCAAAGTAGGCTGTGGAAGTATGGCAGACATGCCAACTGCTCCGGATTGTCCGGAGTTTATCTGGAAAACTCCGAGCACGTTACACACTTGCTGAAGGACAGCACTAACAAATTGGGTACCGTTGTCGCTGATAAGCCGGCGAGGCAATCCATATCTCAAAAACACCTCCTCCAGTAGAATTACCGCACATTCTTTTGCAGTGGCGTGTTGGAGGGAAAAAAGCTCCTCCCACTTGGTAGAGGTGTCTTCCACTATGAAAATCCATTTCTTCCCGTCCGGCGTTTTCGGCAGGGGGCCGAAAAGGTCTATCGCAAGCGTTTCGAAACGTTGGGAGTACACGGGTGTCCTTAAAAGTCCAGCAGGTTTTTGGTTACTGGGCTTATATCTATTACAATCAACACAGTTCTTTACGTAGTCCGCAATATATTTTCTCATTCCAGGAAAGTAATAGCGGGAGGCAATCCTGTAGTAAGTACCCTCAGCACCATAATGTCCGCTGGTCGGAGCATCGTGGTACTCCTGCAAGACTCTTTTGCGCTCTTGGATCGGTACCACTAACTGGGCCTCTTCGGATTCAGTATCCGGGGAGTAACGATACAGGATTCCTTGGGACATAAGATAACCACGGCTTGTCCAATTTGCGAAATTTTCAGTTCTGTGGTCACCTTCAAAACAGTCAATAATTTTCTTTAAGTCATCATCTCTCAACTGCTCATCCCGAATATCACTCGCTTTTCTGGTCGGTAAGTCTATAGTGACAGTACAGATGTCGCAGGTGGGCCTCTCGTGTGTAGTACATGCAGGGCAGGATAACATGTCGGCAATGACATTAGCTCTACCGGCAATATACTCAAACTTCAAATTATCCGATTGAATCTGTAAGGACCACCTTGCCAGTCGTCCTGTTGGCGACTTCAGGCTCATCAGCCATTTTAAGGGCTGATGATCGGAAACCACTGTTATTTCAGCTCCTTCGATGTATCCGCGGAATTTTCCTAGCGCCCAGACCACAGCAAGAGCTTCCCGCTCGGTAGTTGAGTAGTTTCCGCGGAAGTCAACAATCGACTAGCGTACTCGATGGGGTGCTCCTCGGGGCCCTGCCCTTGAGTAAGGACCGCACCCAGAGCGTAACTTGAAGCGTCAGTCCTAAGAATAAAAGGCCTGGACTCATCGACCTGCTTCAACACAGGTGGTGACACCAAACTTTGTTTCAGAGTTTCAAAGACTGTTTGCTCGTCTTGCCCCCACCTCCAGGGTGTTCGTTTCCTTGTAAGGTTGCTCAGCGGTCTAGAGGTTTCAGCAAATTGAGGAATGAAACGTCAATACCAACTACAGGTCTGGAGAAAACTTTGTACTTGCTTTACACTTTTTGGAGAGGGTATCTGTAGAACTGCTTCTATTTTCCCGGGGTCTACCTCGATTCCATCTCTCGTTATGTAGTGACCGAGGTACTTAAGGCCCCGCTAACTGCTCAGTGGAACTCAAATCCGCGACAATCTGTTCCCTAGATGTCGCTTGTAAAAATGGCATGGTTGCAAGAATTCAACTTTTAGCTCTGTTTTCACAGTCCCTTTTCCTAATTGAGCTGTCCATCATCGAAATGACTTTCCCACCAAAACGTAAGCCTCTCTTTGTATCCTATTTCGGGACGCACTAAAGCCATAAATTCCCCTACCCTTATCCCGGGTGAGGGAGTGTCACGATACAAAGCCTGTGGTCATTGAATAAACCAGTTCAGTTTCAGCCCTCCGAAGAGAAAGAAAGAGTTTTGAATTGCTCTTGTCTGATGCCGTATCGTACTGATGATTAGATTATATTATTGGAAATTTGAGTAAATTTTCAAATAAAGTTTAGTTGAAAGTTTGAGTCAGTAGAGTTTATGATTAACACCAAATTGGGTTTAAAATTGGGAAAATTGATGTGAAAGACAATGTAGGATTCCTGTTTATTAAATTGTGATTGCATACATCGTTCTATAAGAAATAAAAAATATTTCACTTCAAAAATTAACGAAAATCTCGCCAAATGGATAAAAGTGGCGCTAAATCAATGAAAATGACTACTAATTGATGAAAATTCAATATCTTCGAAAGAATATAAGTATCCATTATACAGATAAGCTATTTTTTTTTCTGTAAAAGTCGTAAATTTATTGCATTATATAAGGAAAGTCATGTGTTGCCCACATCAGATTTTTTTACTGAATTGTGATTGCATACCTCGTTCTATAAGAAAGAAGAAATCTTCCTCTTCAAAATACTAGAAAAATATTTTACTGCCATCGACTTTAACATCTTTGGCAATTAGTGTTTATTTAAAACAGCAATAATTGCAATAGATATCGAGATTGCCAATGTTGGCGGATTTCAAAAACTGTGAAAGCCACTGGGGGGGGGGGGGGAGGAGCCTACCAGACTCACTGATCTACATTGACAGTGCAAAGTTCTACCATATGCAATGCTCAAATCTCATCATGAACTAGTTCAGAGTCGCTGGCAGAAATTCATGACAGAAACACCGAACTGCAATCAAGTGGCCAGTTTTAGAAAACTTATTAATCCAAACAAAATGACTTATTCATACCCATGTACAATATCTTCATCAAAATGCAATTGGCATTTAATTAATATTCCGTGAAATAAAATATTATTGGCGAATTCTACGGGATTTAATTACAACGCTATTATAAGCGCTGCATAAGTGAAAATTAGGCTTCGTTGTAGAAATAATCAAAGTTTGATGATCATTTAAACTCAAATACATTGTAATTACGTTGTTTCAGTGTTGTTGTTGTTGAAACCCAGACCGTCCGACCTACCAGAAAGGTGTAAGGTAACTGTTTGGACGGTCGGGAAGTGCCACCCAATTTAGACCGAAACCCAGTGGGGGAGGCATCCACAGGGACCGTACCCTCCTTCCCCTACCACCAACCTCTCGGAAGGACTTTCGGACCCACATGTTTAACGTGATCGTGCTCCGCATGAACACGGCACGTTGTTTCAGTGTGTAGATGCACAGAATTTAAGCAAAAGGTAAGCAGTTTTAGGATGGATACAACACTAACTATGAATTAAAAAGAACTTTAAAAATCAAGATTTTAATACAAGATGGATGCCATATTTTATTTTGAAGTGGGTCATGTAATCTCTTCATATAATGGTCACGTGATCTGTTCATATAAAGGGTGTAATTATTATTTTAATTTTTATTTAAAAAACTACTGAATATATTTTGCTGAAATTCTTTTTATATATTTTATGGGATAAATTGAATATTTCCTAAAACTTTCGAAGCAATTTGTGAATTTTAAATTCGCTTAAATATGTTTGAAAAATTAGGTCCCATAGGGTTCAAAGTATTTCAGTTTTTCAACCTGGGTTCAATCCAAAATTAATTGTGTGATATTATTCATTTACACAAAATTCAATTTAATTACACAATTCAATTTAATTACAGAAAATGAACTTTATTCACATGACGTCATCGAAATATAAATCGTCTGCCTCTCTATGTAAAATCAATGAATATTTGATGCATATCACTTATATTTCAGACTCCAGAGCTAAATAATTTTGCATGAAAAAAATTCAGCAACTCTTATACAACTCCCTTTGAATTCGCTTGATTCTTTTACATTTGCTATACTATAGCGTTAAAATTAGGCTTCGTGGTAGGACTAAGCAAAGTTTTGTGTTCATTTAAATTCAAAAGTATTGTAACTGCGTTGGCACTGAATTTAGATACACAGATAATACACACACACACATACACAAAAAAAATGGCGATTTTATGATGGATGCAAAACTAAATATACATTTAGATTATCTTTAAACATATCGGTAACAGCGGAAAATGCAAGCCATATTTATTTTGCAATGATTTATGTGATCTCTTTATATATCATGGGTGTAATTATTATTTCAAATTTTATTTAAAAAAATACCCAATATATTTTGCTGAAATTTTTTCCCGCATTTTATGTGATAATTTGAATAGTCTCTAAAATTTTCGAAGCAATTTGTGAATTTTAACTTTGCTTAAAAATGTTTGAAAAATAAAGTCTCATAGGGTTCAATGTATTTCATTTTTTCAACTCGGTATCCTAAACTAATTGGATGATATTATTTTTCATTCCCAGACATCTCATACATAGACCGTCTCAACAACTAAATATAAAAAAAACAATAAAATTTCATTTCGATAAAGTCATTTTTATGACAGCTATCGTGCGAACGGACAGACAGAATGACAAATGTTATAAAAGTGCTACAATTAAATGCGTTGTTTGCAAATGCATCAGCACACTATTATATTTTAACCAATATATATATATATATATAGAATTTTTCTTTTACGAAGCATACAAAAGGAATTAGGAATAAGGATATATATATATATATATATATATATATATATATTTATAATTTAATATTCAATTACATTTTTAGATTGAAAAAAAAAAATTCTTTTTACCTATACAGAACTATCTTTTAGCTGACACCGCCGTTTGACAGATTTCGCATTCCTCTAATTTCTCTGTCTCTTCCCACAAAAATTATAAAATACAAAAATATAACATTTAGTGCATTTGTAGAGAAATGTTAGCGGAATACTCTTAAATAAATCACTTTCTGATTCAAACTTTAGTTTAAGAAATATTTAAAGACAAAGACAAAATATTTGAGCTGCGAGTTGGCGTCCTTGTCAGACTAACAATAGCAAGAAAATTCTTGAAGACATGTAATTCAATTTTGTATTGAATTACCTCGTATATTTAAAACATCAGAGTGGGAGATTGTCTGGTATGGAATTCTTTCTTTTCTTCCCTGCAGCCTTCTTCTTTTGGGCATCGATGATATATTGAGGATTTCTTATATCCATTGATCTGGGGTGCCTTGGATCGATTAATTCAGGCAAAATACAGTCTATGTAAAATTTTACAAGATGAGGCTGCATACTTTCTTTCCAAAAATCATCATCTCTTACGACCTTATGTGTGACAATTCCTAATGGGGACCTAATAGCGAAAAGGCAGAACTCTTTCTTTGTTATTCTTAACTGCCCCTGAACTTGATAATAATATTTATGCTTTTTGTTGAAAGTAATAATATTATCTGAAGAGTCTACCAAAAGAGAATTGCATTTTTTCTGTCTCAGAAAATCGGTTGGATCTAGATATTCACACTTCAAGGGACACTTCACTTCTACTATTCCCTCTTCACCCTCAATCAAACCATCCGCGGAGGCTTCCAAGAAAGGGAATTCTTCGTCGATGAATAAACCGCAGCTAATTATCTTTATATGTTTCTGTTTTTCTATTGCTGCTATAGCAAACCTCTCATTCTTGTTCCCATACGTTAGCGCTGTGTTTTTGAAACTGCTGTATAAGAGGGTTTTCACAAGTCTTTGACACCCTGTGTCTGCTTGTCTTCGACACACTTCTCCAAAGTTGGATGCCGTCAATCTCTTCCTCCTCTCTTCTAACCACATTCTGCTCAATGACTGATTCACTGTGCGAGTTTGCAGCTCTTCTCGCTTTTCTTTCGTGAGCTGTAGGAGTTTCAAAAATTTAAACTTTTTTTCTTCAAATCTCTTTGGAGCCAAGTCCGGTTTCTCAACTAGAGACCCATAAGATTTCAGGTCTGTTTTTTCATTGGGAAAAAGGGTTCGTCTCCTCGATCTTTTGCGGTCCCGTGAACGTGCCTTTTGCAATTTGCTACTTCGTTTCTTTTCACTTTGTTTGGCAAATATCCCAGGGCTGCAATTGGTCATAAGTTTATGCATAACAGAGTGTGGAAATTCATTGTTATGGGTGACCACTGCCTCGTTGCATCGCATTTGGTAGGAGCCTCTGAGGCAATAGTTAATTCTTTTCCCACCAATAAATTTAGCAATTTGAGAATTTAAATGCTCGACAGCATTATTATTTGCAAAATATAATAAGCTGTCTGCATTATCCTCAATAACTTGAAAACACTCCCTTATTTTATAAAAAATGCCATCTTCTTTCATCAGTTCCACAATGTTACCGGTGTCAGTCGTTTTTTGCGAACAAAAGTAGCTATTGCAATCTTTGTGGGATCCAAATACATGGCAAGGAGCATTTACAATGTCTCTCCTCAGATTATTAATTTGTTCCATCCTAGATATGTTTTCTTTCTGCCAATGTATTGCAGACTTCTGGATAGCAGTACGCAGACGGAGCACACTTTCACCTAACATTTTTCTAAATCTTATGTTGAAACCGCTCCTGCCATCTTTAGAAACATCTGTGAGCCTGTTACGAAGGTTCCTCAAAAGGTGATTGGAGCATTCAATTTTTTCAACAGTGATGTTGTCATATGGCCGACTTTCTAATACTTTGATATAAACATTACTGTGTCCATCGGCAATCAAGCGGGCGTACTTTAGACCATAAGAAGAGACGCTCTTCGAAAAACCTTCCACGATGATGTCTGCTTCCATACTGCTTGAACTTCCCGTCCAATTTTTATAACATATGTGATCCTTTTTTTCACATTTTCCTTTATCCACCATGGCGCAATACGCACAAAACTTGTTCCTTACTCCTAGATAAAGGACTTTTTTTGTGCAGTATCCGATAATAGCAGCCTAATAGAAGAAAATAAAATGTATCATTGATATGATAACACATTTTTAAAATCAGTACTTTATTATATACTTAAATTACTTTAAAATAATTTAGCTCATTTTTTAAAAAGCATCGATAAATTAAATGAATAAACAGACAGAATTTAATAGCCGGAAAATGAGTAAGTGGAAGGACTATTTTTACACACCAAACTCTTATCCTAATATAAAAATTTATTTTAATTCTAAATTATTTTCATTTATATTTAAATTTTAAATCCATACTCTTTGATTTAATCTTATTTTTATCAAAATTATTTCTATCTTATTTTGCAAAATGCAATAAAATATTCGAGTTGAGGAAAAAAAATCTGGTGCATCGAGTTGATAAGAAATTTAACAAAATCACTGGAGGGAAGAAACGGTTAAAAAGATCAAAAATTTGAAATGAATTAACGAAAAACTGTATCAAAAGTTCAGGTACATCATTAAATGATAGGATAATTAAAACGGACGCATCAAGGTGATTCGAAAGAGCTATAAAATGTGTGTGAACAGGGTGTGTCTGTGTGCAAAAATTAAATATTCAAGTATAATAAAAATTTAGCCCATTGACACTAAGATCAAGGTATCAAACTTTTTAATTTTTCAGTCGCCGGTGGGGAGAAGGGAAGTGAAGAGCAGATGATAAAAAATAATTATTTTTTATATCATGCATTTTTATATCATGCGTTTTTTATATCATTGTTATGTATAGTATATCTTTGAAAATTGTATTTTATTGCTTTAAAATATTCAAAAATTATATGTGATGAGGAGAGGGCAGCCTAAATCTATAATTCACATGAAAATCCTAGAACCGGCCCTGATTTTAATCCTTAATTATATCATTATTATCTATCTGCATAACTTCAAATTCATAAAACAAGATTTTAGTCCAAATGAATTTATGCATTTTTGCATTCTGCTTGGAAAAAAAAAGCCCTATATAAGAAATATCGGAAAGTACAAAGGTAATTTTTGATTTTGCAATGTCACTCATGTATATTAATATCACTGTTACAAAAATCATTAAAATTATGTTGTATATGTGGAAAGTTTAACATAGAATACTTACTGCACCAGATAAAGAGGAAAAGTTGGTTCTGTAAGATCGTTTCGCCCAACTTCCATCCGCAACAACTGTGATGAGAGGTATTCCCTCCTCATCCACATCTCCCTTTTCCAGGGCTATTTTTTTTTCTTCTGAAGCTGCTGCTTCCATCTCTTGAGCCGCTGCTTTCTCCCATGCCGTAGCTAACTTTGAGGATTCTTTGCTGAAAGTCTTGCTGGACATTGGAGGCACGTCTAAAATAGATGTCAATGCTTCCAAATTTGTGAATCCACATCCGATGTTGATTATACCAGCTGTTGCCGCTGTGTTAATTCCGATTCGTGATGAATCCGGGTCATTTGTCCACACAGTTTTAGTTATATTGCACATACGACATTTGTATTTAAGTCCACAGTTTAACCCTTTCTTTATCTCTCCGACAAGTTGCATATCTTTAAAAGTGCATCCAATAGGACTATGTTCATCCAGTTTCACAATTTCTTTTAATAAATATCTTATTTCGACAATCCGTCTTCATATCCCATCCTCATCCCCCTTTTATAAATTCTGTCTACGCCACTGGATGCACGATCAGCAATGGGAACGTGATTTTATTGTGAGATAAAGCATTGTTTACAGACCATTCAAATAAATTGAAAATAAAAAGGCAAACGTGTGTTGATTTAGGTTGCTTAGATTTTCAACTATATCACTAACAGACACACACTTGGAAACATAGGACATGTATTATTATAAAAGATAAAAGACCATTCAAATAAATTGAAAATAAAAAGGCAAACGTGTGTTGATTTAGGTTGCTTAGATTTTCAACTATATCACTAACAGACACACACTTGGAAACATAGGACATGTATTATTATAAAAGATAAATATAGTCAGTGGTGTCATCCAGTCGGTTTCCCGAAACCGATTGTTTTTTTGGTTGAAATATATAGTTTGGTTTTAATAAAGTTAAAAATTAATATAAATGCTATGTGATCACACCCTAAATCAGCCACGAATAATGCTAAAAATGTCGTTTCCAATTTGATGGAAATCGATTGTTAAAAAAAATTGGAATGACACTACTGAATATAGATCGGATGCGTGAGAATAAATCTATATTAAATATGCACTCACCTGGATTCCCGCCATTTCTGTAAGTTTTTGCCACACTTCCTACGGCTACTGTGAGCTGAAAGTCTCAAACCTCCTTTTGTAGACAGTTTATACATTCTATAAACTAATTATGTAATGCTTTCAACAAGAAGTACTGCAATATTGATAGAAAAAAAGGAAAGGGAAAGACAAATATTTCTCACAAAAATGAAAACAGTTTTGCATCGACAGCAGAAGAGCATGAACGGAAATAAGCTAGAATCCTGTCCAAAACTAGTTTGGAATCTTTTACCAATTCTTGGAAAAACCTTCCTTCTTGGAAACCTTGTATTCCTTCTGGAACGTCACCCCCGAAAACCGCAAAAGCAAAGAGCTGTTGCTCCCCGAAGTGGGTAACTATAGAGGGCTGTGCCTTTCTTGATAAATAACTGTCAAACAATCACTTTCTCCCCCTAGTTGTTGACTGCATATAAAGATCTATTGCTGACCGACAGAGATTGTATGACCCACAAGCACGCGACTTACAGGGTTGCCGTAAACTTAACTTCATTCTGTTTCACATATTTGTATTTAAAATAGTTTATAGATTATTATAAATCGATCTTATAATGATAAAATTATAATATTTGCTGATATCGATAGAGAAATGTTTTATTTACGTATGCAAAATATTCAAAACATATTTTTAATTTGTTACAGAAGCCCTTAATGGAAACTTCCGTTGAGATGTTAACTTTTAAATTCATTTTTGAAACACTTTAAATTTAAATATTTAAAAAAATCGTATGATAGATTAAATATATGTGTTTATCCTTTAATATCGCGAAGACAGTTAACATTTACGGGCAAAATTCATGGAGGAATCTTCTAAACAAATTTTCCCATTGGTTAACATGGAAGCAGCTCATAAGGGCTAGTGAGGTATGAGTCCCCTTAACCTTTGGGCAAGCAAAGTGGCACTTTGCACGATTGGCATGCAATCTAAATTTATGTAACCGGTCAAAAACTAACCGAAGGTCCTCCAAATGTTCTTCGAAGGTAGAGGACATCACAATAATGTAATCTAAATAGGCTAGGATGTTGACTTTCAATTCGTTTCGGAAAAGATCCATAAGTCTTTGGAAGGTTGCAGGGGCCGTCTTTAGACCAAAGGGCATGCGCGTAAATCGGAACACTCCAAACGGGCAAACAAAGGCTGTCTTGTCCTTATCGGGAGGGTACATTCTGACTTGATGGTAACCAGATTTTAAGTCCATGGTAGACATGAAGGTAGTCGGCTTAGCATTTTGCAAAAGATCATCCATACGTGGTAGGGGATATGGATCAGGCTTAGTTACAGAATTCAGTTTCCGATGATCGATGCAAAGGCGGAAATCCCCATTCTGTTTTGGTATTAACACCACCGGGGCAGCATACGGAGAGTCACACTCCTCGATTACGCCCGATTGGAGAAGGGTGTCGATCTGTTCTTTTAAAATTTCCTTTCTGGCAGGAGAAAGCCTATAGGGAGTAGTGGCAACTGGGGAAGAATCACCCGTGTCGATCCGATGTTCTATATACGGCGTCGGCTCTCCCCCCGGACTAAAGGTATCTTCACACTGGGTAAGCAACGCATTGAGTCTTCGGCGTTGGTCCTCTGTTAGATATTCACCTTCATTGGGTCTGAGTAGACAAGAATTCGCTGCTATCGTACCTTCCTTAATGTCACAGGACTGGACAGTAGGGTTTTAAACGAATGGAAAGTATACATTTGGGTTATCACTGTAGAACCAGGTATGGTTTTGAAGATTCAACACGACTCCGGATTTCTTCAGAAAATCTGCTCCCAATAGAGTACGATTTCCTTTGGCTTCTGGTAGCACGAATAGAGTTACTGGGAAAGAACGTCCCTCCAGACATACCGTCACACACGTGGTATAAGCGTTCCTTTCAGTTTGATCACCATCAGCAAGCGTCATAGTAATAAATGTTTTCTCAAACTCAACTCCTTCATCTTTCAGCAAATGGTACAGGGTTTCACCTGCAATAGAGTGTTGAAGACCCAGACCGTCCAACTCGTCACCAAGGACTTGAGCATCTATTTGGACGGCCGCTGCAATAGAGTGTGTCACTCTGCTATCCGCGCACGCTGTACCTGGTATACCATTTATTGTGACACGACTGCAGCCCGCTCCAGTACTCCTGGACTATGGATTTGGATCTTCTCAAAACGAGCTGCCGCACGCGTGGGAGGGTTACAAGTTGGGCATTTTGATTTTATAAATCCGGCTTTACCACAACCATAACAGGTTAACGTTGGTCGTTCCTGGTTGGATCCAACATCTGTTCGATTGGTTCTGCCTTCCTGAGAGCACCTCTTGGGCATAACAGGTTTCATAACCTCATCTCTGACCGTGTTAGTCCTCCTCGGAAACGGCGGACTCGCACTTTTCTTCTGATTAGTTCTTAAACAGTCATACATATCCAACCTTTCCGCCAAGTCTAAGGGTTTGGTTAGCTCTGGTCCAATATCAAGGAAATGGTCTCTGGTTTCCTGAGGTACTCGTTTCTTCATTTGGTCAGCCAAGACGAGTTCCTTTAATTGTTCAAATGTCTTGACATTCAGTTCAGTAAGCCAGCCGTCAAGATAACTGGTCAATTCAAAATAAAAATCACGCCAAGTACTGTTTTGGCTCTTACGATGCAGAGAAAACAATTGTCTGTATTTATCGGCAGTAAGCTTATATCTTTTCAACAGCATTGCCTTCACTTTATTGAAATCCTGACATTCCTCCTCTGGTTCTCTAACAATAAGTTGTCCGATCTCAGATGGTAAAGATCCAATTAAATATGGGACCCAATTCGCTTCTGGAATCTTTAAAAACTTAAGTTGTCGTTCAAATAAATTAAGAAATAATGCCATATCATAGTCCTTAGGGTCGTATTTAGGGAGAATTCTCCTCACGTCCCACTTGGGTTGCTCCGTCTCTAAAACAGGGGTTGCGGTTACGGATTGCGAGACCCTCTGAGATTCAAGTTGCAACTTCAAACGTTCCAATTCAAACATTCTTTCATTTTCCAATTTGACTTCCTGTTCCCTTGCTATTCGATTTTCAATAATATTGTCCAACATATATTTTGTAAACTCTTCACTATAGCCTTGAGAACTCATGATCAAATCTTTTAACTCCACCACCTTCAGAGTGTCTGCTCCATCTAATCCCAACTCTTGAACAAGTAATCTTAGTCCCTTTACGTCCCTTACCAAGATAACCCATTTCTATCGTAAAAACTCTGAATTCTTCAAATTAACACAGAACAGTCTTTTTTCTCTTTAAAACGTAATAAATAATTCTGATCAAAAGCGAAAAAGAAAAAGAAAACAGTTGCAGTACATCTGTTAATCCACTAGACCGTTCGCAGACATTCCGTCACGCGCCGGTCAAATGAAAATGAAAGCGATGCTCAGACCAGAACGGCAAGCACTTCGTTTTACAAAAGAATGTTTTTGTACGATAGTTTTAATGTTTTTGTACTACTGCATTGCCGGATGGCGAAAACAGAAGTGTAACTACTTAAAATAGTTTAAACAGGTTGAACACTTATCTGTTAATCTGTTAACATCCTTGGCATGGAAGGGATATTCCAACACCGCATTCACACGAACACATAAGGATGGGGTTATCCCAAGAGTTCTTTTTGTCCGTCGTTTTGAGAACACACAAACACCGGCCCCACGTTGGGCGCCAAACTCTATCCGCTAATTATACATGATTGACACGGATACACATTTTGAAGTTTAATGACACTATTAAACTTTTCACAAATACATCACAAACATTACAGAGTTAAAAATTTCACATAACAAAACTGGTGGGCTTCGAACCGATGTCGTGAGTCCTCCGTCTTTTCTCTCTCTCTCTTCTTCTTCTTCCTTTTTTCTAGGTATCGCTGCGCTGGCAGCTCACTCGTTACACTTATTAATTTATTATACAGTAAACATAAGCCACTATATGTCTGTTACCAAGAAAACTCCCCTTAGCGGATCTACTTTTATACAATATTATTTGGATGTTGAGGCAAAGGAGGTGGATTTTAAAAATTGAGGAAAATTTAAGAGATTGGGAAGATACACAATTTTTTTATTATTTGATAATAACACAAGACAATTTCACAGAAATAGTTAAATTTTTTAATGAGTAATATTGCTAACATGCATTTATTATAGCTAACTTCTCATTATTAACATTTAATAAATTTTCAAAACTTATTTTAAGTGTTTTTTCTAAAACTAATTCTTTTCTATAAGTTAGTGTTCCTATCCAGATCTTTTCCATTTCTTAAAGGGTTTTCAAATTTAAATTTTTCTTTTATCCCATTTTTGAATATTTTAAATATTTATATTCACTAATTTTTTTAAAACTTATTTTAAATTTTACCAATGATTTTTATTATAGGTCTTTTTAGATGTTTTATAACATTTTTTTTCCAATAGATCATAAAAAAATTCATGTATCATGAAGCATTCAAATATTTTTGGAGGTAATTTTAAATTCAATCAATTTAAGCAATTTCAAGTTTTCTCATCTTGATCTTTTTATTTTTTACTTTTCCAAGTTGATGAAGCATTTACTAGTTATTTATTCCTCCCTATTATTTTTAAGAAGCCCGGCCACTAATTTTTCTTTAATTTAGAGGGTTTTACCAATGATTTTCGGCAATTTTTAATAAATTTATAATCTTATTTTTATTTTTTGATCATCTATGCTGTAAATTTTCAATTATCGCGATCGCGATATTTCGGTCTTTTTTCCCGTTATATTATCGGATGTTATAAATGCTTTTATTTTAAAATTTCCCTAATATATTTATTTCATAACAAGTAACTTCTTTATCCTCTTAAAGATATTTGATTTCTTAAATATTTCGAAACTTTTGAATTTAAAAAATGTCGTTTTGTATCGCTAGAAACATGACTCTTTATTACAATACTCGAATTTTCTGATCAACGGGATGGGGGTGGGGCATGAATAGCCTTTGGCCATGGGTAAGTTGAAAATGGAACGGATTTAACTTTGAATTTATAATAATTGTTAGCAGTTAGCACTTCTAAAAACACAACTATGCAAGCATTTTAGGAATCCATACATTTTTAGTTTTATACATCATCGATGAGAGATTAATAACTTAAAATAGGGTATAATCTATAAAAGAAAATCTAAAATTTCTCTATGCAAAAAATATAGTGCATCGAGACTCTAAAAATTGTAAAATTCTCACGATCTTGCTTTAAAATTAATATGAAGTATGTTTGGGTTATTATCTTTCAAAAGTGCTATTTTAGTCAATGCTACACACATTCATAATTTCCATATGGTCATTTATGGACTCTGAATATGTCGATTAAAGTAGAACAATAATATATAACATTGCAATATCGGCAATTCAGGTCAGAAAAGAATTCCCCCTTCCCCAAGGTTGATGTCCTTTATTCACACCAGACGCCCAGATTTAAGTTCGCTTGCACCTGTTCCAAGCCACAGCGAATTCCTGAAACTTTCATATAGATTAATTCGTTTAATTTTTTATTATGAAAAACATACTATAATGAATATTTAACCAATAAATAAATTCACATGCCAAAACTAGTGAGGGCAAATTTCATGCAGCATTTTTTTTTTAACTAGTGATTTTTATTCCGTTTGTGCATCCGCTTTAGGAACCCTTTTAAATTTGAGGTAGGTGTAAAAATGATGAAAGCCCCATTAGTACCAAAGAGCTAAATTACTCCTCGAAGCAGCGTAGTTACTCCTTCGTACGGTGTAGCGTGAGAAATGGGGGTGTCTAGGTCAATGCATAGAGTGCGGCAAAAACTCTATACCACGGCATGTTGCAAAACACATTAATGATTAAGGGGAGGAGCAAGATAGGAATGCTGATTGCACTTATTCTCGGTTGCAAATGCAATAAATTATGATCATCTTGTAGGGGAAAACAATTAAGGAAGAGCCGTAGCAGTACTGTAGCAATTGTTGACAGAGTTTTGTTACTCCACAGGTGGGATTGTTTAGGGAGAAATGTCATTCTAAGCTATCACAGAGTTTGACCTGTAGTCAGGATTTTGATAATCACTAGTTTTTCAAGTTTAATCGCCATGTGGCAACTGGCAAGTGGGAATTTTAAGCTTTATCTAAGATAGAAGCTGTAATATCAGAAATCAAAAAATATTAAGATAATAATCAAACGCGGGGAATAGTAGAAAAGTGCAGACAAGGAGTCTGCATTCTCAGCCAAAAGCTGGATTATAGAGAGCATTAAGAAGCGAGTAGAGATGAGGAGTCTAGATTCCAGAGAGGAGTGGAATCGCTGGAGGAAAAGTACATATATAGAACCGGAAGACATTCACATGGACATTCGTATTCAACATTCGTACATTCATTCACTTTCATACTTACTTGCTTGTTGGATAGAGATATGGATGGTGATGCAGAAATGAGAGGTTTAAGAGCAAGTAGTAGTTTGTTCTGAGTTGGAATTTTATATAAGTGCATATATATATATATATATATATAGTACAATGAATTGCCTGGAGAACTTCAAAAATTACATCCTGTGATTCAGATGTGGAATATGTGTGAATGTTCTTATGCATCGGACTTGACGAATGTGAAAAGACAGAAAGGTACTGTACTTTTATTGACTATGTGAGGAGGATAATATAATTTTTCAAAACTAACAAAAATTAGATTGTTAAGTTGTCCCACCAAGTGTTCCAACCAATTATTACTAAGTCAGGCATTACATCTTGCTAATGAATTAATTGTCTGAAGAAGGAGAATTGTATTTGTAATATTAGAAGTAATGATGTAAAATTGATGATGTGTGTTAAATAAATTGAAGACATTTCTATCTACCCTTAGATCTTACTTTGGATTTCTATAAAATATATATTATAATTAATTATCCCAATATGCTGAAATTAGGTGAGTTTTGCGGTCACCATAGCAATGTACTAAACTAAACTACTAATGACTGTAGTTAAAATAACCTTAATGCGCTTAGAGCATTTTAAAAGGAAGTATTAATCTGCAACTTAAAACAACAGCATCACAGAAGCAAATGAAACTTTCTTTCCAGTTACATAAAGAACTTCGATGTGAATAGTTGTTTGATTACATGAGGCACAAAAGTGAAAAGATTGAACTTCTCTTGATAACTTGCAAGAATTGTTTTCTGAAAAGTCTATGAGAATTGCTGCTTCACCTACCTTAAAAATTTTTTTGCAATCACTTAATGCCTTGTTCTGATGATATTGAACACATCCTTTTTAAATTCCTTCATATCTTTTTGAAACCTTTCAACACTGTCACTCTACAAGTTTTCTAATTGTACTCAATACTTCAATTTTTCAGACTATGTACTTTCTTCTATGATTTTTTCTCCTCTTTTTCTTTCTTTCTTTTTTTTAACTATTTTCCATGCTTTCCAATTCATTTTTGCTTCTGTATCAACATCATTGCTACACATAGGTATTATTTTATCTTTATATTCAGAACACTTGTACATGCATTTTGCTGAGCTCTTGTCACAAGCTATAAATTTGCACAAGTTGTGATGATTATCATCAGATAGAAATGGATTTTTTTCAATATTTTGCCTTGAATTCAATATTTTCATGTTTACTATACAAGCAAGTATTACGCTCAACATCAGTTTGTTTAAGAACCCAAAGTGGCCTATGTTTAATGAAGGTAGGGTAACAAATGTTTACATGACCATGTTCATGAAGAAATTTTGTACAAGATTTTCATTGGTGCATTTAAGAAACGTTTCTGTTTTTTAATTTTTTTCGTGTTAGCTTCTTTTCTTCTTTTAGCATTTCTCTGCTTGTGACTTTCTTTATAAGCTTCCTCACGAGCAACATCAAGTTCTTGTCTTTCCTGGTATTGTTGCTGTTTCTCAGCTGCTGTTAATTTTACCTAAAAAATAAAAGAAAGCAAATTATACTTACACTTTAATGAATACATTTTATTAATTATAAACTGATGTACCAATATATGTTCCAAAAGTATTAAACATTAATTTTTTTAGCATAAAATATGGGTTCAAAGATTAAGACATCAAACAGGCAGCCATTTTGAAAATCAGCCTTAAACATGTGGGTCCGTAAGTCCTTCCGAGAGGTTGGTGATAAGGGAAGGAGGGTATAGTTCCTGTGGATGCCCCCCCCCCCCACTTGGTTCCTGCCTAAATTGGGTGACACTTCCCGGCTGTCCAAATAGTTACCTTACGTCTTCTGGCAGGTCATATGGTCTGGGTCGAAAGAAGGAAAAAAAAAGTAAAATCTCACTATGAACTAAAAATGCTAATTGAATAAATATTATGTTAAAGAATGTTTGACCTAATTTATTTCGTTTCATTTTAGTACAATAATTTAGTCAGTATAAATATTTTGTTGCAGTATCAGTGGGCCATAAAATGTACAATTTATGGAGAATAACCTATTTATAAATAAATATGTTGCATATTGAGATAACTGTTATAATATATAGTAAACTCAGCTTTCTGATTATTTTAAATTTGACCTTTATTAAATTTTGTTGCAGATATGCTTTTTGAATATGAGTACTCAGCTTGATAAACTTGAAACTTTGACTCTTTTTGTTGGAGAAGGAGATTTTTCTTTCTCTGCTAGTTATATCTTAAAGCCTAATGATCTACAGAAAGAAAAGATTTATGCAACTTGTTTGAATTCTGGTCCTGTTACACCAAGAGAACTTGATAATATTAAAATTATTGAAAGTAATGGTAAGATTTTAATTATTTTATGTAAACATGAATAGATTTTGCAATATTGAAGCCTGATATCTGCATTTGTTGTCAACTATTAAAATGAGCAAAATATCTTTAACAAAAATACACTATGTGACAGTGAAAATGAGACACTAAGAAGGAGTGGTCAGAAAAATATACAAATTGCAGGGTAGACACAGCTCACAAAGTTATGTAAATGATGCTAAATGGTCAGCTGTCCTGTGCACGTTGAGTGAGATATAAGGGAAGAAACCTGCAGAATCGGCAATAATCGCACCATTCTGCCTGCCAGGGAGATCATTTTGCAATTTTTTTTTGTCTCAGAGGAAACGTGTAATAGCAGAGAATGCCAGGCCGCCGCCAACCAAACAAGATGTATGGTGACATGATGTATGGTGATTGGGCTCAGTAGGGCAGGTTGGTCCATATGTCAAATCTCAGTGGGCAGCCACGTACACATGTCCATGGTGCACTGGCTATGGTGAAGATGGTTTTAACATAGCTGCCAACCGTTCCGGATTCGTTCCGAATTTTTACGTCTGTTCCGAAAATCCGAATTTTTTCAACAAAATCCGAATTTTTGAAAATATTCCTGTTTTACCCCATTTTCCCCCTCTGCGACCATAAAAGTTACATATGTGTCAACTCTACTGAATTTGGCGGGAGACTCTGCGATTTTTGAGTGTTTCTCCCGATTTCCCGCTTTTGAAGACACATCTCCAATTTTAACGATTGTTTGAAAAAATCCCTATGTTTAGGGATAATATCCCAAAAAGTTTCCCTATAAAAGGGATTTTTTAGCTAAGTGGAAAATTTTTCTCTATTTGGTCAAAAGTACGTTCATAGATTACAGATCAGACGTGAAAAACTCTCTGGATTTTGGCCGGAGACTCCGGATTACTAACGAAATTCTCCAGCTTTTTTTGTTTGAAATTTATCAAGTAACCAGACATGGTATAATTCCTCGGAAACGCCGATTTTCTGTTTTTTTAACACAGATTTCTACCAAGGGATCGTAGCAACTCCATAATAAAATGCAGGGTAATGCCAATCAAATTAACGTAGATTTACGGCAGCGTGTAATGTAAATTAAGATCTCGATCGCTTATTTTATGAAAGTAATAAATATACTTCTTCAAAGGTTATCTAATTCAGCATAAATCGCTGAAATGTTATTTTGTTTATTAATTTCGCATAAACACTGATTGCGCAATTCAGTTTGTTCTCATGAATCGCCGAGTGTGCAATAATATCTTTTTCCATCCATCTCAATCTTCTACATATTGCATTTTTGATTGACTAAACTAGCTTATTTTCATATTCTGATTAATTATTATGGTTAATTTCTTAATTATTTTCGCATAAGCAGTGTGATTGCGCAATTCAGTTACATCGCGTGAATTGCCGAGAGTACGTTAGTATCTTTTTCCATCCGAAAATTTGGAAAACGTCCGGATTTTGGATGTCTGGATTTTTGAGGTTGTACTGTATCCCGATATCATGGACATTACTAGAACTGATTTTGAGGCCAATAATTTCAGTTTTGGGATTTTCTTAGTGCATGCACAAATTCCTGGTGAAAATCACTACCACCGAGTTTTATAAGGATACTGATGTTTCTGCACGATTTTTCACCGTACACTTGCTCAAATTCCCAGTGTTGTCACCATTAGTATAAAGTGATTTCCCAGTATCACAGAGCAATGACAGTTGACTTTTCTTTTCAATGCTGTGGCACCAAAGAATCTTATACTAATTATTAATCAGAAAAATCTTTAAAGATACTTCGCTTTTTGATTTTCACATCAGTATTTTTTTGGGATATCGATAGTACATAATAATGTATGACTTAAACGAAAATCTTTTATTTTACGAGCAGAGTAAAAGGTATATTAAGAGTCAGGCTTAATAACAAAGGCTATGTTTATTTAAAATGCATAATCTTGCTTTATTACAAAAGCTGGCTGCTTTAGATATATGCAGCTAAACATATATAAATGGTTTGTTTGTATCTCATATACTGGAACTTGCACATTAATAATTAACTTTCTGACACAAGATGACTAGATAATTTTGTACAGTACTTACGTATTATCCCCCAGTCGAAATCGAAACTGTCGCCAAAAGGTAGATTTCATGTCAATAATTGAAAACTATGACATCACAACACACTGTGCAAACCTTGGTCACTAAAACTGAAGCCATCCATTTTTGCTTTGGTAAATGCACATATTAAAGCATGCTGTTTTTTTTCTCTGCTAGAAAAATTATTAAATTTTGGGACTTGCCTACTACGCAAGAGCATGTAGTGGCCTATTTTCAACAATACAGAATTCTGGCATCTATAAAAATGTGCGTTAATGGCCAATATATGAGTCTTTATGTGAAAACAGACATATAGTGGCAATGCAATGTGAAAGACTGTCAGAAACGTGTAGCCATTAGAAAAGTCACATGGTTTGAGGCAGGGTAAGAAATTAGCGGGGGCCATGCGCGAAATGCGACCAAATTTTTATCATTTGCGACCATAATTTCGGAATCGGGGGGCCAAATCGCGACTAGAAATAAACGACTATAATTTACCAAAAATAACCGAGGAAAAAAAAAACCTTTTTTTTTCTTGTATAAAACAATAAGTCAGTTTAAAATTAATACAATAATATAAAACAATCTTAGTATTCCCGCTCGCCAGATGGCGATTAAACTTCAAAAACTGGCGATTAACAAAATCCTGACTACCGGCCTAACTCTATAGTTTAAAGAATGACCCTTCTCCTTAAACAATGCCACCTGTGGAGTAACAAAAATCTGTCAACAATCGCTACGATACTGCTATACGAAGCGTCCATAGTTGTTCTCCCCTACAAGGCGATCGTAATTTATTGCATTTGCAACCGAGAAAGAGTCCACATTCCTATCTAACCCCTCCTCTTGATTACCGATGTGTTTTGCGACATGCCGTGGCGTAGCGTCTTTACCGCGCTCTATGCATTGACCTGGACCCATTTTCACACGCTGTACGAAGCAGTAACTACTCTGCTTCGAGGACTAATCTAGATCTAAGATCGAGGACTAATCTAGAAGTGCTAACTGTTAACAATTATTATAAATTCAAAGTTAAACCGATTCCATTTTCAACTTATCCGTGGTCAAGAGCTGTTCATGCCCCCCCCCCCCCCTCGTCCCACGTGGATCGGAAAATTCGAGTATTGTAATAAAACATCATACTTCTAGCGATATAAGACAACAGTTCTTAAATTCAAAAACGTCGAAATATTAAAAAGATCAAATTTTCTTAAGAGGATAAAGAATTTCCTTGTTATGAAATACATATATTGGGGAAATTTTAAAGTAAAAGCGTTCATAACGTCCGATAATATAACGGGAAAAAAGACCGAAATATCGCGATCGCGCTGATGGAAAATTTACATAGTAAATCATCAAAAAAATATTATAAATTTATCAAAAATCACTGAAAATCATCGGTAAAACCCTCTAAATTAAAGAAAAATCAGTGGTCGGGCTTATTTAAAATAATAGGGAGGAATAAATAATAGTAAATGCTTCGTCAGCTTGGAAAAGTAAAAAATAAAAAGATCAGGATGAGAAAATTTGAAATTGCTTAAATTAATTGATTGAATTTAAAATTGCCTCCAAAAATATTTGAATGCTTCATGATAAATTATTTTTTTTATAATCTATTGGAAAACAAATGTTATAAAGCACCTGAAAAGACTTATAATAAAAGTCATTGGTAAGATTTCAGATCACAGGAATAAAAAAAATTAGTGAAAAAAATTAAAAAATGATATAATTAAAAAAATTAAATTTAAAAAACCTTTGAGAAATGGAAAAGATGGGGATAGGGACACTAACTTATAGAAAAGAATTGGTTTTAGAAAAACACTTAAAATAAGTTTTGAAAATCTATTAAAAGTTAATAAGGAGATGTTAGCAATAATAAATGCATGTTAACAGTATTACTCATTAAAAATTAAGATATTTCTGTGAATTTGTCTTGTTTTTTTATCAAATAATAATAAGAAATTGTGTATCTTGCCAATCTCTTAAATTTTCCCCAATTTTTAAAATCCTCCTCCTTTCAATCAACATCCAAATAATAGATTGTACAAAAGTAGATCCGCTAAGGGGAGTTTTCTTGATAATAGACATATAGTGACTTATGTTTACTGTATAATAAATCTATAAATAAATAGGTAATATTAGCAAATTCCTAAATTATTAAATAACATACTTAAACACAATTTTGCATAACATTAAGCAAGTTGAAAAAAAGCATAGCATATTTCGCAGCTGTGAACAAACAACTAGCCATTAAACATCATTGACCTACCGGCCAGTGGTTACTAACTAAAAATGGGAATTAAATGATAAGTCAATTTAAAAATTATAATTTGCACTTCAGTGTCTTTTTTTTAAGTATATATATATTTGGCAAGCAAATAAAATATTTAGATTAGGCGTATGGGATTTTATCGTGTATATTTTTTATTTCATTAAATTGTTTTATTTTGGCCCCTAGAAATTTTCAAATGGCCCATAAAAAATTGATGCTGGGGGCCATTTGGCCCCTACTTTTTTTTTCTAATTTCTTACCCTGGTTTGAGGGATCCAGACTTTCATTTGTAACTGCACTATGCTTATCAGCCGGACTAGAAAATTGATATCAATTAATTGGGGAAAGGAGCATATGGATTTAGCTGACAAGACAGTTTTAGATTGGAATAATTACGTGAGGGAAGTGTTATGTATAGCCTACAACAGCGAGAGTTAAAAAAAATCGGAGGTCCAAACAAAATTTGTGTGATAATACTTGAGTAGTTAGACGGTATGTATTATTACTTACGTATTATCCCGTCATTTGTGCCAGGGTCAATTTGTGTCAAGTGTTTTGTTTGCATCTTCATCGCATGAAAATGTAAGCAAAGTTTTTTTTTAATGTAAACAAAACTTCGTAGTTGGCGATAATATTTTGGTTACAAGGTTTGACTATATGTTTCAGGAATTTTCTGTCGCCAACTAAAAGTTCGCCAACGGTCGATGGGATAATACGTAAGTACGGTACTTATGAACGGTCGTGCACATGCTCAATATTAAACGCATAAATCACCGGTATAAAACTTTTGTGACAAAAGTCGTTACAATCACTGATTAACATAACTGTGTAACCTTTAATCCCGAAGTCGCCTTTTTAACTAAGACATTTAATTGGATGACCGTCATACTATAACCAGAACTACATATCTCCAGATCTCCTAAAATCAACTGAGATCCAAGAACTACTGAAATCCTAAGAACCTAATGATGTTTTCAATGTGAACTCCTTAAATACATAGGGATCGCTACCTACCGGAATACTACAATATCCGGGATCCACCCTTAAATATGCAAATGAGTTTGTGTATGTGTTGGATATTCAATTTGCATGAAGACTTCTGCTGAAAGAATGCCATGAGTTACTTCCGAGAACGAAGTAAGTGATTCAAAAATAAAGTTGTGTTTCTGAACATTGTTCCAGGGAATAGTGAATTATGAAGTTTGTTTACTTTCTTCCAGCAATTGGCCTCCTCATGCAAGTTGTTGAAATTGATGCATGCACAGTAGTACTCAAAAATTTTAATCCAAGAACATTGACATGGTAATCAATGTCAAGTTCCCAGTCAGTATGTCATTAAATTATAGCGACAGGTACTATAACAATCAGCCTTAGCTTTATAATACTTCAGTAACAACAATATTTTAGTTTTAACATTATGTCTTAACGTACTCAAATTTCAATTTGGATGTATAATCATTAATTGGAGTCATGAAATATAAGTAATTGTAAAGTCAATTGTATTTTTAAGAAAGTTTAAATTGTAAAAAAATTTAAGTATAAATATCTAACTTTTAGAATATTAAAATTTAAGTATAAGCATATCAAAAATCTACATTAAAAATTTAAGTATAGGCATGTCAAAAAAAGTGAAAGTTTAAATTCAAGTATAAACATGTTAATCAGTTGACATTTAAATTTAAGTATAAACATGTTAAATTTTTAGTAACTTTCAATTTATGTATAAACATTGATTTTCAAGTCATTTAAATTTAAGTATAATCATTTAATATTTCAATTTCAATTTAGGTATAATATGTTTTGGTGTCAAAATTCACAGTATACACTTTTAAAAATACTTGTAGTTTGAATCAAAATGCAAAAAACACAAAAGTTTTCTCCATCATACACAATGAAGCACATTAGCAAATAAAAATGCTTTTGTGGGATTGAAAAAATTATATATATATATATATTATACAGTCAAGCCTCTCATTTACGGTCACTTTCCAGACAGAAAAATTTGTCCGTATGCGAGGGGTGACCATAAAAGAGGGGATCATTCTAAATTAGATCAAATATTACACATTAATCATTTACCGGCCACACATTAAGCTGCCACAAGCCTCAGGGTTGGTCATGTGGTCTGGGCCTTCAACATTAATCGTTTTAAATTCCTCATATTGAAACATACCTATTTTCTTTCATAACTCCCCCCCCCCCCCCCAGCTGCGATCTTGGTGACGAGCACGCAAATTTGTTTCATAAAAACAATTAAATTCTCAGCATGTAAGCTCATATGCAAAAAACGTGTACATTGAATTTATTTACCTTCGGGGAAAGAACTGATCAGTTGATGTTTGGTCGGTTTTAGCCACCAGTCTTTCTCCTTCGAAGTGTATTTTAAGTTGTGAGACTAAATTTAATGCCTTTCCATCATTATGCTTACAGGAAAATGTCTTTAGTCCATCTAACACTTTAAAAACTTTAGAGTAATTTCTGATGCTAACTTCTTGCTCTTCACACCCGACTTCTTCCTCCTCACTTTCTTCCTCTTCAGATGATTCTGTTGCAAATTCCCTGACGATATCGAATATTTCTCTGTTGTTTTCTTCTATCATTACATCTGCATCCATAGGAGCATATTCTTCATACGATACGCCCACAAATGACGATTATACGTCCACGAACGACCATGCGTACTCCACTTATGTACCCTTTGTGGTCTTAGTTGAGTTTTCCCCTTGAAGTGGATCCCACTCCTTTGTGACTGAGGGGTGACGGAGTTCCCGTTAATCCTTATCTCCCTTTTGCATTACTTGCTCTTATGTCCCTAGAGAATGACCATTGTTGTAGGCGGAGGTGTTTTTCTTACTCAGGCGAGTTGCAATTTCAGACCTGCCAACTGTTACGATTTAATCGTATTTAGTACGATAAATCACGAGCAGTGCGATAATAAGATTTTGCCACCAAAAGTACGATTTTTAAAAAAAATTATTTTTTCCCTTTTTTTCCCCCTTTTTTTTTCGCTTTTCCCTTTTTTCAGACCGAAGTAGGGAATTTCGAGAGGCTTTGATTTCTAATGTAGACGCGTATTTGCAGTATTGCCAGTTTCGCGATTTTCCCGCTCAATTGAGCTAGTTTTGGCGATGCGAAGAGTTGGAGGAAGTGCGGGAGTTTTGGCGAAGACCTGGCAATACTGGTAGCTATTGCCGTTATCTGCGGGAAGGAGCATCATGCGCGGAGAGACCATGTGACCCATGCGCGGAGGGAGCACGTGATGTTTTGTTGATTTCTCCCGATGCTTGTTTTGCTGTTTTTGCTGAGATCAGTTTAGTTTATATAGTTAATCAATTGAATGATGTCTACAAAGACGAATGACCGATCTCAAACGTTTTCCGAAAAGTATTACAGAGAGTTTGAATTTATCAAAGAATCAAGAATAAGTGCATCTCTTGCCTTTTGTGTTGTATGTAACTGTGATATCTCCATTTCTCATGGCGGACGTGCGGACATAGTTAAACATTCGAAAACGGCCAAACACATGGATATATTCAAGACTTCTAAATCTACGAAGTCTATAAATGAATTTTTAACTGTGAATAAAGAATTGCAGACTACTAAAGCGGAAGTTATGTTCACCTCATTCATTTTAGAACATAATCTTCCATTAGCTACTGAAGACCATGCTCGCCCATTATTTCAAGTGATGTTCCCGGATTCGAAAGAGGCAAAGCATTATTCCTGTGGGCGAGCAAAAACAGCTTTTATTATTAAAGAACTAGCCAGTGAAAATCAAAAACAAGTAATTGCAGCTACTAAAAATCCATTTACGGTGTCTACTGATGGGAGTCATTGTGGCGATGATCAATTGTATCCAATCATTTTAACGTATTTTAAAGAATCATCAAATGGAGTAAAAACTGAGCTCTTGTCTTTGCCAAAATTAATGGAATCCCCTACTGGGGAAAACATTGCCAAATTAATAAATGAGGAATTTCAACGCTACGGAATTCCGTGGGAAAACTGCCTTGCTCTATCATGTGATAACACACCTGTTATGATTGGCAAGAAAAAAGGAGTTTCAGCATTTTTAAAAAGTAAGCAACCAAATTTATTTGCGTTTGGATGTTTATGCCATTTGATTAATTTGGCAGCACAAAAATCTGCTGAAAGCTTACCTATAGTAATTCATGAACTTTTAATTGACATTTATTATTATCTAGAAAAAAGTTTTAAAAGAAAACAGGCTTTAAAAGAAATTCAAGAGTTGTGTGATGTTGAAACACAAAAGATTTTAAGACATGGCTGCACTCGGTGGCTTTCTCTTGGTAGATGCCTTGAGAGATTATTACAGCAGTGGCATTGCTTAACTTTATTTTTAAAAGAAGAGTGTTCTAATGTAAATGAAAAAAAAAATTGGTTTCTCCCCAAGAATTTCTTTGTATACCATCCCAAAACTTGATAATTCAAAATCAGAAAGTTGTAAACCCAACGAAACGTTAAAGAGGAAAATTGTGAATTTGACTTCTGTTAATAAGAAATTTAAAATGAATGCAGTTAACACTGAACATGATAAAAAATCTTCAGCACATCTAATTAAAAAGCAGCAACAAGAACAGTCTGAAATAAGTTTCTCAAGAGATGCTTTAAATAAGCAAGAGAGAATTTTCTTTACATTAAGTTCTACTGTGAATCATGCTTATGCATTATTTGTTTGTCATGTTACAAAAGTTTTTGAAAAATACAATATAATGTTTCAGCAGGAGGAACCTCGTGTGCATACACTCAAATCTGATATCGAATGTCCTTTTAATGAACTCTTAATTAAATTTGTAAAGGTAATTGCTATTATGCAAGCAAAATCAAAATTTTATGTTAAATATAATGAAATAGAAAACCAGAAAGAAAATGAAGAGTTATCAATTGGTTTTGAAACCAGAAAATTGGTTAAAACAGTTAGCACTGAGGAGCAGAAAGAATTTTTTTCTAAAGTTAGAAATTATTTTATTACTGGCTGTGACTATATAGTTTCTAAATTTCCATGGAATCTGGAAATTTTAAATCATGTCCAAGTTGCTGATATTTCTAGAAGAGAGCAGTTTAATTTTTCATCAATTCAGTATTTAGTAGATATGTTCCCATGTCTCCTTGTAAGATGTGAGAATGAAACATTTTCTGAAGCTGTTGATGTTGTAGAAAGTGAATTTCTAAATTTTCAAATTGCAACTTTACCAGATAACATTTTAAATAGTAAAAGTATTAGTGAACAATGGCATTTATTATCAAAAGAAATTTATTTGTAGCAAAATTTTTGTAAGTCATGTTAGGCATTTTAATCTTGCCTCATAGCAATGCCTCTTGTGAAAGAGTTTTTAGTTTAGTAAAGAGAAATAAAACTTATGTAAGAGGCTCTTTGAGCACTTCAACACTTGAATCACTTTTGATTGCAAAATTCTGTATGTCTGGACCTTGTTTCCAGCAAAAATATTCTTCTGGGTTTTTAAAAAAGGCAAAGTCAGCCACATATGTTGGTTTAAATAAAAGTTAGATTTATTAATGCTGTTGTAATGTGCAATAATTGTGTCCTTACCTTTCTTTTTAATAGAAATCAAAAATCCATGATGTGCATTATAGTTTTCTAATTGTTTTATATTGATGCATTTTACTAAAGAATTAATATTTTTATTTAATTTTAAATGTTTAATTTAAAAATTAACAACATAAAAACAATGTTTGATATGGATTGTAATAATTTAATTGGTTTCTCAATAGAATTTTGATGTAGGGAAAAAAAATACCTACAGCCTGATTATCAAGAATTTACATAACTGAAATATACCGCGTGTACATTATCGCGTGCGTCGTTACGTTTTTTGTCTCTGAGAGGTTGGCAGGTCTGCAATTTTTTCTGGGAATCTATCTTTGGTATAGAAAATTCAAATTTTGATTGTGTCCGTATAGAGGTTTTAGTCTAAAATGGAATGAATCATTAAAATAGAGTCCATGTCCGTATCTGAGGGTGACCGCTAATCAGGGGTTCAAAGTGCATATTGTGAATGAGTTTCCTGCCGGGGAATTTATAACTGACCATAAAAACGGGGTGACCATATCTCAGGGGTAACCGTTTAGAGGGGTTTGACTGTAGTAAGAAATATTAGAAATGACATCAATACTTTGTTTAAATACACATAAGCAACTAAACTGCCAAGTATGGGAGTTAAAAAATAGTGGATATAAATACAAAAACATGTAGGGCATAGTGATCACATAAACACCTTATTTTATACTCAAATGACAATTTAATTTTGTACATAAGGTAGAAATAAATTATAATGTATTTTGTATAAATATCAAATTTATAGTTTAAAGTTTTAGAAAGTTAAAGTTTAAAAAAAATTTTATTTTAAATAGTTCATTACAAAATTTAAGAATTCTATTTTTAGTCATATGTTTAATGAAGTAATCTGCCTTATTATTTTTGCTAATCACAAAATTAACTTTAAATGACTCTGTTATAACTAAATTTCTCAATAAATTATATTTGACATCTATATGTTTGGTTCGATGATTTTCAATTGGGGAATTTGAAAAATTAATATCTACCTATGTATCACAAATAATTATACTTTTGTTTTAGTTAAATTTTACGCTATTCAGTAGCATTCTTCAATTATATTTTGCATCCATATCATTTGTTTGGCGGCTTCAGTTAATGACACATATCCAGCTTCCATAGTGGATAAACTTACACATGTTTGAAGGTACGCTACGATACAGGTACTTTATCTACATAAAATATCATACCTCCTAAAGATACCCGATCATCCCTATTGACTGCAAAATCAGAGTTTGAATAATAATTGAAATTAAGTTCACTAATTTTTGACAGATTTAACATGCAATTTTTAGGTTTGTCTAAATAACCGAATAATTTTAATAGGGCATCCCAGTATTTTATACCCAGTATTTTAGCGGATTCTCTTGAAACTGGGATAGTATATTTACTGCATAGCACAAATCAAGTCGTGTCATACCAGCAATGAAACTTAGGCATCCTATTAAACTTCTGTAAGGAATACTTTTCATTTGTTTCAACTCCTCACTAGTGCTAGGACAATCTATTTTGCTCAAAATATAACCTTTTGCTATTGGTAGTGAAACAATTAGGTATTTAAACTGTCTAAATCTTTCATAGACCTTTTCTATATACTGTTTTTGGTGTATATGAAACTTATGATCTGTTTCCTTAAATTCTACACCTAACAATTTTTTTATTTTTTCTAGGATTTTTATATCAAACTTCTTAAACATTGAAACTACTAAATCAATATCTTTATGATATTTAGAAAATAAAATATCATCCACATCAACTAATATAAGTACATCATTATTAAAAACATAACAGCAATTACACCATTTAAATTTTGTAAACTTCAATTTTTTAAACATGGAATAAAGTTCCACAAACCAGTCTCTACCAACTTGGTGAAGACCATAAATTGCCTTATTTAATAAACAAACATAATTATGGTACTTATTATTAGCAAATCCCTGTGGCTACATCATGTACATTTTATATTTCAATTTAGCATATAAGTAGGCACATTTTATATGCAGTTGAAAGTGCATCCAGTCAAACATACTAACAAAGATAATAAAGAATAACTTAATCAGACTGAAATTAATAACTGGACTGAATACTTCGTCATAAGTATCACTCTTTTCTTGGGTATACCCTTAAGCTACTAGTCTCACTTTAAATCATTGTATTTCCCCCTTTTCATTTCTTTTTTGAGCATAAACCCATCAACTGCCTATTGTGTTTTTTAAAGGAGGTAAAGGAACTAACTCCCAGACATATCTTTCTTTTATAACTTTGATTTCTTCAGTTATGGCGTTATTCCATTCTGTTGCTTGGGGTGATTTGAGGGTGGCTTTGTAGTTTTGGGGAATGTTATTTCAACATTACTAGCCTCTGGTTTGTTAACCCCTTTTTGTCCTTATTTTGCTTTTACTTTCCTTGAAGTTAAAGAGGTTTTGTTCATATTGAATATTATTTTTGTTACCATATTCCTCACATCATTATGGGATCTAAGCCTTTTTATACTGTCCCCCCTAACTTAATAATATACGTCTATTCTGCTACCGTCAGCTCTTAGGACGACTTCGTGATCCCAAGCGTGAACAGAGAATCAGGTTGAAATCTGCAGGAGAGTCCATTTCCTCACTGTCTTCATATAGACCGTTGTCAGTGTCTTCACTCTCCCCTGCTTTTTTGCCTGATTTTCTATCCAGATACTCCTCATCAAAGCCTATAAAATAGCGATCTGGGGTTACCTTAAAAGTGAGAGTATTGGGATTTCTTTTAATTCCTTTCGGGACCAGGATGCTTTCCCCTGCTTCTATGCTTTTCTCAAACTTGAGGCTACTAGTTTCAATAACTTTTCTTTCCCTTTTATCCGTACCCGGTAGCCTCTAGTACCTATGGCATAATCCACCATTATCCCTTCTTAGACTCTCATATCAAGTTTTTTCTTAATTGTTTGGGTTTTCCCACATATACTATGCTATCAAAAATCTTAAAATAATTTACTGAGGGTTTCTTTCCATTGTATAGTTCTAGAGGTCATTTTACTTGAAATTTATGGCAAATTCTATTCTTTACGTATGTAAAACACGAGATTGCCTCTGCCCATAATTTTTCATTAAATTTACTGTCACTAAGCATCGTCTTTACACAATCAAAGGCAGTGAGATTAAATCTTTCCGAGATTCTATTTTGCTGTGGGATATAAACATTAGTTCTCTCAGTTTTGATCCTCTCTTTGCTTAAGTAATTTTTGAATTGATTATGGCAGAACTCCATGCCGCAATCCTTTCTAATATTTAGAATTTTTTTATTCAAAAGTCTCTCTGCCCTAATTTGGAATTCTTTGAAAATTTCAAACATGTCTGATTTTTGTTTTAAAAATTATACAAAAACTTTTCTGCTATAATCATCAGTGATAGATAGAAAGTATTTGGTACCACCTAATGATTGAATAGGCATTGGCCCTCATACATCCATGTTGTTGTTGAGACCCAGACTGTCCGACCTACCAGAAAAGTGTAAGGTAACTGTTTGGACGATCTGGAAGAGCCACCCAATTTAGACTGGAACCCAGTGGGGGAGGCATCCACAGCGACCGTACCCTCTTTCCCCTACTACCAACCTCACAGAAGGACTTACAGACCAATATGTTCAATGTGATTGTACTCTGCGTGAACACGGTGGCAGATTTGGCAACGGAGGGAATCGAACCCGGGCCTACCAAGTGCAATTTCCGCACGCTAATTACTTGGCTACCGTGACCTACATACATCTATGTCGAAAGCCCAGGCCAACCGACTCATCCGAAGACATAGAATAACAAGATAGATGGCCGGCTACATTCATCTATGTGTAATAATTCTAAAGGTTTAGTGGATCTAATTCTACCTATTGGTTTACAAGTTATCCTTTTAGTTTTGGCTAGTTTACAGTGCTTGCAGTTTAATTTACTGAACTTAAATTTTGGAAATCCATTTACAGCCGAAACTTCACTTGTTTGAAACAGATAATCAACATTGAGATGACAATATCTTTTATACAAAAGTTTAGTGTTACCATTTGACTCTGTAAATGAGCTACTAGGTTTAATTTTGTAAATACTAAATTTTTCGTTTATTTGTTTCTTAACCTTCTTAGAATTATTAAAATCAGACTTTTACTTTTTGGAGTTTTTTTCTTATTTGATCTAATATCCTGATCCTTTAAATTTTGTATTTTTGTTTATCATCATTTTCTGATCTGCTATCTATTTTGACACGTCACAACACTTTATTTTATTATTCCAAATTAACATTTTTTTTTATAAATCATTAAATATTTTATTTTACTTAATTTATTATTCCAAATTATTCTATTCAAAATTGCTTTTATTTTATATATTCATTAATAGACCAATTGACTCTTTTACTAAATTAAATTATAACGTGCTGCTATCAGTTCATGTTTTTATTCGTACAGTGTACGTCCGTTTTAAATATGACTGGATACGCGCACACTGTTTCAATTGGTAAGATCTCGTTTCAGGCGAGACATGGAAACTTGTTTTCTTCTGCCTCTCAATTGTTGACCTCCCTGGTTGAGCAGGAGTTTTTTTCCCTTGGCATGGCAACTGTGCGTGTGGCTTCAGCCAATCACAGCGTGCCAAGTTAGGCAGGAGATTTTCTTTTATGTGAAAAGTGCTGATGCACTCTCTTCTCTCAAAAAATTCTTGTACGTGAAGGTGTTGGATTTTCGTTGGCAAAGGGGCCTTGGCCCCTTGCTTTGCCATTTTTTTTTTTATATATATATATATGTACGCGTGGCTTTAAGTACTGTAAAATGAAATCATTACGAATTGAAATCAACATATATATATTTGTTTGGTGTTTCTGTTTACGAATTGCGTATGAATTTCTTGGATTTATTTCAGTGTAATGTATAGCTTACAAGGTAAAAATGCAGGAGTGTGAAATTGTAAAATGGATTTCTTGTAATTGATTAATACATTAAGTACCTCATTGATTACTATTTATTAAATTATTTGAGCCAAGTTAAGGAAATGTTATTTATTTCTCAGTTTGACAGCAGCATTGTCTCTATGGATATAATCTGTGGATTGATTTTTTTGCCAATTACTATTCAATTATGGTCTTCTGAAGGAATTGTTATGTCGGACATTAATTCGACCTAATTATTATAACCATCTTTCATCTGCCTTTTGTGGATTATTCTAAACGATTTGCTCTCAGAATATAGAAACGAGTTAATAAGTCATCATGAAGATTAAAATATTTCGTCGTCTGATCTATACATTGAGAAATATATTACAACAGCAAAGTGCATATTGGTATTCCTGTGTGCAGTTATTCCTTTCACATTTGGAACCAAGTCCTGCTATTATTTCCATTTTCTTTTTGCACGGAGTGTTTGAAACTCGAGTTTAGCAAAAAAAGGAGCTCTAGATGTGGCCATTACCATTGTGAATTTCCATGACTGTGCACATTAGCTTGGTGAAGCATATTTAGCATTGACTATGAGACAATAATAAAAAATTTATGAAACATTTCATATTATTATTGATGGTTTTAATTAAAGGATCAAATTACAGGTAAGGTAATTTTAAGGCGCTCACATACAAGTATGGTTTAATATTTAATTACACAATGCATTGCTTTATATTCAAAATTCTATTCCCCACTATACGGTCCCATTACATTAAGTATTAATAATTAATTAACCCCTTTTTTTTATTGTATGTGAGGGTCCGACCCAATCAGGTGTTGAGATATGATCGTTCAATTGATTTTATTTTCTTTAATTAAGTCCTTTGAATGGTTGTATCACAACATCTGGTTATCTCTATTTCTGGTGCCGTGACCAGGATAAAAAACTCCTGCTCAACCAGGGAGGTCAACAATTGAGAGGCAGAAGAAAACAAGTTTCCATGTCTCGCCTGAAACGAGATCTTACCAATTGAAGCAGTGTGCGCGTATCCAGTCATATTTAAAACGGACGTACACTGTACGAATAAAAACATGAACTGATAGCAGCACGTTATAATTTAATTTAGTAAAAGAGTCAATTGGTCTATTAATGAATATATAAAATAAAAGCAATTTTGAATAGAATAATTTGGAATAATAAATTAAGTAAAATAAAATATTTAATGATTTATAAAAAAAAATGTTAATTTGGAATAATAAAATAAAGTGTTGTGACGTGTCACAACACTATCCTTGAATGAATGAATGAATGACATGAAGGTGGGTGGCTCCAGAAGAGCCCAGCACATCGACCAGAGGTCTATTGTACTACCCTAACAGACGAAGGTCCTTAAGAAAAGAGACCAGTAGCCGAAGCAAAAATTAGCAGGCACTTGACAGGAATGTCATACAACTCCCAGGGCTCGATCACATGTCGACCCAAGTGTTCGAACCTATGGACGGAGAACGCCTCACATTCACAGAGAATGTGTATGGCAGTTTCTTTACTGTATTTGCAGCCTCTGCAAAGCGAATCTTTCGTGACACCCATAATATTAAGGTGTCTTTTAAGGGTACAGTGTCCAGTAAGGAGCCCGACAGCCCTTCTGATGTCAGTTCTACTGAGCTTGAATAATTCCTTCTGACGTATGCTAGGGCAATTGCAGTTGAGAATTTTCGCCTGCCTTTGGCCCTTAGTATTACGCCATTTTTTGCACTGAAGCTTTCTGAAGATGTCATAGACAGTTCTTCTAGTTAGTTGATTGGGAACACCCAAAGCCGGCTCAGGACCAACAAAAGGAATACTTGAGCCTTTCCTAGCCAATTCATCAGCCAGCTCATTTCCTGGAATGCCCGAATGTCCAAGCACCCAGTAGAGTTTGACTTTATTATTGCTAGCAATATTACACAGTGCATTATAGCACTCCCAGACAAGGGAAGATGTCATAGTAGACTTTCCTAAGGCCATAAGAGCAGCTTGACTATCAGAACAGATAAGAATCTAGTTGCTCCTATAATTTCTGTCATAGCAAATTCTACAACACATTAGAATAGCATAGACCTCAGCCTGAAAGACAGTAGCATGACTGCCTAGAGGGTAAGACATTTTAGTGCCATCATCCAGACAGCAGACACTAGCACCAGTACTGGTGCCAATCTTCGAGCCATATGTGTACCATACAATACAATTTTGTTTATTGTAGGTGAGAGTCCTCTTCTAGTCATCCTGTGAAGGGACCTGAATTACATAGGGCTATCTGCTATCCTTACTTTTATGATCCCTGATATCAGTTCATACTGGGGTTTTAAGAAATACAATCCTTCTTTTCTTTTGGCATAGAAGTACTTTTCCCCATTTGATGTAAAGAACCCTAGTACCTCTTTTTCTCCATGAATATTACAATTACTTTCTTCTAGCACTGAAGCTTCTGAAAGATTACGGCTTAATTTGGGGGAAAACAGTACATCATGTAAAATGATATCTTTTCTTTGGTCATTTACAATAACATACATCTTAACCATCCCGATAGCTTCATTTGGGCTTTTGACGTTACCTACTGCCAGGAACATGAAAGTATCTTCCATTTCCTTATACAGTACAACCTCAAAAATCTGGACTTCGCCGATTCCGGATTTTCTATTTTTCCGGATTATAGAATTTGAATAAAATTCAGATTTAATATTAACTAAATACACTATAAAGCACTATTTTTAGTAAAAATAATGCCAAAGTTAAGTTAATCAATTAAAACATATTATTTAATCTTAAAAATAGTACAAAAGAAATTTCTAAGGAAAAATATACACATTAATAATTTAGAATGTATGAACGAAACAAAATGATAAAATTAAATTTTATCATTTCGTTTAAATATTTGAATTAACATTTGTTATTTCATTAATTTTGGTTTATGGAAAAGCAGTTTTTTTTATGCTGTAGATGGACATTATTTCGATGGAACCAAAAATTTGGAAAACGTCCGGATTTTGGATATCCTGATTTTCGAGGTTGCACTCTAATTTGAAAATAACATTATATTGTTACGGAAATGACGTGTAGTAACAGTGTCTATTAAACAGTTGAACTTATCGACTGGATCGATAGCAAAACTTGTTTCAATATTAGACTTAATATTTAACTCTGCAAAACTGGTTACATTTCTGGATTTAAATTTAAAACAATCTTACTTCAAATGACCCATTTTCTTACAAAAATGACAGGGCCACTTTGTATTTAGGTTTAAAATTAAATTTTTAGACAAGTTACTACTTTTTGGAATATACTTATTCTTACAAGCGACAGAATAGGCAGAATTAAGACTTGCATTAAGGTCGTAATGTTGTTGTCTCAACCAACCTTCTTCTGCAGAAAGCTCTGACTGAATCTTGTCCAGGGTAAAATTTGCATCTGGTCATCTGTATGTATATGATCTGAACGATGCCTTGAAATACATCAGGGAGGAACCGGATGGACAGGAACACTGTGTAAATCTCGGCTATTGAATTTTTGACGCCTTTTAATTTAACCACGGCGTTCTTTAGATGTGCGCAGAAAATATCTATGGGCTCTTTTTCATCAAGACGGATACTAAAGAATTCATCTAGAAGACTTACTGAATTTGCCCTTGTTCATGCCTCGAAGTGGTCCTTTAGCTTTTACCAGGCATCAGCTGGATTATCAGATATATTGATTAGATCCTGGTGTTAAAGTGAAAGGCCGTAGAATAGCATAGACAATGCTTTGTCTCATCTGTGCGTGAAGTCATCTTGGTTTCTTCGGGATGTGGTTTCATCTATTGGTTTTACGGTTCTATCGATAAAACCATAGCAACCTTCAGCCTTTAGTGCAAATGCAATACTGTCGCACCAGGTTGTGTAATTGTCTCTGTTAAGTAATGCCATTTTTACAGCATCCATGATTTACTTTTTCATTAACACTTTCCAGTAGCTGTGAAATCCTCTTAACTCTCTATAGCAGTGTTTATCTTCTTGACGGGTGGACATTTGCAGCCTCCATCAATTTGACTTGATTTGATTACTTTTACTCACTTTGGACGTATTATCTGGGCCCGTAACCATTTGTACTTCTTAAGTGAAATAATTTTAAGTTGTGAGCAGAGTAGTGTAGTAAGTAAAAGGAAGTTCAAAATTCAGGCTTTCCGTTTATTCAAAATGCATAATCTTGCTTTATTACAAAAGTTGGCTGCTTTAGATATATGCAGCTAAACATATATACATGGTTTGTTTGTAGAGTTGAATAAAACTCTATAAGTTCTCAATGGAAATATCAATAGTGATGAGTTTTTCCATTATATGTCGTTCAACTTTCACCTTCTGTAGGTCACATACTGGAACATTAGCAATTCACTTTCTGACACAAGATGACTAGATAATTTTGTACTTATGAATGGTTGTGCACATGCTCAATATTAAAAGCAAGAATCACCGGTATAAAACTTTCGTGACAAAAGCTGTCTCACACACAAATTAACACAGCTGTGTAACCTTTAACACCGAAGTCACCTTTTTTAACCAAGACATTCAATTGGATGACCGTCATACTATAACCAGATCTACTGGTCTGCAGTTCTCCTAAAATCAACTGAGATCCAAGAACTACTGATCTCCTGAGATCTTAAGAACCTAATGATGTTTCCAATGTGAACTCCTTAAATACACAGGGATTAGTACCTACTGGAATACTATGTCCGGAGTCTGCCCCTAAATATGCAAATGATTTTGTGTATGCACTGGATATTCAATTTGCATGAAGACTTCTGCTGAAAGAATGTCGTGAGTCACTCCCGAGAACAAAGTAAGTGATTCAAAAATAAAATTGTGTTTCTGAACATTGTTCAGGTTCAGGGGAATAATGAATCATGAAGTTTGTTTACATTTTTCCAGCATATAATCTGTGGATTATCTCTTAAAATTTTGCTTTGATAAAAACTGCAACAATCAAGTTCATTTCGATCACACAAGAAATTTTCTTTGGCTGCTTTCAACTTTAATAATCTGCATTCCAAGCTCTTTCATGATTTACTTTTATTTTGATTGTGAAAGGGGTGTAAATTATTGACTGGAATGTTTTAATAGATGCGGCAGGGAAATTGCTCTTCCATGAGTAATAACATTAGTTAACTTTACCAGCCGACGCTTGATCACTTGAACTATCTAGGGATCACACTTTTCTAGTATATCAGGGGGTAATCCCCCCTCAAGTATGGCTAATGACATCCCGAACATAAAAATTTTATCGTGGCTATTTCATCCAACAAGGATTGAAACAAAAAGTTTCATGATCAATGAGCTATAAATAACTCCTTTTATGCATGATTATGTCAAATTTTATCCTATGCAGTCAAGTTAAGGAAATATAAAATTTCGAATACATTTCAATGTTTTTGCTCAAATTTCAAAATATTCTATTGAGTTCTAGATTTTTATTAACAAAGCTGAATACAGTCGAACCTCGATATGTCGAATTTGAAGGGAGTAGAAAAAAAATTCGAGACATCGAAAATTAAAAAAATTTTAAGGAATTCATAAAAGAATATACACATACTAGTCCTATACTTTACACATTTTTTAAAAAATCACTTACTTTGTCTTACAGACAGAGAATTGGGCATTACCCAAGAAAATGCTGACAACAAATAAAGCAAAGCTTGAAATGATTGGATACGCATTTAATGTAATACTATGTACGTACATACATTATTAAAACTTAATCTTGAATTTCTTTACTTGCAAAATAGTCATCTATGACAGTTTGGTTACAGGTACTGAATGCTTCAATCACATTTTTCAAATGAGCTAGGCGGATTCAAATGAGCTTAATTTTGTGACGATAGTTCACTTTAAAACTCTGAATAATACCTTGGTCCAAAGGCTGTAACTAGAAGTTGTGTTTGGTGGCATGAAATGAACTTTCACGGATTTTAATTTCGGCATGTTATTATGCACTGTACAGTTTTCCAAAAAGAGAACAATATCACGATTTTTACGGGACATTTTTCTGTCTAGTTCCTTCAACTAATTAGTAAAAATTTCGGCAGTCATCCAAGCCATATTGTTCGCAAAATAAGTCATTGGAACAGATTTCATTCCTGAAAAACATTGGGGGTCTAGCAGATTTACCTATCATAACAGGTTTGAGCCTTTCTGAACCATCTATATTAGTGCAAAATAGCACAGTTAATCTTTCTTTGTTCCTTTTCCCACCATGACATGCTTCACCTTTAATGGCCATAGTTTTATCATGCATACATTTAAAAAATAGTCCTGTTTCATCTGCATTAAACACATTTTTTGGATCGTAATTTTCCAAATGAAAAGATGAAAATGGTAACATGATCCAAATGGTAAGATGAAAAAATTCGAGATATCAAGAGTTTGATTAAAAAAAATTCGAGTTAAAGAGTTTGTTTTACATTAGTTTTATACCGTGCGTGAAGAGAGATGAAAGTATTTCGAGATACCGAGGTTCGACATATTCAGAAAGGACGTAAAATCTATATTGGCATCAAAATCTCGAAATCAAAAAGTTTTGTGAAAACAATACTTTCTTTATACTATATTCTTTTATATGAGAAAGTAAAAATAACTAGAAAATGAGTTTTGCATTGAGGTAAAAATATATTGACTCCACACTTAACCTCCTTGATCCCAACATTAATTACCACAAACGCAAAATGAAATCATAAACCACAGGCATCATAATCACCAACTCACTCCTGCTCTATTTTGTTTTGACTATGACTCAATGTCAACACTTAGTGAAAACAGGGTATTTGCAAATGAGGAGCGCCAGGGAATCTCAGTCCGAATAGTTATATTTGGAAATATTGGTTTTAGAGCAAAAATTACAAAAGAGTTCAAATGTTTAGAACATTTTAGCCTAAATAGATACTAAACAAAGAATTATTGAATAACATTTTATCAAGCAGATGGAGAAGCTCATCATTCATGATCTTTTCATTTCACTTTCTGCTTTATTTAATTATTTATTTTTACAGGATAGGTTATATATATATATATATATATATAGGAAATATTTTATATTTTTCTTTTCTACATTTGATTCGGCTAATGCAAAGTGAATTTTATGGTAAAATATGCAAGTAAAATAAGTAAAGGAAATAGTAGGATAACGAGTCTGAATATTGAATTCTATTTTAACTTTCGTACAACAATGGTTAATCATATTCGTTGCAATAGCAAGATTTAATAACCCGATATGGAGAGTAAAATGCTCCCCCCCCTCCCCAACCTTCTTATAGATTCATTTCGGAGTTTTGGAAATTTCTAGCCAGTACACCATTTGAATCATCCATGTATCAAATTGCCCCTTTTAGAATTGTTTAAACATTTCCAGGCATACATAAAAAATAGCGGGAAATCTAAATGCTGTATTGCGATGAAATTTGATGCACAGATTCTACAGAACCCAGGAAGGTGTACCTCATCATTATTTATTTGATTTTTTAATATTTTAGCTGTTTTAGGCTTCGAAAAAGTCGCAATATGTGTTCAAAAGTAGTTCGATTATTTGAATGTTGTCCATTCTGGTAACTCTGTTTTGAACTGTAGAAACAAAGTACAACATCTATACTAGAAATCTGATTAGGAATGATTCTGTTTAAATCTTTGTTGTGGCTTGCTTGTGGCCAACTTTCCCAGCTTTAAAAAGTGATTTCATTTATGTATCAAGAGTTGAAGATCTCCATACCATTCTAAAGATGAATAAATACCAGAAGGATGGGACCATTGACTACAAACATTAGAATGTAGCATTGAATGTCCTTCAACTTTAGAGTTACCCTTTCATGCAGATGCACAGGATCCGACAGTTATCCCTGGTTTTCAGTGTATCTTTTAGGTGAGTGAAGTATTTTTGTATTTTATCATTTTTTAACACATTGTTCTGTTTAAGGCAGTTAAAGAGAAATCATTTTCTCAATGCTGAAGAATAAAAAACAGAAGAAAAAAATATCGGATTATCAATTTATTGGTTCTCAAATATCTGTTTTTTGCTGGTATCTGGAAAATATTACCGATATATCCGCAAAACCGATAATTTGTATCAGATATCGGAACACCCCTAATCAAATTAAAAGTAAAACATGAAAGAGCTTGGAATGCAAGCTATTAAAAGTTGAAAGCCGCAAAAGAAAATTTCTTGTGCAATCAAGACCAATTTGATTATTGCAATAAAATGTCACAGTTTTTACGGGTTTAAGAGTAAATTGTAAAATTAAAATGCCCTTTTTTCTTTTAAAAAATTTCTTCTTTTTAGAAGCATCCTGTCCCTTTTTTAGTTTAAAGTGAACATTATAAATGATTAACATGTGAAACTTCAAGGACTCATCAGCTATGACTGAAATTTTCAAATAGTACTATAATGAACAATTTATACACTGGGCACTTGCTGACTGATATCTACTCACAATTTAATAGAGTGCAAATTAATGTCTGAGAATCAGGGTGCATACAAAATTGGGAAAGTACTTGAATTTTAGATTAACATTTTCAAGGCCTTGAAAGTACTTGAAAATTCCCATTTTCTTGGTTAACTCCTTGAAAGTGCTTGAAAAAGGCAGGGTTGAAAGTATTTTGCAGATTCACAGCATTGTGCTTCATTTTTAGAAGTTCTGATTTCTCTGGAAATTACCCTAGCAGTTATGCTGTCGCTGAAATTTTTCTAACAACATTGTTTTTTCCTAAAAATTTCCTTAACGGCTTCAAACTTAAACAATAATGTTAGTTTGCAATGATTTTTCCTCCCAGAAATGCATACAACTTCATAATATGGAAGAAATTATGGCCTTAAAAAGTAATTGCATGGTACTTGAAAGTCCTTGAAAAGTGCTTGAAATTTTTTTTAAGGAAAGTGTACTCACCCTGGAGAATGTTACCAAAGCTCTGATTCTTGAATTTCACCTTTTTAACCAACTGCCTTTGTTTTATTATTTCATTTTTATATGGTATTTGAGTGCATCTTGCATCTTCAATGCAATGAAGTAGCAGGGAGAGAATTCATTACACTAAAACAGGTTGTTATAAAATGTAAATGTATTGATTTTTTTACTATTAAGAATTTTATATACTTCATTATAACCATAATTTATTTTCAACTTTATTGCAAAGAGGTTTGATATATATGGCTTATAGTTTTACTTCTCATTGGCAGATAATTATATTATTCTTATGCAAATTTTCTATGTAATTTGAAGATTTATACACCATTATTTATATTATTTTAGGTGGATTGGTATATACAGATGTAGATGCTACATGTCTTGAATTTCATCCAGTATTAAAAAAGCTTAAGTTTTCTAAAATATTTTTTAATTTTCCTCATATTCCTGGCAAAATGAATATTCGAGATAACCGTAGACTTGTGCAACAGTTTTTCATAAGGTTGTATATCTATTCTTGGCATTTGTAAAGATAAAATTTATGCATTTACATTTTAGCTTAAAATGTAGTTTTTATACAATAAATTAAAGCATAATTTTCATTGCTGATATAGTCAGTCTGTGAAAAAGTTGGTACACTATGCAATGAAAATTATAGTTTTTCAATATATGGTTGAATAAATACCTGGCTAACCATAATTATAATTTCTCATAATCCTGATTTCAAATAAAAAAATAAACCTAATAATTTTAACTCTCACTGGTAACAAATGAAAAATATACCCTCTTGAAAGTTACAAATTATGATTCGAAAAAAAAATTCAAGCAAAATAAAAAATTACGCAGTGAATTCCCATTATAACGAATTTCATGGGACTGCTAAAATATTTCGTTGTAAAAAGATTTTCATTATAATGGAATTGTTATAAATTTATTATTGCATAAAGTACATTCATGTTCAAAACTTAAGAGAAAGTAATTGCAGTCTCAGAGTCACTACTGAATTGAAACTATAGTGCGTGTGTAAACAAAACATTTTGAAGATTGCAGAAGACGTGATAAATTTTTAAGTAAAAACCACATAAAAAAAATTTAATATTACTTTCAACATAAAATTTTACACAAGCATACAGTTAAAATTAATGCAAGGATGTGCCAACTTGGCATTCCGTGTTTCTCAAAACATTAAATTATCATTGCATGTAAGCATCATTTAACATAGCCAGAAAGAAGCAATATATATGTGGCTGAGCTAACTAGCCAATAGTAAAAACATTTAAACAGGATGCATGCTTGGACAAATATGTTGACTATATTAATAGTGACAGCCATCAAAAGTATAAGTGAGTGTGCAAGTGTTGCTACTTCACAGAACCTCAGCTGAAATACTGGCAGAGGAGTACTGAGATTAGATATTCAAATTTCAGTTGCTCTCTGCTAACTAACTTTTGAATTTGCATGACCATATGTACAGCTACGGAAAATAAAAGCCCCAGCCTCTGTTAATTGAGCATCGTTCATCGTAGAGAAAATTGAAAGATACCATTCCATTAGGAATAATATCCTCTACAAAGTAATGTGCATAAAATTTGCATAAGGGGCCACCTTCATATCTAAACATGCACAAACATTGAAATTTTCAATGGCAACACCCAATTTTGACGTCACCCACAAGTTCTAGACCCCCAAATTAGTCCAAATTCAAATTTTCACGACGTTTCTATCTTTATATCCGAAGATACTCAATATTCCGGAATGTGCAATTTTTGACCTGATGACCAGTTTACTCTGAAGCATATAGAGACTAAACTAATAGCGGAGGAGGACCGAATTGCCCAACAAAAACATGATGAGCAACAAAATAGAAGTTACTGTATGCCTAAACCTAAATGCTATAGTAACTCTAAAAATGTTTCTAAAAATTCTAAAATGTATAATTTTAAAAATGTAAATAATTGAAATATGAATTCAAATAAATGAGTAGGCCCTTGCCATGTATGCAAGGCATATGGTCACCTAAAAGCAGAATATAAATTATATCGGGCTAAATTAAGTGAGATTCAATCATGCATTGAAAAGTGTAACACTGAATTGATCGACAAATTTGGTTGAGTTATTGACACTGCAGCAACTAGACATTTATGCAACAATTTGGAATTGTTTGACAAATTTAAAGGTCGGGACAACAATGTCCTTAGCTGCCGGTGATCAAGGAAGCCCAATCAAAGGTGTCAGATCGATCAGTATGTATGTAAATATGAATAATGTTAAAAATGCAATTCACTTAACTGAGGTCATGTATTCTTCTAAGTTGAAGAGAAACTTAATTGCTGCTTCAATCTTAGAATAGCAAAATTGCAGTTTCATTGGTGCAAATGGTACCATTACTTTTTACAAACCAGATGGTAGCAAATGGTTTTTGCCAAAAGGCAGAATGGCTTGTATTTCCTCAGGCCTCAATATAAAGTAAAAGCCAAGAATTTCAATGTTGAAAAGTCAACAGGCAGTAAAATTATTAACCCTTTCGCGACGAACGGCACGCCCAGGTGCCAGCTGCGAACTTGCATTCAAGGACGAACGGCACGCCCACGGGCCGGAGGAAATTTTACCCTAAAGGACGACTGGCACGTATTGGTGTTTCTACGTGGAACGTTTTAATTTGAATGTTTTTGTCTACTAGATGGCGTTAAATGTCTGTGGAAGCAACTTAAATGTATTTTGTAGATGTTTGACCTTGGCACAAGGAGAATCCAATGAATTATTTCTCCATTTGGAGCGGTGAAACACATGGTTCTGTAAAGTAAACAGAGCACTTCTCATAGCATCAACAATTTTATAATTGAGTTCCGGGTCTCGTTCTGATTTTGTCTTTTATTGTTTTCGTTGTTGAATTAGAGGAATATAAGAGAGGTTTTTTTTTAGTGGGTGCGGGAGGGAGGGGGGGGGGGTAAAGGAATGTGCGGCAATGAAATGATTAGGTTTTTTATGTTTTCATGGAAAGGAAGGCTGGGATTTCCTTAATATATCCCATCGAAAAGGTCCAGATATGGAATAAAAATATATAAATCATCAGAATCGGAATGAGGCCATAAATGGAATTTCCTTGTGTATACTGAAAAGGACACGGGATTATCAAGCTCTGATGGTGGGAATGGAGAACGCGTTGTGAAAACATTTCTAAGTGAACTTTTAGGAAAAGGATATACTTTGTATTTGGATAAATTTTTTACCTCTCCTGTACTTGCAAAGTATTTGTTGTCTAAGAATACGCATGTATGTGATACAGTTTTAAAAAATCGGAAGGACATGCCAAAGAATTATCCATCTGTACCTAAAACATATATACACTAAAATTTTTAATATTTTGATAAAAGAAAATTTGAATAAAAAATATACATCAAATAGAAAATAAGTATTTCCTTTCTTCCCGAAAAAAGTAGAATGCTGTGTTGAATGGGTGATTTTTAGTGAATTTTTTTCGAGAGTTAGGCTTAGTGCAAAAAAAATAGCCGTCTTTTGGGCACATTTCGGAAACGAAGCGCTTCGTCCTTTGGGCCACGGTAGTTTCGGAATGGCGCCGTCTCGAAAGGGTTAAGCCTAGAGCTAAAAATGTTAAGTCTAAAATTTCTAGTGATTTTAAAAGTAAAACTAATGATTCATATGCTTGTAAAACTAAAAATGTTAATCATGATTTTAAAAATTCTTGCACTTCTTTTAAAAATCCAAATGTGAATAGTAATTTTAAGACTTGTAAACCTGTAAAAATTAATGTCAATTGCAGTAATGTTAAAAGTATAAATAGAAATGCCAGTAAAGTTTTTAAAAGTAAAGTTGTAAATTCTAGTGTTAGTGTTTTTAAACCTAACAAACCTTGCAAGTATGATGTATTTAAGAGTTCTAATCATGTAAAATCACCTACTGAAGTCGGGAGAAATACAAGGCTATGGCATAAAAGGTACTGTCACATTAACTTTGACTATTTACACCATACATGTAAAGTATCTGCTGTTAATGGATTGCCAAACTTCAGTGTTAGAAAAATCATTTGCAAATGCTGTAAATTAGCAAAAACAAGAAGAATTTCTCTCTTTTAAACCCATAGGAAGAATTAGATCTGATAAACCATTGGAACTAATCCATATGCATTCCTGACGACTTTTATGCATTATTCGTAAAATATACGCATTTTAACTGCTCTTTACTCTTTTACGCATATATTGCTATATTTCACTCATTTCCGCATTTATCTGAATTTTTTAACATTACTAGGAAATCAATTGCCAGCGAAATTCTCAGTCTTTTTTGTTTGAAATTTATTAACCAGACATGGTATAATTCCTTGGAAACACCGATTTTCCGCTTTTTTAGCACTGATTTCTACCATTCCCGGGATCATAGCAAATCCATAATAAAATGCAGGGTAATGCCAATAAAATTAACGAAGATTTACTGCCGCGTATAATGTAAATTAAGATCGTGATCGCTTATTTTATGAAGTGATAAATATGCTTCTTCAAAAGTTGTCTAATTCAGCATAAATTGCTAACATATTATTTTGTTCATTAATTTCACATAAACACTGCGATTGTGCAATTCAGTTTGTTCGCATGAATCGCCGAGAGTACAATAGTATCTTTTTCCATCCATCTCAATCTTCTAAATATTGCATTTTTGATTGACTAAACTAGCTTATTTTCATATTCTAATTAATTATTATGGTTAATTTCTTAATTATTTTCGCACAGTGATTACGCAATTAAGTTACTTCTCGTGAATTGCCGAGAGTGCGTTAGTATCTTTTCTCATCCATCTCCATAATTTATATGTTGCATATTAGATCAAGTAAACTAGCATATTTTCATATTCTGATTAATTATTACAGTTAATTTCTTAATTATTTTTGCATAAACAGTGCGATTGCACAATTCAGTTACTTTGTGTGACTTGCTGAGAGTACGTTAGTATCTTTTTCCATTTATATCCATCATTTAAATGTTGCATATTAGATCGACTAAACTAGCTTATTTTCATATTATGGCTAATTATTAAGGTTAATTTAATTATATTTGCATAATACAAATTTTTCTATTTTGAAAAATGAGTATGAACTCTGTAAAGAGATATTTTCCAAAAAGTGGTATTAAAGCAATGATTTAGGCAAATAAAAAGGAAACCATTTTGTCAGGAATATAATTCAGTGCTATATATATATATATATTTTATTATTAAAGATCAATATTTGTTACTCTCTTTAGTGAAAACCTGTGTTTTACCAAACATAAATATTTGTTTTCATTATAAAGTAATTTTCACCGAATAAAACCTTTTATATATTTTTTGTTTAATAATTTATTGTCCTGATATTTTATAAAATTGGTGTCCTGAATTTTCATATTCTACCAGTACTATGCCTAATATTTAATGCAGGAACTTGTACATAGTTAAATTCATTAGAAATGTCGTTTGCGTGTGTAGTTAAAAAAAATCATTAGAAATGTCATTCATACAAAATTTTACACATTCCAATTTTCCCAGGTTGGCAGGTATGCATATGGATGTTTGTGGATCTATGCCAAAACCATCGCGTGGAGGAGCTAGGTACTTCCTTAGCATAACCGATGATTTTTCGCATAAAGTAACAGTTTATCCTATGAAAAGAAAGTCAGAAGTTTTTGATAGATTTAAACAATTTCAGCATAGAGCAGAAAGATTTTTGAATTCCAAAATTTTAAGCATCAGGACTGACAATGGGATGGAATTTTGTCACACTGAATTTGAAAAGTTTTTAGAAACACAAGGCATTAAAGTAGAAAGGACTAACACATACACACCCGAACAAAACTGGGTTTCGGAGAGGTTTAATTTAACAGCCTTGGATTGTGTTAGTGCAGTGTTAAATAACAGTAATTTAAAAGACAACTTTTGGACAGAAGCTTTACTCTGTTTTACATATGTTAAAAATCAGATCTGTCACAAATTCAAGAATCTGACACCGATCGAGTTATACAGCGGCAGGAAACCATCAGTAGCCCACCTGAGTTCATTTGATTGCCAAGCTTTTGTAGACAAGCCTAAACAGCTTAGGGGGAAATTTAACATGAGGGCACAAGAGGGCATTATGGTAGGGTATGCTTTGAAAACTCGAAGATATAGGATCTGGCTCTTGAATGAGGGGAAGATAGTTGAAACTAACAATGTAAAATTTAACGAAGAGTGCAACGCAGAGGAAGTCGGTCTGGGACCCAATGTTAATGAGAAATCCAAACCTGTAGAAGATTTCACTTTGTCATCTCACAAGCCTACATATCTAGACTCATCTGACGAGGAGTATGTGGAGAGAGAAAAAGACGATTCATTGGAGGAAGATCAAGACATTGTAGAAAGCAGTGAGGAAATAGGGTCCTCTGGTGTTAATCGTCCAATTCTTGACCCAGATACTACTTGGGTCAGGAAAGTTATTCCAAGAATGACAGGATCTAGAAAGAATGTATATTACAATGGAAAGGGACCACGGTTAAGGTCATTAAAAGACGTAAAACCTTTTTGTGAATAAAAGAAAATAAAATTTAATGAAAAATTTTATAATTTCAAGGGAGATCAGGGAATCAGCCAGAAGCAAACATTGTAGAGATCCAAATTCCTAAGAACTACTAGGAAGCGGCTTTCACCCTAATCCGAAGAATGGATTATAGCCAGGGCAGACGAATTACGTGTCATGAAGGAAATAAGTGTCTGGGACTTAGTGCCTGCACCTGTTTCCGACAAAGTAATCGGTTGCCGTTGGTATATACAGTCAAAAGAGATTTAAGGGGTGAAATTAGCAGGTATAAGGCTAGACTTGTAGCACAGAGATTTAACCAGGAAAAGGGGTAAACTTATGAAGAGGTGTTTAGCTCGGTGATTTACTTTACAATTGTTAGAATGTTTTACACTATTTTTGTATGTTTATTAGGGTGGTTCCATATACAACTTGATATCAAATGTGCTTATTTCTATGTCAATCTAAGTGAGAAAATATTCATGAGTCAACCCTCAGGATTTTTTGACAGAAACAAAAGTAAATATGTATGTCATTTAAATAAAGCAATCTATGGCCTGCACCAAAGCGGCAGAGAATGGTATCTTGAGTTAGACCAGGTTCTCAGAAAACTAAATTTAATAAAGTTTAGATGGTACAATTGTGCATATAACTTTGACAATAAAGCTTTATTTATTGTTTATGTAGATGACATAATATTATTTGCCAAAAATCAAAATGATCTAAATTCTATAACTTCTCTTCTAGAGTCTAAATTTGATATTAAAATATTAGGTAAAACAAAAAACGTTACTAGGTATTGAATTTGAGGAAAAACATGATAAACATTTCATCCATCAAAATCAATACATACTAAATTTTGTGATAAATTCTCAAAATTTAAATATCCTGTTTCAAGTTTACCCATAGCAAAGGGTGTAGTTTTATAAACAAAGCAGATTGCCCGGCAAATCATTCTGAAATTGAACAGATGAAAAAAATACCTTACAGAAACTTATTAGGTTGTTTATGTTTTCTTGCCAGCAGAACTAGACCCAATATAAGCTATGCTGTAAATATCTTGTCCCAATTTCAGGAAAACCCAGGCATTAAACACTGGGATGTTCTACTTAAACTTCTAGGGTATGTAGATAAAACAAGGGATTTTAAATTAAACTTATCTAACATTCAATCTGTAAATTTAAATTGTTATACTGATTCTGACTTTGCAGCTAATAGGGATGATAGAGTATCATTGGGAGGCATGAAATTTTTTGTAGATAGGGTACCTATTTCATGGAGGCATAGGTGTGTGAGTTTATCTACAATGGAAGCTGGATATATCTCATTGACTGAATCTGCAAAGGAAATGGTGTGGGTACAAAACATATTACTGGAATGTAATAAGCTTGGCGTTCAGTTAGGAAACTGTATAATATTCTGTGACAACCAAGAGCAGCCATTAACTTTTCCAATTGACCCATTGAGAATCATAGAACAAAACACATTGAAGTTAAATATAATTTTTTGAGAAATCTAGTTGAAAAGAAACTTTTTGAAATCAAATTCGTAAACAGCAAAAATAACAAAGCTGATGGTTTTACAAAACCTATCAACCCCTTGTGGTACCATAGAAGCAATCTTTAAATTCTGTGAAATCTTTGAAACTTCTTAAAAATTCTAAATTGTAATTTGAAATCAAAAAATTTTACTTGTCTAAATTGTATAAGTTGTATTTTCAAATGAACTTCAACACTTTTTCAAACCCCACATTGTGTAGTTTAGTTACCAATGTGTTTATTCTGTTTGGCGAAGATTTTTAAGGTTTTTGATATACACTAAATTAATTTATACCATTTTTTTCAATCCCTCATTTAGTAGTTTAGATAATAAGGAGTTTAAACTGTGTGGTGAAAGTTTAAAAGTTTAAAATGTTTTCAATGTGATATACGAACTTTTTGTCATTTCCTCAACATGTAGTTTATGTACTGTTGAGTTTATACTGCATGGCATTGGTTTAAGAGTTTTTGAATTTAAAAATGGTATCTCTTGTTTTTAACACAGAAGTATTTTAATCTTTTGTTCTCATGTAAAATGTATCATGATCTGTTTATACTTTTTAAAACATTGGCTTGAAATGTAATTATGCACTATAAATTTATACATGATATTTGAAATTCTATAATGCAGTATTTGTTCAACATAAATTTGATTATAACTTGTATTTATGTGGTTAAGCAACTCAATCTGCGGGAGGGGTCTGATTGTTAGAAAAACTTCAATGTAAACAAGCAATACGTACATCGGTTGAAGTGCGGTCAAAATCCCAAAAGCTACTGTGTGCTTATTGGCTAATCACTTTAGGATAGCTTGTTAAGAAGTTTTAACCCCATGCTCCGTATTCCTGCAAATTGAGACTTCAACATCCGGAATATGCTAATTTCTACTTCATCCAATTAGAGATTGGCATACTCCGGAAACATTAGCTTCTACTTCTATGACACAGCACTATTTAAACTTGTGGATGTGTCAGTAGATATCTCGAATTGGCATATGGTGTGTTGTCTCATATCATGTTGTATCGTAGATCGTATGTTCGATGTCGATCAGTCATTTAATGTAAGTTTTCTGTGTGTATGCCTGTAAGCGGCGATGTAAGTGACCAGATATGTTTAGGCCTATTTTTGTCTGGTTGTAAATTTTCAAGACAAATGTTTTCTCTGGATATGAACCGATACTGTATCAAAGTAAAAGATATGTGTATTATTTATGTTGTTATGTTTCTTTTGTGAAAAATAAATGAAGTTTTCTTCACGTTGCCTTTTTCATTTCGACTGGATAAAGATCTGCTGCTATCTCTGTTGAATTTGATATGAGGTTGTGCAATATGACTTTTTTAATTTTTTTAAATTTTTTGTCGATGCTAACATTAATGAGCATGCGATGAATTCTCTCCCAGCGCTCCAAGTCTTCCCACCCTGTTCAATCAATCCCCAATGCATATACTCTTTAAAAGCCTTTATGTGCATATGCTGTAAAAATCTCCACACAAATGCATTTAAAGAGCCCCCATACGCACATTCACTATTTGTATTATGTTTTCAATTAAACAAGAATCATTGAAAGTATAATACTAATAATTTCAATCATCAAGAGTAATTTCTTTTGAAGTTTTTTTATATCACGAAAGGATTATGGGTTAAAAAGAGGTGTTACTTCACTTATATTGAAACCTAACCACCTCTTGATTGGATATCGGTATAAAAAATCTACTGGTGACAGAGAAGTATTTAGAAAAAAAATTTTGCCGCCGTTTCCCCTTTCCTTATATCTTAACGTGCTGATGTCACTGTTGGCAGAGCGGAAGTTTAGCAGAGGGTATTTGTAGTAAAATGCAGTTGTAAAGTTTTCTTTAATAAAAGGCAAATTCGTCTAACACAAATCACTTTTATTATCTTCATGAGATCCATTGCTAAGACATGGTTACAAAACACTGTAACGTCGTTGCAAAGCCAAGCAGTATGTACAAAAATGAGCTAGCAAGCTCATGAAAAAGGGTTGATAAACAGTCTATGACTAGGCCGACACACTCTGTTACTTATACTGTTGCTATAACATTGGTAAGTAGAGAAAAGCTACATTACCACTAATGCCGTGCTTGTTTACGAAACCACCATCGTCAGGTCACTCGTCATGGCATTATACTGAGTCCAAGACTGCGAAAAATTAACTTGGTCTCTTTAAAATTGAAAGAGCCAACACTAGAAACATTTTATCGCACCTTCCAAAATAAAACTATCAGAACTTGACTCATACTTTTGTTTAAGCAACTTAGCTGACAACACTAACATACCGCAACATACTCAAACCGAGTATTTGCTAAGCATCAGATCATTCGATCATCAAGTCCCCGTTAAGACCAATTCAACCATTCAATTATAAGTAACTGAGAATGCATCCTAGCATATATATACAGTGATGGGTACGCTCTGGAACACAACCGTTGATGGCAGCGCCCTCACAATATGCAAATCAGGATGCGCGTGTGGCGAGAAGGCGATTTGCATGAATGGCATGTTCTGTTCTTGTCACGAGTTGTTCACGGGAACAGAAAAAACCATTCTTAAAAATGAAGACACGTTCCTACGAAAATGAGAATCACGACAAAAACTGAACCAAGTTTCCAACAATCGGGCCCCCTCATGCAAAACCCCAAATCTCTGTGCATGTGCCATCAATGAATTTACTCTAAAAAACATAACAGTAAAAATGTCACGTTCTTTAGTATACAGCTAAACCATAAAGTATATATATCACTTTCATGTTAAGCAAAAAAAAATTTTTATCATTGAAAGAAGCTTTTAGATATCATCATAGAAACACTAAGTTCAAAAATTTTAAAATTTTAGTATAACTATCAAAATTTAAGTATAATTATCAAATTTAACATTTAAGATTAAAAATTTATTGTAAATATCAAATTCAAGTCTTCAAGAAATTTAGGTATAACTATTAAATCCAATATTTAAGATTAAAAATTTATTATGAATATCAAATTCAAGTTGTAGAACATTTTATGTATAACTATTAAATTCAATATTTAAGATTAAAAAATTTAAATATTCAATTTTAAGTTATAGTTGTTCATTATCTCTGTCCAAGACCAGTATACATTATTAATACTAACAGTAATGACACAGATAATGAAAGATTTTTTTTTTCTGTATTGTATTCATATAAAAATTTAAAGAAGTGGTTTTTCATCAATGAATCATAACCAAGTGTAACAAGGAGTAAACACACAAGGAGATAACAAGGAGTAAACAAGTGATAACAAGGAGTAAACACACAAGTTATACACATAAGCATAGTTGTCTTATGCGAGAATTGAAAACATGGATATATATATACATTCAGTGTAATGTGAAATTTTTTTTAAAAAGTTCATTGTAAACAATACACATATATATACTCTAGATACAAGTATCTGTATCAAAGAGGGAGGAGTAAATTATATGATATCCTAACCATATTTGTACAAGAAAGAAAAAAAATTTAGAAGTTAGAAATGTTTAGAAGTTACAATTTTAATCATTTATGTTTTTGAAAATTTGATTACAAAATTTTAATGCTCTATCCTTGGTCATTGGCTTTGTAAAATAATCTGCTACATTTTCTTTGGTATTTACAAAGATGATTTTAAAAGATGCATTCTCAACTAAATTCCTTAGAAAATGATATTTTATGTCAATATGTTTGGTTCGGTTATTCACAATTGGGGAATTTGAAAAATTAATTGCAGTTTGGTTATCACAGTAGATTATGCTATTATTTCTGTTAAATTTTAACCTTAGCTTCATACATTCCTCGATATTTTGCAGCCAAATAATTTCTTTCGCAGCTTCTGCCAATGAAACATATTCTGCTTCCATCGTTGACAGACTAACACACTTGTGTTTAAATGTATGCCAAGAAATGGGTACTCTATCTATTAGAAATAACATACCCCTGAGTGACACTCTGTCATCCCTATTGGCGACAAAGTCCAAATCCGAGTAGCAATTTAAATTTAAGTTATCAATGCCTGTAATTCTTTGCCATGTAATTCTTTGTTTTTTCAAGATATCCCAAAAGTTTAAGTAATGCATCCCAATGTTTCATGCCTGGATTCTCTTGGAATTGAGACAGAATATAGCGTAACATATGTCTGGTCTAGTTCTACTTGATAGATAGGCTAAACATCTTATCAAACTTCTGTATGGGAAATTTTGCATTGCTTTAATTCTTCATCATTCATTGGGCAATCTTTTTTGCTCAATGTGATTCCTTTTGTAATAGGGAGTGAAGAATTAGGATATTTGAATTCTTTAAACATTTGGCAAACTTTATCAATATACTGCCTTTGATGTTTAAAAAATTTGTTATTGGTTTCAGTAAATTCCACACCTAACAGTTTTTTAACCTTTCCTAGTGTTTTGCTATCAAATTCTTCCTTTAGTAAAGAAACTGCATGATCAATATCACCCTGATGTTTTGAGAATAAAACTATGTCATCCACATAGACCAACATTAATACTTTGTTTTGGTAAAAATATGCACAGTTGCTCCATTTGAGTTTGAAGAAATTTAATTTTCTTAAAGTGGTGTCAAGCTCATTATACCACTCTCTGCCGCTCTGATGTAGGCCATATATTGCCCTTTTTAGCAAACAGACATAATTTTGTTGGTTTGGATCGACATATCCATGTGGTTGTTTCATGAAAACTTTGCCATTCAATTTAGCATAAAGGTATGCTGACTTGATGTCTAATTGAAAATGCTTCCAGTTAAGCAAACATACGGAAATTGCAAAAAGCTAAAATTATTAAGCTAAAATTTATAACGGGGCTAAATACTTTGTCATACGAATCCCCCTTCTCTTGAGAATATCCCTGAGCCACTAAACGGGCTTTGAATCTCTTCACTTTTCCATTTTCATCCCTTTTGATGGTGTATACCCATCTGGATCCAATTACTTTTTGTGAGATGGGCGCAGGCACTAAGTCCCAGACACCCCTCTCTTGCATTATTGCTATTTCATTATTCATGGCTTCTTGCCATCTTTGTGAGTGTGGAGATTCAATTGCCGACTTATAGCTTTTGGGAATTATTATTTCTATGTTGCTTGCTTCTGGCCTGGATTTGATATCTTTCTTTTCCCTGAAGTTGAAAAAATTTTGGTCATAATGTATGTTAGACTTAACACAGAATTTTTTAACGGCATTATGACTTCTCAGTCTTCTTTTATCACCCTTCACTGAATAGTAAACATCAGTTCGAGTTCCATCAGGCCTAGGTACGGCTTTCCGTTCCCAGTCAATGTCTAAGCAGGGGGTCAGACCGGAATCAGCAGGAGAGTCCTCTTCCTCACTAGTATGACTAGTATCATGGCTCTCACCTGCTTCTTCCTCTGACTCACCACCCAAACTTTCTGATCCTGAATCCATCGAGTGAGTAAATCTCGATGTCTGTGGGGTGACGTTTCTAGAATAACTAGGGTCCAGGATGCCTTCCGCTGCTTCCATTTCCTCAAAACGGACATTGCTTGTCTCTATCACTTTTCTATCCTTTACTAGAATAATTCTATAACCCCTGGTATTTTCAGCATATCCTACCATAACTCCCTGTTGAGCTCTTAGGTCTAGCTTTTTCATAAGCTGTTTTGCCCTACCAGTCTAAGCCTTACATCCAAAAATTCTGAGATGGGATACAGCAGGCTTCTTCCCATAATATAACTTGTGTGGAAACCCCAGGCCGTCTGACTCATCCAGAGGACTTGAGTAACTATTTGGACGACCTGGAATACAACTTGTGTGGAGTTTTTACTTTAAATTTATGGCAAATCCTGTTCTTTGTATAAGTGAAACATAGGATTGCCTCTGCCCACATTTTGTCATCAATTTTACTTTGATTAAGCATTTCTTTAACACAATCTAAAGCTGTCAGGTTGAATCTTTCAGATACCCCGTTTTGTTCGGGTGTATATGCGTTAGATCGCTCATGCTGAATTCCTAACTTTTTCAAGAAAGCTTTTAACTGACCGTGACAAAATTTCATGCTGTTATCAGTACAGATGCACAAAATCTTTTTGCCTAATTGTCTTTCCTGAAGAACTTGAAAATCCTGAAAAACCTTGAACACATCTGATTTTTGTTTTAAAATAAAAACAAACACCTTGCGGCTAAAATCATCTGTAATAGTAAAAAAATATTTGTTTCCTCCCAATGAAGCTATAGGCATTGGACCACAAATGTCCATGTGCAGTAATTGCGAAGGTTTTGTAGATCTTATCCTGCCTATTGGTTTGTACGAAACTCTCTTAGATTTTGCAAGTTTGCAATGAATGCAATTTACTTTTGCATACTTCAACTTAGGGAGTCTGTTTGCTGCAGAAACTTTATTTGTTTGGTGCAAGTAGTCTGAGTTAATATGGCCATATCTTCTATGCCATAATTCAGTTTTATTCAGAATTTCAACTGTTGAGCCACCAATTTTGTTTGACTTTGATTTTAAATCAGTTTTGTTTTTCCTATTACTCAAGTTAGGCCTAATTTTGTTTTGACTTTGACTATCTATTGCAGGGGATTTTCTAACCTGTTTAGAACTTTTGTCCCTATCCTGATCTCTTTTACGGCCCTCAATATTACTACTTAAATTTTTAGTTGAGTACTGTGGTTTTAAAAAATATAGCCCTTCTTTACATTTAGCGTAAAAGAAATTTTCTCCCTCAGGAGTTTTAAACCATAGTACATCTTTGGCACTAAAAGAATATCCCTGCTCTTCTAAAACATATGCGGCCAACAAGTTTCGCCGTAATTTTGGTGAATACATAACATTATTTAGAACAATATTACTTGTATGATCTTTAATCTTAACATACATTTTCACCGATCCAATAGCCTCAACTGGGCTTTCAATATCACCCACTGCTAGCGACATAGATATATCTTTGTATTTACTAAATTTGGAAAACATTTTTATGTCATTGCAAAAATGACGCATAGCAGCGGTGTCAATTACCCAGCTGAGCCTATTGTCAGGATCATCATTAGCTTCAACATTAATATTTGAAAATACTTCAATAATATAAGAACTTGTCAACTTTTTTAACTTTGGGCACTCTGCCTTTAAATGACCAGTTTTATTACATTAAAAGCATGGTTCTATGACCGTAACCGATTTTTTAACTTTAGTGGCATTTTTGCATTTAGCGTTAACATTAGAAAAGTATACAGATGAATTAAGACTTACATTGTTACGATCTTTCTTCAACTGCCTCATCCGGCCTTCTTCCTGGGACAACTCCTTCTGAATTTTATCAAGCTTAAAGTCCTTGTCGCTCCAGCGATAGATGATATGTATTATATTCTGATAGTCATCTGGCAGGTACCGGATGGCCTGGAACGCTACATATACGTCCTCTACGGGATGGTTCACATTCTTTAGCTTGGTGACCCCCTTCCTTATCCTTGTATAGAAGATATCCACGGGTTCCTCAATTTTTGGGTGAAGACTGAAGAATTCGTCCAGAAGATGCACTAGGTTGGCACACGTTGGAGCTTCAAAATGTGCCTCCAACTTCTCCCATGCATTCGCCGGGCTGTTGTTGATATCGAGTAACTCTCGGTATTCCGCCATCATGTTCCAAAACAGGATGGATAGTGCGCAGTCACTGCTGCACACGTACTCCTCTCGCTCGCGTCGTGATGTAGACTCGTCGACTGGCAATGCTGTATGGTTGACATGGCCGTAGCAGCCTTCTCCTTTTAAGAGGAAAGAAATTTCGTTACTCCAGGTGACGTAATTGTCCTTGTTCAACGCTTCAATGCCGTTGCTCACTTCCATAGTTATAAAGTCTCTAAACTTTGACTGTGACTGGAGTGCACTATTGTATACCTTTCTGTTTGATGCAAATGGCACCGCTCGCGGCCCCTGTCGATGGAATTCACAACACTTTACTGTTGCTTTGCTGCATTATAAGGATTCCAATTAAATGTTAGGGCTTTAACATGCTGGAGGCCCATAACCTAAATGCTGGCGACAGGGAAGTATTTAGAAAAAAAAAAAATTTGCCGCCGTTTCCCCTTTCCTTATAACTTAACGTGCTGATGTCACTGTTGTCAGAGCAGAAGTTTAGCAGAGGGTATTTGTAGTAAGATGCAGTTGTAAAGTGTTCTTTAATAAAAGGCAAATTCGTCTAACACAAATCACTTTTATTATCGTGAGATCCATTGCTAAGACATGGTTACAAAACACTAACGTCGTTGCAAAGCCAAACAGTATGTACAAAAATGAGCTAGCAAGCTCATGAAAAAGGGTTGATAAACAGTCTATGACATTACTACTAATGCCATGCTTGTTTACAAAGCCACCATCGTCAGGTCACACATCATGGCATTATACTGAGTCCAAGACCGTGAAAAATTAACTTGGTCTCTTTAAAATTGAAAGAGTCAACACTAGAAATATTTTATCGCACCTTCCGAAATAAAACTATCGGAACTTGACTCGTACTTTTGTTTAAGCAACTTAGCTGACAACACTAACATACCGCAACATACTCAAACCAAGTATTTGCTAAGCATCAGATCATTCGATCATCCAAGTCCCCGTTAAGACCAATTCAACCATTCAATCATAAGTAACCGAGAATGCGTCCTAGCACATATATATACACACATACAGTGATGGGTACGCTCCGGAACACAACCGTTGACGGAAGCGCCCTCATAATATGCAAATCAGGATGCACGCGCGGTGAGAAGGCGATTTGCATGAATGGCATGTTCTGTTCTCGTCACGAGTCATTCACGGGAACGGGAAAAACCATTCTGAAAATGAAGACACGTTCCCGCGAAAACGAGAATAGCGAGAAAAACAGAACCAAGTTTCCAACAAAATCAATCTTATATTAAAGAGCCTTGTGTGCTTATACCTGTGAATGGTAAGTTTACAATAAAAACCTATTTAGTTTTGATTTATGATTTATGCACATTTTTCGGTTTCTGCTTGTCTTAAGACCTGTAGTGGTAGTAGGTAATTTGATACAATGGTCCTTTATTACAGTTATCTATATTTTATTTGGCTTATCTTTATTTTATGTTTATTGTGGCTGGGTAGGCCACTGAAAAGAACGTACCGGGACGCGTACCTCGAGTTGGCCAATTATGCTCTAAAAGTATATTTCTGGGCATGTCATTGGAAGCATAATATAGAAAGAAATCGATGCTGAAGGTACATACATAAAATGCATACCTGCCAACTTTTATGCATTATACGTAAAATTTCTGCGTTTTAACTGCTCTTTACACTTTTACGCATATATTGCTATATTTTACGCATTTCCGCATTTATTTGAATTTTTTAACATTACTAGGAAATCAATCTCCAGCGAAATTCTCCGGCGTTTTTTGTTTGAAATTTATCAATTAACTAGACATAGTATAATTCCTTGGAATCACCGATTTTCCGCTTTTTTAGTACTGATTTCTACCATTCCCGGGATCGTAGCAAATTCATAATAAAATGCAGGGTAATGCCAATCAAATTAAAGGATATTTACAACCTCGTGTAATGTAAATTAAGATCTCGATCGCTTATTTCATGAAAGTAATAAATATACTTCTTCAAATGTTGTCTAATTCAGCATATATCGCTAAAATGTTATTTTGTTCATTAATTTTGCATAAACTACGATTGCGCAATTCAGTTTGTTCTCATGAATCACCTAGAGTACAATAGTATCTTTTTCTATCCATCTCAATCTTTTAAATATTGCACTTTTTGATTGACTAAACTAGCTTATTTTCATATTCTAATTAATTATTATGGTTAATTTCTTTATTATTTTCGCATAAACAGTGCGATTGCACAATTCAGTTATTGAATTGCCGAGAGTATGTTAATATCTATTTCCATCTCCATCATTTAAATGTTGCATATTAGATCGAGTAAACTAGCTTATTTTCGCATTATGGCTAATTATTAAGGTTAATTTTTTAATTATATTTGCGTAATACAAATTTTTCTATTTTGAAAAATGGGTATGAACTCTGTGAAGGGATGTTTTCCAAAAAGTGGTATTAAAGCCATGATTTAAGCAAATAAGAAGGAAACAATTTTTGGCAGGAATATAATTCAGTGCTATATATTTTGTATTATAAAGATCAATATTTGTTACTCTCTTTAGTGAAAACCCGTGTTTTATCAAGCATAATATTTGTTTTCATTATAAAGTAATTTTCACCGGATAAAACTTTTATATATTTTTTGTTTTATGATTTATTGTCTTGAAATTTGATAATATTAGTGTCCTGAATTTTCATATTCTACCAGTACTATGCCTGATATTTAATGTAGTATTTTTTTAATGCTGTTACTTGTACATTATTAAATTCATTAGAAATGTAGCTTAAAAAAAATCATAAATAATCGTATGTAGCTTAAAAAAAATCATTATAAATGTCATTCACGCAAAATTTTACACATTCCAATTTTCCCAGATTGGCAGGTATGAAAATGCAAGATATTAAAAGTACCAATTAAATAGAACATAATTTCAATTATACTGAAAAGTAGAAATAATTTTGAAAAGTTAAGAAATTTGGACATATTCTACTTACAGTAAAAAACAATGGTTTTTTGTGGTTCTTCAGATTTTTTTTTCTTCCCTAAAGGAAACACGAAAAATATGAAGATTAGAGTTCTACCTGAGAGACAGTTAAGAAAATAAATATTAATTGATTTCCAAATTTTTGTCATTTCTGATAGTTATTAACGCTTAAATTGGTTACAAGTTGGGAGACCTTCCATAGAGCACGGACACACAGGGGTGGGGGTGGGAGGCTATTAGCGTAGGAAGAGACGATATGGAAATAAAGCAATTAACCATTAACGAGTGGAATGCGAAGCAGAAATAACCAATCAGAGACAGGTGTTTGACACCTTTTCACCAGAACCACACGCAGAATGAGAGTGACAATGTTACCCCTGGATATTTAGTACTGTGAAAGATCCGAAGACTCGATCTATTGTTTAGGATATCTACGATGGGCATGATGCTCCCATAAGGGAGGATAAGAGGGCATCCCCCCCCCCCCCCCCCCCGGATATTTATATAGATACAGTCGAACCTCTCATTCACGGTCACTTTGCGGACAGAAAAATTTGTCCGTAAACGAGGGGTGACCGTAAAAGAGGGGATCATTCTAAATTAGATCAAATATTACACTTTAATCGTTTTAAATTCCTCATATTGAAACATACCTAATTTTGAGAACATAAAACAATTTTAAGGTAACGGACAAACCCATAGCCGAAATTTGATTTCGTGGGGAGGGGGGCGAGGTTGAACATTGTTTTTGATACTATATTTGATTGAATCTTTACCTTGTACCTTTTCAGTGTTAAATTTTTCTTTCATTGAGGGGTTAACTCCCCCCCCCCCCCCCCCCCAGCTGCGATCTTGGTGACGAACGTGTACATTTGTTTCATAAAAACAATTAAATTCACATCATGTAAATTCATATGCAAAAAAACGTACAGTAGTATACATTGAATTTATTTACCTTTGGGGAAAGAACTGATCAATTGATGTTTGGTGGGTTTTAGCCACCAGTCTTTCTCCTTCGAAGTGTATTTTAAGTTGTGAGACTAAATTTAATGCCTTTAGTCCGTCTGACACGTTAAAAACTTCAGAGTAATTTCTGATGCTGGCTCCTTGGTCTTCACACTCGACTTCTTCCTCACTTTCTTCCTCTTCAGATGATTCTGTTGCAAATTCATTGATGATATTGGATATTTCTCTGTTGTTTTCTTTTATCATCACATCTGCATCCATAGGAGCATATTCTTCAGACGACATGCCCACGAATCCGGCCTTTTCCATCAAGCTCTGTAAACTTTTAGATTCTTCATCTGAATCAGTCGGAAGTGTTGCAAACTCCTTTAAAACCAGCTTTTTGATAACAGTTAGAAATCGTTTCTTCTTTTACAATATTCCATGCGGATTTTATCCATCCAACTGCATCCAAAACGTTGATCGACATGCAGGGGTCGAAGTCGTCCTATATTTCCTATAATTCCTATATTTTAAAAAATTTCATAGAAAACGTCCTATTTTGTCCTATATTTCGCACTTGTCCTATATTTTGGACATAAATCCTATATTTCCAAATTACAAGCAATAAAATCCTTATTTCTATCATTTTGTTTTCAGTCTATCTGCTAAATCTTCCCAGAATTTCAAAAACGTGGAACTACGGGATGTTGAACGTCTGCAATTGGTTTCCGATTGCACGTGACGTAATACTACTCTAAACATGACGCCTGCCGGCTGGACGGAAAGCGTGGTAACGGTAGCGGTACTGTAGATTAGGGGCGGAGAAATATCGGTAATTGCATACCTGCCAACTTTTACGCATTATGTGTAAAATTTACGCATTTTAACTGCTCTTTACGCTTTTGCGCATATATTGCTATATTTTACGCATTTCCGCATTTATTTGAATTTTTTAACATTAATAGGAAATCAATCTCCGGCGAAATTCTCTGGCTTTTTATGTTTGAAATTTATCAATTAACCAAACATAGTATAATTCGTCGGAAACACCACATTTCCGCTTTTTTAGCACTAATATCTACCATTTCCGGGATCGTAGCAAATCCATAATAAAATGCAGGGTAATGCCAATCAAATTAACGGAGATTTACGGCCACGTGTAACGTAAATTAAGATCTGGATCGCTTATTTTATGAAAGTAATAAATATACTTCTTCAAAGGTTGTCTAATTCAGCATAAATCGCTAAAATGTTATTTTGTTCATTAATTTCGCATAAACACTGCGATTGCGCAATTCAGTTTGTTCTCATGAATCGCCGAGAGTACAATAGTATCTTTTTCCATCCATCTCAATCTTTTAAATATTGCATTTTTGATTGACTAAACTAGCTTATTTTCGTATTCTAATTAATTATTACTGTTAATTTCTTAATTATTTTCGCATAAACAGTGCAATTACACAATTCAGTTACTTCGTGTGAATTACTGAGCGTACGTTAGTATCTTTTTCCATCCATCTCCATCATTTAAATGTTGCATATTAGATCGACTAAACTAGCTTATTTTCATATTCTGATTAAATATTAAATATTACTGTTAATTTCTTAATTATTTTCACATAAACAGTGCGATTGTGCAATTCAGTTACTTCACGTGAATTACCGAGAGTACGTTAGTATCTTTTTTCTTCCATCTCCATTTAAATGTTGCATATTAGATCGACTAAACTAGCTTATTTTCATATTATGGCTAATTATTAAGGTTAATTTTTTAATTATATTTGCATAATACAAATTTTTCTATTTTAAAAAATCGGTATGAACTCTGTGAAGGGATATTGAAGAAGAATTTAGTAAGGAGTTCTTAAAAAAAGCAAAAAGAGCTACTACTTTATTTCTACTACTTTATTTCTACTACTTTATTTCTACTACTTTATTTCTACTACTTTATTTCTACTACTAAGAGCTACTACTTTTCCACGATCTAGCCCGCATGGTTTTGATGGCATTACTGCTACCATTGTTCATAATATTTCCCCATTTACGTGTAATGTTTCATCTCATATAATCAATTTAAGATTTGAAAGTTGCTTATTTCTTGACCAATTGAAACTTGCTGTTATTATTCCAGTTTATAAGAAAGGTGATAAAAGTAATTCTGATAATTACAGGCCTATTTCTTTTTTGTTTAGTTTTACTAAAACTATTGAAAAAATTATTAAGATTGATTAAGTATTTGAACTCCATAAATTTTTTCAGTTTTTGCCAATTTGAGTTTCACGAAAATAAAAGTACTGAAGATGCCTTAATGAAATTTCTTAATGAAATCAATGAGGGTTTAAATGCTGGCCATAGGGTTATTGGCGTGTTTTTGGAAATCAAGAAGACCTTTCATTGTGTTGATCATAATATCTTGCTGTATAAATTGTAGAGGATTGACTTTCGAAGCATTGCGTTGGATTGGTTCAGATCTTATCTTAATGGACATGAGCAATCCGTTAGTTCCGTGGTTCTGCTAAAGTAAAAAAAGTTAGTTAAGCAGAATGTTTTCCATGCTTCGGTCCAGGGTCCGATCTTGTTTCTTGTCTTTTTTAATGACCTCTGTTTATTTAATTTTAATGGGACTTATTTGCTTTTGCTGTTGATATTGCTTTATCTTATCATGGGCTTACAAATCCTGATGTCTTGAGAAATATGGGAGACGTTTTGGTTACTATAAGACAATGGTTCTGTGCCAATAATATTGTTCTCAATGTCAAAAAATCTAGACTTATTTGTTTTGCCTTGTCCAAAAAATCCTTATTTAGCTTTGTGTTAAAATATCATACTTATTGTTATTCAGATAGTACTTGCAATTGTGAAGCTATTGAGCACGTGAGTAGCTTTCAATGCCTTGGTATTACCATCGATGACTTGCTATCTTGGAATCCTCATATTACTGGTCTTAGTAAATAATTAAAGTTAAATATCAGAAAATTTTATTTTCTACCTCAGTTTTGTCCTGATGTTCATAGATTTCTTTATTACTTCTTAATTAACTCTCAGATTCAGTATGGCATAACCTGTCTTATTGAATTCAGTATGGCATAACCTGTATTACCCTTTGTCCTGTTATTTTGCTTTAAAAATTATTTACTAGAATTGTTTTATGTAAGCATCATGAGACACCATCCTTTCCTCTTTTTCTTGATTCTATGATTATGCCATTTAGGTATCTTCATGTTTACAAAGATCTTAATATGTTCCACAGAAATAAGAATGCCGGTGGTAGTCAATGTAACTTCAGGCTAAGGCGGGGTGTTATCAGACCTCCTTGAGCCTCAATTCTACTAAGTTTTAGAAATTTTATCTCTTTTTAGCTCCTAGAGTTTACAATCTTCTGCCTCAATTTTTGAAAGCATTGTTACCTATTGTTCCTTTTCCAGGACTATCAAAACTGGTTATTTACTTTATAATTCAGTTGAAATTGAGAATTTTTTCCGTATTGATAGTTAATTTTTTACCTGCTTTTACTGTCATCTTCATCTTTATTATTGTCTATGTTTATTTTTTTAGATGATATAATGGTTTATTGTAATTATTTTATCTGTAACTGTTTTTATGTCATTTGATGCCGTATTCATCTCCTTCTATAAGGTTATTTTTTAAGAGTGGGTATTCATAGATCTTCTTACACTTTTGAATATTAAATAAAAATATAGTTGTCATTTGTTGTGCTAGAGCAATTTATTGTTACTTGCTCTGTAAGATATACATTTAGAGCGATATACTGGAAACTATCATATTTTAACCTTCTTTTCCCAGGAACGAGAGAATGAAAAATTATGTGTTCCAACCTTTTATCTAGGAAAAATTGTTGACATTCATTTGATGTCTTTGTACTACTTTTTAACTTATATGAAAATCCGAATGCTCGCTCCTATTTTATATACGGCCTTGCTGATTTAAATGCCGCACCTAAAATGTGCCGCCCTAAGCAAAAGCTCGCTTTGCTGGTGCCTTAAGCCGGCCCTGTGAGATATTGCACATTTTTCAAATAAATTCATCAAAAACTCACATAAAATTCATAAAAAGTATTAATTATTGTGATATTTGTTCACTTTTCATATGTAATTTTATGTTATAAATGTGTTATCATCATTCTCGGAGATCTAGCTCGTTTCATTCACAGAAGACACTTTGTGTAATAGCATTCTACTTTGACACCATTAGTCGTTTATCTACTATAAGAATAACCTATTTCTGCATCCACAATACTTAACAAAATTTTGGTAATGAATTTGGCGGAATTTCCCCAACTTGGCGAGTTTTTAAATGTTGCCAAATTGAAATAAATGTCACCAAATTGATAAGAATGATGCTACATCAATGAAAATGACAATTGATGAAAATTCATTATTTTGGTAAGAACATAAGAATAACTTATTTCTCCGTCTGTAATGCTTGGAATTCTGGCGACAAATTTTGGCATCATATCGCCAACTTGGCGACTTTCTTAAATGTTGCGAAATTGATAAAAATGTTATTAAATCGATAAAAATGACGCCAAATGGGATGCAATGTTTTGCAAATTTTTAATTCTGTCATTCCGTCATATGATGGGTATACCTTTTATTATATAAGAAATGTTTTTTAAATATCGCCAATCTCTACATTGACGAAAATATCGTTAAAATTGCAAAAATGATGTCAAGGTAATTAAAATGACTCCTAATTGATGAATTTATTGTTAAAATATTTAAATATATGGACTATATTGCTTATTCAGGTTGATATCAATATTGATAATTATTAATTTAGAGTTACGTAAAATATAAGTTAATTGGGTAAGAAATAGTTTTACATGTTATCATCCGAAAAAGCGTCAAATGTACAATTTAATATTACAAACACTGTGCTGTGTATTTTTTTATCGCTTTTGTAACTTTAGAGTAGTAAATTCATTGCATTATATAAGGAAAGTCATGTGCTGCCCGCATCATATTTTTTCATTTGGTATATCGTTTGCACTAAATAAGCAAAAATAAAAGTTTTCATCCATGTAAAATTTTAAGAATTTTTAAGTTAAATCCTTGTTTCTGTATTATACAAATATTTACACATGTATTTTGATCTTTGTTTCTATAAATATTGTTCTTGCACCCACATAAAAAGAATATCGAGTATAATTTTCCTCAACAATAAAAGATATTTGAACATAATGTTACAGTTTGTGCAATTCACCCATAGCAGATTTATTTGGTAATTTCAAGTCTTAAATGTTGCCAAATTGAGATTATCTTATACCTTAGAATTACCTTATATCCACTTATACCCTAGAATTTGTTACAACTTATTTTAAGCAGGATTATCCTAGATATGATAATGTACCCACTGTCTGGCAAACAATGCTAAATAATACTACTATTGTCCGAACAGTTTACCCGAGCACCTAACTTTTCAACAACTCACCAACTGTTTAAACCAGTGTTGTAAAGGGAGGCAGGGTACATGAGCAACTGCTTTTATCTAAAAATTCACACCTATTTCTAAACTGCGAGCTTGGATTGTTCATTCATGCTATTTTTACTTCAATATTTTCCTGGGGAAAAATCTCATTCTAATACTATATTAACAACAAAAGAAAACCCTTAATTATTTTCAAATTTCTGTGAGTACAGTGCACCCACAGAAAGAAATCTGTGGGTGCAAGTTGCACCCATGCACCCATGGGTTCTGGTGCCACTGGCAAGTGAATGCCTTTAAATAAGTGAAAAATGTTGTTTACTAGAAGGACTTAAGCCTTTTTTAAAATTTTTGTGAGCTACAGAATCCAGCAGATGGGGCTGTAATAGCGCCATTTGCATGACAGAAAAGCCAAACAAACGTGCCAATAATTCTTTTGATTCTTCATTACACGACCTGCCGTGGAGGCGGTAGAAACTGAGCACCGAACGTGGAGTACCATCACGTGGAGTACCGAAATCTCATTCGCTCTGAAAGCCAAGATATGTTACGGATACATAGATAGAACCGTGAGACTAATGGATGAAGACACGTTATGTCGTGATTATGATGAATTCATACGTCAGAGAGACAAAGTTCTTGCTATCATCTATCAAAGCCTGTCGCCGGAATACAAAGAGCTGATTAACATCATGGATGATCCAGGCGATGCTTGGGAGAAACTCAAGCAACACTTCGACGCCTGTATTCATGCCAACCTGGTCTGTTTGCTAGATGAGTTCTTTTCTGTGCGCCCGGAACACGAGAAACCGATAGACATTTTCTGCTCAAGTTTCCAGAAAGCCGTGACTAAATTAAAAGATTTGAACCACCCAATGGAGGACTTGTACATCTCCTTTCAAGCCATCGGGTACTTATATAACTTTGTATATATTAATGTAGTCATCAGGATATGTTTGTGACAGCATTGATTTTCAATAGATATTCGACTAGTCAAGAGCTCTTTTAATAATAAAAATATTTATAGAAATTTTAAAATGATATTGTAATCAGATTTTCTTTTTTTTTAATTTAAATTATCTTTCATCTGTAATGATTGTCTACAAATGTAAGTAAATAAATTTAATATAGTAAGTCTAATAAATAAAGAACATTTAATTTCTAAATGTTTAGTTATATGATAAATGCAAGAAAAATCACATTGAATTGAATTTATTTTTTTAATATCTAACTTTAAATTTATACATAAATTATGGAATAACTCAATTTTTTAAATATTAAAAAAAATCAATGAAATCATAAATTAAATCACCAAAACTTATCAATAAAACTAAATAAAAATCACCTACAAAATGTAATGAATTTTCTTTCATAGTTATATCAAATGCAAATTCTAATTTTTTCTATAAAAAGAAGACTCAACATTTTTATTTCATATATTAACTCTCATATTAAAAAACACTTTCAAGAAAAAAAAATTCCAATTAATAGTGCCTTTTTTTTTGTATAAGCTGTTTTATTTCTGACCATTTTTCCGAAATTTTTTAAGTCTTCACTTCTCCATGTTTTTAAAACATTTAAAAATAAAACTAAGCATATTTTGTAATCTACATACTCTACTTAATAACTGTATAAAGTTTAATCCCTATAGCTAGAAATAAAAGTTGATTACAATATATTTTCCAAATGACATCGCATTTCACCAAAGTTGCTATTATGACATCTCAACCAAATTTCAAACTTATGTATTTTCATAAGTAAGACGCTCAAATTTTTCAAGATTTTCATGATTCTAGCCGATAAGCTTTAATGCCAATTTTCGTTAAAATCTCAGTCGGTGGGTTTCACTTTTAAGATAAACAAGAAAGATCAATCATGCATAAAGTATTGATTATGAAACACTTCCCAACTTCAATGCAATTTTATTTAAACAGCTCTAAAATGTGATACATTCCTCGGTAATGTTTTTAAAGTTATCACAATACTACATTAACTTATTGTATTTGAAAACTTAAAACTTCATCGAAAAAAATGAACTTCATTCAAATGATGGCATTGGAGTATAAATTCCCTGGTTTAAGCATCTCTAAAATGTGATACATTCCTTGGTAATATTTTTTAAATTATCATAATACTACAATAATTTATTCTATTTGAAAACTTCATTGAAAACAAATGAAATTTATTCAAATGATGTCATTAAAATATAACACACCTGGCTCTCTCTATAAAAGCAGCATTTCATTCATAAACTTTTTCCATTCATCACAATACTATAATAATTTATTTTATTTAAAAACTTAAGACCATTAAGGTACAAGTAATTAAACTCTATACTTAAAACTTCATCGAAAAAATTGTCCTTCTCTGTGTAAAATCAATGAATATTTCATTCATATCAGCTATATTGCAGACTCTATGAGCTAAATAATTTTGCGTTAAAGAAATGCAGCAATTCTTGTACAACTCATTCTATATCTTTTGGTATTTACATTCTCCATAAGTGAAAATTAGGCTTCATTGTAGAAATAATCAAAGTTGGATGATTATTTAAACTCAAATATATTGTAAATGTGTTGTTTCAGTATGTAGATGCACAAAATTTCAGCAATAATAATGCGGTTTTAGTATGGATGCAACACTAAATTTGAATTAAAAAGAACTTTAAAAATCACGATTTTGACACAAGATGGATGTCATATTTTATTTTGAAGTGGGTCACATGATCTCTTCATATAATTGCCACTTGATCGCTTCATATAAAAGATGTAATTATTATTTTAATTTTTATTTAAATAAACTACTGAAAACATTTTGCTTAAAATTTTTTTATATATTTTATGGGTTAATTTGAATATTTCCTAAAACTTTCGAAGCAATTTGTGAATTTTAAAACTGCTTAAAAAATGTTTGAAAAATTAGGTCCCATAGGGTTCAATGTATTTCATTTTTTCAACCCGGGTTCAATCCAAAACTAATTGGCTGATATTATTCATTTATATTCCCATAGGTGCATCTGAACAATATACTAAAATTTCATTTTGATAGTCATTTTTACGGCAGTTATCATGCTAACGGACAGACAGACAGAATGAACAAAATCATAATCACTTTTCAACTATGTTGTAAAGTGTTAAAAACTAGATGATTTGACATGGAATGATCCAAAGTGAAACATGCATGTATATATATATATATATATATATATATATATATATATATATATATATATATATATATATATATATATATATATATATATATATATATATATATATATGTGTGTGTGTAATCAAACCTCCTTATAGGGGACACTATCGGGACAGGAGCTTTTGTCTGTTAATAGGACATGCCTGCTTTTGGGGAGGTATTCATAAATTAATTTTTCATGCTTACTTATTCAATTATTCTAATACTGATATTCGTAAACTAATTTTTCAAGCTTATTTATTCAACTATTCTAATATAAATTTAACCTTGTGGAAGTAATGCATTTAAGTGAAACAATACAAGAGCCTCATAGTAGTACAAAAAGAGCCTTGTATATTCACTTTAAATTTATTTTATATAAGTAGTATAATACATTTACACTGAACTATTTAAATTAAATTTTAAACACTTACCAGTTATATATTAAATATTGACCAGAACAGAAATTAATTTTAATGCTGTTTATTGAATCACTGAAAAAAAATCTGTTAAAATCGCTTACTTCATATGTTCTCCAACAATAACATGGTTCTCGTGATGAATTTTTGATTTATTGACAATGTTGAATCCATTGTAGTCTCCAATGTTCAGGAAGTACTTTTATTGTGTCTCTGTACTCCTCAGTGCATCGTTACTATTCCTAACAATGTCTTTCTTGTCTATTTTAATTTTACCATCACATTCTTCTTCATCATCATCTCTGCTTTACATTGATAGATGAGTCTAAACTTTTGACTAAAGTGACAAACTGTTTTCTTCATTTCCTTTACTGTGGACTCCAGTTTAGTCACTCTTAATGAATCTGGCCTTCTTGAAACATTTCTGCACACAGCTGTAGCTAACAATTTTGATTGTTTCATATATCTAAATGACTGTATCCAGAACTATGACCGATTTTGTTAAGTCCTCAATTTTGTATCTTAACATTTTGGACAAAATAGTGGGTATGAAAACACCATTAGGAGAGCATTATTGAGAATTGAATTAGAAAACCCTATTGGGAATAATCCAGTCTCATTTATCTAAACTAAGTATAACTGGCATTTCCCCAGCCTGTTCTTGTGTAGTTTAATTGCTACGAAGTCATAATTGTATTTTTCTGACTTGTAAGAAATAAAGATAATTTAATAATAATTCTCATGAAACATAATTTTTATGACTAAAATTTGGATTTATAATATAAATAAATACACTTAATGAAAGATTGTAAAACACGCAAATTCATGTAAATATAAAGGTTTAATTTCAGACCATACCAAAATCCTGATAAAAATGTATTAGTCAGCCCAAACTCCAGCCACTATCGAGAGTATGTTAATGTGGCGCAACCATCCTATTCTAAGGAACTGGAGATTTAGAAATTATCTATAAATGGAGAGTGTCCATTAATGGAGGTTCAACTGTGTATATATATATATATATATATATATATATATATAAATATATATATATATATATATATATATATTAAAATAACAAATACGAAAGTGCAGGAGTGCAAATCCGTAAACACAGTATCAAACCACGGGCAATATAATAGCGTGTATTTAATAGCAAAAAGCAATGAGGAAGAACCGGAAAAGCAGAGCACGGAGAGGCCAGGACAACGAAAATACATTAAAGAATAGTATATCTGCCAGAAACGTCTTCAGGGGCACATTCTAGACAGATATACTAAAATCCCTTGTTTCTATGATTGCATAAAAACACGTGGTTAAAATTTTATGCAATATGTGCCTAACAACGGAATAAACAAGAATAACAGAAAAAATACCAAATACAAAATTAAACCTTAAAACATAAAAAACCATATAATCATAAAAAACCACGTAATCATAAAAAATAGTGCACAAATATGCAAAAAAGAAATGCAACTCGCAAGTCTGAAGGTCGCCAGCGTAAATAAACTGCATGGGAGTCCACCACGTGCACCAGCCTGAATGCTCACCACGCAAAATACCACGTTGGAATAAACCGGACCAGAGAAAGTGGAAGTAGTTGTACATAATTTTGGTGAGACAAACCCAAGAGTTTAGAAACTGACCGAGAAGTGACCACTATTATCGAAAACGTTTAAAGTATGGATAACACTGTTTTTGGAGCCGTAGCCTGTTTTTGTTTTATTTGCTTTTTAGATATCCGCCTTAACGGTTTTATGAGCGTTTTAAACTTTTTTCTTTACCTACCGAGGCGGGTTTTTTAAAAATTTTTTGCACGTTTTTAGTGTAATCGAAATTACTGTTTTTTTAATAATTTTCACATTTTTATTATTGCCCGCCGGGGCGGTGTTTATTTTATGGTGTTTCCACTACTATTGAATATCGTACTTATACTGCGATCTACAAATAAGGTGGGGGAAAATTGTACATATAGCATAGACTTTTGAGACGATTAATATGTGATAGTAGTGTACACTTATTACTATCCAGGCGTTTGATACAGAGCAAATAGCTAACGATTAGATTTTTAAAAACTTGGTTACTAAGGCAAGAAGAATAATGAGGGAAGAATTTTACATTAAATTTAAATTGATGTCTCTTATCATGAATAGTAGTATTGAATGAGTTACTTTGTATATCAATGGTGATATCAAGATAATTTACAGATTTGGAAGGGTGGGATTCATTAGGTATTAATTCAAGATTGGATGTATAAATATTAAGTGTGGGTAAAGAATCATGTGCAGTATGAAAACAAAGAAAAACATCATCAATGTAACGAAAAATAGAAATGTTACAAGTGAACAAACAGAGTGGATTGTCTTTCGTAAAAGTAAAGATACATATTGGCGAGCATAGAGCTACTAGTGGATCCTTGCGTTACTCCAATCATTTGGAGGTATACAGCAATACCATGTACAAGATAGTTGTGAAAAAGAACAAAATGCAATAAATTATTAAAGGTAGACGAGTCATATTTAGTAAGAGTATTTAATTTAAATTGATCGAAGAGTTGTTTAATGACAAAAAATAAATATTTTAAGATGATGTTATTAAAAAAATCTTTAAAATCTAAAGTTTGGATTGAGTATATATACTAGCTGCCTTTGGCGACCAGCCTGTTCGCTACCCTTGAAAATACTGACCATGGCAAACTCGCTGGCGCCATAACCCCATTGAGTTAACAAAGTTTATTTTAGTTTAATGACGTATATTCATTATTTGGCAGACACAAATATCGAATGTTCTATTCGATTTTGCTATGTGTATATAACACAACCTCGTCATAACCGTGATGTCATAACCTTGCCCACCTCCCCTCCACCATAGAAACACTGTGCATCTGTGTGCCCATATGAGTGAAAAATGAAGTTCAAAATGTTGCTAAAACTGGACAGACAAGAATTGTTTACCAAATAGTCAAACAAATAAGTGGTGATGTTAAGAAACATGAATGTGGAGTCAAAGATGGAAATGGTAGACTTTTATCTGTTGAAGCGGAGGTTGAGGAAAGATGGCAAGAACATTTTGAAAAAACACTAAATGCTTACAACATCGGCACTAATGAACAGACAGTGGTCACATTTGATGTGCCACCTATCTTAAACATTTCTACAGAGGAAATCTCGTTGATCGAGATTAAAAATGCTTTGACGGCATTAAAATCTAATTAAGCCCGTGGAAATGATATGATAGCTGCAGAAATGCTCAAAGTTAATGTTGAAGAGACAGCTAGATATTTGAAAAATCTGTTTAACCTTATCTGGAAAACTGAGAAAGTACCAGAAAAATAGAAAGAAGCAACAATATTAAAATACCTAAGAATGGAGATCTTTCTTCCAGTGAGAACTGGAGAAGTATCACTTTGTCTATTCCAGCTAAAGTTTTTGGAAGAGTCATGGTCAACAGATTAAAGAACAAAATTGAGAAGGTTTTGAGAGAGGAGTAGGCAGCATTTCGAAGTGGAGCTGGAACCACTCAACATATTTTTTCTTTGAGAAACATCATTAAGCACAGCATTGAACATAATGCACCTTTATATTTAAATTTCATTGATTTTAGAAAAGTATTTGATATCATTAGCAGAGATATGTTGTAGAAGATACTTGATAGTTATGGAATCCCACAAAAAATTATTAACACTATTAGTTAGCTATATCGAAATAGCAGTTGCTGTGTTAAGTAAATGGAAAACTGACAGAACCCTTCCAAATTAATTCAGGTGTAAAGCAAGGATGTGTGATTTCAGGTTTATTATTTAATATAGTTGTTGACTGGATCATGAAAAACAGCATCAAAGACAAGAGAAGAGGCATTAGGTGGAAATTTACATCAGTTTTAGAAGATTTATATTTTGCAGATGACATTGTTCTTTTGGCCTCTAGATTTTGTCATCTACAACAGAAAAGTAATGACCATAACAAGTTTGCTAAAACTACTGGTTTACGAATCAATAAAAATAAAACAAAAGTCTTAAGAATTAATGAAAAAACTTCTGAAAATGTACAATTAGATGATGAATCAATTGAAGATGTAAATAGCTTAACTTACCTTGGTGTACTGGTGAACAAGGAGGGTGGAACAGATGAAGAAATCAAAATAAGAATTGCAAAAACTCAGAATTGTTTTAGAAAACTAAATAAAATATGGAGAACTACTAACCTTAATTTAAAAACCAAAATCAACCTTTTTAATTCCTTAGTGAAAAGCGTTTTACTATATGGAGCCAAAACATGGAAATTAACAAGGGGCTAATGCAACAAGTTAAATGCCTGGCAGACTAAATGTCTGAGGAAAATTTTGAGAGTATTTTGGCCTTATGTTATTACTAACATTGAACTCTACAAGAGTACTGGACAGGAAGCAATTGAGATCGAGATAAAAAAATGTAGATGGAAATGGACTGGACATGTCTTAAGAATGCCGCAGCACAACATCCCTACTGTGGCACTTACTTGGGCGCCTGAAGGAAAAAATCTCGGGGTCAACCCAAGCTTACTTGGAGGAAACTTGTAGAGCAGGAGAGAAATTTGATGGGATGGGCGATCTGGTTAGAAGCAAGGACCGAGGCACAGGATCGACCAGGGTGACTACGCAAGCTGAAAGCCTTATGTGCCACTAGACACAATGAGTTATGATGGTGACAAATATCGAATGTTCCATTTGATTTCGCTATGCATATCTGACCCAACCTCGCAACCTCGTCAGAACTGTGACGTCAACCTCGCCCACCTTCCCTCCACCATAGAAACACTGTGCATCTGCGCACGCATGTGGGTGAAAAATTGATCCCTTCTTTTGCAGTTTGGCCGAGAAATTGAAAATAATTACTTCCTTAAAATGTGGATCATACGGCTACTTTTTTTTATTTCTTTACCAGATTGGTCTTGTAAGAAAGCCTGATCTTTGAATTTTCTAAAAATGTAAATTATTACTCGAAATTCTCAGTACTTTTCCCGATGCGAGGATTTAAAAATGAAAGTTCATTTTTTTGAGCTGAAAGTGACTTTTGTTTTAAAATCTTTTAAAAAATATTAGAATTTGTCCCTGAGATTTGAACTTGATATATTTTTACTCACAATTGTCTGCTCTTTCCGGTCGTGTGATTTTTTTTTTCTATGACGTCGGGATGGTGGAGAGAAAAGGGAAAAAAACGTTCGAAATTGCATAAAACATTAAATAACAAAAAAAAATAATTCAAATTTTAAAAATCGGTTTTCACGTGTCCACGTGTCACCTTCCCCCCGGTCTCTAATTGCCAAATTTCATAACTTGGCAATGCACAGTCGCTGAGCCTATAGTGTATGACACACAGACAGACAGACATTGCCGTTTATTATATAGATCACTAGCTGCCTTCTGTGACCAGCCTGTTCACTACCCTTGAAAATTCTGACCATGGCAAATTCGCTGGCGCCATAACACCGTGGAGTTAACAAAGTTTGTTTTAGTTTGATGACGTACATTCATTATTTGGCAGGCACAAATATTGAATGCTCCATTCGATTTTGCTATGTGTATTTGACGCAACTTCGTCAGAACCGTCACGTCATAATCTCGCCCACCTCCTCTCCACCATAGAAACACCATGTATCTAATGGGCATGTGGGTGAAAAATCGATCCCTTCTTTCGCTGTATAGCTGAGAAATTGAAAATCATTACTTTCTTAAAATCTGGATTATGCGGCTACTTTTTCTTATTTCTTGATCACATTGGGCTTCTAAGAAAGCCTGACCTTTGAGCTTTCTAAAAATGTAAGTTATTAGTCGAAATTCTTGGTACTTTTCCCGACGCGAGGATTTAAAAATGAAAGTTTATTTTTTTTAGCCAAAAGTGAGTTTTGTTTTAAAATCTTTAAAAAATATTAGAATTTGTCCTTGAGATTTGAAATTGATATATTTTTACTCACACTTGTCTGCTCTTTCCGGTTGTGTGATTTGTTTTTTCTACGATATCTGGATGGTTGAGAAAGAAAGAGGAAAACACTGTCGAAATCGCATAAAACATTAAATAAAAAAAAAAATTCATATTTTTAAAATTTGTTTTCACGTGTTACCTTTCCATCCCCTCCTGGGTCTCCGATTGCCAAATTTCGTAGCTTTGCGACGTGTGGTTGCTGAGCCTATAGTGTATAAGACACACAGACAGACATTGCCTATACATGACGTCATAACCTCACCCACCTCCCCTTCACCAGAAACACCCTGCGTCTGTTTGTGCATGTGGGTGAAAAATTGATCTCTTCTTTCGCGTTTAGCTAAGAAATTGCAAATCATTACTTCCTTAATATCCGGATCAAGTGTCTAGTTTTTATTATTTCTTGACCAGATTGGGCTTGTAAGAAAGCCTGATCTTTGAGCTTTCTAAAAGTGTACATTATTAGTCGAAATTTTCAGTACTTTTCCCCGATGTGAGGATTTAAAAACGAAAGTTTGTTTTTTTGAGCCGAAAGTGACTTTTGTTTTAAAATCTTTAAAAAATATTAGAATTTGTCCCTGAGATTTGAAATTGATATATTTTTACACTCAATTGTCTGCTCTTTCTGGTCTTGTGATTTGTTTTTTCTACGACATCTGGATGGTGTAGAAAAAAGGGGAAATAACGGTCAAAATTGCATAAAACATTAAATAACAAAAAAAGATGATTCAAATTTTAAAAATCTGTTTTCACGTGTCATCTTCCGAACCCCCCTGGGTCTCCAATTGCCAAATTTCGTACCTCTGCAATTCACAGTCGCTGAGCCTATGGTGTATAAGACATACAGACACACAAGCAGACATTGCCTTTTATGATATAGATATATATATACACACACATACATATATATATATACACACACACACACACACACACTGTTTAAAAAAAATATGCACATCCATAAAAAATTGAGCTACAAACGTAAAACTTAGCATGTAAATGTTGTTTTCAGAGTTATGCAAATGATCAAGCTATTAGCACCATTGATGTTATAGGGCTTATGTAATGCACATGAGAACGATGCATCTTGTAGCATTTAAAACGACTGGTGTTCTCACTTACAAGCAATTGTAACTAGATTATCTGCTTTGATATTGCAAGTCGTGTACAAAGATGCTTTTTAGATGTACGTGATGGTACACAAACAATTGTCTTATTTAGAGAGGGATTGCATCATATGCCTATGAGAAGCTGGTTGGTCCAACAGATGTATCAGTTCATCAGGTCAGAGGGTCATCTTTGCAAGAATGATATGGTAGTTTGCTTGATGTTAGCAGCAGTAGATTAGAGAAGGCACATGTAACTTTCACAGAGGCTCAGGATGCCCCAGTCAGACAACTGTTTGAGAATATCTTGCAGTCTGGATAGGAACCATGTCCATACCAATAGTGTTGTTATCAGCCATTTGAAGGCATTTACCTTTCTCCATGCATCCTGTATCAAGGGAAACTATTTGGAGAAGACTGGCAAAAATGGGGATTAAGTGTATATGTCCATTAAGGCATCTGCCACTGCTCCCTTAACATAGGCAGAACTGTCTGGATTGGTGCTGAGGTTGGTTAGCCTGAATAGTGTACAATTTGAGGTATGTTGTTTTCAACAACAAATCCTCAGTGCTGATGACCGCTGCATACGTGTGTGAAGGACTGGCCAACATTCCGAGCCTGCATTTGTTGACATTAAAGCATGTATGTTCCAACACGACAGAGCACCACCCCATTTCAGCGTGGATGTGTGGCACACCTTAGATGCTACATTCCCAGGGCAATGGATTTGTCGGGGTGGCCCCATAACTTGGCCAGCATGATCGCCTGATCTCTTCTGTCTCGACTTTTTCTTATGGGGCCATATGAAAAGTCTCATCTACAATAGCCCCATTGACTCCAATGAGGTCCTTGTTGCTAAGATTGCTGTTGCTGCCAGCGCTGTCCAAGATATGCCAGGTGTTTTTGATAACGTGTGCCACTTGCTACGTCGCAGGTGTGAAGTCTGCATTACTGCTGGTGGTCGCACTTTTGAGCAGTTTCTGTAACTTTGTCCATGCATTCTGCAATTTTTGTCAGTAAAACTTACTTCGTGCTTACTCTGTCATTTTTGTGTTTCCTCTTTTCACAAGAGAGTCATCATTTCCTCATTTCATTAACTACCACCTAGTAGTTCACTTCTTGCGTTACGACCCTGCTTTGTATGACAAAAATTGCTGGTTTAGATGTGATTTATCACCCCCCTTAAAGTTTGGTCCAAGAGTTCTGACTCACCCTATATATATACAGGGTGTTCCAAAAACATTGACCTCGGCTTTTATTCCTTAAATATTGATCTTAAACATATATAAATAAATTACAAAGTGCAATGAAAAAAGGTACCGAATTTTATGAAATCGATTAATATTTTCAAGGGAATTAAATTCTAAGAAATACAAAATTTAAATTTTTAGACTACCCTGTACAAAAACATTTCCAATGAGTAAAATGCGCCCCATACACTAATAAGGTGATGTACAAAATTTCAGCATTTTATCATAAAATGTCCTAGAGATAAGAAAAGACAAAAATGCTGACTTAAACCCCTTTTCAATGCATCAACATGAGTTCTCAGAGGGGAAAAATCATGTCGGTAGATCGAGTTTTAGGGATCATACACAAATTGTGAAAGAAAACAATGATTACATAGATAAATAATAATTTTGCTATTTATTGGTACCAAAGTATCTATACTGTGTAGAAATAATAATTTTACACAAAGATTACAATTCTTGTTCAAAATGTTTTCCATCCATGCCAAAGATCCATTAAAGATAAGAACCAAATATTATTTGCCTATGATGTATTTCTGTGTTGCATCATTTGTACTCTTGCTGTAAACATTTACATTTTAATTTGTGATTAATCCCTCACCAACTTTGTTTAAACATATCTCTGGGACTTTTTATGATAAAATGCTGAAATTTTGTACATCACCTTATTAGTGTATGGCACACATTTTACTCATTGGAAATGGTTTTATATGGGGGCGCTATAAAAGTTTAAATTTTGTATTTTTTCAAATTTAATCCCCTGAAAATTTTTATCGATTTCATAAAATTCTGTGCCTTTTTTTTTATGCAACTTTGTAATTTATTATATATGTCTGAAATCAATATTTAAGGAATAAAAGCCAAGGTCAATGTTTTTGGGACACCCTGTGTATATATATTGTTAATATTTTTACATCCTCTTCAACATATCAGCCTTACTATTATTAGCCCCACTTTTTTGTTGCTCTTTTTGTATATGAATACTTTTTCTTACCTTTTTGCATTACTGTTTTTTATGTCTTACAAATGGCAACAGTAGATCATTTCTTTTTTCTTTGCGAATGGCAATACTGGTCTCTTCATTCAGGGTTCCAGGGTTCGACTGGTGCGTGCATATGCTGTGTATTTTGCAGGTATTCATGTTTTTTTTTATTTCTCCTTCTTTATATATGTTGTCCAAGTAGAAATAGTTTATAGATATAATCTATCTATTTCTTCAGAAACATACATTTTTTGTGTTTGCTTCGTCAAAATACTTGGACCAGAAGAAGAGTTTTGCGAAGTGAACATTTCCATTTTTTAAGGCCTATCCCTTGTCCACTTGTATAGTAATAATGCTTGATTTTTTATGTTTTTCTATATTCGTTTCCATACCATTGAAATATGTTGATTTTCTTTAACTTGATGACTTCTAATTTGTATTTTTTTTCCATTTGATTGAAGATTTGCTGTTTTATACTTTTATTTTGTGGGTGTTTTAGAAAGTTAGGTTTATCGAGTTGCAGCTTCTCACTTTTCTTTCATTGGACTTTCAAGCTATTATTATTATATATATATAATATATACATACAGGGTGTCCCAAAAAGATTGAAACCCGCTTTAATTCTTTACCTGTTGGAGATAAGTGGGCAACACACACACATTCACAATTTTCAATTAAATATAACTCTCTCAATTTTAAAGATACATTTATGTGGAGTTTTTTAATGATCTTGTTGCATTACAAATAAAAATTTTCTAATGGACCAAATTTGTCTAAGCGGGTTGTATAAAAATTTAAAAAGTGTAACTTTTTGAAATTAATGGGAGTACTATTTCATTAATGTAGTCTTATTTCCTACCTTTCAACATTTTTGCGATTTACATTGCCCACTTATCTCCAACAGATACAGAATTAAAGCATATTTCAATCTTTTTAGGACATCCTGTGTATATGTGTATATATATATATATATATATATATATAAATAAAAATTGAAGGATTTTAATCGAAAATTATGCATAAACTACAGTATGTACAAAAAACCCCATCTCTAGCATATCTGTTACAAATGAGTAACAATAGGCCAAGACTAAGGATAAGGATAGAAGGTAACTTATCACTACAATGGAAAGGGGGATGAGAAGAATAATAGGTTTCAAAAATCACATTTAAAGTATATAAAGGTAAATAAAAATAAAACTCGGCAATATGAGAATAGGCAATAATAAACAGCTCAGGAGATAAGAGATTAAGAATAGAGAACAAGCAATTGAAACTACACAAAAAATGGCGGTTAGTTCGAAATTGCATTCTCATCAGGACAGTCATACAATTCGAATTAAAACCGATATAATAGCCAGTTTCTGACAATGGCGATAGTATTTAACTATAAACACCATTGGAACTGTCTACTGGCTAGTGGAAAAAGAAAATAAATCAATTGAATTATATAATTCTGAAAAACAATACCTCCTCGAACAGAAATGGGAAAACACTAGCATAGCACACCCACACGTGTAAGATAAACTAGTGACTGAGCATTTCACCTCACTTCGTCAATTCAAGTGGGCACTGGAATGAATACAATTGAACGATTCATAATATGTATGGAGACTTTCAAAAATAGTAATCAGTATAGGACTCAGGACAAGAGGAAAATAGTCATTCGAAAATAGTAAACAGTATTAGACACAGGCCAAGTGGTAAGTGAGGTAATAAGAAAGGGTGAATTTTCAAAAAAGAGTTAACCAGTCAAAGTGAAATAATGCATGTGTAAAATTATTACGTGGTATATTTGAAATTATTAATAATATTATTTACAAATACTTCCGGATATTGGTAATTTTGACAAATGCGTTTAAGTTTATTGATGTGTAGAAAGTGAAACTGAGGATCAGAAAGTCGATGTATTCGAAATAGCTGGTTTAAAATGATGTTTCTAAACAATTGAATAGAATTACAAGATTGATATGATAGCAGCTTTATGATAGAGAAGTTGTAAGAATCTTTTTTATCATATATATTGGTGATAACATGATTGTTGAGGGTATCTAATTTTATGTCTAAAAAATTAACAGATTGACTAACGCAAGGCTCATTAGGAATTAATTCTAGGTTAGACGGGTAAAAATCAATATTAATGGTATAGGAATCATCAATGATAATACAAATTAAGTCGTCAACATATCTATATATAATATATGAATTAGAGTTAAAATGGCATTCATGATAATAAAGATATAAGTTAGCGAGTATACTACTACTACAGCCACCTTGTGGTACACCAGATGTTTGTAAATAAATGTGATTACCTTGGATAATATAATTGTTGTATAACACAAAGTGCAAGAGCATAGGAAAATTTTTGACATTAAAAGCAACATGATTGGATGATATATAGTCATGATAAAGAGAGATAATAACTTTATGTAAATCTTTAATGACAATATTATTAAATAAGTCTTTAAAATCATAGGTTTGGAAACCAAGAATTTGTGGATACTTGCTAAGGTGATTAACTAAATCAAAACTATTGTTCAAAATGAAATATCCTGAATTCCTGAATTTAAGAGATTCATTAATTCGATTTAAACAGTTAAGCAAGTACTTACTAGCTGTAGTGGTAAAGGTATTATGTCCACAAGTGACTGTTCTAAAACTGAGAGGTGATTTGTGGAATTTAGGAACCAAAGTAACGTAAGGAAATTTAAAATACTTACATTTAATATTTAATTGTGTATATAATTTTAGCATTTTAGTTTTGATGTGGATAGACTGATTATTAATGGGTTTAAAAATTTGATTATTTTTTAAATAATTCTGTAACAGAGATACATAATATTTTTTACAAATGATGGCATAATTATTAGAAGCTTTATCTACATAAGTTATGACAAAATGTTGTTGTAGTTCTTTGATAGCAGAAAGGAGTTGTTTATAAGGATACCTAGGCTTCGTTAATTTAATGTTTATAATAAAATTTTTAAGTAGATATAAGGTAGTATACTTCCATAGATTGAATGCTTCAATAGGAATAGAATGTGAACAAGCAAGTTGATATATGAATTTATCAAAATCAAATGATAGAGACTGAAGAAGTTGTTTAGGGTGATGGCAGAATGGAATGCGAAATTTAGACCCTTTATTCATAATATCCCTAAGTATATCATCCTGAACTATACTGAGATCCCCAGTAATAATGTGACCATGAGTGGAGTTGACAAAAGGGGCAAGATTTTGATTGCTGCATACACATGATGTAAGATCATCGGAGTTTATTGTCCTGGAAACTTCATTGTAATTATAAATAGTTCTACCAATTGGTAAATTATATTTAAATGATTTTTGTATTTTGATATCATTTACTGGTAACAAGTGCTGATGTTTTGCAAATAAATTATTGAAGTTAAGAGAATTAAGAATAGGGTGTTTAAAAGAAATAACACAGTAAACTATTTTAGTATGTGGATTTGGTGTATGGAGTAGGTGGTAATTTAAGAAATTTGTACGAGAAAGAAGCAAATCAAAAAATAAATGTTTAAAATGCTCATGAGTTAATTTTAATTTTAAAAAATTAGTATAAACAATACTTAATTTGTTTTTTCTGACTTTATATAACTATGTTCTAACAGGTAGAAAATTGAAAGTTTGAGAATAATTGTATTGTAATTTCAAAATGTCTGCTTTGTAATCAAGAGTTTTACTTAAGTTACTTTTTCCTTTGCCACGCTTATATCGCTTTATACTAGGAGTTGATGACTTTGAATAATGAAAAAGATGTTTATATACTGAAGATTTATGAGAATTGTATTCAAAACTATTGTTAACAACATTATTATTATTATAAATTTGATTTAAGCCAAAGGGGAAGAGAGTTTTATATTTTTTAATGTAATAGTTTTCAAATACTAATCTATCCGTGAGTGAAATTTTAATATCTAAAATATGAAGGGATACATTTTTAAATCCGTGTGTAGCAAAGTGCTGATATTCAAATTGATTTTTAGTAGGGAGATCATTAAAGACTTTATGGTCAAATTTTTTAATATGATCCCTGTGGACAATCATTCTCAGATGTAAAGGGTTGCTGGTTTGGCCAATATAAGATAAGTTACAAATAGTACATTTAATTTTGTATATGCAATTAAAAACTTTGCAGAATTGTTGTGAAGTGGAATTATTATTAATTTGTAATGGGTCAGCAAATGGACAAGTTTTGCACCTAAGATTGTTGCATCTATTGAAGGAATATGTTTTGGATTGAGAGAAGGTATGGTATTCTTCCAAATCGTCTATAACGTTTAATTGGTCAATGTTTGTCGATCTATAATTATCCCAATTCATAATAATTATAGACCGGACACAAGGTAATGAAGAAAATTTACATCACGAATTCTAATTAAAATTCCCAAAATAAACCCCTTCAAAAACTATTTTGTCAGGTACGAATTTCATATTTTAACTAATACCATAAGAATTGAATCGAAATTTTGGAGAGTAATAAAACAAGCATAGTAGAAAAGAGAGATTTTCATACGAAATATTCATAAAAAAGCGAAGTGTGGACAAATAATATTGATCCGGAATGGAAGATATACAAAACCGTTAATACGTATGTGTCTGACTGAATCTCTACAACTGCGGGCAAAAGAGGGCCACATATAGTGGAAATACATGTCTAGATTAAAATGTAAAAATAAGCAATAAAAGATATTGACGTCCGGATTAACTAAAAGATACAGAAATAAATAACACAAAAAACACAATAAACTCTAATGCCTGCCGAGAGATGTCAGCACTATACACATATATAACGAGTGAAGAATCGAGTGTGAAATCTACCAAAAAGAGCAATAACCCGCAGAAAAAATCATAAAAGCGATGAGAGAACTCAAACCAAAATACTTCAAAATGCGAAATGTGAAGACATACCATAATCAATCAATAGGAGGAATGAAAGGGTTAGATAAATAAAAACAATATCCAAAGAGGGCCATATTAAGACATAGATGGGTTCGTAGTTAAACTATAGAAATGCGTTAGCGATAATAATAATAATAAACAAAATAAAATTAAAATTAAAAAGAGAATAAACTCTGTAATAAGCGCAAATGCAGCTTTACAACAGGTTTTACCTTTTTAAAAATTTTTTTTGCAAGTATGAAAATCAAAAGATAGATGGTTGAATTCAGAAGTAAATAATAAATATAAATGTATAATTAAAAGATGTAATAGAAGTCAGTATGTAGAAAACAGAATATAAAACACAAAATAATGATTCAAAAGTTCCCGGACTGAGTCTATAACTTAAAATATATTATCAATTAAAATGCTGAAAATACATCCTCCTTCAAAATAAGACCCTTGCACAACAACACACTTTTGCCATTGCTTGTAAAGGTCATCGAAACACTTCTGGAATCCATTTTTAGCCATGTCCTTTAATTCAGCCTGCAGTGCACTTTTAACTTCATATGCGGATTGAAATCGATGACCTTGCAAGCGACTTGCTAGTTCAGGAAATAGGCTGAAGTCACAGGGGGCGAGATCAGGGGAGTAAGGAGGATGTGGCAAAACAGTTGTTTGTGTTTTCGCAAGAAAGTCAGCGATGAGGAGGGATCGGTGTGCAGGAGCATTGTCATGCAAAAGCACCCATGACTGCTCAGCCCACAGTTTTGGTCTCTTCTTCTGGATCGACTCACTCAAACTACACAGGATGTCTACATAGTGTTCCTTGTTCACAGTTCGTCTTTCAGGGATAAATTCCAGATGCACAAAGCCCTGAATATCGAAGAATACCTCTAGCATGACCTTGCCTTTAGAGCGATCTTGGCGGAATTTCTGCTTGCGTGGAGATTGTGGTGATTTCCACATTGCCGATGCTCTCTTGGATTGCGGGTCGTATAAAAAACACCATTTCTCATCTCCAGTAACAATTCTGCCAAGTAGGGAAGGATATTTGTCAACAGCTGAAATTAAGTCTCCCCCCCCCCCCCCCATTTCCATTCGAATTGCCTTTTGGTCTTCGGTTAACATGCGGGGAACGATGTGTTGATACACCCTATGCATGTTAAGATCCTTAGTCAGTATCCTTTGACATGTGGCCTCGGATATCCCAACTGATTTTGCTATTTCCGCTTTGCTGCCTGTTCCCACGTATTGCCGCAGAAACCTTTTCTATATTTTCAGTGGTGCAGGAAGTCTGCGGATGGCCAACAGGTTCATCATCTTCGTCACTTTCCCTGTCTTCTCTGAAACGTCGATGCCACTCAAAATATTGCTCACAATAATGTATTACTACTGTACACATGCTTCAATATTTTGTAAACCTCCGTAGCACTCTTTCCCAAGTGAACACAAAATTTGATATTAATTCTCTGCTTAACAAACGTCATTTCTTTCAATTGCCGGTTACTAAGTGCACCTGTCTACAAAATATGACGCTGTGGTGAGCCACCAACTACGTGATTTGGGTTAAACCACTTTTAGAAGAAGGGGAGAACGTAGTAACACAGAAACGTTATCGTAGTCGCTCTACTGCAAATATTTTTTAAATTATAGACTTAGTACAGGAACTTTTGAATCCTACCTCGCATATATATAGCACAGAAAATGCAAAAATTACAGAAGGATAATGGAATGCAGTAATGGCATAGACGGTGATGGTGATCAGTAGGCAGTAGGACCACCTCTTGCAGAGATATAAGCAACAACCCTTCGAGGAACAGATGCATTAAGCATGCTGATAGTTTCTGGAGAGATGAATGACAATATGCATTCAGCCATCCTCCACAGGCCATCCTCTGTTTGAGGCGGAGGCAGGGCAGTCAAACAATAGCCAATCACATCCTATACATGCTCGATGGATGAGAGATCTGGAGACAGTGGAGGCCAAGGAAATACCTGGATACCTTGCAAGGCTTGTCTGCTGATGGTTGTCATGTGCGGTTGCATGTTATCTTGCTAGAAAATATCATGTTGCAACCACTGAAAGTATGGCAGTGCAACCGGCTACAGCACCTCATCCACATATTGCTGTGCCGTCATTGTGCCTCTGATATGAACCAGAGGTGACTGGCTGTTGAAGCCGATGGTACCAGAAACCATGATGCCACATTGTCGAGCAATATGCCATTCAACAGTCACAGTAAGATTGGATCTATTTCCACGTCACTTCCAGACTCTCATACTGCGACTGTCATTCAACAGACAGAACCAAGACTCATTGCTGAACACTACAGTGTCCCATTCAGTCGTCCAAGAGGCTCCTTCCCAACACCATTGCAATTTCTCATGTTGTCTTTTTATCAATGGCATTCTTCGTAAAGCACGGTTTGAGTGCAAGCTGCTTTCGGCTAATCATTGAGAAACTGCTTTAGCTGATTTTAGAACATCCAATGTACCCTACAAATTCTACAGAATGTCGACAGTTGCTATTTGTGGGGCCGCTGCCACATGTGTTCGAATGCATTGATAAATGCTTGCTGACGTACACATCTGGATTGACCTGTACCATTGAGACAATTCACATGCCCTTTTTCAATCTATCTTCTCTAAATCCTTTGCACAGTAGATGCATCTGCATGTGTTTTAGCGGTGATACACTGACTCAACCATACATGGGCCTAAAGTGAGTCCCCCTTGCATTATTGTCCAAATGCTGAAACAGATATCAGTGTCGTGTGCCATGCATCTCTTCAACAACACGTGTCTTTTGAAATGAAAAACAGGTTTTCTTAGGTGACAGACAGTAACACCTGTTGGTTCATCTGTTATTTCCATGCCTTTTATGCCATGCTCTGATCATTTGATCTACTTGCATTTCAGATCATTTGCATATATTGGCCAGCTGCATTTGTCTTGCAATTTGCATAATTATATGGCCAAAGCTTCATAGTGTTGCTTTTTCATATTCGGGTAGTGTATATATATATATATATATATATATATATATATATAACAAAATTTACTGTATAGAGACTGTAAATTTGTAGATTAACAAATCAATAGTAGCTGTAATTTAAAATTATGTCTATTGCACTAAATGCAGTGCATAAAAAAATGAAAACTTTTATATTTTGTTATTTTTATCTTTGATAAAAGCCCTGCATATTTATTCTAAAATTTGTGGTAATATGAGAAAGATTTTGCACAACATTTAACTTATCACTATCTTTTAGTGCTGAAAGAATTCTAAATGATGATGGAACCATATGGGTTACATTATGCCAAGGACAAGGTGGAACTGAAATAGAAAAGATAAGGAGAAAATGGTGTGATACATGGCAAATTGTATGCCTAGCAGCATCTGCTTCATTGATACTTAACTCAGTCAAACTTTTTAACTCTATATGTTTTGACACTTATAAATGCACAGGTTACAGGTAACTAATATTTTTATTAAACTTAAAGTTGTAATTTCACTTATAAATAAAATATGTGCTAAATTATGCAACATTAATAAACATTTTTAAAAATATGTTTAAAAATTTATAGTGTTAAAGGTAACCCACAGAGGATTGTTGAATTTTTTGTTTTGAGTTAACCAATATTAGATACCTGTATATGGGCATTGATCTGTTGACATGCCTTCAAAATTTGGACCTACCTGCTAATGAGGATGTTTTCTTTTCGGATTTTTGCAGAAATATAATACACTGATTTCCAAAAGTTAAGCACGCAATGCAAATTTTTATTCTTCGAAAGCGGATTTGACTTTGAGTGGGTGAAAATCGCTGTGGATATAGATGGCAGTAAACAAATATCGTATGTTACAGCTAGTCACGATTGACTGTCTGGATATATGCTAATTAGTCTGCTGTAGACGCCAGCAGTCTGGGGGGTTTGAGGAGGTGCATTTAACTGCTGATATGAGGTGCTTATAACTTTTGTAGAATTATCTTTTATGATATTCGTGTTTCTATGGCTGAAAGATGACAAATGACAGATAGTGAGTGCTGACTTGCTGTCGGATGCATTAAAGCCGGACAATCAATCAAAGATGTCGCTATTTTCTTTGGCATTGATCATTCGGTAATTTCTCAATTATGGATACAATTTCAAACAAGTCAAACAGTTGTCTGGAGACCTATGCCCGGTCACCTAAGGATTACCATCCCCTCTGATGATCAGTATATTGCTGTAGTAGCCAAGTGGAATCGACGAGCGACCTCTACAACTGTTACAACCATGGTTGCAGCGGCACTTGATAAAGACAATATCTGCCAATACTGTGCACCAAAGGCTTCATGTGAAGGGACTAAGGCCCGAGTACCACATTTTTGTGTTCCACTAACCATCCAAGCCAGAGGGGCAAGATTAAAGTGGTGTCATTAGCTTGTCAATTGGACTGTCTCAGATTGGTGCAATGTCCTGTTCACGGACGCATTCAGATTTGTCCTGGAATCAGATGATAAGCTTGTAAGGATCTGGAGAGAATGAGGCACACACAATCAGGCCAAGACCATCATCGAACGTCATGCATTCAGAGGTGGCAGAATCATGGTGTTGGCTGGAATTTCAATGGGATATCGCACAGCGCTACACATCTTTAAAGGCGATTCTGTGATGGCTGCATGGTATAGGAATGAAGTCCTAAACCCCATTTCGAGACTCTACGCTGCAGCAGTTGGTCCTAATTTCCTCCTTATGGACGATAATGCCCGTTCCCATTGAGCTAACATCGTTGACGAGTACTTGGAAAGTGAGGGAATTCCTTGTATGGAGTGGCCAGTGTATTCCCCAGACCTTAACCCCATTGAATACTTTGGAATGCCCTCGGATGTGCTGTCTCTGCATGTTTACCTTCTCCAGCCAGTCTCGGAGAGTTGGAAACCACCGTATTGGAGGAATTGCCATTGCTCACATCTGCAGTGTGTTAGAAAACTTCAGTATAAACAAGCAACACATACATCAGTTAAAGTACAGTCAAAATCCAAAAAGTTACTGTGTGCTGATTGGCTAATCACATCAGGATAGCTTGTCACTAAGTTTTAACCCCATGTTCCGTATTCCTGCAAATTGAGACGTCAACATCCGTAATATGCTAATTTCTACTTCAACTGATTTGAGATTAGCATACTCTGGAAAAACATTAACTTCTACTTCGATGATGCAGCACTATTTAAACTTGTGGATGTGTCAGTTGAGTATTCATTCATTCATGATACGTCATCTATCTTCTTGAATGATCATATTGTCTGATCTTCGTTGATATCTGTTGTCTGATATCATGATGTTATTGTTCATATTTTTCCTGTTTCTGAAATGTTTTTATGTTATGAACGATGTATAAGTTTTCAAACGTGATTGCCGGTAAATTGGCAAAGTACTCAGCCGGTGCTGTTTGGTCTAATTTTTTGTCTGCTGTAAAATTTCAAGATGATGTTGTTACGACTTTTGCAAATACCGCATCAAAGTAAATGATACACATAGTGTTTATGGTATCTTTCATATTGCTTTCGTGAAAATAAATTTAGTTATTTTTCACGTATGGTCTCTTCAATGATATTTCAAGATAAACCATTGCCACTTTTGCTAAATCTTCATGGCGACGTGAAATATAGAATCTTTAAACTGATTTTAAATTTTAAAATTTTTGTGTATGCCAACAAGTGGTTACTGGGCCAGGAAATGCTGCTTATCTAGTCATTTTTGAAGTTCGAAAGAGCTCCGAGACGGGGGCCGCAGCTGCATAAAGCAAAATATGGTGACACCCGAAATAAAGAAATTGAATACAGACAACTTTGCAACATGGATAATAGACATTAAATTTGCACTGATGAATGATGGATTTATTACTGGAACAGAGGAGAAACCAGGTGAGGAAGCCACCAGAAAGGAAAAATTGGAGTACCAGAAAAGGAAGGAAAAGACGTTGTTAACACTGTACTACAGTCTGGAAATAGAATATAGTGATTTGATTTCTGTGGTAGAGGAATCATTCGCAGCATGGAAAATTTTAAAAGAACATTTTGAATCAAAGTCTAGAGCTGCTCTAATGAGACTTTTTGATAACTTTTTTAATGAAATACTAATCCCAGGTGAACCAATTGGACTTTTAATATCAAGGATATAAAAGTTAGTATCCAAACTGAAGTATTCCGACCATCCAATGGCGGAGGTATTAATCTCATTCCAGACGATACGGCATTTAAGTGATGAATTCAGAGAGATATTACAGACTTTGTATAGACTACCAGATGACCAATTTAACCAAAATGGAAGTAAGACTTTTGCGAACAGTGTACATAAATATAAACAATCTAAAAATGTATCTAAAAATGCAGAATATAATTTTAAAAATGTAATTTCTAAAAATGTAAATTTAAATAAACAGGTAGGCCCTTGCCATGTATGCAAGGCATATGGTCATTTAAAGGCAGACTGCAAACTATACCAAGTAAAATAAATAAAGTGAAATTCAGTCAAACATTGAAAATTGTAATACTGAATCGACCGACAAATTTGGTTGGGTTGTTGACATGGCAGCAACTAAGCATTTTTGCAACAATTTGGAATTGTTTCACAAATTTGAAGAACTTAAAGAAACAACAATGTCCTTAGCTGCCGGTGGTCAAGAAAACCCAATCGAAGGTGTCTGATCAATCAGCATGTATGTCAAAATGAATAATGTTAAGAATTTAATTCATTTAACTGAAGTAATGTATTCACCTAAATTGTGGAGAAACTTAATTGCTGCTTCAATTCTAAAAGAGCAAAATTGTAATTTCACAGGTACAAATGGTACAATTACTTTTTACAAACCAGATGGTAGTAAATGGTTTTATGCCAAAAGGCAAAATGGCTTGTATTTCCTCAGGCCTCAATATGAGATTAAAGCCAAGAATTTCAATGTTGAAAAGTCAACAGGAAGTAAAGTTATTAAGCCTAAAACTAAAAACATTAAGTCCAAAATTTCTAGCAATTTTAAAAGTAAAAGTAATTTTAAAGTTAATGATTCATGTGCTTGTAAAACTAAAAATGTTAATCATGATTTTAAAAATTCTTGCACTTTTGTAAATTCTAGTGTTAGTGTTTTTAAACCTGACAAGCCTTGTAAATATGATGTATTTAAAAGTTCCAATCATGTAAAATCACCCATTGAAGCCGGGGGAAATACAAGGTTATGGCATAAAAGATACTGTCACATTAACTTTGACTATTTACACCATACATGTAAAGTGTCTGTTGTTAAAGGATAGCCAAACATCAGTGTTAGAAAAATCAACTGCAAATTAGCAAAAACGAAAAGAATTTCTTTTAAACCCACAGGAAGAATTAGATCTGATAAACCATTGGAACTAATCCATATGGATGTTTGTGGACCTATACCAAAACCATCGCGTGGAGGTGCTAGGTACTTCCTTAGCATAACCGATGATTTTTCGCATAAAGTAACAGTTTATCCTATGAAAAGAAAGTCAGATGTTTTTTATAGATTTAAACAATTTCAGCATAGAGCGGAAAGATTTTTAAATATCAAAATTCTAAGCATCAGGACTAACAATAGTATGGAATCTTGCCACACTGAATTTGAAAAGTTTTTAGAAACACAAGGCATTAAAGCAGAAAGGACAAACACATACACACCCAAACAAAATGGAGTTTCAGAGAGTTTTAATCTAACAGCTTTGGATTGAGTTCTGGCCATGTTAAATGACAGTAATTTAAAAGATGACTTTTGAGCAGAAGCTTTGCTCTGTTTTGCATATGTTAAAAATCAGATCTGTCACAAGTTCAAGAATTTAATGCCGATTGAGTTATACAGCGGCAGGAAACCATCTGTTGCCCACCTCAGATCATTTGGATGTCAAGTTTTTGTAGACAAGCCTAAACAACTTGGGGGAAATTTGACATGAGGGCATTATGGTAGGGTATGCTTTAAAAACTCGGGGATATAGGGTATGGCTCGTGAATGAAAGGAAGATAGTCGAGACTAACAATGTAAAATTTAATGAAGAGGGCAACGCAGAGGAAAGCGGTCTGGGACCCAATGTAAATGAGAAACCCATACTAGTAGAAAAATTTACTTTTTCATCTCACAAGCCTATCTATCTAGACTCATCTGATGAGGAGTGCATGGAGAGGGGGAAAGATGATTCATCAGAGAAAGATCAAGACATTGCAGAAAGCAGTGAGGAAACGGGGTCCTCTGGTGATAATCGTCCAATTACCGATCCAGATACTACTTGGATCAGAAAAATCATTCCAAGAATGACAAGATCTAGAAAGGATGTATATTACTTTTACAAAGGAAAGGGACCAAGGTTAAGGTCATTAAAAGACGTAAAAACTTTGTGAGAAAAAGAAAATAAAATTTAATGAAAATTTTTTCAATTTTAAGGGAGATCAGGGAATCAGCTAGAAGCAAACATTGTAGAGATCCAAATCCTTAGGAACTACAAGGAAGCAGCTAATTCACCCCAATCCAAAGAATGGAATATAGCCACGGCAGGCGAATTAGGTGTCATGAAGGAAAGAGGTGTCTGGGACTTAGTGCCTGCACCTGTTTCCAACAAAGTAATCAGTTGCCATTGGGTATATACAGTCAAAAGAGACTAAAGGGATGAAACTAGCAAGTATAAGGCTAGACTTATAGCACAGGGATTTAACCAGGAAAAGGGACAAACTTATGAAGAAGTATTTAGCCCGGTGATTAACTTTACAATTATTGGAATGTTTTTTACTATTTTTGTATGTTTATTAGGGTGGTTCCATATACAACTTGATATTAAATGTGCATATTTACTTGTATATGCCAATCTTAGTGAAAAAATATTTATGAGCCAGCCCCAAGGATTTTTTGACAAAAACAAAAGTAAATATGTATGTCAGTTAAATAAAGCAATCTATGGTCTGCACCAAAGCGGCAGAGAATGGTATCTTGAGTTAGACCAGGTTCTCAGAAAACTAAATTTCATAAAGTTTAAGTGGTGCAATTGTGCATATAATTTCAACAATAAAGCTTTATTAATTGTTTATGTAGATGACATTATTTGCCAAAAATCAAAATGATCTAAATTCTATAACTTCTCTACTAAAGTCTATATTTGATATTCAAATGTTAGGTAAAACAAAAATTGTTATTAGGTATTGAATTTGAGGAAAAACATGATAAACATTTCATACATCAAAATCAATACATTACTAAAACTTGTGGTAAATTCTCAAAATTTAAATATCCTGTTTCAAGTTTACCCATAGCAAAGGGTATAGTTTAAAGGGTTAAGCAAAGCAGATTGCCTGCCAAATTTTTCTGAAATTGAGCTGATGAAAAATATACCTTACAGAAACTTATGTTGTTTACTAGCAGAACTAGACCCAATATAAGCTGTGCTGTAAATATCTTGTCCCAATTTCAGGAAAACCCAGGCATTAAACACTGGGATGTTCTACTTAAACTTCTAGGGTATGTAGATAAAACAAGGGATTTTAAATTAAACTTATCTAACATTCAATCTGTAAATTTAAATTGTTATACTGATTCTGACTTTGCAGCTAATAGGGATGATAGAGTATCAATGGGAGGCATGATATATTTTGTAGATAGGTTACCTATTTCATGGAGGACATTTAAGCATAAATGTGTGAGTTTATCTACAATAGAAGCAGAATATAACTCATTGACTGAATCTGCAAAAGAAATGGTATGGGTACAAAACATATTACTTGAATGTAATAAGCTTGGTGCCCAGTTAGGAAACAGTATAATGTTCTGTGACAACCAAGCAGCCATAAACATTTCCAATTCAACCATTGAGAATCATAGAACAAAACACATTGATGAATTTTTGAGAAATCTAGTTGAAAAGAAACTCTTTGAGATGAAATTTGTAAACAGCAAAAATAACAAAGCTGATGGTTTTACAAAACCTATTACCAAAGAAGCAAATTTTAAATTCTGTGAAATCTTTAAAACTTCTTAAAAATGTTTAAATGTAATTTGAAATCAAAATTTAACTTGTCTAAATTGTATAAGTTCTATTTAAATTAACTTCAACACTTTTTTCAAAACCCACATTGTGTAGTTTAGTTACCATTGTGTTTATACTGTGTGGCGAAGATTTTTAAGGTTTTTGATATATACTAAATTAATTTATACCATTTTTTCAATCCCTCATTTAGTTGTTTAGATACTAAGGAGTTTAAACTGTGTGGTGAAAATTTAAAAGTTTAAAATGTTTTCTATGTGATATACGAACTTTTTGTCATTTCCTCAACATGTAGTTTATGTACTGTTGAGTTTATACTGCATGGCATTGGTTTAAGAGTTTTTGAATTTAAAAATGGTATCTCTTGTTTTTAACACAGAAGTATTTTAATCTTTTGTTCTCATGTACGTAAATTGTATCATGATGTGTTTATACTTTTTAAAACATTGTCTTGAAATGTAATTATGCACTAAATTTTATACATGATATTTTGAAACTCTATAAAGCAGTATGTATTCAACATAAATTTGAAATTTGATTATAACTTGCATTTTGTGTTTAAGCAACTCAATCTGCAGGAGGGGGCCGATAGTTTAAAAACTTCAGTGTAAACAAGCAACATGTACATCGGTTAAAGTACGGTCAAAATCCAAAAAGTTACTGTGTGCTGATTGGCTATCACATCAGGATAGCTTGTTACTATGTTTTAACCCCATGTTCCGTATTCCCTCAAATTGAGTCGTCAACTTCCGGAATATTATAATTTCTACTTCAACCGATTAGAGATTAGCATACTCTGGAAAAGCATAAACTTTTACTTCAAAAACATTAACTTCTACTTTGATGATGCAGCACTATTTAAACTTGTGGATGTATCAGTTGAGCATTCATTCATTCATGATGCGTCTTCTATCTTCTTGAATGATCATATTGTCTGATTTTCATTGATATCTGCTGTCTGATATCATGATGTTACTGTTCATTTTTTTCCTATTTCTGGAATGTTCTTATGTTATGAACGATGTATATGTTTTCAAACATAATTGCCGGTAAATTTGCAAAGTACGTGGCCGGTTCTGTTAGGCCTAATTTTCTGTCTGCTGTAAAATTTTAAGAAGATGTTGTTACGACTTTTGCAAATACCATATCAAAGTAAATGATACGCATAGTGTTTGTTATCCTTCATATTGCTTTTGTGAAAATAAATTTAGTTATTTTTCACGTATGGTCTCTTCAATGATATTTCTAGATAAACCACTGCCACTTTTGCTAAATCTTCATGGCAATGTGCAATATAGAATCTTTAACCCTTTCACAACGGCGGCATTCCGGAACTGCCACGACCCAAAGGACGGCGCTCTTCTCTTCCGAACTGTTCCCAGGAGATGGCAAGTTTTTTGTGCTAAGCCTAACTCTCGAAAAACATTCACTAAAAATCACCTTTTAACACAGAAATCTACTTTTTTCAGGAATAAAAGAAATATTTATTTTCTATTTGATGTATATTTTTCATACAAATCTGAATACAAAATACTCGTTAGTTTCTCCCATTCTTTTATTCGAAATAAACAAATAATTTCACTGCCTCTAAAACCCAAACAAAAAAAATACTCTCATATATTCCTATGTTTCACCAACGAAATCATAAAGCTCAAATAAAAATGAGACCCGAAACTCAATTATAAAATTGTTGATGCTGCGAGAAGTGCTCTATTTGTTTATATTACAAAACCATGTTTCACCGCTCCAAATGGAGAAATAATTCATCGGATCCTCCCTATGCCAAGGTCAAATATCTACAAAATACATTGAAGTTGTTTCCACGGACATTTGATGCCATCTAGTAGACAAATGAATTCAAATAAAAACGTTTCACATAGAAACACACATGCGTGCCACTCGCCGTTTAGGGTAAAGTTTTCTCCGTCATGAGTGCGTGCAGTCTGTCGTTGAATGGAAGTTCGCAGCCGAAGCGCAGGCGTGACAACCGTCACGAAAGGGTTAAATTGATTTTAAATTTTTTAATTTTGGGGCATGCCAACACAATGGTTGATCACCTCATTGAAAACTTGGAAAATCGTTGTAAAGTTTGTGTGAAGGTTCGGGGTGGTCTCATAATATATTAATGTAAGTTTTGTTCGGTTTGTTTGCTTTTAAACATCATCTTGTTAATGACTCAAATGTTACATCATCATATAACTTATGAAACGTAAATATTTTTTTCATCTTTGTATATAATTCTTGCTTTCTTTAATGCATAAACACATTAGCTACCTTCATGTACAATTTTGAGTTAATCAAAGCTTTAGTTTTCCGTTTTTGTTGATTTTACCACCCATGCTTAACTTTTGGAAATCAGTGTATTTAGCACCAGATATTGGAAAAACTTTAATATAGATCCACAGTTATGTTTGAGTAATGTTTAATGTGTTTATAATTTACAAAGGTGTGTGTTTATCTTGCAAACAGCATGCAGACAGTTCATCACTATGAAAATGAACCTGGTGTGTCTTTCATTTAATAATTTTCAGCAGTTTTCCATTTTTACTTTCTCGTGCTATGTAATAGTGTAAAGAAAGTGTTGTTTTCATAAAAATTTTTGAATTTAAGATTTTGATGTCAATATATGTTGTAAGACCTCCTGAACACTTTCTGACTATTTTTGGTGTGATGTCTGTCTGTATGTCTGTGGTCAGTTTCTTGTATACTCGATAGCAGCCACAAATATTAATGGATTTTCACAATATTTAATGCCTGACTTTTGTAACAAAAAATCTGGAATTAGATAGAATTTTTTTAAATTTGAGCGAAAACATCGAATTTTTTTTAAAATTATATATTTTTTAATATGGCAGCATAGGACAAAATGTGATACAATCATGCATAAAAGGGTTTATTTCTGGGTCAATGACCATGAGACTTGAGCCATAATAAAACCTAAATAACTATATCGTGGCTATAGTTTCAATCATTATTGAAAGATAACCATGACATAATTTTTACTTTCTCATATGTAGTATTGAGAAAGTATTGTTATCATGAAAATTTGTTTTAAGATTTTGATGTTAATATATGTTATAAGATCTCCTGCAGGGTTCCCACTAAGTTAGGAAGAGAGGGGGAGAATTTCTCTCCTTCCAGAAAATTTTGGGAGAGATTTTCTGTCATAAGGAGAGAAACTTAAAATTTCATTTTTTTTTACCATGCTAATTTAGAAAGTAATAAAAAAGAAAGCATTAACTATAACTCATATTCTTCGACATTTAAATTTTTTAATTCTTAAAACTAGCATTCTTACTAGCATTCTTTTTAAAAATTAATTAGGAGTCGTTTAAGTATTAAGTAAGCACATTTTTGGTAATTTATACCTCCCCCCCCCCCTCACTTGTTAGCAAAAATACTCAAATTCTTGACTTCTCCTATGCTTACATTATGATTTTATTTGCTGATATAAAAACATGGGTTATTTTAAGTGAAATGACCCACATGTGAATTTACGATTTTTTTGTCTGTAAACTGCAAAAGTCGAGGGTCGACTGTATTTACTTTATATTTTAATTTTTAAAATCATTTTACGATCAATTTTCATGCAGCAATAGCAATTAAAACTTTAACGATTTTTGATCGCCGAAGGCGAATATCGACGAAAACTATTTCACTAGGCAAATAGAATTAGGTAATAATTTTGACTTGCCATTTGAAAATGGATTCTTTTTTTTTTGTTCTTGTTTTTGTTTTTGTATTTTTTACAGAACTTGCAGAACATAAGGGTTGCATCGTCCTTTTGTTGAATCTCAAGCCAGTCATACGATTTTAGCAATTTTGTTTGAAAAGTGTCGACTTTCTTCTTTTTGTTTTCAAAATAGCCCTTTATTTCATAAATAATACATTTGTAAAATAATTTTTCTGTATAAAACGCGAAAAAATTACAAACTCTGTAGTCGATGCAAACAGATTGGAAAAGTGGGAAATATTTTTCAAATTGAAAAAGGTATTCCGAGGATCGCGTACAAATACAGACTTTCGTGATGCTGCTGCAAAACAACGCTTCATTTTATTAATAATACGGTAGAAAAATGGTTTGGTTTTTATTTTTTGTATATTAAACAAAATAATTATAAAAAAATGCAGTCGATCCAAACACATTGTAAAAATGGCAAAAAGATATTCATTGCTCATCTCTCCTCAGAAACTGTGGGAATCGCTGTATGCGAGCGCCGTTTTCGCAATCGCGGAGAAGCAGATTTTCAGATGTAAGAAAGGAAAGTCTCTGATAAAAAATTCGTGGCTTTGTTCAAATTTTGGGACATTTTTGGGGGCATATATGGGCAATTTCATGATATTTTCGGGGTTTTTGTAACCTGTAGACATACTGTGTATGGGGAAAAGAATTTTCGTCCACGGAAAACACAGACAAAACACGAAAAATGCGGGAAATACTCGAAAAGAACATAATTCAAATCAGTGAAAGAATCCTATTAAAAAAAAGCAAAATTTTATTTGATCGAATTTGCGACCCGCGAAAGCGGGGGAGACACTTATAGTTTTCTAGAAAATATCTCTCTAATTAGAAACACACAGTACTAACCGGCATGTACCGGCACAGTACTAACACCAGTACACACCGGCATGTTGAGAAAAGAAATGGCAATACAACTTGTCATAGAATGTCAGCAATATACTGCTGTTCTGTGATGGTGCCACGGAAGACTATCAAAGGGTCCGGATATCAAATGAAATGGCACACTATAACTCCCTGTTGTCGGGCTATGTGACTTGTGACAGTAAGAAAAGGATCCTGACGATGTCCGGGCTGTCTTCAGACATGTCTGCACTTGTCGTCGGGATTCAGTTTGAAACGGGACTCATCACTGAAGACAATTCATTCCCAATCCGAATAATTCACGTTGATCAGACCCGGCACCATTGCAATTGCTGTTGACAGTGCATACTTGTCTGTGGTAGGCTGTGTAATGGGTGCCACGAGTATAGATTCTGCCCACGTAGTCTTCTATTGATGGTCATTTCCTCATTTGTCACACGTTGGATTGTTGATAATGACGAATCTTGTGCTATCATGGCTGCTCTGACAAATTGCGCTATTTTTCCATTCTGTCCTCACTTTAGGCCGTCCGCTTCCCACTTGCCACTAAAATCTGAAATTCCAGAACCATTACTGTCAATATCATCTTAATTGCTGCATCGCTCCTACCTTAATTGTTATACATCTTAATTGTTGATCGGACTTGGCCATATTGCAATTGCTGTTGACAGTGCATACTTGTCTGTGGTAGGCTGTGTAATGGGTGCCACGAGTATGGATTCCGCCCACATAGTCTTCTATTAATGGTCCGGGTGGTCATTTCCTCATTTGTCACACGTTGGATTGTTGATAATGACGAATCTTGTGCTGTCATGGCTGCTCTGACAAATTGCGCTATTTTTCAGTTCTATCCTCACTTTAGGCCATCCGCTGCCCACTTGCCACTAAAATCTGAAATTCTAGATCCATTACTGTCAATATCATCTTAATTTCTGCATTGCTCCTACCCAAATGCCGAGCGATTCGTCAGTGTGCCGATCCAGCCTCATGCAGTGCAACTGCATGCCCTCTTTCAAACTCCTTCATATGCTCATTGTGGCTGTGAATTCACTGGCGAGGCATTGCTACAATCAACGTACATAAATGCAATCAAAATCCAAATGACGAAATCCAAATGTACATAAATGCAATTGAATATGCAAATAAATTGATCATTAGTATAACCCCAAATTCGACTAAATTAAAAAATCTTTAAAACACAGTAATTTATAAAAAAAATCTCAAAGAAATTTTTTATGCAAAATTTGAATAACATTTTATATGAAATTTTATATCGCTACTAAAAATTTTGCTTTTCTATCAGGGGGGAGCTGAGTATACCTCTTGGGTATACTAGCTCCCTCTGGCTCCTGCCTGGCTATAGCTCTGAGACAGGGGCCAGTATCTTTTATTTGCCTGTGAAGATAATTTTGTATAGTGAGAACCGAGATTCTTATATTTCTTTTTAGAAAAATTAAAAGTGGGGGAGAGGTAAAAACGACATTAAATTAATGAAAATGATGCCTAATTGATGAAAATTCAATATTTTAGAAAGAACATAAGGATTGACTATACGGATAACCCATTTCTCAGTCCGTCCATCCATCCGACGGTCCTTCCATAATGCTAGGTGAAAATTTTGACAGGATATCGCCAACTTGACATACTTTTTTTATATGTTGCAAAAGTGAGGAATATGTTGCCAAATTGTTAAAAATGAAGCCAAATTAATAAAAATGATGCCAAATGGGATTTAATGATTTGCAAATTTAGAATTCTATCGTATGATAGGCATACCTTGTAGTATATAAGAAATGCTCTTCTTTCAGTTTATCTGTAACACTTGACAATACATATGTTGAACTTGGAAGATAGTCTAGCGGAGTAACGCAACGCCATCTTGGCAATATTTTGCCCAAAATTGACAAAAATATCAAAGTTAATGAAATGATGCCTGATTGATGAACTAATTATTAAAATATTTTGATATATAGATTATATTGCTTGTTAAGGATGTATCAATATTAATAATTGTTAATTAGAGTTGCATGAACTATAAAATAATTGGGTACTTTAAAATAGTATTACATGTCATTCGGATAGCACTAAATGTACAAATCAATGTTAAAAACACTGTACCGTGGATATTATTATTTTTTCACTGTGAAAGAAGTAAATTCCTTGCATTATATAAGGAAAGTCATGTGCTGCTCACATCAGATTTATTTGGTCTAAAAACAATATTTACAAATATGGCTTTCAGGACTAAGGTTCTTGTATGATTATGCCATTTGCAGGAACAGGTGTTTGTTTTTACTTCGGTCAAAATACAGAACGGTGAAAGAAGTGGATGAAGAAAGTTGTAGGATTGGGTTAGCGATCTCGGTGGGTTGTGATGAGATAGATATTGAAGAGAGAACTTATTTCCTCTCATATTAGTAAATTTTTTAAATCTTCTTTTACCAGTTGGACTTTTGTTCTTGGTGCTCTACTATGTTCTAATCCACAGTTCTTTAAAATTTTATATGGTATTATTTTATTTATATTTTTGGAGTTTTTCATAAATTTATTTGGTTGGTTAAACTTTGAAACTTTGAACTTCAGTTATTAAAAATTTCTGCAGCAGTGCTAACATGACAAATTCCTTCAGAACTCCTGAAAGGTATTGCCATTTCTTTTGCCGTTTGCAGGCATGACTTCTGTATGGAATCACTGAATTTTTTTTCATACCACAAGACACATGCTTCAAAATTTTATGAATCCATTTCCATTTTACCGGGTATTTGATATATTACAGCACGTTGACAGCATAACATATCTTTGCTGCAAAACATTAGTTTACTGCATCAATTTTGCAATTTCCCTGCTTCAAAACACAAGTTTACAGCACCAAATGTGCCATTTCCCTGCACTGAAAAGCTGGTTTATTGTGCCAATTTAGAGACTTTCCTGTGCCAAATCCTAGTTTACAATACCAATTTCATGATACAGCACCAAGTGTATCATTTCTCTGAGCTAAAATGCTAGTTTACTGCACCAGTTTAGTGATTTCCGTGTACCAAAGCTGATACAAAATTCCAAATCTGGTGCACTGTCCCTATTAATTTATTCAGTTTTTATTTCTTATTTAACAAACTTGAGAAATATTACAGTAATTTATCAGCAATTCTTTCTATTTTAGAGGTCTTCAAAAGTCATTCAATACAGAAGCAGCTTTAACACATATTTTTTGTCATGGAAAATCTGTCGATGACATACTGCTAAATGATGAAAATGTGGAAAATTGTAAAAGTGTCAAATTATATGTCAAGAATTGTGAAAGTCTTTACAGGTATGAGATTTATTGCTAAACACTCTCATAAATAAAATATGAACTTCAGTTTGCAAAGGAAAATTTCTGCATATTGATTAAAGTGCCCTAGATTAATTTTTATGCCTTTCAATGTCAATTTTATTATATTTAAAAGATATATAGTCTGTTTTATAACCCTTCACAAAATTCAAAGTTTCAAAATCTGACCCTTCACAGTATTCAGAGAATGGACTCAAGTAGATCATTTACAAAATAAATGTGTCATCAATGACCAAAGTAGTGAATCTTTATACTGCTTTCAACATTAATAATTTTCATATAAAATTTCAGCTATGACCCTCTATGAGTCCTTAGCCCAGAAACAATAAACCTTTGATTGGGATAGCTCTAGTTTTATCTTGTCCTCTATAGAGATAACTAATTTTTAATAGAAAGTGCATAGTCAGGAAAAGGGGGCATGTTAACGATCTGTGAAATTAAAGAAAAATAGGTTATATTTTAAAAATTAAAATGTGTGCATTCTCTCTCTTGTTTTCTACTGCTTTATTATTTAAATTTGTTAGTTATGTTTGGTGGCATAGGAACTGCTCCTGTATCCATGATGTGCTGAGGTCTTGAGACCTTAACCCTTTATGTCCCAAATTATGATATTTTTAGAAAACTTGTGCAATATATTTTTTTTTATGCTCAATTTAACTGTAGAAAGACACACAAAAATTGAGATTCATTTACAATAATTATTTTTATTGTAATAACACAGAATATTACACGGGACTTTAAAGTCCCGTCGGGATTTATGTTCATTACATTGCCATTACATCCATTAGTATGAAGAAGAAAAAATATTAAATATAAATGAAAAGTAATATATTTTTATACAATTAATTATGGAATTGATAAAAGCAGTTCTTTTTTTCATTAACACAAAGAAATACTTTGCATAATGTGCACTGAGAATGTGGTCGTGACTCAATTTTTTTCGAAGCACAAAACTCACACCGTCCTCTATTTTTTACAAATACTGGCCAATGTGCACCTTTGTTTTGTTGTCTTATGTCATCAGAAACAGAAAAATTTGCTGTCTTGCGTTTTTTTGGGGGTGGTAATTCACTTATCTCTCCAGCATCTGATCTAGGTCTTCCCCTTTTCTTCGAAGACACTTTTGACATTGTTATTAGACCTTGTGTTACCCTTCGTTTGTATTCTAGAAGAGGTATTTTATCCTGTATGTCACAGTAGCAAATATACGAGTTTACCATTGCAATTTCTATAATACCGAAAAAAAGACGATGCCACCACTTTTTGGCCTTTCTATCTCTATCATATAGTGATTTTAGCATGTCACTTTTATCCACGCCTCCCATATGACTGTTATAATCTCTTACTATTGTAGGAGCTGGTATATTCATAATTAACCATCTTTTTGTTTTCTTTGAATTTTACAAATTTCAGTTCCATGGTAATTGGACAAGAAAAAAACACAGCGGTTGTCTTTCCATTTGAAGTATGAAATTCCTTGGTCTGTTATGCGACAGTCAAAATCACCCCTTTTCAAAGCTTTGTCTACTGCAAGAGACGGAAAACTTTTACGATTACTTTGTACAGTTCCACATGCATATATACCAACAGATTTTAGATATTCATACAATTCCACAGAGGAAAAAAAAGCTATCCATCATTATGATGTGATTTTTATTTACAAGAGATTTGGTTAATTTCTGAACTATACTCCCTCCTAGACCAAATCTTTTGAATTCTGAATCATCTTTTCCCTGATATACTTCAAAATCATACATGTAACCTGACATATCTGAACGACACCATAGTTTGTATCCTCTTTTTATTGGTTTTTTAGGATTGTACTGTTTGAGCGTCGAGCGTCCTTTGAATAATATCATGCTTTCGTCTATACTTTGTGTTTGATGAGGCATTCTCAGTGATTGAAAATTTTTATTTAGTTTATCCATAAGTGGTCTAATTTTATACAGTCTATCAGTATTTTGCTTTGGTATTACTTCATTGTCATTTACATGCAAGTTACCTAATATCTGGAAATACCTATTTCGTGAAAGAGTATCAGGAACAACAGGTACAGAATAATCTATATCACTGCTCCAATAATTTCGTACTCGAGGTAAGCGGTGGTAGCTAAATAGCATATTTAGTCTCAAAAATCCATAAAATTCCTCTTTAGAAATAGGCTTTATATTCCTTTGTTTTTGATTTGAATAGAGGTTTGTTTGAAATACAGTATTACTTATAATTTCATCGTCTAAAAATGTTAAAAAAAAATCGGTAGGCAATATTTTACCTTCGAAAGCTGATGCACATGTTCCATGAGATAAGCTAAATATAGGGATAGTTGATGTAAAATATATTTTCTTCCAAATTCTTTTTGGTGTCATTTCTTCACTTTCAGTGTCTTCACTTGAATCGCTTTCAGAGTCTGAAATTTCATGAATGTTTATCGCATTCAAACTTTGATTATTTGTTTTATTTTGTTCTGGTGAATCTTCGTCAGAACTACTGTCCTCTTCTGATGTTTCAACATCAGATGGTAATTCGTCCCAGATAATTTTAATTTCTTCCGGCGTCAAGCCTTTTCTTCGTCTATACATTATTCTAAAAAAACAGAAATCGAAAGTATTTTGTAAAAGGGAGAAAAACTCTAAAAATTTGTAAATACTCAAAGACAAAACAAAAAACCATTAAGAAATGCAATACTTCAGGATAATTGAATATATTCAAGTGCTAAAAAAATAAATTATAATAAAATGCAATAACAAAAATCCATTTCAAAAAAAAATTATTCAAATTTCACCAGGACCTTTATGATCCAACGGGACTTCAAAGTCCCGAAAGAACAATAACAGGTCGTGTTAGAAAATTTTCACTGAATTGGTTATATTTTGAATTAAAATTACAAGAAAGTTCGTAAAGAATAGGTAAAAAAAATATAAAGTACTTACCAATCAATATTCTGTTGTTACGAAGCTTGGAAGTACGTCAATAGCTTTCTAGCAAAATGGCCATTCAAACTGAGCGTATGACGAAATTGTTCACCCATATCCATGCGGAACAAACCGTTTATATAGGGCTGCCATCTACTGATCATTAGAAGAAGGTTGAAATGAAAGAACTTAAAAGTCCCGTTGGAATTCATGGAAGACTTTTAATTTTATTTGACTTTATATTAATTGGGACTTACAAGTCCCGTCGGAGCATAAAGGGTTAAGTATAATTAATGATTTAGAACATATTGGTAAGTTACATTAGTTATGTGCTTGTGCACAATAAATTTTTATTTTATGTATTAATTATTTTTTCTTTTATAGAGGTAAAATACGAGGGTCACATTGAAAATTTTGAAATACGGCTAAGTGGTACAAGTTAGACTTATCAACTCCTAGTAGTGTTCAAAGTACTCACCTCCAACATCAATGCACTTTCATAGGCAAATTTTCCAAAGATTAAATGCTTCAAGCCATTCATTTCTTGGAATCGATGAAAAATATGCTTTTATAGCCTCATCAATCTTATCTTGGGAATGAAAACGACACCCACATAAATTTTTTTAGATTGAAAAATAGCCATTACTCACACATAGCAAGATCAGGAGAATAGGGTGGATGCTCTATCACTTTGATGTTTTTTTGTTCAAGAAATTTGACTGTCATTCTTACTGAATGAGAAGATGCATTGTCATGGTGAAGCATGAGACCCCTAACATTCACTTCCTGAAGAATTTCTGGAGGACACTTAGTGGTGTACCAGTTAGCTGTAACTGTCTTCTGTGTCTCTAGCTTTATAGCTTTGACCAGACCTGTACTTCTGAAGAACATAGCATATATTACTTTTTTCATTGCTCGTTATCTTTTCACCATTGTTGGTTTGAGGTTATCTTCAAAGACACATACTTTACTTTCTTGACGTGTTGAGACATCAAGAAGCGGTATGTACATTTCATCACCAGTTATGATTTTAGAAATAATATGGTGTCCACCATCATTAAGTAATTTTAGGGTTTCTTTGCTGATTCTGACATGCTCCACCTTTTGGTGTTCTGTTAAATTATGGGGGACACAATAACAAACTAATCTTTTCATATGCAGTTCTTCATGAATAATTTTATATGTAGCTGCGGATCCAATGTTAAGTTTCTTCTGTATAATTTGGTAGATACAGCGATTATCATCGATTAACATTTTTTGAATGGCCGACACATTTTCTGTTGATACAGCTGATAAAGGTTTTCCTGTGTGTTCTTCATCCAGGAGAGAATTTCGACCTCTTCTAAACTCTGTAAATCATCTGAATACAGTGGCACGAGATGGAGCAACATTTCCATATGCTAATTGTAGACTTTGAAGACATTTTTCTTGATTTAGCTGCACTTTAAAATCATGGAAAAACATAGCTTGATAATGCTCTTGCATTAACTGCATTTTCTTTTCTTTCAAAATTTATTCTATGATAACTAAATTGTAATTGTTGGCACAAATTATCATCTGTGGACATAAGAGTTCAAATTTAAATATCCGACCAATAAGTTTTTTCTATTGTATATTGTCTGCCTCTGTCTCAAAAAATTTCAGTGTGACCCTCGTACGTATACTGCACTAGCACTCATTACTTTTCCTATGTGCATAGTATGAAGTATTGGGAAAGTATTGTAATAGAGTCAGAAATTTGCATTTTCGATTTAAGAGCATGTTTCAAGCATCTCTGAACTTGAATCCATTTTTGAGATGATGTTTTTGTGTGTATGTGTCCTTGTGTCTATGGAGACAATATCTCGCAAACAAATGGAGCATTTTGAAAGAAATTTGATACAAAAATTATAATCTTTGAATACTTGAAGACTATTGATTTTAAACACAATCAAATGCTTGATAGACCCCCAAATTTTTGAATGAAATTTTGAAAAAAATCATAAAATTAGAACCTTCATTAATGTTATTCAAATAATCATTTCTTATGTAATTTTTCATTAGAAAACAAGTAACACAAATTTTAGAATTCAAGCATGAACCATTCTTGAGATATTGCATGTTTTTTAAATAAATTTATCTAAAAAATCACAAAATTAAAGGTGCATTAATTATTGTGAAATATAGTTATTTTTAATATGTAATACTATGCGATAAATTTGTCGACATCATTTTTGATGATTTAGTTCATTCCATTTATGAGAGAAGATACTTTGTGTAAAGAATATTTTATTTAAGAATTGTATTTTAAAGTCTAACAATTCTCAGTTATTTATATATTAAAAATGCTCTTCTCTCTGTAATGCTTGGCAATAAATTTGGCGAATTTGGTGATTAATTTAGCGAAATATTGCCAACGTGGTGATATTTTGCCTCAGATTGGTGAAAATATTATCAAAATTGTAAAAATGAAGTAATTATTAAAATATTCTTAATATATAGACTATATTGCTTTTTACACATGCTATCAATATTGATAATTGTCAATTTAGACTTGCATGAAATATAAGTTAATCGGGTTCGTTGAGGTAGATTTGCGTGTTGTCATCTGTAAACACACTAAATCTACAATTCAACATTAAAATCATTGTGCCGTAGGTCTTATACATCCTTTTTTTACTGTGGCAGAAGTAAATTCATTGTATTATATAGGGAAATCATGTGCTGCCCACATCAGATTTTTTTTATATGCACCTATTTGTTTAATTTTTTGAGAAAACAATTAAATCATAAAAGTAAAAATATTTTGCTCTAAGGATAATGAAAATTAAGCAATGCTATTATGCTGATGTGGCTAAGCAGTTAAGGTAAGCATTTCCTCATGCTCGCTCGGCTACCTGGTTATGGGTTTGAGTCCCATCTGTGAGCATGGATCAAGGTCTATTGAAAGGTAAGGTTGGCCAAAAATTGTAAGCCAACAGCTGGAATTCTCCCCTCCCTTCGCGACTGACGTCACTGTTTCCAATGACAGGCCCGTTGCTGTCATAAGAAATACATTGAATACCGTAGCAATTTTCTTAATTTAAATATACATCATATAGTATATTGAAATTTCTACCGAGTAAATGATAGATTACATTTCATTATTCATATATAAGAATATAATATTAAATAAAACTAGTTATGGTAAATTTTATTTAGGACTGTATTGTTAGAGTTGTTTTTAAGCATCTCAAACGATGACATTAGCAATTGAGTTGTTTAAACTATGCTAAAATATTTTCTGCATTTTAAAATTGTTATTAGTTTTTCTTTAATAAGTGCATAGTAAAATATCGGAGGATTTAGCTAAAATACAAGGCACTATTATTCTATCTGAGACTAGAATAATAAGCCAACAAAACCTGTCCATTTTTATCGAACTGCTTTAAAATATCATGCTTGTAGACTTGACATGATAAAATAAATTAAAAGACAGTGAATGACTTGCTGAATGTAATTCAAAAATAGTTTTCAGAATTATAGAAATAAATAAATATGTGACATCCTTAAAGATTTCAGGCAGAAAAATGCTCGTATTATTATTATTTTTTTTTCATAATGAAATTGATATGTGTACGAAATCCAATTATTTAAAGACTTCTCTGAATACGAACAAATGTGGAAATCATATTTTGTACGATACAAAAGATCAGTACAATTGTTTTCTTTAATTATGTATTATTATTGTTTCATGATGGTCAAAAAATTGAATTATTCAAGGAATTAAATGAGCACTGAATTTCATATAACGATAGGCAATTTTTGCATATGGGTACTTCATGATAAAAAAAAATTTAAAAATTAAAAAAAAGTAAAGAGATAGGACGAGATATTGATTAGATAAGTTCAATTGTGACCAGATTTTGAAAATGCCTTTCATAAAGGAACATCTACCGAAATTGTGCCTCATTTACTCTATATGTTTGAAAATCAATGAAAACTAACACGTCCAACCAGTCAGTAGGTTTTAATCAATTGCATCGACAGAAAAAATGGGGGGGGGGGGGGCGATAATGAAATGAGTTGTTTCCTATTTCTTCTAATATCCTTCCTTCTAACTTCAATAGTTTTCGATAGGTTTCTGGGGGGGGGGGGGGGGGTATATCTCCCAATACTTCTTTAGTGACTTTACTAGATTTGATCTCACAATCTTTCAACTACTTCTGGTGTTACAAAGGTCAGTGATCAAATGACTGGGTTACGGATTTTCCCCTATGGGAGAGAAGGATAATTTTAACAAGAAAGATCAATCATGCATAAGCATTGATTATGAAACACTTTCCAACTGAAATGTAATTTCATTTAAAAATTTCTAAAATGTGATTCATTCAGTGGTAATATCTTTTACATTATCACAGAACTACAGTAATTTATTATACTTAAATATTTACAACTGTATCGAAATATAAATCATCTGATTCTTTATGCAAAATCAATGAATATTTCATTCATATAACTTGTATTCCAGACTCCAGAGCTAAATAATTTTGTGCGAAAAAAATTCAGCAATTCTTATGTAATTCATCTTACAATCGCTTGAGATATTTGCATTCTGCATATGTTAAAATTAGGCTTCCTTGAAGAAATAATAAAAGTTTAGGGATCATTTAAAATCACAACTATTGTAATTGCATAGGCACGGAATTTAGATACACAGATAATACACAGATAATATATATGTGTATGTGTATGTACTCAAAGTATTGGAATCGTGCCGAGGATCGGAACTCGAATTTTCAAAGTATCTACACGTTTTGGGACTTCTAGAACACGAAAAAACTACTTTTAGGAAGACGTCTGTGTGTGTAAGGGTGTATCTGTGTATGTTTCTGTGTGTCTGTGTGGATATTACATCCACTCTAATTGAAAAACTAATGGACCGAATTTCATACAATTTGGTAGGTATGTTTTTTGTGGGAAATCCTGATGTTCATTAGATTATAGTACGATTCGTAATAAAAGAATCTGCCTTCTTTGCGAAATGGCCGCAGAAATTGCCTTTACCCATTCTAGTTAAAAACTAATGGAACAAATTTAACAAAATTTGGTGTATAATATTTCAATAACCTACAAGTGATTTATATACCAAATTTAACAAAATTTTGTATATAAATCATTTGTAGGTTATTCTACTACGATTCGGGAAAAAGGAACGGGCTATTTTTGCGAAATGGCCAGCAAAAATCGTTATATATAAAAATAAAAGACTACGTGTGCTCAATTATATCAATTAAATTCCTATTTTATATGTGATTTTTGACAACAAAAAGAATAAGACTAACCCCATTACTCTAGGACTAGCCGTTCTTGAGATATTCTAGTTTTTTCGCGTTTTCGCTACGCCACCTTTGACAATAAGTCCAGCTATCAAATGAGAACCAAATTTAAGTTTAACGTGTAAATTCAATGTCATTTAAAATACTTATGTTGTGCAGATAAACTCAAATTATCATTGAATAAATAAAGAGAACGAATATGAGTCTGCAGAGAAAGACATGTGCTGTCCACATCAGAATTTTTAACAATATTACACCAATGATTTATAGAAGTGAACGGGGATTATTTTCAGGCCATTTCGAAAAAAATGTATAATCTATATTTAAAGATCCATCAAATTTTTGTCGAATAAAATGTTCAACAAATTTAAGCTGTGTACCAAATTTTAACTCTCTAGGACGTAGGAAAGTGCATTTAAAATGCCATCAATTAAATTTATCATGAAGAGTTATATAACATTTAAAAAAAATGAAAAATTGTTATCTACCAAATTTATCTTAAAATATGAAGCCACTCCCATATGCAAAACGTTTAAACAAATGGAGAGATATTTATTATATAATATCTCTCTCTTTTTTTTCTGGAAGATATCCCAAAGTCAGAATTTAATTGAATTTGTTTTTTTCCCTATATTAAATATTTTTTTTAATTAAAAAACTACTTAACATATTTTACTGAATTTTTTTTTATATATTCTATGGGATAATGTGAATATTTCCTAAAAATTTCGAAGCAATTCGTGAATTTTAAATTTACTTAAAAAATGTTTGAAAAATTAGGTCCCATAGGGTTCAATGTATTTCATTTTTTCAACCCGGGTTCAATAAAAAACTAATTGGGTGATATTATTTATTTATATTCCCATAGGTCCTACAGACCGTCTGAACAACATACTAAAATTTCATTTTGATAAACTCATTTTTACGGCAGTTATCGTGCTAACGGACAGACAGACAGACAGACAGACAGACAGACAGACAGAATGAACAAAGTCATAAACACTTTTCAACTTTGTTGTAAAGTGTTAAAAATGGCCATTCTATGAAGGAGGAATGCCTTCATGGAGGATTTTTTAAGGGAAGCTGCGTCACATTTATGTTACATGTTAGGAAAATCATGAAAACCTAACACACGCAGCCTGTCAATTCCTAACTACTAGGTCATGAGTAAACCTTAAAATTTAAAGCTCTTTCTCCATTGCTTATTTTTCATTTCTTCACATGAATGACCAAAAATTCTTTCAGCTTTTCTTTTCATGGCGTTTCTTTTCTTCTGTTCATTTATGTGCCTTATTTGAAAGAAGGTTCTGGTATATGTTCTTGGTCTATTTCAGGAAATTGTTCTTTTATTTTCAGTTGGAGGTTCTCTAAAATATTTCTTGAATTAGAAATAAAATTTCCGTGTAGTTTAAAAAAGTATCTTCTAATTTGGTGACTGTTTCTACTCAGGTATCATGTGAAACATTTTCTTTTCTTTCAAAATTTATTCTATGATAACTAAATTGTAATTGTTGGCACAAATTATCATCTGTGGACATAAGAGTTCAAATTTAAATATCCGACCAATAAGTTTTTTCTATTGTATATTGTCTGCCTCTGTCTCAAAAAATTTCAGTGTGACCCTCGTACGTATACTGCACTAGCACTCATTACTTTTCCTATGTGCATAGTATGAAGTATTGGGAAAGGATTGTAATAGAGTCAGAAATTTGCATTTTCGATTTAAGAGCATGTTTCAAGCATCTCTGAACTTGAATCCATATTTGAGATGATGTTTTTGTGTGTATGTGTCCTTGTGTCTATGGAGACAATATCTCGCAAACAAATGGAGCATTTTGAAAGAAATTTGATACAAAAATTATAATCTTTGAATACTTGAAGACTATTGATTTTAAACACAATCAAATGCTTGATAGACCCCCAAATTTTTGAATGAAATTTTGAAAAAAATCATAAAATTAGAACCTTCATTAATGTTATTCAAATAATCATTTCTTATGTAATTTTTCATTAGAAAACAAGTAACACAAATTTTAGAATTCAAGCATGAACCATTCTTGAGATATTGCATGTTTTTTAAATAAATTTATCTAAAAAATCACAAAATTAAAGGTGCATTAATTATTGTGAAATATAGTTATTTTTAATATGTAATACTATGCGATAAATTTGTCGACATCATTTTTGATGATTTAGTTCATTCCATTTATGAGAGAAGATACTTTGTGTAAAGATTTTGTATTTTAAAGTCTAACAATTCTCAGTTATTTATATATTAAAAATGCTCTTCTCTCTGTAATGCTTGGCAATAAATTTGGCGAACTTGGTGATTAATTTAGCGAAATATTGCCAACGTGGTGATATTTTGCCTCAGATTGGTGAAAATATTATCAAAATTGTAAAAATGAAGTAATTATTAAAATATTCTTAATATATAGACTATATTGCTTTTTACACATGCTATCAATATTGATAATTGTCAATTTAGACTTGCATGAAATATAAGTTAATCGGGTTCGTTGAGGTAGATTTGCGTGTTGTCATCTGTAAACACACTAAATCTACAATTCAACATTAAAATCATTGTGCCGTAGGTCTTATACATCCTTTTTTTACTGTGGAAGAAGTAAATTCATTGTATTATATAGGGAAATCATGTGCTGCCCACATCAGATTTTTTTTATATGCACCTATTTGTTTAATTTTTTGAGAAAACAATTAAATCATAAAAGTAAAAATATTTTGCTCTAAGGATAATGAAAATTAAGCAATGCTATTATGCTGATGTGGCTAAGCAGTTAAGGTAAGCATTTCCTCATGCTCGCTCGGCTACCTGGTTATGGGTTTGAGTCCCATCTGTGAGCATGGATCAAGGTCTATTGAAAGGTAAGGTTGGCCAAAAATTGTAAGCCAACAGCTGGAATTCTCCCCTCCCTTCGCGACTGACGTCACTGTTTCCAATGACAGGCCCGTTGCTGTCATAAGAAATACATTGAATACCGTAGCAATTTTCTTAATTTAAATATACATCATATAGTATATTGAAATTTCTACCGAGTAAATGATAGATTACATTTCATTATTCATATATAAGAATATAATATTAAATAAAACTAGTTATGGTAAATTTTATTTAGGACTGTATTGTTAGAGTTGTTTTTAAGCATCTCAAACGATGACATTAGCAATTGAGTTGTTTAAACTATGCTAAAATATTTTCTGCATTTTAAAATTGTTATTAGTTTTTCTTTAATAAGTGCATAGTAAAATATCGGAGGATTTAGCTAAAATACAAGGCACTATTATTCTATCTGAGACTAGAATAATAAGCCAACAAAACCTGTCCATTTTTATCGAACTGCTTTAAAATATCATGCTTGTAGACTTGACATGATAAAATAAATTAAAAGACAGTGAATGACTTGCTGAATGTAATTCAAAAATAGTTTTCAGAATTATAGAAATAAATAAATATGTGACATCCTTAAAGATTTCAGGCAGAAAAATGCTCGTATTATTATTATTTTTTTTTCATAATGAAATTGATATGTGTACGAAATCCAATTATTTAAAGACTTCTCTGAATACGAACAAATGTGGAAATCATATTTTGTACGATACAAAAGATCAGTACAATTGTTTTCTTTAATTATGTATTATTATTGTTTCATGATGGTCAAAAAATTGAATTATTCAAGGAATTAAATGAGCACTGAATTTCATATAACGATAGGCAATTTTTGCATATGGGTACTTCATGATAAAAAAAAATTTAAAAATTAAAAAAAAGTAAAGAGATAGGACGAGATATTGATTAGATAAGTTCAATTGTGACCAGATTTTGAAAATGCCTTTCATAAAGGAACATCTACCGAAATTGTGCCTCATTTACTCTATATGTTTGAAAATCAATGAAAACTAACACGTCCAACCAGTCAGTAGGTTTTAATCAATTGCATCGACAGAAAAAATGGGGGGGGGGGGGGCGATAATGAAATGAGTTGTTTCCTATTTCTTCTAATATCCTTCCTTCTAACTTCAATAGTTTTCGATAGGTTTCTGGGGGGGGGGGGTATATCTCCCAATACTTCTTTAGTGACTTTACTAGATTTGATCTCACAATCTTTCAACTACTTCTGGTGTTACAAAGGTCAGTGATCAAATGACTGGGTTACGGATTTTCCCCTATGGGAGAAAAGGATAATTTTAAAAATGGCCATTCTATGAAGGAGGAATGCCTTCATGGAGGATTTTTTAAGGGAAGCTGCGTCACATTTATGTTACATGTTAGGAAAATCATGAAAACCTAACACACGCAGCCTGTCAATTCCTAACTACTAGGTCATGAGTAAACCTTAAAATTTAAAGCTCTTTCTCCATTGCTTATTTTTCATTTCTTCACATGAATGACCAGAAATTCTTTCAGCTTTTCTTTTCATGGCGTTTCTTTTCTTCTGTTCATTTATGTGTCTTATTTGAAAGAAGGTTCTGGTTCTGGTATATGTTCTTACAACATCAAGAGCTATTTCAGGAAATTGTTCTTTTATTTTCAGTTGGAGGTTCTCTAAAATATTTCTTGAATTAGAAATAAAATTTCCGTGTAGTTTAAAAAAGTATCTTCTAATTTGGTGACTGTTTCTACTCAGGTATCATGTGAAACAATTAAACCACCTCTTGATAAAGATTCAATCCATTTTTTGTCATTTTCGGATGTTGATTCCACTATATGAATAAGTTCCTAACTGCGCTTCTTTGTGACAATATGCCAAATATCCTGCAAAAAAAAAAAAACGCAAGGCTTCTTTTTCATTTACATCAGGACTGAAATGAATGTCATGTTGAGGCTCAATATCTGCAGTGATGCTGACTGCATCGTCTTTTTCTTCTAATTTGAAAAATAAAGTCGCAGTTAGTATTCGATCTTGGTCATTTTCCACATTTGTATTTATTGGCATAGGAAGCTTAGACCCAAGCAATAATGTTTTAAGTCGGGATTTGAAATCAGTAATAAGAAGATGGTTATAAAATCGTCCAAGACCTCTAATTTGGGAAAATATATTTTCTAAAGCATCTTGATTGACTCTACTTGTCATTATGTATTTAATATTATTTTCTTTCATGTCACCATAAAGTCCTTTTAAGCTTGCTATTGAAACAAGAATGCCTTTTTGGAAAGGCAGTATTGAAGTTTTAGAAATGACTCTGAGTTCCGTAATATCCGCTTGCATTTGACTCAGAATTTGCATTTGGTCATTTATATTATTTCCAAAAGCTGAGCGCTTTCATTTATTTTCATCATTAGGAATGCGAGAGTTAAAAACATAGACACATTTTCCCATGCTTCGGAAAGGTCCAGCTAGGGACCAGTGACGTCAGTAATTCCAAGAACTCTGGACAGGAGTAGGTTGTCAGAAACGAATGGCCTACCTTTTTTACTTCCATTTATCTTGAGCATGGATGTTGTTGGATGCAGTGTGTTCTGCCCACACTGGTGCGCAAGGGCAATGTCATGTGATGGCTAAACGGTTTACAATTCTGGCTAATATATAGGCAAATGATAGAATGTATAAAGTGCCTGGCCATATATAATAAATAATGCAATTTTGATTTACAAACATTCGCATAATGATACAATTAACACAAAATACATTTATTTATACAAAAATAGTGTAACATCAAAACTTTAACAAAATGAATTTGCATCAAATCCAAATGTTTCATTTATTTTCCCTTTCAATAATTGAAAATCCTTGTCGAAAACCCAGACCGTCCGGCTCATCCATGGACATAGAGCAGCATTGAAAATCCTTGTGAAAAAATAAGAACAATAATGTGTTCTGTTTGTTTCAATTTGCAAGTGAGGTTCGTAAATTCCTGATATTAATCTTAAAATATTAACCAATTAATATTTGGCTTTTGGATGACATTGCCAATGCATATTTCTAGGATTTAGAGAAAATTCATCAATAGCTATAAACTTTTATTAAAAATGTTCTAAGTCTTTATGCATAAGTATCGATTATGCATACGTAACATATGCATAAGCCAGTCGCCATTGCCGCATTTTGCGAAATAATTTGGAGGATTTCAATTTGGAGATTGAAAGAAAGATTTGGTGCAAATGTTGGTGATTGTGTATTTGCCAATTTCAAAATTAAATATTGTGGTATACTAATTGTAATATATACTACTATACTATTTGTTTTTCCTAAACAATGATCTTTGGAATTTGAGAATTTATAAATCAAATCAAATGCTTCAAATGAAACATCAAAGTAAAATTTGGCGAACTAAAACTCTATTTGGCAAATGAAACTTTTATTTACCAAATAGGAGTAATCAAAAATCTAGAGTAACCCCTGGATGATGTATTTTATATTCTCATACATACACACAATATTTGATATTATGAAATACATATTGGATTAAATTATATTTTATATTAAAATATAATTTTGTATGATTGATTTAGTAGTAATTTATGAATTAGTCATTGTGCATTAAATGTTATTTAAATGGTTCTGGGTTTTTCTTTTCAGTAATATATGTTTAAATGCACTTCTACCATCATATAAAGTTTTAGAAAATTTGAATGATTTTACAAAGAAGGTATTTCTATCTAATGAAGTTTATATTTCTAATATATTGAGTTGTGAAAATTTATCTGCTTTGCCTTTCAATTTCAATGTCTTAGATAATTCTCTTATAAACTATTGTGAAGACTGCTTAAGTAATTTATTTCTATATTTCAGTAAAGAATGCAATAGTAATATTACTTCTATTGTTTGTAATATTTGTTGTGTTAAAAATATAAAAGTTGATCAGAAACCTTTTACTCATCTGTTATCATATTTTAGTGATGATACAGAATTTATTTTAACAGGTTTATTACATCTTCTAGAGTGTTTGAAGAATGAGTATTTTGATATAAATCTCAAGCATAAATGTGCTGAAAATTTAAATTGCAAGGAGATTATTAACAATGCAATTCAAAATAGTCATACATTTTCTAGAAATAGAATAATAAAAAATATAATAAGTCTGTATGCAAGTTATTCATTGAATAAACAAGATGAGTGTTTTTTCTATTCTGATATAAAAATTTTTCTCTTGAACAATAGCTTGATTGATAAAAAAGTAGACAAATGTATGAAAATAGGAAATGTCATACAATATTATGAAAATTTTAAAGTGTATACATGTATTTTACTTAATCTTGATCACCTAGCATGTTTAAAATTTCATGTTATGGATCATAGAGTATTATTTGCAGAAAACTCATACTACACCTCTTATGCACTCGGTGAACATACCCTAAAAATATATAGGTCACCTAGTCTTTATCCTCCTACATATGTACATGATACAAGTTTTTATATTGAAGGAGATTTCTGTGAAAATAATTTTTTCCTAATAGTTAGGAACACTATTGGTTTTTTAATAAAAGATCTTATATTGATTGATTCATATTATAACAGTGACCTGCAGAAATATAGTAAGTGCTATCGATTTTTATATCAATCTTGTCATCAGGTTTTAACTAGAGAAAAAGCCAATATAATTCATACACAGGTTATGAGAAAGATCTTGGAAAATTTTTTAAATATAACTTTAAGATAATAAACACTTAAATATGTTATAAAATTAGTAAGGTATAAATTAGTGCTGGCAAATCTTTTGAATAATTTGATAAATATTTTTGTAAAATCCACTTTACTTATAATTCTATAAATTGCATTAACAAAAATGAATTTATTCAAATTTTAGAATAATAATTTTATTTAAATAAAATTTCTATAAATAAACTTGCCAATCAAATGTATCCATTTTAACCTCTATTCAATACAAAGAAGGGCTTATTCAAGAGAGAAAAGTGACTTTTGATTATTATTGCTTTCTGTCTATCATATATTAAGAATTTGAACATATAAATTATTTCTTTATGCTCAGTCATAAAGTTTGGTCTATCCTTATAAACAGCAAAATTTATTTCATGATAACTTGTTTTTGATTATCTGATCAATTCTGTTCTGCTTTACTCTGCACCTACTTAGGCATATAATTATATGCAAAGCTTAGAAAAAATCCAATCACTTTTTTAGAATCCTAGGCATTGAACATATTTCTCCAGGATACATTTTGTGACGTGAAACTGGGTGCTGTCATATTTATACAAGTATTTTGATATTTTGGATAAGTATTTTGAAACTTCTTGATACACATCTTACTAAACTATGTTACAATAGACTATTCGAACTTTCCACTGAGGCGTCTTTGACTCCTACTAATTATTGGACTTCAGATGTTAAACAAATTCTTATTGAAACTGGTTTCACTTTTATAAGGCATACTCAGAATTGGAGGTTAATGCAAAAATATTTCTATAAAATCAAACTTATAATTGCTACATTATGCTACAACTTAATTTCCAAGAAGTCAATAACTCTGTCATACATCCTTGGCGCAATCCAATTTAAAACGTATGTCTTGCCAGAAAACGACAGTATTTATCTGATGCATTTTATGGCTCTATTAAGAATAAATGTAAATGGTTTATATAAAGGTGTCTAAAGCATACAAAGTCTTAAGGTTATATAAAGTGTCTGTGTGTATGAATACACATACAAGGCAGGCTCAAAAAATTCAGAGACTGGCTTACTTGACGGATATGATTTATTGATATCATGGGTTACACACAACCACCTTCAAACATTCCTGGAAGCCTTTGGACGAGATGGTCTTCAGTGTGGCCATCGCAGCTTCCTCAACCTCAAATACACGCTTGAAACAATATTCTTTGAGTTCGTTTTTGAGATACGGTAAACAGGCGTAAAAATCGCATAGGGCGAGATCGGGTGAGTAGAGAGGATGTGGAAGGGTTGACATTCCATGTTTGGCCAGTGCAGACTGCACCATGAAAGACCGATGAGCAGAAGCATTGTCATGTTGCAGCACCCAATTCTTGCTTTTCCAGAGTTCTGGACATTTCTGATGGATAGCATCATGGAGACAAGCCAGGATTTGTGCGTACCTCTCCTTGTTCACTATTGCCCCTTCCAGTATGAACTCGTAATGCACCAAGCCCTCCTGGTTAAAGAACACCTCCAGCATTACCTTCCCCATTGAACGGTCCAAACGGAACTTTTTTGACTTGAGCGACGATGGTGACTTCCACTGTGAGGACTGCTGTTTCTTTTGTGAGTCATACAAGAAACATCACGTTTCTTCACCGGTGATAATTTTTGAAAGGAATGTTGGATCTTTGTCAGCAACATCAATCAGTTCTCCACAGATCCGCATGTGCTCATCATACTGATCTTCAATTAGCATTTTTGGTACAATGTGTTGACACACATGATGCATGTTCAGTTTGTCTGTCAGGATAACTTTGCAGCTCCCATACGAAATTCCTGATTTTGCAGCAATGACATTAATGGTTTGACGTCGGTTGGCATGCTCAATTTCTGCCAACTTTCGAATGTTGCCCTCCGTAATTGATGTAAACGGCCATCCAGTCCGTGGATTGTCTTCTACGAAGTCACGGTCATCTGTGAATCAGGAGTTCCATGAAAACACCTTCGCATGACAAATTGCTCTCTCACCGTGCACCTGTTGTAACATGTGCAATGTTTCTGTTGGTGATTTCCCCAAATGCTGGCAGAATTTGATATTCGCTCATTGTTTTTCGAATGCAATGTCCATTTTCGACAGACATGAAGGGCTACAGTTCACTGACATTCATTGTCTGGAAAAACCCTACACTGTGGACTGGCTTCTTCCTTTTCACATCTCGCATTACATGTGCGTCTATGTCATGGTAAAATAGTTCCCCTCTTCTCCAATTAGGGCTGGAGATATCAGCACAGTCTCCGATCTTTTTGGTCCTACCTTGTATATATACAAATAATGTAAAATTTAATTCTGGTTTATGCTCATACTGTAACATGAGTGAAAACTTTGACCTCTTTCACTTTTACTTTGTTTGTACAATTTTTCTAGAATATGTGGTACTTTTCCCTCTTGCTGCCAACTTGAACTGTATTAATTTCAGAAAAAGTTGTACCAATGTACACATTGATAAATTAAAAATTAGTTCATTTGTATAATTATACTGTTTACTGCTTAAAATTTTACATGTTGCCATAGTTAATGGTTTGTATTTTTATACTTTATAACTATTAATTGTTCTGATTTATTACTGTTACCATACCTATTGTTTGGGTTAGGTGTATTTTACTAAAAATGTTGATTGATTATGTTTAATCATTATTCTGCTTGATCTTATAACATTAATGGTTTATGTGATCAGATTCACTCTGTTGTCCAATTATTTTATCAAACAATGTTATCTTTCAAATAATTAGGGCAATTTACATGAACCAGTGTCTCAGTATTAAAAGCAAAATGATAAAATTAAACACCTTCCATGGTAAATACAATAATTTGTTTTTTAAATATTATTGAGCCATTAATTTGAAATATTATTGCTACTTAAAATGAAATATTTCCACTTTTATCTCTGAGAGAACTTGAAGCTGTTTAAAAGATAATCAGAATAAAAAAAATCATATAAAGTTAATTCCACATAGGAAAAATATAAGTTGGAAATAAAGTACATTAAAGCTCAGAACTACATAATTGTTATCAAAATTTTTATAATCATTGATTTGTCAAATCCCTATTTATCTTCATAGTTAAATAATCCACAAATATATTTGTTTTCAAAGTTTGAAATCACTATTAGTGCAGTGATGAGCATAGGTGGATATAGATTTTATACTTATTAGTGCTCTTCAGCACCAAATAGCCAATAACTTCTGACAATAAGAAAACTTGTTATATTCTGCAATTTTGAGAATATTTGGTGGCTAATGAAGTCAGTCTGCATATGTTTTACTTCTATTTTGTCTGTATCTTTCCCACACATTAAGATATATATATATATATATATATATATATATATATATATATATATATATATATATATATGTATATATGTATGTCTTAATATTTTCATTAAATTATTATTTTGACTGTTTCTAATTATTAAGCAAATATTTCTTTGCAGGTGCCTTTTAGATATGTTTATAAACAATGTGATATACAATAAAACCCTTTGTTTGCTTTATAGCTGTGCTTTATTCCATTCTTCTATCTTCCTTTTCTGAAAAGTTGTGCATAACTTTAGAGAGTTGTATAATAAAACATTTAAAGCAGTGTTTATCTCTTTTGTGAATGAATTTGAGCTAGCAAGAGGTTTTCAGTCTATACACATATATGGATTATGGATTACTTTAATCGTAGTTCTTCCTGTGGACAGGAAAGCTGTTGCTAAGTTAAAGGACATCAGCTACTATGTTTCTGAGATCTATATTGCCTTTCAAACAATCGGATTCTTTCCAGAAATATTCCAATTGATGGTGCAAATTATTCATAGATGGACATTTTAAGAATTTACCTTTGTGAAGATACTCCCAGAGCTCTCTGCTGAAGAAGGGAGGCTGCATAAAAAAAAAAAAAAGAAGGATTTAAACACAAGTGATTGTTCTGCCTACCTTGTATTTTTCATCTAATAAAAATGTCTCTATAGTAAATTTGTTAATAAATTAAAAAAAATTATATGTGTAAAATAAGGAAAATGTAACACAAGTTGGGGTATGTTTTATGATTGTGTGTAAACTATTAGGTCATATTAAAAAAAACTATCAAAAGTTCAAATCTACATTATTTAAGTAACATTATTGAAATAAATGACTTAAATGTAGAAGCAAATGTAATTGTTGATTCTGTTGATAAGTTCAATTGAGTCATGGACACTGCTGCTACATGACATTTTTGTAATAATATTAAGCTGATTTCAAAATTGAACAAACTTTAAGGTACTTTTATGTTGTAAGCAGTAGTAATATCAAAAGCCCAGTTGAAGCTATCTGAACATACATGTTAATGGTAATGGTGTTTTGGAAGGTGTCATGTTTTCACCTAGACTTTGAAGAAATTTATTAGCCTTTTTGAGGAGAAAAGCGAATATTTTTAATGAAGCTAATATTAAAAAATGTGGTTCTGTACTCCAGATGGAGAAAAATATTTTAATGCAAAAAGAAAAGAAAGGTTATATTTTCTAAAACCACAGTATGACCTAAGTAGCCAAAATGATAACAGTAAAGACCATAATAATAAAAATAAAGATACTGATAGGGCTAGCAATTCAGAAACAATAAGACCTAAAATTGGTAAAAAACTAAAAATGTAGTCAATAGTATTACTGGAACTCCCCTAAAGTAAAAGTTTTAATGTAAAAACTAAAAAGAAATCTGATTTAGTTAATTCGAAAAATGTTAGGAAACAAATTGGTGATAAATTTAGTCAGTATAAAAGTAAATCGTGCAGTTCAGCTACTGAGTTGAAAGGAAATACAAAATTATGACATACGAAAGAGATATTGCCACATCAGTGTTGATTATTTGTTTCAGACTAGTAAAGTTTCAGCTATAAATGATGAGGGTTTAGATATAACAAATTATTGTAAACATTGTAAGTTAGCTAAACCTAGGAGAGTGACATATCAATCAGTAGGTAGAATAAGGTCAAGAAGCCATTGGAAATATTACACATGGATGTTTGTGGTCTATTGCCTACATAGTCCTTTGGCAGTAATAAATATTTTTTTGAATAGCAGAAAAATATTTGTGTTCTTTTAGAAACAAAAATTGAATATTTTAGTGCTTTTAAGGATTTCCAGACTAATAAAGAGACTTTTAAATAAAAATCTCAATGCCCCAAGTGGACTGTGATATGAAATTCTGCCATAATGAGTTTATACTTGAACAAGCAAGGGATTAAAGAAGAACGAACAAATTATTATATTCCCCAACGAAATTGAGTGTCAGGAAGATTTAATTGCTGAATTTTTTGGAATTTTAAATTGGAGCAAAAAAAAAAAGGGGGCATTTTCATGGGGTGGACAGATCACCCGAATTCTGCAGTAATTTGTGATTATATTTTTGAGCTTTTCCTTATTTGCATGTAATATTGTATAATGTGGAATGACTGTAAAGTCATAACAAAATCAATAAATTGCATTTTAGACCTCCAGCTAACTAATAGTTATTTTGATGTTTCAAGGATGGATTGTATCCTAAATTTGACTATGCTGAAGTACAGTGTTGCATTTACTGTGTGGATTACATTTTCTTGGATTTAATATCTGGATTAAAATAATGTTAATAAAACTTCCATAGATCTGGTAAAGTGATGCCTTTAACAATCATTTTAATAATCAGCCCCCTCATGCAAATCTATGTCTCAATGCATATGCAAATAGCCAAAAATTTATTCCAAGAGTCAATGAATGTAAAATGCAAAGACATCCAGCATCATTACAAAACTATAATAAAGAAAACAATTTAAATTTGAGTATATGCGCTGCATTATAATCAATCTTTTAAAGTTAAGTAAAAACATTTATAACACTGAATATTTGAGTATAATTGCATATGACATGAAATATATGTACACATATATGTCACATTTGAACAGAGTAAAATCTACTTGTGTCAGTAAATCTCAAATTTGAGTATAAACATTTTAATAGAAGATTTAACTTTAAAAGTGATTGAAAATGAAAGTATCAGCATAGTAAAATTAAATTTTAAAATTTTAAGTATAACTATTAAGTTTATATGGCAGTTAAAATTTTAATATAAATAATCATAGAAACTTTTAAGTTCAATTCAAATATGATTATAATTATATTATTTAAATTGCATTTAAATTTTAAGTATAAACATTGGCTATGGAGAATTTGAAAGAAATGGAAATTAAAAAAAAAAAATAATTTCATGTAACACATTAACTTTACAAAATTTTAAGTATATGCATTTTATATTTTCAATTAGAAATTTGAGTACTTTATAGTTTAGTATTTTGGCACAAAAATGGGTATATTCTAAGAATTGAGTATCTACATATTGGACAAAAACACTAAAGAGAATGCAGGAGTCCATCACCGCACACTATAAACACATACACAACTAATCTGTTATGTGTGGGTAGAAAAATTATATGTATTATAAATTCTCAAGACAAAAAAAATTGACGCACCAAGAATTATCCAAATGAGACATAATTTGGTACGTGTAATGTGGATGTACAGAAAAAGAAATTATTAGAATTTCAGAACAATTGGATGATTTATTGCACTGAAAGATCTACACAAAGTGAGTACGCCAATATGGCATTGGTCCACCTCTGGCCTTTATACAAACTATTACCTGACATGGCATTGATGCATAAAGTTGCTGGATGGTGTTCTGAGGGAAGTCATTCCAAATGGCCTCCAATTGACTAGCTAATTTGTCTACATTCTGGGATAGTCGCAGGAAATGCCTCATCTTAGCCCAAATATGCTCAATAGATGAGAGATCTGGGAATCTGGCTGGCCAAGGAAGTGTGTCGTAAGCACACAAATAATCAATAGAGAGGTGTGTCATGTGTGGCCTGGCATTATCTTGCTGAAAAGTTAGCCCGGGGTGTTGCGAAAGGAATGGCAATACAACAGGTCATAGAATGTTGGCAACGTACCGCTGTCCTGTGATGGTACTACGGGGGATTATCAAAGGGGTTCGGCTATCAAACGAAATGGCATCCCAGACCATAACTTCCAGTTGTCGGGCCTTATGGCGTGTGACAGTAAGAGCAGGGTCTTGAAAATGTCCAGGCTGTATCTAGACATGTCTGCACTGGTTGTTGGGACTCCATTCGTCGGATACCATTGCAATTGCTGTTGAAGGTGCATACTGGTCAGTGGTATGCGGTGTAATGGATGCCATGAGTATAGATTCTGCTCCCATAGTCTTCTATTAAAGGTCCAGGTGGTCACTTTCGTGTTTGATACATGTTGGATGGTTGATAACGACGAATCTCTTGCTGTCACAGCTGCTCTGATAATCGCTCTATCTTACCATTCTGTCATCATTCTAGGCCATCCGTTGCCCGCTTGCTACTGAAATCTGACATTCCAGACTTATTCCTGCCAACATCATCTAATTTCTGCATCGCCCCTACCCAAATGCCGAGCAATTCATCGGTGTGCCCATCCAGCCTCGTGCGGTCCTACCACACACCTTCTTTCAAACTCCTTCATATGCTCGTAGTAGTCACGAATTCACCTGTGAGGCATTGATACAATCAAGGTACATAAACACAATTGAAATTAACTGCACATTTTGTTCCTGAAAGCGAGGTTCGCTCTTTATACACACCACCATGGTGCTCAGTTTCAATGCGCTGTAGTTCTGACCATTCATTGGCTGTGAATTTTTGATCATTTGCATAGTCAGTCGAACGGTATTTGCATATAAAGTTTTATTACTATTGTATTATTTTGCTGGGTGCATAGATTTTTTTGTCTTAGAGTGTAACAAAGTTAAAATGACATGGCATAAATACACATAAGCAACTAATCTGCATTATGCAGGTTAACACTAAAATAATGGAGTAATTTTTGGAGGAATCATTTCTCAAAATTGTTATGCAGTCAAAATGACCACTTCCGAAGTTCTAGTGTTAAAAAATTGGATATATTTCATATTAGTGTAGTGTAAAAAAAAAAAATTTCACCATCATACAATTGAAACTCAGGATACATTCCCTTGTATCAGTGGGGGAGTAGTAAATAATTATGTATATATATCAACTTTGAAGTATAAAATTTGTGCATAAAGTTTAGGTTTTATAAATTAATGGTTTTAAGTTGCATTTTAAATATATCTTTACAAAATTTAATGATCCTTTCTTTAGTCATAGGTTAGTGAAATAATCTCTTATAATAACTTTATTGTTTGCAAAGTTAACTTTAAATGCCTTTTTGCTGCAAGATTTCTTAATAAATGATATTTAACATCAATATGCTTGGTTCTATTGTTTCCAATTGGGGAATTACAGAAATTTGTTGTTTCTTGGTTGTCACAAAAAATTACACTGTTGTTAAATTTTAATCCTAGCCTTTTACATTCCTCAATAACGTTTTGCATCCAAATCATTTCCTGGGTGATTCAGTAAGAGAAACATATTCAGCTTCCATAGTTGATAGGCTGACACACTTATATTTGAATGTTTGCCATACTTTATCAATAAGGAATAGCATACCTCCAAATGACACTCTGTCATCTCTATTGGTTGCACTATCAGAGTCCAAATAGCAGTTTAACTTCTGTTCACTAATATTTGATAAAATTAACATGTTTCTTGTTTTATCCAAATATCCTTATAACTTCAACAATGCATCCCAATGTTTAATTTCAGGGTTTCCTTGAAATTGAGATAATATGTTAACTGCATAACATAGATTCGGTCTCGTCCTACTGGATATAAAGGTAAAACATTCAATTAAATTTCTATACGGGATTCTCTGCATTTATACTATTTCCTTACTTGTTAGGAAACAATCTGTTTTATTTAGAATATTGCCTTTTACAATAAGAGGTGAGGTAATAGGATATCTGAATTATTTAAACATTTGACACGCCTTTTCAATATACTAACCTTTATGTATACAGGGTGTCCCAAAAAGATTGAAACACTCCTTAATTCTTTAGCTGTTGGAGATAAGTGGGCAATGTAAATTGCAAAAATGTTGAAAGTAAGGTAGGAAATAAAACTATGTTAATGAAATAGTCCTCCTATTAATTTTCAAAAAGTTATACTTTCTAAATTTTTATACGACCCCCCCCCCCCCCCCTTAGACAAATTTGGTCAATCAGAAAATTTTTATTTTTAATGCAAAAGATCATTAACCCCCCCCCCCCCCCCCCCCCCCCCCCCCCGCATATCTGTATCTTTAAAATTGAGCGAGTTATATGCAATTGAACATTGTGAATGGGGACCATATATCAAATTAGAAATGTAAATTTGCGATGTATCACAATAAAGATAAAACTGGATGATAATACATTGGGTACCCAACCACTTAGTGAGTACCACTGCTTTATATGATCTCTGTCTGTGTAATGCTTTATTTAGATGCATTTGTGATAAAATTTTTTGACGCATATTAACGTATTTTTGATCTAAACAATTTCCATCATCAATTTGTTAATGATCCCTATTTTCACTGATGAAACAGCCTTTCACATGGTATGGAAAAATGGTATGTCAGATTTTTTCCTTTATCATAAAGATACAGATATGCAGGTTTATTTTAATGATCTTGTTGTATTAAAAATAAAAAATTTCTAATTTACCATATTTGTCTAAGGGGGTCGTATAAAAATTTCAAAAGTGTAACTTTTTGAAAATTAATGGAAGAACTATTTCATTAACGTAGTACCTTACTTTCAACATTTTTGCAATTTACACTGCCCACTTATCTCCAACAGGTAAAGAATTAAAGCATGTTTCAATCTTTTTTGGACACCTGTATAATAGTTGTCATTCATTTCAGTGAATTCTGCACCCAACAGTTTTTTTTTATCTTTCCTAAGATGCTGATATCAAATTCATCCTTTAGTAATGAAACAACATGAACAATATCCTTTTGATTTCTCAAAAATAGGGTTATATCAACAACATAAATCAATGTTAGAACATTATCATTGCATAAATATGCACAATTACACCATTTAATTATAAAAAATTTTAACTTCTTTAATATGGTATCAAGTTCTATGTACCACTCCCTTCCACTTTGGTAAAAGCCATATATGGCTCTCTTTAATAGACAAACATAATCATGTTGATTTTGATTGATATAACCTTGTAGTTGTTTCATGTAAATTCTATAATTTAACTTAGCATAAAGATATGCTGACTTGATATCCAGTTGGAAGTGCACCCATCTGAGCATACATACAAAAATGGTGGAGAAAGCTCTAATGATGCTGAAATTGCCCATTGGGCTGAAAACTTCATCATATGATTCATCTTTCTCTTGAGTGTACCCATGAGCTATCAAATGTGCCTCAAATTTTTTAATTCCCCCCTTTTCGTCGTCCTTTATAGCATAGACCCATCTACTTCCTACTATTTTTTCCTGAAGTAGGGGCAGGAACCAAAGCCCAGACACCCCATTTTTGCATTATAGCAATTTCTTGGACTGGGGAGATTTAATTGCAGCTTTGAAACATTTCGGAATTTGTATTTCCACATTGCTCGCTTCTGGTTTACTACTGTTTATGATTCCTACTTTATTTTTATTTTCTCTAAAATTGAATAAGTGCTAATTGTATTGGACCTTGTTTTTGGAGCAATATTTCTTGATGCCATTATGCGACCTCAGCCGATTCTTATCACTCTTGATAAAATAATAAACATCTGTTCTGCTACCATCAGGTCATGGAACGGTTTTCTGCTCCTAAACTATATCCAAGCAAGGAGTCAGACTAGAATCCACAGAACCATCACTAGTATCTTCACTTTCTCCTGCTTCTTTGTTTGATCCCTCTCTTGGATATTACCCTTCAGAACTGGATATTCTCAAGGTGATGGTACTGGGAATAATAGGACCCAGGATGCTTTCCACTGCTTCACCATTCTCCTCAAACCTTACATTACTGGTTTCAATAACCTGATTTTGTGTTGGGATCAAAACCCTGTATTCTTTTGTATCTGTGGCATAACCTACTATGACTCCTTCCTGAGTCCTTATATCCGATTTATTCCAGAGTTGTTTTGGTTTACCAACATACATTTTGCTATCAATGATTTTGAAGTGAGCTATTGTTGGTTTACAGCCATTGTAGAGTTAGTTTATGAGGCATTTTGAATTTGTTGTATATCCTAAATTAGTGTAGATGAAGCATAAAATGGCTTCCACCTGCATCTTGTCACCAACTTACTTTCATATAGCATTGCCTTCACACAGTCAAGTGCAATGAGATTAAATCACTCAGATACTCCTTTTTGTTACAGAGTATAACTATTTGTCCTTTCGCTTTTAATCCCTTGAATTTTTAGATAAGCCTTATATTCATTGTAACAAATTCTGTGTCACAATTCATCCAGACCCAATAGCATTTCTTTCCTGATTTGGAAATCCTTGAATACTTTAAAAACATCTGATTTCTTTTTAAAAAATAAACAAATACTTTTCTACTGTAGTCATCTGTTGTGGATAAGAAGTGTTTATTCCCATCTAAAGACTCTGTAGGCAAGGGACCACGGACATCCATATGAAGTAATTTAATGGCTTAGTGGATCTTATTCTACCTATGGGCTGGTATGACACTCACCTAGTCTTAGACAACTTACAATGACGACAGTTCAGTTTATTGTACTTAAATGTAGGGGATCCATTTACTGCTGAAACTTTACGCATCTGGTATAAATAATCAGCATTTATGTGACAATATCTCTTGTGCCACAAATCAGTATCGTTTTTCAGCTCAATTACTGAATTTGCTGGCTTGTATTTACAATTGCCCACATTAGTTTCCTTTCTTTTTAACTTAACTGAATTAGATTTAACTAGTTCCTACATCTTTATTTTAGTTAGACTTGTATCTTTACTTTTGGATTTTCTATCTGTGCTAGATTTCCTATACCTTTTCGAATCCTTATCCTTACTTTTACGATCCTCTGTGTCATTATTCTGTCCTTTGACACTATATTTAGATTTATAAACATATAAACCATCCCTTTTTTTTGCATAACATTTTTTTATGTCTTCTGGAGTAAAGAACCATAGTATACCCTTTGCCCCATTGAAATTAAATTTTGTTTTTCAACCACTGATGCTGCTAACAGGTTCCTTCTCAATTTAAGATAATACATAACATCTCTAGAGATAATAACACTCTTTTTGTCATTAATTTGCACAAACATTTCAACCGTACCAATAGCCTCAACTAGACTTTCGATATCACATACTGCTAGTGATATAGAAGTGCCTTTGCACTCTTTAAATTTGTAAACAATTTAATATTGTTGCAAAAATGTTGCATGGCAGCAGTGTCTATGACCTAGTCGCACCTATCACAAGATTCATTAACAGTGTTTGCCTCTGTTTGTGGCGACACACACACTTCAATAATGTTATTTACACTTGTTTTTAACTTTGGACAACATGCCTGTCCGAAGGTAACTTACCTCTTTTAGGACACGCCCGGTAAGAGCGCGAAGAAGAAAAAGGCCGTGTGTATATACAAAACATAAATTTATTTACACTATATAAATATTTACACAATATTGATTTAAAATATTTAAAATACAACTTCCCATATTCAAAATGGGATTAAGATAAACAATCCAGAAGTATATAGAGTCTCATCGACTAAAATGTGAAAGATGGTAATTAAAAATTGAGCTTAACTATTCCTATGTTATATTTAATCATCCTTAAAACTGAGAGAGAGAGGTAGGTCAAAAAGTACATAATGGGAAAAAGTCCCAGATGGGTAACTCACCGAACTTCACGTCATCATCGGTCTCGCACTCCTTTGGATAGGAGCCGATCTTTTTACGTCTCCTTTTTAACGAGTCGTAGTTTCTTCTCCTTGCTCCTTTTTTAAAATTTGAAAACTCTCTCTCTCCAAGATTTTAAAACACACCCTTGAGGCGCATACAACTATCTCATTGAATTCTGGGTCTTAACCCCTTGACCTCAAAGCAACGCCATTGGCTTTTAGACCTCCAGAAACAAAAAGCCCCTTCTCAAGCCCCTGCGAAACTGATATGCTTTTGGCCACTAATTCAAACAGGCCGCCAGCCCTATGATCCGTCCGAACCGGACAAACATTAAATCTTTCAGTGAAAATGCGATCTCCAAAGAACACTCTCCGACATCCTGTTTTCTATTTCTTCAGAGTGCAGCTGGCCAAACGAAAAGGCTGACCCCCAAAATAAATACGTAAACTCTAGATCGCACCCCCAAGAATATTGGATCATGAGTTTACCATGCGACAATATACCTCCATTTCCCCCCCCCCCCCCCCCCCCCCCCAAAAAAAAAAATTCCAAAATCCAAAAATTAAAATTTCAAAAATTTAAAAAAACAAATTTAAAAAAATTTTTACCATCAAAACCATTAAACAAATTAAAATATGCCGGGGCACAATTCGCCTTCCAAAATTACCTCCATTTCCTTATTAAAACATCAAAAATCCAAAAATTTTAAAATTTAAAAAAAAAATCAAAATTAAAAAGAAAAAACAATTTTACAATCAAAACCATAAAGAAAATCAAAATATGCTGGGGCGCCAAAACGCTTTCCTTCCAGTCATATGAAACCAACCTCTGAAAACAGAAGATTCCTCCTGTATAATAAAACACATAGTAAAACATCATATTGCACATATAAAAAGCAAATATCAATATAAACACAATAAAAAAAATAAAAATATAAAACAAATTGGTGAATTCCGTAGGACAACAAAACAGAGAGTCTGTTGTTCATGTTGCACTTGCTGTAAAAGTCACTTAAACTAAAATGGTTTCTCACTGATAATGTTTTTAGTTGTTCAAAAAAACTTTGAATATTGTCCACCTAGAGGGACAATCATTGGGATCAGGTATCCCTGAATACTGTTCACTATGTGGTGTATCTTGTTGTCCACGTCTTCATTTGAAATTTATCATAGTACTTTCATACGTTCATTGTTTATGACAAGTGTTTATGAAATATTATCGATTTGGAGCAAGTTTATCACCACAGTAGTTGTTTAAAAGGTATTGATGAGGAGAGTCTTTGGTGTACTTCTCCGCAAACAGAAAGTCAAATATGAAACAACAAGTTCGCTGTCTGACAGTATAAAATGACTGGAATCTGGAACCGTTTGCCCTGTAGAAATTACTGGAATGTGGAAATGTATGCATTGAAAAAAAAAAAAGAAGAGCAGAAAACTATTTGTACTGTAGAAATGACCGGAACATGTTATTGCATGTTCTATATAAATTGCCTGGCACTTGTACATTGCTTATAACGAAAGGAATGTCTGTGGCTAGAAATGTTTATACGCCCTGTACTTGGCATTAACTGAAAAAGGCTGATGCAAAATGCTCTATAATCGCAAGGATTGCTACCCATTGTGTAGCACTTTTCTACCTCTTTTTGACCATTGTGTGTATTGTGACAGTTTTGAAATTCACTAGTGAAGAGAATTGTAGTCACCCCGTACACTGCCAGACACAGTTCTTTCGTGTGGTCTCGTGCACTTGTGCATACCGTACGTAGAAGAAAAAAAACACCGGTGGAATCTTCTGCACCCCATCCGTAGAGGAAAACCAACACAGTAATTGGCTCTATGCTGATCTGTATGACATATTACAATGCCGTATTCAGTCATCGAAATTTTTTTATAGAGTTGGCATGTGCCAGCATCCGGTCACCTGCTGACCCGTGATGAAAACTGTTCAAATGTACATGTCATATAGCACTTTCCCTGCGCATCACCTTGGAGTTTTCGTGCTGTGCTATTTTCAGCAAACTGCTTCAACACTATTATGAATATTTTACATACAAAAATACAAAATATATACAGACTGGCCTTAGTGACGGCAAAGTTACCACCAAGAGACCCAGCCAATATGTACTTTATTCTTCTCTCCCTCCGAGAACAAAACATTTTAAAACAAATTGCAAAATTTTCTAACTGCATAAACATGAAAGTAAAATGTATAAAATTTTACTCCCTTACATATAAAAAACTTTACTCCTTTACATATAAAAAACTTTACTGCCTTACGTATAAAAAACTTACTGCCAAGGCCAACTTTACGTTAAATAACATGTTTCATATACCATGAAATCCAAAACTCAAAACCATAAAATATCACACAAATTTTCATAATTAAAATACATCATCTAAACTAAACATTTTCTATCCAAAGAAAAAAAAATCAAAATCATCCAACATATTAAAATACCTCATTAATTGCAAGTTACAGAAAATTATACATTTCCTGCCTAAAATGAATGTTTCAAACCCATTCGAAAATTTTACATGTACATGTGTCTAAACCGTCGCTTAATACTTGACTTTATCTCATATTTACAATGTTTTACTGCATAAAAAGAACTCTTTTTTTTTTTTTTTTTCTATTTATTCTCTAGTTTATATGAAAAAACCAAAATATCTCCCAAACGTGTACCTTTCAGAAAATAAAACCACACCTCGCAAAATTTGCCAGAAATACGAAAAACCAAACCCCACTTACTTTCGAAGGGAAAATTTACCCTAAGTGCTAATATTTTGTTTCATTAAGCAAAATTATCTTATTCACTTATTTCCTCACTTCCTTTATTTTCTTTACAAAAGAGTTTTATCATACTTTTTATTAATACTTTCACAACTTATGCATTAAGCCTTATTTTCCTCAAATAAACACTAGCCTTATGCTACACATTAAAATATAAATTTCCCCCTTTTATAAAAATGAAATACCATTCACCTTCATTTTATATCTTATCAATTTCATATATCATGAAAATACCACTATAATTCTAACCACAGTATATCCTAACCTATTATTTACTGCAAAATACTTATTTAACCATAACATTTTATGTAGGTAAAGAGATAACACCTTAACAATAAAACAAACACAGAAGAGAAAACACCATATATGTTTCTTTCTTTCTTTTTCTTTTTTTTAGAAACACTACTTAAAGAAATGCTAAATTAGTGATATTATTATCCAACTGCATTCTCCCAAAACTACATTTTATAACCTTTTATCTTCCAATGCTTTATTAGCATTCAACATACCCGAAGGAAAAAAAAACTAACAAATCTCACCTTTCTTTCCTAAACTACCCATAGAAAATAAAAAAAAAATCTCCATGCATTCAGGAAATATGCTGGAACTGTCACTTACACCCTACTACGTGTAACGATTTAAGAAAATTATTGTATCCTTAAATTGATTCCCTTTTGAGCCCCGTCGTTACCTAACAAACATATCATATATTCTATTCTGAATTATTTATTTAATTATGTGTGTTTTAACAAAAGTAAAATATAAGTGAATGTAGGAACGTACCCTTAACAGACGATAAAAATTATTGAATAACAGTTAACAGATACAAAAAAAATGGAAATACTTTTTATTTATTTATTTATTTATTTTTAAATAAATCCTTTCAACGTTATGTGTCATCAGAAGATGAATGAGACCCTTTGTTGATCATTCAAACAGTCTGACCCAATCCCTAATATATAGAAATATACACTCTAAATCCCAAACATCACATAATTCTGCCCGCAGAAAAATATGTGCCTAAAGCCAAATTATATACCCTACCAACAATTTTTAAAAAGGCGTATTTATTTATTTATATATTTAATAAACTTAAAAATTTACTATTTTTGTTGTTTGTTCTTTGTCTGTTATCTTTGTCACTTTATTAGAATTCCCTTGTAAACAATAGTTTCCTTAGTAGTTAAAATTTTGTTTCCATTTTGGTTACAAATTGAATTAATATAATATCTATTTATTTTCATTATTTATTATTTTTTTTTATAATTACCTTTTAGCGAAAAATAATATACTTATTATTTTATGTATTTTAATTCCCAATAACCTAACTGTCAGCTGCTATTGCTGTGTTAGCTGAGTGACTAGACTAGAAAATTTGAAAGTCACTTGCAGATTTAGCAGTGTTTGGCCATATCCATATCCGAAGTGCTGGTAGAAAAATTTTTGTAGCAGGTGATACGCAGTAGTGATGTGTTTTGTTAAGAAAGCAAGTTCGTTAAACACAAACACAATTTATTTGTCGTGAGATCCATTGCACAATTACAAAGTTACAAAAAACACTGTAACATTTGTTGCAAAGCAAAACTATATACAATGAGCTAGCAAGCTCATGAAAAAGGTTGTTGAACAGTTTATGCCTAGGCACACACTCTCAGTTACTATAACATCGGTAAGTAGAAAAACAGCTACTGTACCACCAATGCCGTGCACGTTAATGAAACCACCATCATCAGGTCACACGTCATGGCTTTAGAAGTTAGACTACTCTCTACCGATCACGGTCTGCCTTCCATAAAGGTCTGCACAATGTCTGCATTAATGCCTCCAGACAGATGTCTAATTAAAGTCTGAATAAAGTCTGAATAACTGAGAATGTGTCCTATCATATATACACCGTGATGGGTACGCTCCGGAACACAACCGTTGACGGCAGCGCCCTCACTATATGCAAAACAGGATGCGCGCGCGGCGAGAAGGCGATTTGCATGAATGGCATGTTCTGTTCCCGTCACGAGTCGTTCACGAGAACGGTGAAACCATTCTAAAAATGTAAACACGTTCTCGCGATAACGAGAATCGCGACGAAAACAGAACCAAGTTTCCAACAATCGGCCCCCTCATGCAAAACCCCAAATCTCGGCGCACGTGCTATCAATCAATGAAGTTATTCTAAAAAACATAACAGCAAAAATGTCAAGTTCTTTAGTATCCAGCAAAAACATAAAGTATGTACATCACTTTCATGTTGAGCAAAAAATTTTTTTTTTATCATTGAAAGAAAATTTTAGATATCATTGAAACACTAAGTCCCAAAAAAATTAATTTTAGTCAAAATTTAAGTTTCAAGAAATTTATGTATAACCATTTAAATTTAACATTTAAGATTAAAAAAAAATTTACTATAAATATCAAATTCAAGTTGTGTAGAAAATTTTATGTATAATTATTAAATTTAACATTTAAGATTAAAAAATTTCACTATAAATATCAAATTCAATTTGTGTAGAAAATTTTATGTATAATTATTAAATTCAACATTTAAGATTAAAAAATTTTACTATAAATATCAAATTCAATTTGTGTAGAAAATTTTATGTATAATTATTAAATTTAACATTTAAGATTAAAAATTTCACTATAAATATCAAATTCAATTTGTGTAGAAAATTTTATGTATAATTATTAAATTCAACATTTAAGATTAAAAAATTTTACTATAAATATCAAATTCAATTTGTGTAGAAAATTTTATGTAGAATTATTAAATTTAACATTTAAGATTAAAAAATTTACTATAAATATCAAATTCAAGTTGTGTAGAAAATTTTATGTATAATTATTAAATTTAACATTTAAGATTAAAAAATTTCACTATAAATATCAAATTCAATTATAGCTGTTCATTATCTCTGTCCAAGACCAGTATACACAATTAATACTAATAGCAGTGACATAGATAATGAAAGATTTTTCTTTCTGTATTGATATACAAATTTAAATAAGTGGTTTGTCATCAATGAATCATAGCCAAGTGTATGATAACAAGGAGTAAACACATAAAGTAATACACATAAGCATAACTGGCTTATGCGGGAATTGAAAACATGGATATATATATACATTCAGTGTAATGTGGAAAAATTTTAAAAGTTCATTGTAAACAATACACATATATATACTCTAGATACAAGTATCTGCATCACAGAGGGAGGAGTAAATTATACGATATCCTAACCATATTTTGTACTAGAAAGAAAAAAAAATTTAGAAGTTACAAATTTAATCATTTTTGTTTTTGAAAATTTGATTACAAAAGAAAATTTTTAACTTTAAAAATCCTTAAACATTTGGCAAATCTTATTAATATACTGCCTATGATGTATAAAAATTTTGTTATTGATTTCAGCTAATTCCACACCTAACAGTTTTTTGGACCTTCCCTAGAGTTTTGATATCAAATTCTGCCTTTAGCAAAGAAACTGCATGATCAATATCACCTATTATTTCTATGTTGCTTGCCTCTGGCCTGGATTTGATATCTCTCTTTTCTCTGAAGTTAAACAAATTTTGGTCATATTGTATGTTACCCTTAGCACAGAATTTTTTAACATCATTATGACTTCTCAGTCTCTGTTTATCACCCTTCACTGAGTAGTAAACATCAGTTCGAGTTCCATCAGGCCTGGGTACAGCTTTCCTTTCCCAATCGATGTTTGAACAGGGGGTCAGACCGGAATCAGCAGGAGAGTCCTCTTCCTCACTAGTATGACTAGTGTCATGGCTCTCACCTGCTTCTTCCTCTGACTCACTATCCAAACATCCCGATCCTGAATCTGATGTTCGAGTAAAACCCGATTTCCTTTGGGTGAAGTTTCTAGGTCGAATAGGGTCCAGGACGCCTTCCGCTGCTTCCATCTCCTCAAAACGGACATTGCTTATTTCTAATATTTTTCCTTCTTTCACAAGAAGAATTCTATAGCCCCTGGTATTTTCCGCATATCCTACCATAACTCCCAGTTGAGCTCTTAGGTCTAGCTTCTTCCTAAGCTGTTTTGCTATACCAGCATAAGCCTTACATCCAAAAACTCTGAGATGGGATACAGCAGGTTTCTTCCCATAGTACAATTCGTGTGGAGTTTTAACTTTAAATTTATGGCAAATCCTGTTCTTTGTATAAGTAAAACATAGGATTGCCTCTGCCCACATTTTGTCACCAACTTTACTTTGATTAAGCATTGCCTTGACACAATCTAATGCAGTCAGGTTGAATCTTTCAGATACCCCGTTTTGTTCGGGTGTATAAGTGTTAGATCTTTCATGCTTTATCCCTAACTTTTTCAAAAAAGCTTTAAATTGACCGTGACAAAATTCCATGCCGTTATCAGTACGGATGCACAAAATCTTTTTGCCTAATTGTCTCTCCTGACAAGCTTGAAAATCCTGAAAAACTTTAAATACATCTGATTTCTGTTTTAAAATAAAAACAAACACCTTACGGCTAAAATCATCTGTAATAGTCAAGAAGTATTTGTTTCCCCCCAATGAAGCTACAGGCATTGGACCACAAACGTCCATGTGCAGTAATTGCAAAGGTTCTGTAGATCTAATCCTGCCTATTGGTTTGTACGAAACTCTTTGCATTCATTGCAAACTTGCAAAATCTAAATTTACTTTTGCATATTTTAATTTTGGGAGTCCGTTTGCCGCGGAAACTTTACTTGTTTGGTGCAAGTAGTCTGAGTTAATATGGCCATATCTTCTATGCCATAATTCAGTTTTATTCAGAATTTCAACTGTTGAACCACTAATTTTATTTGACTTTGATTTTAAATCAGATTTTTTTCTTTTATTCAAGTTAGGCCTAATTTTGCTTTGACTTTGACTATTTGTTGCAGGGGTTTTTCTAACCTGTTTAGAATTTTTGTCCCTATCCTGATCTCCTTTACGGCCCTCAACTCTACTATTTAAACTTTTAGTTGAGTACTGTGGTTTTAAGAAGTAAAGCCCTTCTTTACGTTTAGCGTAAAAGAAATTTTCTCCCTCAGGAGTCTTAAACCATAGAACACCTTTGGCTGCACTAAAAGAATAGCCCTGCTCTTCTAATACAGATGCGGCCAACAAGTTACGCCGTAATTTTGGTGAATACATAACATTTTGTAACACAATATTATTTGTATGATCTTTAAATTTAACATACATATTCACCGTTCCAATAGCCTCAACTGGGCTTTCCATATCACCCACTGCTAGCGACATAGATGTATCCTTACATTTATCAAATTTAGAAAACATTTTCATATCATTACAAAAGTGTCGCGTAGCAGCGGTGTCAATCACCCTACTGAGCCTATTGTCAGGATTATCAACAATATTAGCTTCAACATTAATATTTGAAAATACTTCAATAATATTAGAGCTAGTCGACTTTTTCAATTTTGGGCATTGTGCCTTTGTGCCTTTACATGACCATTTTTATTACACATAAAGCATGGTCCTATGACCTTAATAGACTTTTTAACTTTGGTGACATTTTTGCTTTTAGCGTTAACATTAGAAAAATATACAGATGAATTGGAACTTACATTGTTATTGTCATGATCCCTCTTCAACTGTCTAATCCTGCCCTCCTCCAGAGAAAGTTCCTTTTGAATTTGATCCAGTTTGAACTCCTTATCACTCCAACGGTAGATGATTTGGATGATACTCTGGTACTGGTCTGGGAGATACCGGATGGCTTGGAACGCCACGTACACGTCCTCCACGGGATGGTTCACATTTTTGAGCTTGGTTACTGCTTTCCGTATCCTTGTACAAAAGATGTCGATGGGTTCCTCGATTTCCGGGCGAAGATTGAAAAACTCGTCCAACAGATGAACTAGATTAGCGCGCGTTGGGGCCTCAAAATGCGCCTCCAACTTCTCCCACGCATCCGCCGGGCTATCGTTGATGTCGAGCAGTTCTCTGTACTCCGCCGAGATATTTCGAAACAGGATGGAAAGTGCGCGGTCGCTGCTGCGCATGTACTCCTCTCTCTCGCGGCGTGACGTAGATTCGTCGACTGGTAATGCAGTACGGTTGATGTGGCCGTAACATCCTTCTCCTTTCAGGATAAATGAAATTTCATTACGCCAGGTGACGTAATTGTCCCTGTTTAACGCTTCTATGCCGTTGCTCACCTCCATAGTCTTTAACTGTGACTCGAGTGCGTTGTTTACCTTTCTGCTTGATGCAAATGGCGCCGGTCGCGGCCCCCGTCGATGGAATTCTCAACTCCTCACTGCTGCTTTATCACGGATAAAAGTTATGGCCTTGACATACTAGGGCCCATAACCAAATGTCAGCTGCTATTGCTGTGTTAGCTGAGTGACTAGACTAGAAAATTTGAAAGTCACTTGCAGATTTAGCAGTGTTTGGCCATATCCATATCCGAAGTGCTGGTAGAAAAATTTTTGTAGCAGGTGATACGCAGTAGTGATGTGTTTTGTTAAGAAAGCAAGTTTGTTAAACACAAACACAATTTATTTGTCGTGAGATCCATTGCACAATTACAAAGTTACAAAAAACACTGTAACATTTGTTGCAAAGCAAAACTATATACAATGAGCTAGCAAGCTCATGAAAAAGGTTGTTGAACAGTTTATGCCTAGGCACACACTCTCAGTTACTATAACATCGGTAAGTAGAAAAACAGCTACTGTACCACCAATGCCGTGCACGTTAATGAAACCACCATCATCAGGTCACACGTCATGGCTTTAGAAGTTAGACTACTCTCTACCGATCACGGTCTGCCTTCCATAAAGGTCTGCACAATGTCTGCATTAATGCCTCCAGACAGATGTCTAATTAAAGTCTGAATAAAGTCTGAATAACTGAGAATGTGTCCTATCATATATACACCGTGATGGGTACGCTCCGGAACACAACCATTGACGGCAGCGCCCTCACTATATGCAAAACAGGATGCGCGCGCGGCGAGAAGGCGATTTGCATGAATGGCATGTTCTGTTCCCGTCACGAGTCGTTCACGAGAACGGTGAAACCATTCTAAAAATGTAAACACGTTCTCGCGATAACGAGAATCGCGACGAAAACAGAACCAAGTTTCCAACACTAACTAACTCTCTCCAGCTGCAACAATACAACGCCATTCTAAAAAGAACGGAGTCTCTCTACTTGTATATGTGCCATCCACTCCTCTTTGAAATTTATGTTCTCCTCGATTATCTCCTCCAAGATCCCATACAATATATCTGCTAAAACCACCCCTCCTTTCTTTGTAAACATTTTGTGTGTGTTGCGCTTTCTCTGTGAAAACGGCTTTCTTTTCGGAGTGAGCAGGGAACCCCATCGCGACGTATCAAATTTCAACCTTGTGGTCAAAGAGAAGAACATTGCCCCCTCTGAAAAACATTGCCCCCATTGAAACGAGGATGGCAAAGTTAGGACTAGAAACTGTGGCATGTACGAAAACTTTGGAGATCTTTGTGTTTGCCATAAATTAGAAACCTCAATGTTAACTGAGTTTGTCAACAAAATTTAAAAAATCAAAAACATACACAAAATTTGAGAAATATACAAACAGATTAATTCCAATAAAAATTTTCAAACCATATCGTGGACCAAAAGTGTTTGCCTCACAAAATTCAAAACTGATATACATTTCCCCTCGATATACACAAAAAATCATTATCCAAACACAGTTATTGAATATATTCTCATGGGAAAATGAAATCGCTTTTTATCTCTACTTAAATTTGGAATAAACATTCTATCTAAATTATTTCAAATAGACTCAAGAAAAGATTTTTTTTTTTGTACTTAAAATAGCATCTATCTAATTTCGCTTCCAATAAATTTCTTGATGTTACCATTTTCCCCAAAAAATTTCTTAAATTCCAAAAAAAATTCTTAAAAATTCCCCATTTACATATAAAATGCAATCAATGGCATATATAAAAACCCAAAATATATATACATACTGTAACAAATTTCATTTCTTTGTATTTTATCAATATAACATTAAAATAGCACATATTTTCATGGCAAATGAAACTGTTTCTACCTTTATCAATGGCTTAACAATTTCTTCTAAATTTCTCCTTAGCTTACAAATTTCTTCTAAATTTCTCACATTAAAATTTATTTCTATTACTGGAAAAAAAAATTTTTCTTGCAGATATTGATATTTGCTTTAATAATTCATATTTTTATACTCTTTCCACAAAAAAAATTTTCCTTGGTTAGGGAACCAAACATAATTCATATCCTGGTCTAAGGTGCCAAATTATTTGTCCAAAGGTAACTTACCTCTTTTAGGACATGCCCGGTAAGAGCGCGAAGAAGAAAAAAGCTGTGTGTATATACAAAACATGAATTTATTTACACTATATAAATATTTACACAATATTGATTTAAAATATTTAAAATACAACTTCCCATATTCAAAATGGGATGAATACCAATTTAAGATAAACAATCCAAAAGTATATAGAGTCTCATCGACTAAAATGTTGTTGTTGACACCCAGACCGTCCGACCTACCAGAAAGGTGTAAGGTAACAGTTTGGACGGTCGGGAAGTGCCACCCAATTTAGACCGGAACCCAGTGGGGGAGGCATCCACAGGGACCGTACCCTCCTTCCCCTACCACCAACCTCTCGGAAGGACTTTCGGACCCACATGTTTAACGTGATCGTACTCCGCATGAACACTGCGGCAGTTTTGGCAGCGGCTGGAATCGAACCCGGGCCTATCGAGTGCAACTCCAGCGCGCTAACCAATGGGCTACCATGCCCCCGACTAAAATGTGAAAGATTTAAAAATTAAGCTTAACTATTCCTATGTTATATTTAATCATCCTTTAATCATCCTTAAAATGGAGAGAGAGGTAGGTCAAAAAGTACATAATAGGAAAAAGTCCCAGATGGGTAACTCATCGAACTTCATGCCATCGTCGGTCTCGCACACCTTTGGATAGGAGCCGATCTTTTTACGTCTCCTTTTTAACAAGTCGTAGTTCCTTCTCCTCGCTCCTTTTTTAAAATTTGAAAACTCTCTCTCTCCAAGATTTTAAAACACGCCCTTGAGGTGCATACAACTATCTCATTGAATTCTGGGTCTTAACCCCTTGATCCCAAAGCAACACCATTGGCTTTTAGACCTCCAGAAACAAAAAGCCCCTTCTCAAGCCCCTGCGAAACTAATATGCTTTCGGCCACTAATTCAAACAGGCCGCCAGCCCTATGATCCGTCCGAACCGGACAAACGTTAAATCTTTCGGTGAAAATGCGATCTCCAAAGAGCACTCTCCAACATCCTGTTTTCTCTTTCTGCGGAGTGCAGCTGGCCAAACGAAAAGGCTGACCTCCAAAATAAATATGTAAACTCTAGATCTCACCTCCGAGCATATTGGATCATGGATTTACCATGCGACAATGCCCTAAAATAACCTATTTTACTATATTTATAACATTTTTTACTTTTTACAACTTTCTGCTTTAAATTTAATTTGTTTAATTTATTTGAAACCCTATCAACATTAGCATTCTTTAAGTTTAGGTAGAAGAAAAGCAGAAATTTTTTGACTAACATCTGTATTTTGTCCAAGGTAAAATCTTTATCATTCCATCTGTAAATGAACTGCATGATTCCACCGCACGTATCTCGCAGATATTTTAAAGTTTGGAACTCTAATTTCTCTATGGGATGTTTCACTTCCTTCCGGAGTCGAGCACATAAACTGGTTTGTTACCATCTGGGCATATTGATGAGAATTCATCCAAGTGTCTGACTAGGTTTGCGTGTGTGTGTGTGTGGGGGGGGGGAGGGCGAAATGCAATTTGCTTTTATCCCATGTGTCTGCCGAATCGTCCTTGATGTTAATCAATTCTTGGTACTCCAGTGAAACACTGTAGAACAAGATAGCCAGCACTTTATCCCATCTGTGCACGTATTCTTCATGGTCATGCCATGCTCATCTATCAGTTTTGCGATTCGGTCAATGAACCCGAAACACCCTTTGGCTTTTAGGGCAAATGCGATTTGATTGCTCCATGTGATGTAGTTATTCCTTGTGTATACAAACATCAATATATAAAGAATGACCATTTCAACAAAACTGGGTTACAACCAAAGATACTTTTATTTATTATATATTTAAAAATAACTTTGTGAATATACACTCATTGCCATAAAAATTTGTGCACTATGAAAGAGTTGTCAGAATCTAACAAAATGTTATATATGTGAGGGCAATGTTGATATAAGTGATTATAAAATCAAAGCAAAAGGATAATTTATTACAGGAAAAACAACAAATGAATGGAGGTTCTAGTACCCTGTTGGGCCACCTCTAGTGTGAATACACGATATGAGCATGCATTGAGGCATACAGGTCCCGTATGGTGTCCTGTGTCATCTCATTCCACAGTTGTAAGCGTGCCTCTAGTTTGATCAAACTCGTAGGTTGACCAATTAGCCGTTCCAAGTAATCCCAAACATGCTCGATCGGGGACAAATCTGGGGATCAGTAGACCAGGGAAGGGTGGTAATGTGGCGGAGGTATTCCTGTGACACACTTGTGTGTGGCTGATCATTGTTCTGTTGAAAAGTGCCTCCTGGAGCCCTGCCATGAGTGGCAACACATATGGCTGAAGGATGTCAAGAGCGTACCGCTGGGCTGTCATGGTTCTATGGATCAATATTAGAGGTGACTGGGTGTCGTAAGTGACGGCACCCCATACCATCACACCAACTGTGGGAGCGGTGTGCCACTGTAAAGCGAAGACATGATTGAGATGTTCACCATGGGGCCTCTACACACGTACACGGTTGTCATCACTGCCCAAATTGAATCTCGATTCATTACTGAAGATGACCTGGTTCCATTCGGTTGCAGTCCAATCCCACCGAGTGTGACACCACTCCAAAAGGTGACACGTGAAACCGATTTTTAAAATTTGAATTATTTTTTCTGTTATTTAATGTTTTATGCGATTTTGACCCTTTCCCCCCCTTTTTTCTCCACCATCCAGATGTCGTAGAAAAAAACAAATCACACGACTGGAAAGAGCAGACAATTGCGAGTAAAAATATATCAATTTCAAATCTCAGGGACAAATTCTAATATTTTTTAAAGATTTTAAAACAAAAGTCACTTTCAGCTCAAAAAAACGAACTTTCGTTTTTAAATCCTCTCGTCATGAAAAGTACCAACAATTTTGACTAATAATTTACATTTTTAGAAAACTCAAAGATCAGGCTTTCTTACAAGCCCAATCTGGTCAAGAAATAAGAAAAAGTAGCTGCACGATCTGGATTTTAAGGAAGTAATGATTTTCAATTTCTCCACCAAACCTCGAAAGAAGATCGATTTTTCACCTACATGCGCACACAGATGCACGGTGTTTCTATGGTGGAGGGGAGGTGGGCGAGATTCTGACATCACGGTTCTGACATATGCATATTTTAAATGATGGAATTAAGAGCTTAGCATATGGTCATTATAAAATGTAAATGATTGAATTATGGTGGATTGAATTGTGATGATGTATTGTATACATCGGGTGGTGATAACAGTGTACCGAGTGAAATTATTATATTTATATGAAATTATATTTATTATATTTGCAAATGTCATCAGTGATTGCTTTTTATACGGTTTTTGGCCTAGGAACAATTAGAAACCGAATAAGTGTTTGCTTTTTATACGGTTTTTGGCCTAGGAACAATTAAAAACTGAATTAGTGTTTGGTGGTATCTGGCTGATATATTTGGGTTATGCTCTTGATACCCATGCGAATATCCTGATGAGGATATTCGCGCGCATGGGTATTAAATTATATTTGCAAATGTCATCAGTAATTGCTTTTTATACAGTTTTTGGCCTAGGGACAATTAAAAACTGAATAAGTGTTGTTTTTTTTATATGGTTTTTGGCCCAGAGACAATTAAAAACCAAATAAGTGTTTGCTTTTCATACGGTTTTTGGCCTAGGGACAATTAAAAACTGAATTAGTGTTTGGTGGTATCTGGCTGATATATTTGGGCTATGCTCTTGATACCCATACGAATATCCTGATGAGGATATTCGCGCGCGCATGGGTATTAAATTATATTTCAAAATGTCATCAGTGATTGCCTTTTATACGGTTTTTGGCCTAGGGACAATTAAAAGCCAAATTAGTGTTTGCTTTTTATAAGGTTTTTGGCTCATTATGCTGGATTGAATTGTGGCGATGTATTATTTACATCAGGTGGTGGTAGGGACCACAATGAAAAAACTAAAACACTGAAGAAATAAAAAAATAAATAAAAAAAAGTTATAGAGATTGTTGCGGTGCATTTATGCATTGTGTGGTAGTGGGGACAATCTTTAAAAAAAAAAAAACTTTTTTTCGTTGAGCAGCATTGTTAAAGCAGCATCATTATTTCTTAAATTCTAAATTCACATTCAACATCATCAGTCTCAAAAATACTTTCATGTCATTTGCGATGCAATACTAAAAATGCAGACAAGCGGATACAATTTCATTTATGTAAAACAAAAAATAGAGGAGCATGCCTCTATAAAAAACATAGAAGCAGCTGATCCCGGCTGTGAGTACACATCAGAGGGATCCCTTTCTTAGGGTTACAGGTACAGAAATCCTCAGAATCTCACAGTTCACTAACATTACAATAAACAAAGCAAACGGAGCAAACTCAAGCATATGATGTACAACATCAATTGGCTTGATGCTCACCTTTGTTATATTGGAAGTCCAAGGGGGAGTGTGACCCCCCTTTTACCTCCCCTATATGGGTGACCATGACTTCATATTTAATAAAATGATTGTAGAAATTCATCTAATTTAGAAATAAGAAAACATTTAAAATGTTATATCTTGTGTGTATTCATCTTACATAGCTAACATTTTAAAATCTTGTACATTTCATCTACTCTTTGCATTTTTATGTAACATTATTTTATTCACCAATAAATTAAACTTATGAAAATGTGAATTCCAATATACATTTCACTTGTAATACCAAATTTTTTGCCTCCCCAGTCAAAAATCTCATGCTACGCTACTGGTATATAGCAGAGTTTAGCACTGTGGATCTCAGTGAAAAAATTATTGCAAATGAACTGAGCTGTACTTCTGTACAGTAAATCAAGGCATTACATAATAGTCACTAGTGAAACTTAACTAATGAAAATCAAAAGTTTTTTTTTTATACAAAATGAAAGCCACAAAAAGCTTCAGTTGCTGTTGTATAAAAAAAATCAATAGGTCACAATCTGATGCTAACAGTGGCACAGTTACGTTTAAAACTCTTACCTAATAAATAACGTGCACTCCCGGAAAACCACCAGCACTATGCTGGTACAGATGGTTGTTTGCACTTTATGAAAACGATTTTGATAATTAATTTTTATGAATAAAGGGCCTATTTCTTGCAGCAATTTGCTTTTATCTGATAGCCTTGATTCTTCACTATAGCTCTAGCTCGAATTTTCCATGAAAGTTAAATTTTTTCTTAGCACCGTCATGTCAATGTTATCCCACTCCTCTTGAGTCGTTTTTCTAAGTCTGTTCTGTGTTCATGGATACCGTTTTCCTAGGCTGTCTTTTTAACAAACTGAAAGTGCAAAAGTCCATAGGAGAAGTGACAGGTGATTTTACAGGTATTTCATTAAATGGGATACATTTTATTCCTGTTTCTGATTCTTTCTTTGCTAAATATGCGGCAATTGACTTAGACGTGTGACTAGAGGCTTTGTTCATATGAATCTCAACTTTATTGATGTCCTTTCCATATACGGCTGGAATTTCTTCTTGAAAAATTGGTTTTAAAATATTCTGCTGATAGTAGAGTGAATTAATTTTAACTTTACTTGAGACTTTTTTCAGTTTTAATTTACCATTGTAACAAAATTCTGCAATTATCACGAATCCCTTTGGGAACTTTTCTGTACATTGAGAAAACCATTTCATATGGTCATTTTTGTCAGTTGAGCAATAGAAAATTGCTCTTTTTTTATTAGTCACTTAAATACACCCATGCCTCATCGAGTGTTACCACAAATTTTCATTTATCAGCTGCTAGGTGTTTTTCATATAATTTTCTACAATTTGTTTTTCTTTCTGCAGTATGCTTTGGCAAAAGTAGATGGACTTTAGATTTAAATATCTTTATTAACTTCCAAATCTTTATGAATGATTTTACTTACAGTGCCATAAGATATTCCGAGTTTCGAAGCAATGGATCTTTGATTTGAGTCCGTGGATTTTCTTTTAGGATCAGAGACTTAACTTTCTTCATATTTACCCACATTCGAACAGTCTTAGGATGCAATTTTGCGGCCATTTTTTCATTTTTACTTCCAGCTAGATGTTTTTTCCTTTCAAATTTAATATATTAAAAATACATTTCTTTGAAATGCAATAACCTCGATTTTTACACCGCTTTACAATTTGTTGATACGAATATTTTTCCTCGGGAAATCCCATTTACGCAACCTTCGAGCCATCTATCAATTTCAGGAGCCATTTTCAAAATAAATCTTTTATTCTTCATTCCAATCAAAGCAAAACAGTAGCAGATGATTATATTGAAAATCCCAAATCTTTATCTCAAAATGCTAACAAGAAGCATAAATACAAAATCTTTTCCATAAAGTGCTAATGACCTTCTGTATATATATGTGTGTGTGTAATACATATACAAGGTGAATCAGAACTCTTGGGTCAAACTTTAAGGGTAATAAATCACATCTAAACAAGCAATTTTTGTCATACAAAGCAGAATCGTAACTCAAGAGGTGAACCACTAGGTGGTAACACATGAAATAAGGAAATGATGACTCTCTCGTGAAAGGAGGAAACACAAAAATGATAGAGTAGGCACGAAGTACGTTTTACTGACAGAAATTGCAGAATGCATGGACAAAGTTACAGAAACTGCTCAAAAGTGCAACCACGAGCAGTAATGCAGGCTTTACACCTGTGATGTAGCGAGCGGCACACATTAGCAAAAACACCTGGCATATTTGGGACAACACTGGCAGCAACATCAATCCTAGGAGCAGGGTCCTCGTCGGAGTCGATAGGGCTATCGTAGCTGAGACTTTTCATATGGCCCCATAAGAAAAAGTCGAGACAGGACTTTTCCACAATACGTCACTATTAAAAAGTATACAAAAATATATATACATACAATATCATATTCAACTTAACTAGCTCTAAGAAAAAGCTATCCAAATATCAATTTTTATATATTTTATATAAATGTAGAAAATATTTTTTAACTAATAATATCACTACCTCTTAGATTTTAGCCTAGTTGGCAGTGATAATACTGCACTAATTTCTTATGATGAGCACTTATATAGGATGGTTAAATATCTATTATTTCAATTTTAGTCAGAATAAATTAAATACCCTGTTACTTAATCAATTTTCTTTTGGTAATCTATTTCTTGAAATAATCTAATCACTTAACAGATAATCTTCTTGTATGCTACAATGGATGCTACAAGAAAACATGGCTGTTGTACTGGGGGGAAAATAGGATTATAATACGAAAATCGTCTCGAACCAAACCAGATAATCGTCAACCATTCCAGACCATCTCCAAGCATGCCAACTCTCAAAATCACAGACTAATATATACAGATGTTTCAGTCCAGATTTTGCAGTGCCTTCAAGTAATAACCATTTTGAGAATTGGTCCATTTGGCATGGTCAGAAATGGTCAGCAATGGTTTTCACCAAGGCATTCTGTTAATATATTCCTATTTGACCCCGAACGAAACACTTCTTCACAGACATAGACTAATATATGGAGTATTCTGTGTTCACAGACTTACTAAAACCATGCTTTCTTGTAGTGTGCAATAAGATTATTTGAAATTATTGAGAATTTTGAATAGATTATTTCAAGAAATGGATTACCAAAAGAATTTTATTACGTTACAGGGTATGTAATATATTTTTATTTAGAATAGAAATAATATTTGTTATTTAACAATCCCTATACATGTGCCATAAGTATAGATGTGTTCATAAGAAAATAGTGCAGTAGTATTACTGCCAACTAGACTAAATTCTGAGAGGCAGTGGTATTATTAGTTAAAAACCTTTTTTTGCATTTTAATAAAATGTATAAAAATTGATATTTGGATAGTTTATTGATATTGGATAGTTTTAGTATTATAGTTTTACTTTTTTATTGGCTATTTAAGTTGAATTTGATATTGTATACTTATATATTTTTATATACTTTTTATTAAATGACTTATTGAAGAAAATCTCCCCCCACCCCCACCAGGTAATTAACGTTTCAGTTCTACTTCTTTGATAGTACATTTATGTAAATGTGTTATTTTATTATAAAAATACCTGCATATTTAAAAAAAAAACATTCTGTTATCAGCATCCCAAAATAAATTAAGAACCAAGTAAATAAACATTCAACACGCCACAGTAGACTGAAAATAATATTAATAGACTGAAAATAATATATAATTTTTCAGTCTTTTGAGTCTATTAGTTTGTAATTTTTTGTGCATAATGTTTTACAGTGAAACAAAGCAATGTGTCTACTTTTTTATTTAGCTTATGATTATATGAATTAAATATATATCTGTATTTCTTTAAATTTACTTTAAATTTACAGTCCCATATGTTTTTTTGCCCAGCAGCATTAAAATAAAATTACCAAGAAAGCGAAACTCACCAGATCTAGCAGTCATGCTTTGTCGTAGTTCTGGTGGTTAGTTGATTGAAGTGCTAGTGTCTATGCGAAATCCTGTGTTAAAAATGTTGCCATGAGCTCCTATGGGAATAACACTTCTGAATGTAGCATTCATTCTATGCTCAAAATATTCCAGTTTTGAGGGCACTGCAGTGACAGGTCTGTATATATTAGTCTGTACCTATCTATATATCTGAGAATTAAAACATTCCGGAGCATAATCGTACCTGAGAACACCCCCTGGATATGTAAATTTTCCGATTTGCATGATAAGTATGTCGGGAAAACTTCGCAATTCACTCTCAAGAACAACTTGAATAATTCACAAGAAAATTATTGAAGGTTGAACTTTGTTCAGGAGGATCGTGATTGTTTGTTTGCGTATATTCCAAAACTGTTCTTTCAGGTCTAAGGTACCCTGCTTAAGGGTCCTAACTCTTCTTCAAATCACATGTAGTCCTTTTTAGTTATAGTCAAAGAAAAAATTTGATATTTTGTTTTTATTAAGTTTATAGTCTATTTTAAATTGGTATTTTTGCAGTAAATTGAACGAATGTTCAATTTACTGCAAAATACCAATTTAAAATAGACTGAGTATAATGAAATAGTAAATAATATAGATGAAATAATATAGTAAATAATATAGAATGAAATAGTAAATTGAACGAATGTTCAATTTACTGTTCAATTACCCAGACTTCACAGTTTTATTTAAGTTTCTCTTTCATTTGGTGATTGGATGTATTTTCAAATAGGCAATGTAACTAAAAAAATAAAATATCTCGAGAACGGTTAGTCCTAGAGTTATGGGGTTGGTATTATTCTTTTCACTGTCAGAATTTATATATAAAGATATAAAGCATGTTAAAAGCTTGCTTTATATTATATTTATATTGATATATTTGAGCATAAGTAGTCTTTTATTTTTACATTTGATGAATTTTGCTGGCCATTTTGCAAAAAAGGCAGGCTCTTTTTTATCTGATTTGAGTTCCTCTTGGGACCAGTGAAGAGAAGTTAACATTTGTTATTTTATGAGAAAATCTATAAGGAAGGTTTTAGTGTATTCTAAATCATGCACTCTCGTGTTCCAACTTTAAGGTATTTTGTTTCATAAGTCTGGTCTATGAGTCGGTGTCTTGACCTGGCCAGGACACTCCCCTCCCTAACGAGGGGTGAAATATGCTTCAACTTTGACGGGAATTATTTGTGTCACCATTGGTGCTCACGTTCCACTGTTTATACACAAACTTTCGTGATTGGAACAGTGAGTTCGGTACATGCCTCACTTGCAGTTGCTGATGTTCGTTGTACACACCTATTACTGACCCGGCCACTCAACCAGCTGCTCATACCCTAGGATGAGTCGGGTGGCCTGGATCTCTCACACCTATTACTGACTACTATGGGAGATCAGGAGGAAATCGACTATCCTCAATTGGACCCACATATTGCTGATACTATTACTGATTACCATAGCTATTTTAAGAAAGCTCTGGAATGTCAAGATAATGCTGTAGACTATAATATCTAAGAACGTTAATGTAAGACCACAGCAAAATGTGAGAGAAGAGCTCAAAAACCTGTTGACTATTGTTATTAACCATTAGAAATTGCTTGCACCCATTACATGCAAACTTGAGAGTGTAGAGGAAAAATCAACTTATGTTAACTTGGCTACAAGGGTTGGTAGTAGATCCGATTGGTCCAAAGTTTAGAAATCGATCAGGCAGCTTGAAACAGACCACTCATGTAGTGGCTATTTTCCCCCAAACTGAACGAGATTGATTGATCCACATAAACTGAATGTAAATGCCAAAGGAGTTAAGAAGATTAAGAAAAGTGGTATAATTGTAATACCTAATCTGGTGAATTGGATACACTAATCAAGGAATTTGATACCCAGGCTGAGCTTATGAGCAGATTTACTATCTAGAAACCATGGAAAATATTGCCCCAAATATACAGGGCAGAGATTGGATTCACTAAGGAGGATATCAAGGGAAAAGTTCAACTCTGAAATAGAAGAAATCACTTTAGAAGTTAGAACCTCATTTAAAGGTAACCTCAGTGACAACTAGATTATATCAGTTGATTCAAGTACCTTCAGGAAACTAATCGATAGAAAAAATCTGAAACTAAAGTGGAGTAGATTGTAAAGAGTATATTAGACCTCACTCTGTTATTAATGATGCAGATACTGGCATATTAGTAAATATTGCCCAAATCCATAAATTTGTCTTCACTGTGGCAATAAAGACCATGAATCTACTCTTTGTAATTCTGATAAGTCTTGTTTGTCATAACTGCTTGAACTGTAACATTCGTTTTAAATCCAAATATAAGATCAATCATAGTTGTAACAATTATACCTGCGAAGTATACAGAAGAGAAATTGCTTTTGTATGTCCAAAAATTGACTATGGCGACAGCGAGTAGTGTTGGACGATTTGAAATTAATCTAAACCATGCTGGAGTGGAAAATTTTGCCTTGGCACAGGAAATTATTTCAAATAACAGAGATAATGCAATAATGAATGAACCCTACTATTCAGAGAACAAACAGGATTGTGGATTTTCCATCTAGCTATGGGGTACTTTACCAAGAAGGTAATCCCAGAGCAGGTATTATACTTGCAAAAAGATTTCAATACTCTATCTTAGTTAACACAAGAGATCTTGCTGCTATCTTTAGTAGTCTCACTAATGAAGAGATCACTTTGGTATTAACTTACTGTCCGCCCTTAGAGGGTATTCGTATATAGAGAAAGTAGTATTTGAAAAATTAATTCCTCAATTTAGTGTCATTTTTTGCAATTTTAATAATATTTTCGTCCATCTGGGGTGAAATATTGTCAAGTTGGTGACATTTTAGTCGCCAAATTTATCGCCACACATTACAGACAAACGGAGGTAAGTGCATTTCTTATATATAAATGACTGTTTTGCAAATTGTTAGGCATCAAAATACAAAACCATAACACAAAGTGGCATGGAACGAACATAGATCCATGAAAATGATTTTAACAAATTTACGTTTATTATCGTTATTTACAAAGTGATTATTTATGAAAATTTACTGGGGGGGGGGGGGGGGAATCTTCGTAACATTTAATTGCGTTTAAAATCAATAGGCTTCAGAGATTTTAATTTTTGTACCTAATTTCGTTCTGAACTCTCCATTAGTTCATGAGATGTCTCCATAGACTCATGGACACATACACACACAAATATCACTTCAAAAATGACTGATTCAAGTTCAGGTATGCTTGAAATTTGCTCTTCCATCAAAAACTTAGAATTTTTGACTCTGTAGCAATATTTTTCCTATACATTATTATATGATATATGTAGGGAAAGTAATAAGCTCGTATCATCAATACGAATTATTTTAGAAACACAAGCTGACACATAGAAAATATCATTTATATAAATCAAAATAGAATCGGATCTAAGATTGAGCTTTGTGAACTACAGCTAGTTCTAAATAGCAATTGCTGTAAACTGCAGCTCATTTTTACTTTCTATAAATATATAATATAATGTATAAGAACATAAAAACATTGTGACAGGGTTGAAGATTTGAATTCGAGTTTTTGATGGAGGTGCATGTTTCAAGCATGCTTGAATTTGAATCAATCATTTTAGAGGTGATATCTGTGTGTGTGTCCATGAGACTGGGGAGACAATAGCTTATGAACAAATGGAGCATTTCGAATGAAATTTCGTACAAAAATTGCAATTGGTGAGTACTGGAAGCCTATTAATTTTAACCGCAATCAAATGTGTGGAAAACCCTCAAATTTTGTAATGAAATTTATAAAAATCATAAAAAAAATCCAATTCTTCAAAAATGCTATGTAATTAATTATTTCTTACATATTTTCTCATTAAAAAAGTATTGACACAAATTTTAGAACATAACATGAATCTTTCTCGTGATGTTGTATTTTTTTTTTTTTTTTAGAATAAATGAATAAATAATCACATAAAATGAAAGAAGTATTAACTATTGTGAAATATGTTCATTTTTCACATGTAATATTATGCAATTAATTTGTTAACATAACTCATTTAACGAAATATCGCCAACTTGGCAATATTTCTCCCACAGATTGGTAAAAATATCGTTAAAATTGCAAACAACTCTAAGTTAACAATTATTAATATCGATAACAGTTGTTAATGTATCGTAAGTGGACTGAGCGACTTGCACTTGTTAAGTGGATACTTATTAACAAATGACGCATTGTGCCCTCGTAGTGGCCAAAAGGTACTTATTTGGTATGCACACATATTTTTTGTTCATTTGTTTAAAAAATCTGATGTGGGCAGCACATGACTTTTCTTATATAATGCGATGAATTTACTTCTTTTACAGTGAAAAAATGATGTATGAGATCCACAGTACACTATTTTAATGTTGATTTGTACATTTGGTGCTTTTCCGGGTGACAACATGTAATGCTATTTTAATGTACCCAATTTATTTATATACTCTTTTGCAAAAAAACGAAGCACCCCTAAAAATAATCCGATCATCTCGAAATTTCATATGCAAATTTCTTTATACCAAGTATGTAAGTGATAAAATTTGCAAGGCCAATGAGAGTTAACTTCAGTCATAGTGTGCATTTCTATTGCGCAACTAGCATCCTATAAAACAGGTTAAAAATGTGGACAGTTTATCTTTGCTCGTTATCGGTGTTGCAGTTCCGTGGAGATACAACCAGTAATGCCGTTACAGCATTGCCGAAGACCATATAGGCAATTAGACGAGTTCGAACATGGTCATATAGTCAGGAAGCATGAAGCTGGTTGGTCATACCGAGCAATATGTTGCCACCTGCATTGAACGGACACTGCTGTGCAAAGGTGCTGGCAGCAATGGTTACTGCAAGGAACTCATCTGCGGAATGAAGGCTCTAGAAGGCCAAGGTGCATGAATGCGGGGCAAGATCGGACGATTGTGCGACAGACCTGAACTGGCCCAATGGCATCATTGTCTGCCATTCACCATGCTACAGCCTCTTCCATACCACCCATGGTACCTTCCATCATCTCACGGTGCATTTGGTTGAGGTGGGGTTACACTCAGGGTGGCCTTTAAGATGTCTGCCCTTAACCCCACAACATTGATAGAGTCATTTGAAGTGGTGTCGTAGCCAAGCATTATGACTGCCAGCAGACTGGCATCGCATAGTGTTCAGCAATGAATCACGCTTCAGTCTTTCAGCAGATGACCATCGGGTACGTGTATGGAAGTGCCAGGGCCAGCGGTCTCAATCAGCCTTTGTTTTACACAGGCACACAGCCCCGGCCACACAATAAGCTGCCAGAAGCCGGTCGTGTGGTCTGGGCTTTCAACAGGCACACAGCCGTCTCCGGACGAGTCGGACGGTCTGGGTCTTCAACAAGCACACACCCATTACCTCTGGTGTGAGGTGCTATCTCTTATAACAGCAGATTGCTCCTAGTCATCTTGCATACAACTTTAACAGCGCAACGATATGTTGATGAAATCCTGCAGCCGTTTACTTTACCCTTCATGGCACGTCATTCTGTGGACATTTTCCAACAAGATAATGCCACACCACATACAGCTTGCATATCTGTAGACTGTCTCCGTGCTATTGATATGGCTCCTTGGCCAATAAGGTCACCAGACATTTTATCAGTCAAGCATGTATTGGACATGCTAAGCTGCCAGATTTGGGCATCCCGAAGTATAGCATATCTGGAGCAACAATTGAGGAATGTCTGGCAGAATGTATCACAGGATGACATTAAAAAACTTCACTCCCTACCTAGACATATAGAAGCATGCATTGCCGCCAGGGGGAGGGGGGTTCACCAATTATTAATTTGACAATACAATGTGCAATTCCTATTCATTGATGGGTCCTGTGGCCTTGAGTTTGTAATCATTTCATTACCTGTGTATGAGCTGTATGTATATTTAATTTCAATAAAAACAGTCACTTTCTTCATGGTGCTTTATTTTTTTTGCAAAAGAGTGTATTTCAAGCAATTCTAAATTAACAATTATTAATTTCGATAGCATCCTTAATAAGCAATATATTGTGGTCCAAAAGGTTTTGGACAAATTTTAAGGATAAATCAGGTACACTAAAATAAGTCTTTTTTGTATACGAACATCTGTAAACTCGACCGTGGGGTACTACAGATGCAGGAATGAACAAAAAGAAAGGAATGCAGATAATACAACACAGGCTTATTAGGCATAACAATTACAACTATCAATTACAATTCTTTATCATAATATTAAAATAGGTGTTCAAATTTCTTGCCATCTGCAGGTGTGCATGTTTCAGCCAAGGTATATCTCAATAGGACCTTTCCTGCAAGATAAATCGGCCGGGAAGGATCCATCACTTGGCCACCACAACTTGTCCCCTATTGATTTTTTCCTGTATGGTTACCTTAAAAGCCTTGTTTACAAGACTCTTGTAACATGTGTCTGTGATGCGGATTTCCATAATGTGGTCTGGAGTGATACGCTTGGGGAAATTTGCGATAAAAAAAATTTCTCACCAAGAGTGCATCAGACCGTAAACATCTCTGTTGTGATTTGCATGGAGTGGATTCATATTTACACATTGTATGTGAATATGAATTATTGAAATTCTTTATAAATGGCTGTACATTCCAATATTCACTTCATAACTCATTTAGATTCTGCAATCACAAATGCATGTATTACAATCTTATGTGCTTGTAATTATAGAATTTCACACTGTTCTTTTAATAAAGTTGTTGAAACATTGCATTTAGAATAAATGATGATATATAAAATAGTACATTTGGCTATTTTAGAAAATCAAAAGAACAATTTTTTTTATTGCACTGATATAAAAAAAAAATTATGTAAGTAGTAAACCACTAAAACCACCCCTAATAAAATGTAAATTAACAAAAAATACTTATTTTGATGGAAATCTTGTTTACATAATTTCATTATAAATGGATACAATTGTATTTGGCCTATAAAATAAATATTCAATATGTTGTTAAATATTATTTATTTACTAACAGAATTTATGTTTTATAATGAAGTTTACATATGTTACAGTTAGTGTGCGATTCTTTAATAAACCTCTAATTTACACATATATAGATATTTATAAAAGTTATATATCTCATATTTACATATGTAGATAAGAGATATATAAAGGTTAAATACACACAGCTAAGTATGTAGATTTCCTCATAATTACTATAATTTTGTAATGTAAATTTCAACTTGTAATACAATGTAGGAATAAGTTAGCATAGTTTATAAAAAAAATTGAGTCAAAACTTTATATTTGTAGATGTAAATTATAAATTTTGACTTCCTATCTTGTTAAATTCATAATAAATAGTGACATTGAAAATACTTTTCTTAAAGACTGCTGTCCTGTAGTATAAGTTTGAAGAAATAATTCAATATTTATGTATGTGCTTTACACTTGTCATTCAGATTAAATCTTGAAAACTACTGTCTTTTGTGCATTGTAAATGTTACTTTTATCGGTATAAACCCACAAGTTTAAAATTTAAATATGATAACTTAAAATAGGTATTTCTCCGAAAATAAACTTCTACAATAACAGGTTAAGCATATGGGGAAAATTAGCATTTAGGCCATATCTATCCTTGTGTATGGAAGTTCCTGGCCAATGCAAATTTGAAATAAGTGTTTACTTAATCATACTTGAACCAGGTTTTTGACAGGTTTTGGCAAGGCATGAGTAATGCTGATAACTAAGTTATGGAAAGGATAATAGAAAAGTGATAGAATCCCAATGCTTAAAGGAATTTGGAATGCACAGTTATACTATCGCTTACTTCTCGTTAAAGTATGGCAAAAATGTCGAGCCAGTTCAATGATATTGATAGCAAAATTGTGAATATTTTAGAAAATTTATTTTCACTTATTTGTATCCACATTCAAAGCCTACTACACCACAAAATTAAAATTTAGTGCTTTAACAACTTTGTATCGAATCTGCAACAAAATATCACTGATATTTTATTAATATTTTTTTCAATGATAGCTTATTTATAGATAATTATTGAAAATTTGAGCACAATGTAACAATATGCGAGGGTACAATAAAAAATATTGAACTCTTTTTGTAAATACTTCAAACTTGATTAGAAGATTTACTATGTTGTGGGTTAGGCTACTTGTAAGCTCATCGCCTTATATAAACAGAAGTTGATTTGATTCACGTAACTGATGTTGCAATTTAGTAAATAAGCCAATGTCCAGATGGACGTAAACAGGATTTTTCCCTCCTGCAGCAGAAATGTGCAAACTTTTCATATTTTTCGGAGTTATAATCCCAAGTCCAGATGGAGTTGTTACTCTGAGACTTGATGGAGTTAACATCCTGAGATACAATGGAGTTATCACAGTGAAATTTAGTAAAGTTATGACTTCCATTGTTAATCAGTCTTCTAGAGTCAGCCCATCATTTACTTCTTTTTTTCTAACGGATATAAATTTTAATAAATTGGTTTGTAAGCAGCCTGAAGTTGTCGTTTACATTTTACAAATTTGAACAAAAATCAGACTGTAATGTTTAGCAGGAAACAAATAAATCCTTTACAATGGATCATACTACTCAAAGCTATAGGCTCACCCCTCTTCGAAATCTCAAAACAGAGCGGCATGGGAAGGGTGAGACATTGGCGGACACTGACTGGACCAGGCTGGACACTACGAGTGGCACCCGTTTGACAGTACTACCATTTTCTCCTGGCTCTGAAGAAGGGTGAGGCTTTGTCTTCCCAATATCTGGCTAAATGGGTTCTCAAAAGCAATCGCTGTGTGCAGGTGGTGTGCAGATGCTGAAAGTTAAAGACGGACACCACAAAAAGCACCAAAAAAATAAACATATGGTGGACATTAAGTATTTTCTTGATACTTCCTCAGCCCAGCCACCCAGATCGACAATGAGTCAAAACGAAGTTTCCTGGGGCCCAAAGGGTGCGCCAGGTCTCAACTGCATCACTGCATAATAGCAAAAGAAAAGAACGACAGCATATTGACACCACGCTATTTGTTTATACTTCCACAGTCGTTTTTCTCTAAATTACCTTTTGTTTTGGTTCCTGGGAGGGGGGATTACCCCCCCCCCCCCTCTGGGTGCGCCACTGATATGCTCCAATTACAGATAACAGAATCCATGGACTAGTTTTGCACTTATGTATTTGTCAGCATGGAATATTTATAATGGTATCTGTAATAGGACCAAGAAAACATGTTAAGTGTTACTCCCCAAACCTCTATGGGGACTGACAATTTCAATCCTACCATACAGCCTGCTTTAAATGTCTTAAAAATTGAGCTCTGGTTACAACGACCAAGTTCATACTCATAAAATTGCCTATAAAGGGCATTCCCAAAGTAAGAATCATGCTCCCATTGCAGATACCAGCATCCATGGATCTGTTTCGTGTATACTATACACACATCAGCATGGAATTGTCTATAACTGCAATGGAAACAAAAACTATGTGCCACTATTTTACAAACCTCTTTGGAAACCATCAAATTCAGTTTTACCTTGCAACTGGCTTCAATTTTCTTAAAGATTGAGTTTAGGCTGTAACTAGTGGCACAGCCATAGATCCCTTCCAGATTTTTTAATTATTAAAACTAAAGTATCAGTGCACAGATATTTGAAGCTCCAGGTTAAATGGCCAGTTCAGTTTATTATTAAAGAAAAGTTGGATATGAAAGTTAAATTGCAGAAAATATTACAAAATTAGCAGAATTTTATGAGTTAGAAAATATTGCTGAAGATTTGTATTATGGCAGTATTTCTTATTTTCATCAAACAAAAACCTCAGTGTGCCACATATGCTATTTGTAATGAAGATCTCTTTCCAATATGCATCAGCTTATTAATTAAAACTAGTTGCTGCTTAAGAAAATAGTTACTTCACTTAATAGTCACTGTGCTAACAGGTACACCTAGCAACTTATCATTAAATGGAAGCATTTTTTCATCAAGATCTTTCTTGGCAAGATTTTCAGGAGTTTTTTTTTTTTTTTGCAAATAAATATTAATTTTTTTAATAAAAAATAATTCAAAAGTTAACAATAAAATAGATAAATAAAATTAAAAAGTTAAAAGTGCTGCTTTTATGGAATAGCTTAATCAAAAAGAGTAAAGTATTTATGGTCTTCTAGAAATACAGTGCTTTTATCAGAAACCAACGATTCTTGGGAGAGCTAATTTGCTGAGAAAATAAAAATAAAAATTATTACTAAATATTTAAAACTTTAAATTTTTAATTTTAAAAGTAATTGTTTTAAATTTAAATATAATAAATTTTACACAAAAACGTTGTATTTCTAACGGTTAGAATCTTTTGAAAATACTCCCTTCAGAAAATTTTTCTTGCTGCAACGGCCAGGTTCGTACTCACAGAACTTGCTTATAGGAGGCATTCTTATTATAGATAACATTCATGGATTTGTTTTATGTTTATTGTTACAGCCAGGATTTTAATGACCAAAAATTGCTAGTAAATGAAAGCTTTATAAAAATTCATTTATGACCCCAAAAGAAAATAAAATGCCCTGTGAAACAAAAATATGAACTAGATAAACTCACATTTCTTTTTTTATGTTGTAGCAAAACTAATTAAGACAACAAAAAGAGATATATGAAACAAAATGAAAGGAATCTAAAAAGTATAATTTTATTTGTTTACTATTACTCTGTTAACCGATATTCTGTATTGTACTAACCAATGTTTAACCAATAAATCAAAACAAAGAATAAATAAATACAACTTTATTTTGTTACAGTTCTGTGCTTTCAAGAAAATTCATCCAAAAATGCTCTATTGAAACAAAATATGCAAAATAAAGACAAAAATAAAAAATGCCTTGAAATTTTCTAAACCCCCCCCCCCCCCAAAAAAAAAAAAAAATACCATATGTAAAAATTACAAAAAATACCTTAACAAAGGTACTAAAATCAACTTTGTTTTTTATGAGACATATTTGCATGCACTTGAACAATGTTCCAGTATTACCAAAATCATAAAAATCCTACCCTTATGTATTTTGCACTTATCAGCAAAGAATAGTTGATATCTATAATGACAGAAAGAAAATTTTCTATGTGCACAATTTTGCAAACTTCTATGTAAACTATCAAATTCAGTCTTACTACACAGCCAGTTTTAAACTTCATAAAAATACATCTCAGGCTGCAGTGGCCAAGTTCATACCCATAGAATCAGCTGTATTGGTTATTCCATGCTCACGAGTGCATAACAAGTATGAAACTGGTTCATGGATTCTATTATCTGCAATGGAAACAGGACAGCGGAGGCCCAAGCCCTCCCTAGAAGCAAAAAATATAAAAAACTCTTATTAAAAAAATTAATGTGTCTGCATTTTATACTAGAAGTGATCTGTAACGATATGTTTCATAAAAATATTAAGAACTATTTATTATTAAAGAAATTAACTTGATTTGTAGAAGACCTCTTAATATTCTTTTTAACTATTGTAGAATATTAAGTTGTTGACCCAGACTGTCCGACCTACCAGAAAGGTGTAAGGTAACCGTTTGGATGGCCGGGAAGTGCCACCCAATTTAGACCGGAACCCAGTGGGGGAGGCATCCACAGGGACCATACCCGCCTTCCCCTACCACAACCTCTCGGAAGGACTTACGGACCCACAAGTTTAACGTGATCGTACTCCGCATGAACACGGCGACAGTTGTGGCAGCATGCAAATCCAGCGTGCAAACCACCAGGCTACCACGCCCGAAATGTGCCAATAGCACACGGTGTTCATAGAATATTAAGTGTAATATTTCAGTACTAAAAATTTTGGAATTAAACAATGCTTTCAAAACCTTTAATTCTGTATTTTATGTGTAATCTCTGTATCGTTATAACCCATTTAAAAGATGTGTGTGAGGATAGTTTTAAATTCCACCCTATGTCAATTTTTATATATAATATTTATTTTCCTTAAGTAACAATTTTCAAATAAACTCATCTTAAATGATAATTCTTGTTGTATCACTGGGAGGATCCTAACTTTGGAAACGTCCCCTACGGAACTACCCACTACTTTGGGAACGGATTCTTTGAGTATGAACTTAACCATTGCAGCCTGAGCAAGCTGCATGGTGCGACTAAATTTATCGATTCCAAACAGATTTTCTTGCTGTCAGTGCAGTTATCAATTGTTCTATGCAGGCAAGTGCATAAGTATGAAGATGGTCAATGGGTGTTATCTGAAATAGAAGCGCAATTCTAAAATAGGGAGCTTCTGCGAGTATGTAATTTTTTTTAATTCCCAGCATACCCGAAGATTTAGAGCAATAGAATGGGCGACCGTGAAGAAAAGTGCTGTAATTACTTTAAATGTATGTTACTTACACTCCCATGAAAGTAAAACGAGCAGATAAATAACACAAGACCCATTCCAACGTCATTACTGACGACCACTAGGAGCTTCAGAGAACTGCACCTGTGCATGGAGATTTGAGTTTAAATTACAATCTCGGCATCACTCATCTGTTAAAGTTACTATTGTATTAATTTGTTCAATCTATTAATTAGTATTATTAGATAGTTTAGAATATTGAATTATATTTGATAGTTTGAAAATTGAAGTTATAGCTGATGCTTGAAATGAACTGCAACTGTGCAAGGAGAATTTTATTTTAAATTATGATCTCGGTGTAACTCAATTAGTATTATTCAAGGAGATTTAAGTATATTTAAATCTCCATATTATTGGATAGCATAGAATATTAAACTCTAAGTTATAATAGATGGCTAGATGTGGTATAGATATAATTTAGTCATTTTGAGAGCAATTGTTGGTATCAAAATATGCTCAAAACTTTTATATGTTTTAATTTTTCTGACATTTTGAACTTGCTTTGGTAATGTAAATTTTAATATTATAATGGGGAGTTAACTAAAAGTAGTGATTGGAAATAGATTGAGCTTTATCTGAAAAGTCCAGGACGTTTGAAACTAGAATGAGACATAATATTATGACTAAAAACAAACTACTAAATTTCAAATATATTTTAGAAAATTTGAATAAAATATAGAAGCCTAGCAAGATAAGAAAATAGGAATATAAAGTCAGGTGTCAATGGCACCTAATTATTTTTCTCCATTTGAAAAAATATTCTACTTGAATGCAATTTTAAAATTATTTGTTTTATTTATATTATGCATCTCACAAATCCAATATCTTTTTATTAGTGATGCATTAGTTAAATTGTTAAAAGCAAGAATATATTTTTTCTACCACTTGCTAATAATATCCAAATATATTTCCCTAATATATTTCTACATCATACATTAGCACCTGCAGCACTTTTCCAAGGATGGGGGGAGGGGGCAAACTCAAGAACATAATATACAATATCGACTGGCTTGATGTTTACCTTTGTTCTATTAAATGTCCAAGGGGTATGTGTCCCTCCCCTTGACCTCTCCTATGAGCGACCATGACTTCATATTTAATAAAATTATTGTAGAGTTCATCTAATTTAGAAATAAGAAAACACTTAAAATGCTATATCTTGTATGTGTTCATCTTACATGGGTAACATTTTAAAATCTTGTGCATGTCATCCATTTTTTGCATTTTTATATAAAGCTAATTTATTTTATTCACCAATAAATAAAGTTACTGAAATAAAAGTTATGAAAATGTGAATTTCAATATAAATATCACTTGTAATATCACATTTTCTGCAAATCACTCAGCCTCCCCTATCAAAAATTTCATACTACATTAATGGTGCCAGATAAGAATTTAGATTGCCCCTTTGTCATAGTATAAAGCTCTCAGTTCACTTTTCCTGAATTTGAATCTTGGGAATGTTAGTAAAACATATGTACAGCTACGGGAAAAAAAACGTCCCACCCTCTGTTAATCGAGCATCATTCATCATAGAGAAAATTGAAAGATACCATTCGATTAGGAATAACATCCTCTACAAATTAATGTGCCTAAAATTTGCATAAGGGGCCATCTTTATATCTAAACGTGCACAAACTTTGAAGTTTTCAATGGCAACACCCAATTTTGATGTCACCCATAAGTTCTAGATCCCAAATTTTCACGACGTTTCTATCTTTATATCTGAAGATATTAAATATTTCAGAATGTGCAATTTTCGGGGATCAGCTCCATATTGAAAACTGCAATTTGAAGGGTGATGTTTCATTGATTGACCACAGCCCTGTTGTAAATTATTGAACTATCCTCTTGATATTCAGCATTATGGCTTACCTCACAACCAAAGGGTTGTAGGTTCAATTCCTGAAAAAAGGGTAAGCATTTTCATGGCTGGGTGTGGTATTGTCTTGTGTGTGTGTGTGTGTGTTATTAAGGCAGTGGGCCTGTAATGGGTAGGATTATGTGATCCTCAAATAGGGCACGATTATTAGGGATAAAAAGCCATACTGGGTACGTTGCTGAAATCTATTAGGGCATTCGTGCCAGGGTCAATAAAAGAAATAAGAAATAAAGAAAAATAAAATGTTTATTTTCAAATGTTATTTTATAATGCTGTTTCAAAAACAATTTATGAGACTAGCAAATATCTGCAGATCACACGACAAAAAAACTCCGTTGGAACTTGGTGACGAATTTAAAAGTATCAATATGGTGTGCAACCTCCATCATTATCAATCACTGCTTGAAGTCTGCAGGGCATGGATTGCATGAGGCTGTAAACAATATCCGGGTCTTGTTTTATTGCATCCCATGATCTAGTAGCAGATTTTCAAAGTTGATCAGTGGTTCTAATCCCATCCATACTCATCTGGTGTTTCCACAGCGCCCAAATATTTTCAATAGGGTTAAGATCTGCGGCATTGCTAGGCCAGTCCAATCCCCTGATTTTGTGTTCTTGACTCCACGTTTTAGTCCCATTCACAGTGCTCGTGTGGATGGGGCTGTTGTCTTGCAAATAAAAAAGCACAAAATTTAAAGGTGGGAAAATAATAGTTTATGATGATAATATTTAATATTATTAGGAATTTCGAAGCTCGAATCTGGGTAATATTATGCTGTACTTTAGTACGAATATGTTTGTAGTGGTTTGAAATCTATCTTAAATTACAGGTCCCCTGGTGAATATATTAAATTGTCCATGGATTTTCCATAATACTACATGAATGCGGTCCATTTCCTCTTTGTAAGCCCTCCATGGCAGACATTACCTCCCTTGCAGATCAGCCTATTGTAGCGTTGCATGCATAAATGATGCACTCTTGCCATTTTCTTAGCCTTTGTTGAAATGAACCATGTCAACCCAATCTGCCTTTTTATAGAGAGTCAGGTGATTTATATTTCAATGGCATCATTTAAATAAAGTTCATTTTTTTCGATGGAGTTTAATATAATAAATATAATAAATTATTGTAGTATTGTGATAATTTAAAAAATATTACCACTGAATGTACAGCATTTTAATGATGTTTAAATAAAATTGCATTACAGTTGGGAAGTGTTTCATAATCAATGCTTTATGCATGATTGATCTTTCTTATTAACATTTTCCAACATAGTTGAAAAGTGTTTATGACTTTGGTCATCCTGTCTGTCTGTCCGTTCGCATTATAACTGTCGTAAAAATGACTTTATCGAAATGAAATTTTAACATGTTATTGAGACGATCTGTGGGACATATGGGAATGTAAATGAATAATATCAAACAATTACTTTCAGATTGAACCCTTGTTGAAAAAATGAAATACATTGAAGCCTAAGGGAACTAATTTTTCTAACATTTTTTAAGCAAAGTAAAAATTCACAAATTACTTCGAAAATTTTAGGAAATATTTAAATTATCCATTGAAATGTATAAGAAAATTTAAGCAAAATATGTTCTGTTGTTATTTAAGTAAAAATTAAAACACTAATTACACCTATTATATATAACGAGATAACGTGATTCGTTGCAAAATAAAATATGGCATCCATTTTGTGTCATTTAAAGACACTTTAAATTTATATTTAACGTTGCATTCATCCTAAAACTGCTTTATTTCTGCTTATTAACTGTGTATCTAAATCCCGTTCCTACACAGTTACAATACTTTTGTGGTTAAATGATCATCAAACTTTGATTATTTCTACAACGAAGCCTACTTTTAATGGATGCAGAATGTAAACAAATTAATTGTAAGATGAGTTGTATAGGAATTACAGATTTTTTTCACGCAATATTATTTAGCTCTGGAGTCTGGAATATAAATGATATGAATGAAATATGCATTGATTTTACATACGATTTATATTTCAATGACTTTATTTGAATAAAGTTTGAATGAAGTTTTAAGCATGCAACTAGAAAGTACTTTTACGTCCATGGTTTTAATTTTTCAAGTAAAATAAATTATTGTAATTCTGTAATAATTAAAAAAATATCGCCGCTCAATGTATCATATTTTAGAGATGTTTAAATAAAATTACAGATGGAAAGTGTTTTATAATCAATGCTTTGTGTATGATCAATCTTATTAAAAATATTTTGATTAGTTTTAAATGTCTTTCCTATAAGTTTACTTTTGCTCTGTTTCTGTTTGTTGTAATTGAATTGCATTTTGGAATAGTCAGTTTATATAAAAATGCAGTGTATTTTTAAAAATAAAATTGTACTCATTTACTGTTTTAGCATATGTACTATATTCACACATTTTATACACAATAGCATACACTGCTCACAGCTGAAATCGTAACACCATGAAAAGAAATCGATGTATCCATATGAAATTTACAGAATATAATTGTAACAGGAAGATGTGCAAATGATAAAAAAATCATGCCTGGAAAATGAAAGCATGGAACTTTATTGACATTAGATCAATATGGAAGAGGTCCACCGCGAGTGGCTATGCAGGATTGAATACGATGAGGCATCCTGTCAATGAGATGGTCAATGGTGTGCTGAGGGATGGCATTCCACACAGCATGCAATTGGGCTCTTGAAACTGAACATGGTTTGCTGGAATCGGCGACCCGTGATGTCCCAGATATGTTCAATTGGTAACAAATTCAGAGAATATGCTGGCCAAGGCAGGATATCAAACCTTGTAGAATATTCATAGTTACCCGTGCAGTATGTGACCTTTCATTTTCCTGCTGAAAAAGCATGCCAAACCTGGTTGACAGATATGGCTGTACCACAGGTCTCACAATGTTAGAGATATATAGTTGTTCCTTGATAGTGCTAGAAACATGAACCAAAGGTGCTCGTCCACCAAATGTTATACCACCCCCAAACCATGGTACCACTTAGAGGGACTGTGTGGCGACTGATAAAAGCGTCCAGGTGACGTTGTTGAAAGTGCTGCCATACACGAGTATGGTCATCTAGCATGCCAAAACAGAATCGTGATTCATCTGTGAACAGAATGTTTCATCATTCTGTCGACTAATTACTTCTCATTTGACACCACTGGAGGTGACGTAACTGGTGAAGACGTTGAAACGGTAGGTGTCGAAAAGGCCATCTACCTTGGAGTCATGCAAATGATTTTGAATTGTTTGCGTCGAAACCATGTTACATGTAGTGTGGGATAAATGCCATTGTAACACAGTTGCTGTTGTAAATGGCTCTGCCCAACACTTCTCAGAAGCATATGATCTTCACTTGGAGTGGTACACCTGAAAGCTCCACTACCTGATCAATGTGTCGCTTCGTTATCTCTCATGAACCGTAACAAACACCTTTGAACTGTGCTCACGTCACGACCCAATAGTTCAGCGATCCTTCAAAGGCCCAGGCCACCCTCACGCAAAACAATGATTTGTTGCCATTCCGTTGACAACAACTGAATGTATGCGGTTCGTCGATGTACTCTTGTCATACTGTGATGATTTTTACAATCTGATATCAATGATGCTGCAATTTAACTGTGATATCGCTCCTCATTGACCTGACGCTTTTATGCTGCCCAACAAAGTGTTTTGTCACTATGCGTAACGAAATTGTGATCATTTGCATGTCTCGCTTTGTTGTTTCCATTGCCTGATTTACATAAAGCTACACCTACAAGTTTATGGTGTTGCGATTTCAGTTATGAGCAGTGTATTTACATATACAAGTTATTCTAAGTTAGGGGTATGTTATATTTTAGACGTTCATTTTTGTTTTATGCCTTGAAAGTAATTTTCCTTGCAATTTATATTTTAAGTCTAGCACAAGTTTTTAAGAATAATGCTGTGATACAAGGATACAATTTTGGAATATGACACAATGATGTTTCATACAAAATATGATACTATGATACCTTTTATATGTAATATTGACATATACACTATTATAAGATACTAAAACAAGATGTAGCTATCAGCGCTAAATACATACTGTATTTTGGACCTTAATTTATTTCCATGATCAAAGCTTTTCATCGAGTATTTATATACGAGTTTACATGCTTTTAAACAAACATTTAGGTTTAATTGACTCTTTGAATACTAACTTGACAACGTATGCAATCATTTAGATCAGGATAATTTAGTGATATTGCGTGGAATAACTTTTAGATTTCAAAATATTTAGGCACACGTTAATACTAGAAGTATCTACATTGATGTATCTACATTTACGATTCCATTATACAACTCCGAGTCAAAAAATTAGAATAATCGAAAAAAATGAATTTTGGAAAAAGGCATTTTATGTATCTCTTATACAAAAAATAATACAGGAGAAAACTTCATAATATAAGAAACTATATAATTTCTTGAATATTGCAGTATAAAAATTAACGGAAATAATACAAAAATGAAAATGATTATTCACACTTGGAAAAAATCAAAATAGTAGAATAACATTTACATGGTTCAAAATATTAGAATAATTCTTTATAAATCACCTTATTTTTAAAAAAAAATCAAAAACAGTGACTGTTTAATATTTTGTAGCATCATCTTTACATTTTATAACAGCATAAACTCTATTTTGCAAGTTAGTTACAAGTGGCTCATAATGTTTTCTGCCCAGACATGACCATATCGATTTTATGCTGGAAAAAAGATCAACTTTGTTTTTTGGCCCAATTTCTTGAAATCTTTTCTTTATTATTCTCCACAAATTCTCGATTAGATTTAAATCCGGCTAATTAGCCACCCAGGGAAGTACGTTAATTTGGTGTTGTGTAAGCCAGTTCGTAGTAGAAAATGACCTGTGGCAAGATGCTAAATCATGTTGGGAAAAAATCATCACCACACAAATCTTCCGACAATGGTATCATGAAATTCTCAAGGATTTCTTGATATATCTGAGAGTTAATCCTTTCGTAAGTGACACATAGCCTTCCAGCTGGCTGCTAATTTCACTGATCGCTTCATGCATTCCTTGTAATATGCTTCTTGCTTCATTCGCCATACACAAACACCTTGACCACCATATGATACACAGAACATACACTCAGCACTGAACAATACCTTCTTCCAATCATCCACATCCCCATAAAAGTATTTTTTTGCGCCACTTCACGCTGTCCCTTTTCTGTTTACTAGTCATGAGAGGCTTTATCTTTGGTACATGAGAATGAAATCCAAGTTTATGGAGCTGTCTTAGTGTTGTAGATTTACACACATCAACACTGTGTTTTTTCCACTTCTGATGCAAATACACTTCTGAAACGATTTTTCTTAGCAATATTCTTTAGCTTTCTATCATCTCTCAGAGTAGTTTTTGGCTTTTCGCCCACTATTTAGACGATTGTTTTCAAAATATCCATTGTTAAAATACTACTTTATTGCTCTACTAATACTTGATTGAGAATATTTTATGTAACTGGCGATATATTACTGATTACAGCCTTATTTATGCAAATCAATAATACGATTCTTTGTAAAAGCTATTATGTCAGACGAATGACCCATGTTTCACACTAAATGAACAAAAAAACACGAAAGTCCGGCAGAAGCTAATTTTATGCTTAATGTATGCAACTTTCTGAACCATTCAGGAAAATTCATAAGTATTCTAATTTTTTGAATCACCTATTTTAGTATTCTAATATTTCGAATAATGAAAATCATTGTTAAAATCTACAATATTTGTTCCAAATTAAAACTTTTAAAGTTTTAATTTACTTTAATAACATGTACATTTATTAAAACATCAATAGTTCTTTTTCAAATTTACTACGCTGAAATGAAGATAAATGCAATTCAAATTATAAATGAAATGCCTTATTCTAATATTTTGACTCGGAGTTGTAATCTCTCTTATGTGTGTGGAACGGCTATGAAATATGTTTTTATACAGTGAATAATCAAAATTGAAATAACTTAGATATTAAACGTACTAAAACATATGAAATTTTACACGGTGAAGGCAAATTTTACAAAGTGGACTGATATTTACTCTTGATGTTGCTACAGGTTGTACTTGAAGGAAAATAAAATACGTTTTATATATTATTTAAACTAATACGACATAACTTTGAATTTATGCATACCAAAACTTACACGATATTATGCAAAGTGAAGATGTACTTCACAAAATAGGTTGAAGACCCAGACCATCCGACTCGTCCAAGGGACTAAGAGCAACTATTTGGACGGCCGGTCACAAAATAGGTTGTTATTGTTTTACAAAATAGGTTGTTATTGTTTTACTAGATGCTTTTGGACGGCCGGTCACAAAATAGGTTGTTATAGTTTCACAAAATAGGTTGTTATTGTTTTACTAGATGCTTTCCCATTTTCTACGGAAGACTATACTATGTGTTTTTACTGTAATCCGGATATTTTGGTATAAATTGCATGTTAGACATATCAAATCTTATAAGCTATTTTACACTAAGACCACAAGAATTATAGTAACAATGCTCATAAGAGCATGTCTTATAGGAAAAAGAGGGATGGAATTATTTAGAAAGATGTCTAAGGCTATATCTGCGTATCACTGAATTGCCCTCCTTCCTGTGTTTAAAAAATACGGTTCTACTAGAGACTTTCATGAAATGTGAAACTGTAGAGTTGAGAATAAAATCTTGTGACGGGAAGCATTTACGAATAAACCAATCTATTTGAAAGTAAAAAAAGTTTCAGAAAATTCGGACTATTTGAATAAGAATGTACTTATTGCTAGAAAGTATGAATATTATATACAGTCTCTAAAAGATAGAACGAACACGTTAAAGATTAGCACTGAAACCCCCCAAATGTTGGTTTTAGAAATAGTATTGTACAAGAGGTTTACATGAAAATTTAAAGTATAGAGAATGAATGAAAAAAGAAAATCAATGATGCGTTTACAAATATTAAAAAAAATTAAAGATAGGAATCTTTCAAATATGTTATCTTAAAAATCATAATTGTGATTTTTACTTCCTGAAAATTAACAAGTGTCAATTTCTATCATATGAAAAATAGTAAATGTAAACTTTTTACTTTCAAAAGTTGAAAAAAGATAATTTTTACTTTCTGAAAATTAACAGATGTAAATTTCAACTTTTCAAAAATTGACAAATGAATTTCAACTTTTCAAAAATAACAAACTTATATAATTTTAACATTCTAAAATATGAAAATTGATTTTCTGTTATGTGTAAATCGCAAATGTGTTTATTCTGTTTCATTACTAGATTGTAACTGTTCTGAAATATTGTCACTTTTCATATATCCCTAAGCAGATCCTTGTATCAGTAATCGCCAAATACACTTATACTAGCGTTCATTATGAACATATCAAAACATAACTATATAGGTTTTAATAAAGTATGATGCATCATTCAAATTTACTGAGCCCTGAAACTTATGAACTATTGAACTTTACCAATATTTTTAAATACTTCAGATTTCATTAATAATTCATGAACCAATATTTTTGGTAGAAACACACTATTATTTATGTTCAGTGTGTCAAAAGTAATTTTCGTTTTAAGTTTTTTTTTTTACTGAAAAGAAAACCTTTTAAAATCTAACAACATGAAATTATTCTTTTGTGCTTAAAAAGAAAACAAAACAGTTTTGTAAGTTGTTGTTGTTGAGACCCAGACCGTCCGACCTACTAGAAAGGTGTAAGGTAACTGTTTTGTAAGTGTAAAAGAAAAGTTGTATATATGTTTACCTTAATGTTAAATGTGTTCATTTAATTTTTTTTCTAAAAAGTGGAATTTTTTTTCAGAAGAGAGAAATTTTGCAATTTGTTTTCAAAGTAAGAAAATTTATTTTCGTTTCATTTTTTTTTTTTTTTTTTAGAAAAGAAATTGCTTTACAAAACTGTTTTCAAAATATGTAAATTCATTTTTGTTTTAAATTCTGGAAAAATGCCACTGAACTAACTCATTTTCTCTTCTGAAAAAAAATTGCAGTGCATAAGATATCATTTAGTAAATTTCAAAACAGTTAAACAGAGTTGTTTAGAAAACTTTGGGGATCAGTTCAAAACTTAAAAAACACTTACTCTCATAATTAAACTTTGCAAAAGTTATTATACCTGCTTATATTATGTACATTTATACCTACTTATATTATGTAAAAGTTATACCTACTGATCACACAAAAACAGCGTAAGTAATACAGAACATAATGCTTAGAAAATTTTTACATATTTGCACATCTTCGAAAATCTTTAAGTTGAACTGTACATATATACTTAGGAAAATTTCGACTATTATTACATTTTTGAAAATTGTTATACATACAATTTACATCCTAGATAAACATCACTTAGAAAATATTCAATGTATTATCTATCTATTTTTGAAAATAGTAAAAACAAAATTTTGTATTTAGAAAAATAAACTATATGAAAACTTTTAACTAAATTTTCATTATTACTTAACACAGGAGACAATTTTCCTATTTCAGAAACGTTACTCACCATTAAAAGTTCAAGAATTAGAAAAAAATAACTTCTGTTACTTACATATTGAATAATGTAAAACATTTTTTTTTTCTACATATTGTTAAAAAACATTGGTTAGAAGGTAGGTAACTCAGTACATTGAAATATTCTCACAATTATTACAACTTATCATTTACAAAAATTTTTACATCACTTAGTAGTATGTGTATTATTGAATCCTTGAAAATAGTTCGAAAAGTACAATTTACCTCCTAGGATCATATTAGAAAAATTCAACGTGTTTTCCATTTTTGGAAATAGTAATAATAAAATTCCAGTACATAAGATAGTATTTAACAAATTCCAAAACAGTTAAACAGCGTTTTCTAGAAAATGTTTGGGAATCAGTTTAAAACTTAGAAAGAAGAAAAAACTCACTGGAATAATTCAACTATGGATTATATAAATATTATTATACCTACTGATCATGTGAAAAACAGCTTAAGTAACAGATAACTTAACTCTTCAATAGTTCAATAGTTCAAATAGTTAACTGTTCAATAGTTCAATAGTTGAAAATATTTACATATTAGCACTTTCTTTAAATTGAATTCTAAGCATATATTTGAAAAAATTTCGAGTATTATTATATCTTTGAAAATCGTATAAATACAATTTACATCCTAAATAACACATCAATTAGAAAATATTCAATGTATTATCTATCTATTTTTAAAAATAGTAAAAGCAGAATGTCATACTTAGAAAAGTAAACTATCTTCGTGGAAACTTAAGTAAATATTCATTAATGCTTAAACATTATTTATTATTTTCCAATTTCCAAAAATCTTACATAGCAATATAAAAGTTTGAGACTTAGAAAAATCTTACCTGAATAATTCATCTTTTAATAATGTAAAAGTTATTACGCCTACAGAATATCTAAAAAATAGATAACACTAGAAAAATTTGTTCACTTTGAAAATTTTTAAATTGAATTGTAAATATATACTTAGAAAAATTTCGAGTATTTATTATATCTTTAAAAATCCTATAAGCACAACATCCACATCAGATAATACATTCAACGTATTATTTATTTTTGAAAAATAGTAAAAGTTGGAGACTTAAAATCTTACCTGAATGTATTAGATTTTCAAAAAATCTTAAGTTCTGAAGAGTTAAGTTTAATTGTAAGTATATACTTGGGAAAATTTCGTATATTTCTCACGTACAACGTAACTCATAGGTAACACATATCTTTGGGAAAAATTCTACATGTTTTCTTCATCTGTGGAAGTAGAAAAATTCCATTTCATATTTAAATAAAATTGCATTTAATACATAAGTAAGTTCTTATTATTCCTTAAAAACACAAGATATGATTTAAAAATTTCTGAAAGAGTTAAACACACTTGAAATTTTAGAAGCAATTTGGTACTTAGAAAAATCTTGACAAAATTTTTATTTATGACAGTACAATTAAACGCATTTGATAGGGTAACCCAACAACTTAAAATTCTACGTGTTTTTGAAATTTGGGAATAGTAAAAAACATATTTTATACTTAGAAAAATAAAAAAGTAAATTTTCATCACAGGTTAGAAATATAAGATATAATTTAACAATTCCCAAAAATGTTACTTACCTATAAAAAGTTCGAGACTTCGAAACATAGTTTTTATATATGAAAGTACATTTTTCATCTTAGATAATTCAACACTTAGGAATATTTCATGTATTATTGCATCTTTGAAAATCTTAAAAATAAAAATTTTATTATGTAACTTACCAAAAGTTTTAGAAATATTTAAGAATTATGAAGTTCATACTTAGAAGACGGATTGAAATTTACATTAATTTACTAGTTAACAATTACTAGACGTTTAAGTATGTCTAAATTAAATGATGATGAAACTTAAAAAAAATCTAAAACATAAGGATAGGTAGTTAAATATGTGCATACATAACTGAATTCTCAAAATCTGGTATGAGTATTTTTACATGGAAGTGCTTTGTAAGTAGCACACGTTCAGATAATAATGCAAATTACTACCACAGCGATATCTACATCTTATTATGGACCAATATGTCTAGAATGGCATCATTAATCTTTAGAAAGTGCATCACAACTCTTGGATAAAGTTATATCACATCAAAGATCACAACCAAATATGTAGTATTTAACACAGTTTTCTGGTATTTTCGAAAATTTTCTAAGACTGATTACTGTCTTAAATTTTAGAATAGAAAAAAGTTTGACAATTTTAGTAGCCTGTATATTATTTCATTGTCGAAGATCGTAAGTGTAAGCTTTGCTTCCACACTTAAGAAATGTTTGTTTTTTCATCTATCTCAGGAAGTACTCGAATTTTGTTTTCTTCGTACTTAAAAAACTTTGCACTTATTTTAAGTGCTACTAATAGAACGTTTTTTCTAAGTTTGTAAAACAAATAAAATTTGTAATTCACCAGTGTGTACGAACAAATACAGTAGGTGCCGCTTAATGTGATCGCTTTGGGACAGATGCTATTTGATAACAATAACCGATTGATAACAATAAACAAAAAGTATCAGAAACATAAAATTTTTATTTTAAAAGTTAATATTTACTGTATTTTTGCAGATACTACAAATTTAAAAGACAACGATTCACTCAAACACTATTTTAAACAAATCGTTAAAATAGGTCAATTAAAAAAGTGTTCCAAAGTTGTCTGTCTTGTATTTTGTCTCAGCAAATTATTTATAAAACTTTCATACCTGTACTGTCCGCGAAAGTCCTCAGCAGTGCCTCTATGTTGCACCCCAAGTCTCAAAACACGGAGAGCCTCTCTCATTTCAGTAGCAGTTGGAGGATACTCAACAAGGTTTTCATCTTCGTCCTCATCTTCATCCGATGTTTTTTCATCGTTTTCTTCGATAGAACAAGATACAGCTTGGCATGCATCTTCATCAGTCATTGTTGTAGCCACTTGGGCGTTCTCAGCTATAGACATCCATTCTGCAAAGTCATTTTCAGTCATGCTGGCTGGTACGAGTACTGTTTCATCGAATTCCGGTGCAGCCATACCTTCATCCGCTTTAGCGAATCCACCGTGAGAGAAACAGTTCTTAATTGTATTCTTGGCCACTCGATCCCACGGCATTGTCAAAAGATGGAGAGCCTGAAGGACATTCGTCTTCTTTGCTAACGCGTTTGCACTCAGTTGTTCCGTACCTTCCATATTTTCCAAAACCCTAGTGCGCATTTCTCCACGGTAATACGGTTTCATTGCACGAATTATTCCTTGGTCACATGGTTGGATAAGTGATGTAGTGTTGGCAGGTAGGAGAATGATTTTGATATGCTTTAATGTGACATTTGCATCGTGGACTCGGCAGTTATCGATGAGTACGGCGATATTGTGATCTAATTCTTTGTCCCACTTTAGAAGCCATTCGCTGAATAGAGCAACTGTCATCCACGCTGCTTTATTGGCAGCATAATCAAGAGGCAATTTCTTAACATCTTTAAAGCATCTCGGCTTTTTGGTTTTTCCGATAACAAAGAGTTTCTTCTTCTTTCTAGTCATGCTCGCACAACAGAGTACAGTTATACGTTCTTTTGAAACATTGCATCCCTTAGAGCTCTCGTTTTTGAACAGGTACGTATGTTCTGGCAAGGCAAGAAAATAAAGTCCGGTTTCGTCAGCATTGTAGATGTTTTCGGGTGAATAATCAGCGATTATTTTCGGCCATTTTTGGGAAATCCATGCCTTTGCAGCTGGAAAAGCGGCATCCTTTTCTTCCCCATGGGTACGTTTGACCACAATGTTCTCCCTTTTTCTCCAGCGATTAAACCCCCCTCTGTTGTGATGAAATTTTTTTGCTCATTTTAGAAGCAAAGATCTTCAGCTTTCTGCCGCATTAAAGGACCGTTTATGCGTGCATCCTTTTCCCTAACATTGGCAAACCACAGTGTCAAAGCCGATTCGACTTCTCCATATTTCCCAGTACGTCTTCGCTTACAGTTCAAATTTGCATTCAACTTTACTTTATTTTCAATCTCTCTCTCTCTCGTCGTTTTTCTTTAACATTTTACAAAGTAATGGCTGAGAGATTTTTAGTGCAGCAGCAGCATTTCTTTGACTCATCTTGGGTAAATTATCAAAACGTTTCAAAATGTCAATTTTGTCCTTAACAGTTAAATCATTGCGTTTTTTTCCCATTGCTAAAATGCTTGGCCGTCTGCAATAAAGACTGAAATGCAACTTGAGAGAGAGAAAAAAATCTAAAGTTTACAACAGTCCAAGCACTTTTCTTACTGATAAGAAAAGAACTCAACGCTTTTCCTACGCCCCCACCATTCTCAAAGGGCGGAAAAGGAGAGAGAAATCATCACCTGCAGAACCGGCGCCAAGCACCGGGCGCCGCACCTGAGGGACGGCCTTGCGGCAAATTCCTGCACGTGCCAACAAAAGGGCCCTCTTTGGAAGTTTGGGGATCCTCCCTTTGCTTTTACGCATATGTAGTTTGGATTTTTTGTTGAGAGAATGAAAAAAAAATCGAAAATGGAACACGAACGACGAAAGTGAAGTGATAAAGTGATAACAATAAACGAAGGCGCTGATTACAAAAACCGATTTTTTTAACATGTGTTAATATACAAGCGTTCGGGACTTCGCGATTCTGATAACATTAAACGAATGATAACATTATCCACGATCACATTAAGCGGCACCTACTGTACTTCTAAATCTTGACATTAATAGCATAGGAAAGAAAGTTTTACTGCATGGGGAAGGATTCTTTTACTCTGGTATGGTCGAAATTTTTTCAAGTCATTCAAATCGGAGGACTATAAATGTGCAATAAGAAATTTATTTTAAGTTATTTGTTTAAATGTACAACAAATAATGGTTAATGTGTATTTTATGAAAAATAGATTCATTAAATGTTTTCTATCTTTCAAACTGAACTCCTTATTTACATTTATTGACTCATTTTTAACATATGCTATTTAAAATACTATATCCTCATGGGTTACATATCAATGCATTCAAATGTATTGGATTTAATAATTTCTCTGTTTAAAAATTTAAAAAGAAACTTATTTGAATTGTATCAAATGTCTACAGTGTGACTTTCATAATGAAAGATATTTACACCTTACATAGGGTTCCATTCATAAATTTATTTTCAGTGTTAAAATTCTGAAATTATATCCTCTTATTCATTAAAAATAGATGCTAAGTTATGATCCATTCTCTAAAAAGCATGAAGATTCATAAAGAATGGAGGTTTAAAACTCTAAAGATCACCGAAAACTGTACCCTATTTTCCTAATTATCTACTAAGTTGAAATCCATTCAGTAAGAAGTGTAAATTTTGTCACAGATCTCAGTTTCACTCTATTATTTTCCACACTTTGTTAAAATGGACACATTCAAATGTGCTCATACTTCCCTCTCTACCTATGATGGTAAGCAATTGCCATACTTTCACTTAAGTACAATGTCAGAAAATTCTATAATTCTTTCCTCATACACATTAATAAAAAGGTTCTTAAAAAATCTGATCCATTAGTGGTCTGCATAGGCGTGCGCACTGAGTGTGCTACAGCACACTCTAATGCTCGAATTTTTTTAATTTTTTTTATTTTAATTGAATTTTTTTAATCTATGATTTTAGTCATTTTAAAATCCCTATCTGAACATGGAGCACTGGTCACCACATTAATTTTTATATTTTCTGGAAAATCTATGCCCGTCAATATATCCTTCGGGTAACAAGAAAAGATTGTACTCTGTTGAGCAGCTAAAATTTCAGGCCATTAATTCAAATACCTTCTTTTCAAATAGCGGATCCACACATGGACTTCCATTAGCTTTTAAAGTTACTTCGCTTGCACAACCTATAAGTACTTAAAATAGCTGCTGAATAAACTATTAAGTTCTTGAATCATAGCTTCAAGAGGTGAAAGCCAAAATGTTTTTTTTATTTTTTCCCTAATTCATCTTGATCTTGTTATCACTGGAATTTTGAAATTATACTTCATAATTCTTATTTGTGCTCAGAAATTTCTTTATTGCGTCAATCTTTGACATTCTCTTTAATTTTTGCAGTTAGTTGCTGAAAGTTTACGGTTATTTCATCTTGCAATCTGCGATTTTCAGTAACAAGATGTTTTAATTCACTGTGGTAGATAAATAAATCCAGATTGATTATTATGAATAATGTGCTCGCTTTCACTATTATATTATCTTGGGTTGTGAATAGGGTCAATCCATCTCAAGTGGTCCAATTACAAAATTTCTGGTTCAGTGACAAAATTTCAGTTGGCGGCTTTACCATTTAATAAAAAAAAAATAATTTGTCTGTTACTCCTATGCACCAATAGTTCAAAACCACTAATATTTTTTTTACTTGTTTTCTTTTAAAAATTGCGGCCGTTTTTAAATTAATGTTTTACTATAATTTATTCTATATTTATTTTCTATAATTATATATATATATATATACATATATATATATATTTAATTAACTATTAAACAACTTCGGTTAGCTTGTAGGGGAAGGTCCATATATTACTTCATAATTTTGGGGGGAGGGGTTGGAATGATGACGGTCTGATGACTGAGGGGGGGGAGGGGGTTCTGTTAATGATGACGTAATCAAGGGTAATGTACACAATAACAAAAAAATTACTAATTAAGGTCGGATGACGGGAGAGGGGGGGAAAAAGTAGGCCGATGATGATGGTTGATGACGCAGGGGAGGGGGGGGGGGTCGAAAAATCTTTAAAAACCGATGACGTAATATATGGACGTTCCCTAATATACGCATAAATTTTTTTTTTTTATGTGCAGCACACCCTAATAAAAATGTCTGCGCACGTCTATGGTGGTCTGCTTATGTCAATGAAGAATTGAATGGTTATATGGTGGACCTACAGCTGCGAAATCTCGACATTCTCATTTGTATGTCAACGATGCCAGTGCAAGAAGGTATCGAAATAATTGCATGTTTTTTTTTTTTTTTTGTTAAAAGTAGTAATCGTGTATCGCAAGATTTATGTTTCATATTTTAATGTTATTAGAATGCCATGCTGTTTTCACAGCTGGTCATTCATTCATTTAAATTTGATGTTAACAGTCAGATATCCTCTTAAAAGTGTCATTCTATTCCCCTAAAATTTGTGATATTTTGTAAATATACCAATTTGAAGGCAGAGTTTTAAATAGGACTTGAAATTTAGGGGTGGTATTCCCCCTTTAGCAAACATTTTAGGGGGGGAGGCGGATTTTCAAAAACTTGGGGGAAATTTAAAAATCCAGGATTTTTATTAGTAAAATTTAAAATAAGGATATTTTTATATTACACTATGAGAGACTTACAAAATTGACATTTAGTATTTTAAAAATTGACATTTAGTATTTTAAGCCTTGATTTGAAAATGATTAACTTTATTTTTTAAATGAATTAATTGAAAACGCTTTTTTATGATTGAAAATGGAATGCATTAACATAAGAGAAAAAACATATTCAATTCTTTTGTAAATCGCATAATTTTAGGATACAGCACATTTTGAATAGTCTATATTTACACCTCGCCATACTAATGTTTTTAAAAATATTTTGAAGTATTTTTAATAAAATTAAGATGAGAAGGATGTTCATTTTTAATTGAAATGAGAGATTCAACTTTGGGTGCAAATATATCAAATTCTAATTTGTGCTCTTCAAATGTATTTCTAATGAACCTTATAATTCTAAATGCCTGAATAAATTTTAAAAAAAATTAATTTCGTTATCCAAAGCATATATCTCAATTTCATCAACAATATGTTTAAAAGATAATATCCCAGCATAAAAGGCACAAAAAATATAAAAATATTAGTGGAAGGAAACAGATTTAAAAAATGGAAAATACTTAAAAATAAAACGAAATATATCAGCGATTGTGTTTAAATAAAAAATTCCGCAATATTGCTAAACTGTTTTTTATAAATTACTAATTAAGAAATGTAACACGTTAAAAACCCATAAATATACTGTAATGGAACTTTCTGCTAGGGTCAATTTTCGGTCCAAAATAGCCATTTTCATCCAAATAATAGGATTTCATTGAAAATGAGTTTGATGTTGGAATCCCATCAACGTCCTTTACAAAATTGAAGATGTGTGTATTTCCCCGGAGATGAAAAAAAAAAATCTGGTTTTCTCGAGAAAATGACAAGTTTATTGCTTAGGATAAGTATTTAAAGAGGTCAATCAGAAGGCCCTAAATGACATTTTATAGCTGCTATATTTTTTTTTTCACATTTCTGCAAAAGTTAACGCCCATTATTTTCAGGAATTCCTTACTTAAACGTACTTTCTCTCATCTCATTTCGCAAATGCACTGACTTTTTTTTTTCATCTTTTCAAATAAATGTTTATTAATAAACTGTGCAAAATAGTGTGAATTCTGTGCTGCACATCGTGTTTGAAGGGCATAGACAAAGCAAATAGGATTTCTTTGGCGATATCGGAATATTTCTAGCGAAAAAGTTGGAATATCTTCTACCGAAAATCAAAGTACCGGAACAAAGCACAGAAAAGAAAATGTAACGAATTCGGAACCTTTGTGCCTAGTGTGCTCTGCCCTATGCCCCCAGAAAAAAATGAAATGCCATTAAAAAAAGCACTTATCCGTAACTAGTGAAGAATAGAATGATGCACCTGTGCCGGATTCAGCCACTTAGAAAATTTTTGGAAAAAATGGTGCTACTTTGGATGTTTTCCGGAAAAGAGGAGTTGCACTATGGAGATGCAGAACTTCCCGGTAAAAACACGATTCACGGAATATTTTCATTCGCTCTTGTGAAAATTCCTCACTTTCGTTTTCAAAATTTAAGAAGGATCAGCGACAGCTAGTCCGCACGAATTCCCGTGCGGCATTTTTTCTGCTCGAGATTTTTGAATTTCTTGCATGATTCGCACAAGTGCACGTCCTATTTCACACCCTGGGGGTCTTAGACCCTCTGTAACATTAAATAACATACCACTAATTCCCCAAATATTTACCAAGTATTGTGCAATTTGGTAAATTTCATTCAAATATCATAATTAAAATAAAATATGGGTCTTAGGGTCCCATGTAACACTAAAAACACACCACATTTGTATCCCATGTAACACTAAAAACAATTCACTAAAATAATGAAATTTTAGGGCCTTAGACCCCTTGGAAGTATTGTGCCATTTGCTAAATTTCATTCAAATATCATAATTTTAAAAGAAAAAATTGGTCTTAGACTGCCTATAACATTAAAAAACATACCTCTAATTCCTCAAACATCCACTAGGTATCATGCAATTTGGTAAATTTCATTTAAATACTGAATAGTTTTCCTAAAATTCGTTAAGTATCGTGCAATTTGGTAAGTTTAATTCAAATATAAAAAATTTAGGGTCTTAGTCTTCTTAGAAAAAATACTCTAGTTTCCTAAGAGTGTTCTTAATTCCTAAGCGTAAGAAAAAAAAAATGCTTATAGAAACCTATAAACCCACACGTTTAGCAGTATTCATGATTTTAAAATAGAATCATTTGGTGTATTTCTATGAATTTTAAATATAGTTTCTTATTTCTTTCATTTACAGAACACTATTTTTTTTCTTAACATGTAATTAAAGCTATGTCATGTAATAATGATAAATAAGAAGCACACAAACAATGTCTTCTCTAAGATTATAACAGCATCCAATGTGCATGTATTCCTTTCACAGCCTTTAGTTTGGCCTAAATAAACAGTGATTTGAAACTCATATCATTCGGACAATACTGTCTTGTGGTCAGTCATATGATAAGGAAGAGAGTGATAATAATCTTGAGAATTCAAAATGTGATAACAAGATTCTGTCATTTAAAATCATGTATAATTTTGGAAAGAAAGCATTTTGGTTAATAATTTATTTAATTTAATCATTTTTATGCAAGTTACTTAATTTTCATAAGATATGTGAATGTATAATGTTCAGGGAGGTTGGGTGGTCATAATCCTAAATATATATTCTTAAGAACAGATTTTCAAAAAAAGATCCCACACCTTTCATAATGTCCGTAGGTTTATTAAGAAACAATTGGTTTCTACGATATATCTACAGCCATGACATTTCTATTTGTATGTCAATGATAGCTCCCCATAATGAGATATCGTTTTTTTAAAGAAGTAATTGCATGTCTTTCGTATTTTAATGTTATTAGAATATACTGCACTTCCCCATAGAGGGTCACTTATTCATTTAAATTTAATGTTAGCAATCAGATGTCCTTAAAAATGTTACTGTATTTACCTAAAATTTGTGAAATTTTGTAAATATGCCGAATTGAGGGTCTTAAACCTCCTGTAACATTAAATACCTACCTTTATTTCCCCAAACATTTTGTAAATATCGTGCAATTTGCTGAATTTCATTTAAATATTGAATAGTTTCCGAAATTTCATTAAATATCAAACAATTCACTGAAATAATTAAATCTTAGACCCTCTGTAACATTAAAAATGTACCTTTAATTCCCCAAAATTTCAGTAAGTATCATGCAATTTGCTAAAACAATGAAATTTTAGAGTTTGAAACTCCTTAGAATATCAAGTGATAAGTTATGGTAAGTTTAAAAAGACACGTCCTTGTTTATTCAATATTTTTTGTTAGTAGGATCATTTAATTAAATTTTAATTTAAAAAATAACTAATTGTTTTATTAAAACAATTAACAAAATGAAGTCTTGAATTCTTTACATCCTAAACATCCGTTAAGTCGTTTTCTAAATATAAGTGCTTCATTACATTTTAATTAAAACAATTAAAAAATAACTTTAACTGTTTCATTAAAACAACTAACAAAATGGAGTCTTATATTCTCTATTCTGCGAACATTCGTTAAGTACCATACAATTTACTAAAATAATGAAATTTGAAACCCCCTGTAACATACCCCATAGTTCTCAAAATATTTGCTAAGCACCAAACAATTCACTAAAATAATGAAATTTTAGATCCCCTGTAACACTAAAAAACATAGTTCGCGAAACATTCGCTAAGTACCAAACAATTAATTAAAATACTGAAATTTTGAGATTTTAGACCCCCTGGAATATCCGTCTCTAGTTCACCGAATATTTGCTAAAATTAAAATATTGAAAAGAAAAAAATCAGATATCATTTTTACAAAATATTTGTATTTTTAATATAACACTCTGTAATATTCATATTTTGCCATTCAGTCACCCTACTGAAAACATCCTAAAATGAAACTACCAGGAAAGATATCCTTCATTGATAACATCTAACCAACACACCATGACTCAATGGCTTCGCGCCCCCTGCTTGCAATCAACAGATTGCGGTTTCGAGCCTAGGAGATCACCAGTGAATTTTATCATTTTAAATTTTGGATGGAAGAACTTTAAAAAAGCCTGATAGATGGCGCTAGCCAAACTTCAGCTAGAGGGCGGTACCTCCTGAAATTCACTTTAAGTATGTCGCGACAGACTGTCAGTACATCACAGATCACTGACTGATACTGTCAGAGTTCACATAGGTCCTGTCATCAGTTCAAAGGTCAGATTGTTTCATGACGTCATTGGTTCAAAGTTCAAGGTTACCTCATTACATCATCGGTCCAAGAGACCCCAACAACTCCTCATGAGTCATCGGCAGGAGGAGCTGCTCCTCCTGCTGCCCTTGAACTCTCATTTCTTAACTACTAACGTTTCATAAATTTTGATTTCCGTCATATGACTGGCATATATTCTAGTATGTAAGAAATGCTCGTCTCTCCATTCGTCTGTAGCACTTGGGGATGTATTTGGTGAATAATCTAGCAAAGTTTCGCCAATTTGATATTTTGCCTCAGATTGACGAAAATTTCGTCACAATTGCAAAAATGACAACAATTTAATGAAAATGATGGGATGCCTTATTGATGAATTATTAAAATATTTTAATATATGGACTATATCGTTTATTGAAGATGCTATCAATAGTGATAATTTTTAATTTAGAGTTGCGTGAAATATAAGTTAATTGGGTACTTTGAAATACTATTACATGTTGTCATCCAGAAAATCGCCAAATGTACAATTCAGTGTTAGAAACACGGTACTGTGGATGTTATATATTATTTTTTGACTGCGAAAGGAGTGAATCCATTGCATTATATAAGGAAAGTCATGTATTTCCCCCATCAGATTTTTTTTTTTACTGTATGAATAAATTCACATTTTTATAATATATTTTTGTTTCCTCAGATTCAAAGAATTTATTGGCACAGATCACAAGGAATCGACAATGCTTGAAATAGGTTTTTCATCAAACTAACTCTGGAACAAGACTGCCTGAAATAATAAAGAATTGTTTGAAAAGACTTTCATGATGTATGAGTTTATAGAAGTAGGAAGTTTACACTCTACAGATCTATCTATAGAATGGGAAGTTGAAAACTTCTTCACCCTGTCAAAAACTGACAAGTCTGTATTTAGTTCAAACTTCTCCCTTGCTGATGCTCAATGGTACATATCTCTACGTGTAAACTCCGGTTGGATAGCTTTACATTTATATTATTTCAAAGAAAATATGGAGAAATATCATGTGAATTTCACCCTGGGTTTAAGAAGAAGTAACGGCTCAGTGTATGAGTCGTGCAATACTGAACAGGAATTTTCAGACAGTGTGGAATGTTACGGATGGAAAAATTTCTTAAAGATGTCTACAATATTTCGACTGGAAAATATACTTGCACCAAATGGTAAATTAAGTATATTTTGTATACTTAAAATTTTGAACAGACCTGAAGACCAAGCAGCATGTAAGGCTGTATCTCCTGCAGGTAACAGTTTTATCCTTTAATAGTTTTTTCACAATTTGTATCTCATTAACTTCTCTAGGTTGTAAACTATTTAATAATCATGATCCATTGTGGCCAGTCTGCTAATATTAGGTTCAGCTTAAGCTGAGGTGAAATGCAGGGGCAGAACTACCATACATTAGAATCTCGCAATGCTTAGGGTTAAGCTTTAGAAGGGGCTCAAGCGAAAACTGTGAAATAAATAGTTCATTAATTATCAGGAGTAACATTCAGAATCTTACGAAGGGGTTGGGACAGACTTTTAAGTTTCACCACTGTCAATAATTATAACGAAATGTTCTGCACATATGTAAGAAATAAGATTTAGATATAGTGTATGTACCAAATATCTCGAAATAGAGCGGTTTTTGCTCTCCCAGAAGAAAAAAAAAGATTAAACTATGACCAATACCAGGTAAATCAGTCTACGCCAGTTCTTTCGATTAAATTAGCCTACTGTTCACTTTTTCGCCAGCTTCGATTATATATTTCTTTTTTTAGTAGCTTTAATTCTCGCTCTTTCAATTTAATGAGCAAGCACCTAAATTATTAATATACTAAAAAAAAATATCAACCTAATTAATGTCAAGTACATAATTTCAAATCTCTAACTCATATCGAAATGTGTTTGTACTCAATCCAGAAGTGGAGCATTTTGTTCTGCAATATTCAAATGAAAATTTTCTTGTTATCGTAAAATCCATCATTACATAGTGAAGATCACTATCTTCAAATGATACAGAATTATTTTTTCCTGGCATAGTTATAAAAACGTCTTCTTTTAGGTTCAGAAAGCAAAATTTATAAAAACGATATGCTTAAATGGCAGTATGGAAAAACGAAATGGCTTTTTATCAGTCATTTTTGATATCTTAAATCAATTTTATAAAATCACAATACACAGTTTTAATTATGACTTTATGTTTTTTTCTTTTATTTTCAGATACTTTAATCCACAATCTCGGAGAACTTTACCACAGTGGACGCCATGCCGACGTTAGGTTCGTCGTCAAAAATCAAGAGTTCAAAGTCCACAAATCCATCCTCTCTGCAAGATCTCCAGTTTTCGCAGCAATGTTTGAACAGCAGATGACTGAGAAACTCAGTGGCATCGTAAACATTGTCGACTGTGATCCAAATACTTTTAACAAATTTTTATTTTTTTTATACACCGGGAAGGTAGATGAAATTACATGCAGCGATGCATTTGTCTTGCACAGGACTGCAGACAAATACGATGTAGGTGATTTAAAACAATTCTGCATACAATATTTAGTTCGTAACTTGACGGTGGCTTCATTCTGCGACACTTTACTCCTACTGGTACATCACAAGAATTTACAATTAATGAATACTGTTAACGAATTTTTTTTCGAAAATGTAAAATGTATTTTACGCAGCAAGGAATGGCAGAGCTTTCTCAGGCAGAATTGGTTATTGGCTAATGAACTTTTCCTAAAACTGGTAGACAAATAGCATGTTATACCCAAATAATTTTATGATATATGTGTCATACAATTTATGTTCCTAACTAAGTCAGTCCCACTCAGCACAGATATCCAGATCATATCCAGATTACCCCATTGATCCAAAATACGTCCAGGCATAAAAATAGATATCCATAAGTAACGTAATCTGGATCATCCGAAGTTTATGTCTATATTGCGTCCAAAAATTACATGTTCTGGATGATGAATGCAGTATTCGTCTATATTTCATCCATGATGGATGTAATATGGACATCTTGGGCTATCTAGTCCATATTACTTCCATCATGGATAAGAAATGGACCAATTCTGTGTTCCTCTTCTAATTTACGTCCATAAATTGCATACTGTGGATGAACCAGATTTAACTTCCCTTGCCCATCCATAGATGACGTAATATGGACAAAGTACTTATCCATGTTACATTTATTGTGGACAAAAAATGGATAAATCCTGTGTTCAACAAAATCGAGTTGTGAATATAAACAATGTGCAGTATTTTACTCTTTACCTTGCCATCATGGTTGCCATGATTTGTGTCTTAATTTAATTTTTCAAGTTGAAGCTGTTTGTTCTATATATTGTATTCTAAAATTTAAAGAATAACCATTAATGTCATGTTGAATCACATACTTGAATTTTAACACTTTGCAACATAGTTGAAAAGTGTTTATGATATTGGTCATTCTGTTTATCCGTTCGCACGATAACTGCCTTAAAAATGACTTTATCAAAATGAAATTTTAATATGTTGTTGAGATGGTCTGTGGAACATATGGGAATGTAAATGAATATCATCCAATTAGTTTTGGATTGAACCCTGGTTGTAAAAATGAAATGCATTGAACCCTGTGGGACCTAATTTTTCAAACATTTTTAAAGCAAAGTTAAAATTTACAAATTGTTTAAAAAATTTTAGAAAATATTCAAATTGTCCACGTAAGATATATATATATATATATATATATATAAAATTCAACAAAATATGTTTGGTAGCTTTTTAAATAAAAATTAAAATAATAATTATACCTATATAATATGAAGAGATCACATGACCCATTTCAAAATAAAATATGGCATCCATCTTTTTTCCCCATAGTAAAAATTGCGATTTTTAATCTTCTTTTAAATTTATATTTAGTGTTGCATCCATCCTAAATCTGCTTTATTTTTATGTATTTTCTGTGCATCTATATTCTGCACTAATGCAATTATAATATTTTTAAGTTTAAATAATCATCAAACTTTGATTATTTCTACAATGAAGCCTATTTTTAATGTAAGCAGAATGCAAATAAATCAAGCTGTAAGATGAGTTGTATAAGAATTGCTGAATTTTTTCATGCAAAATTATTTAACTCTGGAGTCTGGAATAAAAGTGTATGAATGAAATATTCACCGCTTTTACAGAGAGCCAGATGATTTATATTTCGATGATGTCGTTTAAATGAAGTTCATATTTTTCGATGAAGTTTTAAGTTTTCAAGTAAAATAAGTTATTGTAGTACTGTGATAATTTAAAAAAATATCACCTCTGAATGTATCACATTTTAGAGATGCGATATGTTCAGCAGATTGCATTTCAGTTGGAAAGTGTTTCGTTATCAATGCTTTATGCATGATTGATCTTTCTTGTTATAAATTTAAACTTGTTAAAATCAAAATTATAATCAATCTAGCAAGTTTACCATACTGTTACTGAAATTTATTGTAACTTTTAGATATTTTAAATATTTTGCATTGTTTCAGTATGGGGGCAATATGAACTCATTTTCATCATTATTACAAATCTATGTTACAAATGTCTGCAGCGAAGAAATTTGAATAATAAAGTAACTTCATCTAAAAATAAAACTTAGACTGATGAAAAGAAAATCACAAAGTATTTAGTATTAAAATTTTATATAAAGTATGCAAAAACTAGTTATCTAAGCATTAATTTCTACTAACTAGCCCTAATTCTTATACCGAAATATTAGAAAATAAAAATAACTTCAATTTATTTAATCTAGGAATATAGAAAAATATTCATAAAAAATTAAGTTATGTTATAATTTTGACTTACAAAAGATAAGTGAAATGTCGTATTGGATAAAAAAGTAGGTTCCCTTTAACACACACTTAGCACGTTGCGGATTCGATTCCAGTACAATATCAAAAGAAAGTAGTAGTAGCAAAATAAATCTGCTATATTAAAACAAGAAAAACCAATTATGCATAAAGCATTGATTATGAAACACTTTCCAACTGCAATGCTATTTTATTTAAACATCTCTAAAATGTGATACATTCAACAGTAATATTTTTAAAATTTTCACAATACTACATTAATTTATTATATTTGAAAACTTAAAACTTCATCAAACATAAATGAGCTTTATTTAAATGGTATCATCGAAATATAAATCGCCTGGCTCTATAAAAGCAGTGAATATTTTATTCATAAACTTGTATTTCATTCCTTTCATTCAGTAACGATATTTCTAAAATTATCACAATACTACAATAATTTATTTTACTTAAAAACTTAAAACCATGGAAGTAAAAGTACTTTCTAACTGCATGCCCAAACTTCATCGAAAAAGACAATACAAAATCGTCTTTTCTCTATGCAAAATCAATGAATGTTTCATTCATATCAGTTATATTCCAGACTTCAGAGCTAAATTATTTTGCATTAAAAAATTCAGCAATTCTTATACAACTCATCTTACAGCTTGATGTGTTTACATTCTGTATGCTTTAAAATTAGGCTTCATTGAAGAAATGATCAAAGTTTGATAATCATTTAAACTACAAAATATTGTTATTGCATTGGCCCAATATGTAGATGCACAGACGTAACGCAAAAATAAAGTGGTTTTAGGATGGATGCAATACTAAATATAAATAAAAAAGAATTTTAAAAATCATGATTTTGACACAAGTTGGGTGCCATATTTTATTTTGAAGTGGGTCACTTGATCTCTTCATATAATATGGGTGTAATTATTATTTTAATTTTTATTTAAAAAACTACCGATCATATTTTGCTGAAATTTTTTTTATATATTTTATGGGATAATTTGAATATTTCCTAAAACCTTTAAAACAATTTGTGAATTTTAAATTCACTTAAAGATGTTTGAAAAATTAGGGTTCAATCCAAAACTAATTGGATGATATTATTCATTTACATTCCCATATGTCCCACAGACCATCTGAACAACATATTATAAAATTTCATTTTGATAAAGTAATTTTTACGGCAGTTTTCGTGCGAACAGACAGACAGACAGAATGAACAAAGTCATAACACTTTTCAATTATTTTGTAAAATGTTTAAAAATTAGCATATTTTTTATCATTTTTTAAGGTCTATATTTTTTAAGAACACACTAGAATAAATATAAAATAATCCAATAATATTATGGTTGTATGAATTTGGATGATCCAGTTTATGTCCATTGCACATCCATTATGCTTTCATATGGATATCCATTAGATGTTAATCTGGGCGTAATCTGGATGAACAGTAGACGTAATATAAATGATCCAGTTTACATCTATTGCACATCCATTTTACGTCCAGATGGCTATCCATTGGATATCCATAGATTGTATCTGGAGTAGCATCTGTATATCCATTAGATGCCAATATATGTGAACTACCAGATTTTGGATCTATTTTGGATGATCCAGGTTACATCTATTGGATGAAATCTGGATGTAGTGTGCTATGTGGGTCGCAGTGATTCAAATGGGTACATTAATTTCTTCAAATCCTATTTGTTTTCACAATTTCGGTGTTGGGAATCACACCATTGAACTATTATATTGTGAAAAGCATGTTGGCTGTAGTGAATGCCAAAGTTAGGTAATATGTATGGTACCGTTTCGAAGTAAACAATATATGGAGCTGAATTTTACGTTTTACAGATTTGATGTATGAATATAGACATATTGTATTAAAAACTAAGTTGTAATTCATGTCTTTAAAATGTATGTATAAAATATATTTATACCACAATTCTTAAGTATAAACTTGTAATGTTATAAGTTGTATGTTTCTGAATTTGTTAAGAATAGAAAACATAAATCGCATAAATGTACCCAGAGAGAGACATTAAGCTATAAATAACTCATTCATGTCCTTGGATGCCCAAAATGCTATTATTTTTGACCTCATTATAATAATTTTCTTATACTCTATAGACATAACTTCGGTGAAAATGCTGTATAGATGCCTATAGAGAACAATGACCACAGTACTTTCATAGAGTTGATATATGTGTCTAAATACCTTTATTGACATGCAAACTGAAAAACTAGTGAATTGTAAATATTTCGGGCATTGGAATTTATAATGTACATGCTGCGAATGAATGAGTTTAGTTGGTGTCAAAATTTAACCACAATATGCTAGAAATTTAGTTTCTTATAAAAAAAAAACATTTTTACAGTAGGATATGCATAAGCTGCAGAACAAGACACACTTACCTCTTTTTTAAAATGGTCCACATATAAATCGGTCAAATGTGCGAGCAATATTTTAAAAATGCAGGTGAGTTTATTGGAAATGCAATATACTTATATCTGAAAAATTCTACTTTTTTATATTATCTATTTTAATTTAATATGTTCATTTCCCCCTCCTTGACATAAATGTAAATATTCTTTAACCTAACATTCTTGTTACATGATAGACAAATGCATATTTTGCATACAGGTAATTTTGTTCTGATTTCATATCATACCACTCACTGAACATTGCTTATTTGCAGACATTGCAATCCAAAATTGAAAGCAAAATTTTCGAAGAGATGATGCAGAGTATATGTGTACGTATATACACTCATGTCCAAAAGTTAAGCAATAATCGGAAAAATTACATATTCGGCAAAAAAACAACATGTAGCCACAAAATTTGCATACATGACAGGTGCATGCACTTGGAAACTAGGCTTCAGAAAACATTTTACATACCAACATTTTTAATATGGAAACGTATTAGGTATAGAAACAGCCTTGTCTTGTGCAGAGCCTGTATCTCCGTCTTACGGATTCCACACTGCAAACCTAATTAACTGATATATTTGATGTAAATTAAATTTCATATCAAATGTGAATTTTATGTGAGATATGTTTATCATATGTGCTTTCGTGGGTGAAATGGATCATATACGAGCCGGCAAATGTAAGAAACGTTTCACACATGGAATTTCACCGAAATTCAGACACTAAGGATTCGTAAATAAACCAATTGCTATAAATCACTGGCATTAATCAAAATGGCAGTTTACTGCATACTCGAGATCAAATGTATATCAGGTAATATGCACTTTAATAATTTAGATATTTATGATTTCATCTGTAAACTATTTAAAAAATGCCCTTAATGTTTTTAAAAATAGCAACACTCATGCTAAAACACTGTTTAAAATGTGAGTTCAATCATTATTGGATATTTAATTCAGTATTAACAGGAACCAAGGCTTGAAATTGACCTACTTGCTCGCTATGGATGTTTGCTACGTCCAGAGTGCTTACACCTTCCAAAATATTTTCTTTATGCTCAGCAGGGAAGGAGTAGCTTAAAGAATTTAGAGTAAGTGTGTTTAAACATATTTCCACAGAATCAATAAATTTTACAGAATGGAATTCTTCTATTTGGAATGCGCATAATGCCATATATACGATGTCCCAAAAACATTGACCTCAGCTTTATTCCTTAAATATTTTCTATTTATTGGTACAAAAGTATCTACACTGTGTAGAAATAATAACTTTACACTAAGATTACAAAGCTTGTTTAAAATGTTTTCCATCCATGCCAAAGATCCATTAAAGATAAGAGGCAGATATTATTTTCCTATGATGCATTTCTGCATTGCTACATTTGCACTCTTGCTGTAAACATATATATTTTAATTTGTAATTAATCCCTCACCAACTTTATTTAAACATATCTCTGGAACTTTTTAGGATAAAATGCTGAAATTTTGTACATTATCTTATTAGTGTATGGGGCACATTTTACTCATTGGAAATGGTTTTGTACGGGGGCCATATAAAATTTAAATTTTGTATTTCTTCAAATTTAATCCCCTGAAAATTTTTATCAATTTCATAAAATTCTGTACTTTTTTACGCAACTTTGTAATTTATTATATATGTCTAAGATCAATATTTAAGGAATAAAAGCTGAGATCAATGCTTTTGGGACACCCTGTATATAGGTCCAAATGTCATTCTATTTATAGGACAAGACAACTAAGCCCTTAGCCCTCTCTGGATTCACTATCGTTGTATGTGCTTGTAATTATTGCTTGTACTGCATGGTACTGCCCATTTTCCCAGCTGACTCATCTCTTGTGCAGGGATTGTATCTGTTTATACACTATATCTGTTTTAAGTAATTTTATTTTAAAAGTATGTGTTTTTCAGTGCACTATTTGTAAGGAAAGTATTAACCCCTAAAGTTCTTTTAATATTTTCTGTATTATATGTCCAAATCTACCCTTGCAGAAATAAAAGTAATACAAAAATGTACCCTTGTAATAAACGGATAGAATCTGTAGTTTTTGAAAAAACAATGCAATTTAGTTCAAATTTGAACCCTAGAGGACTCTGTACAATTTCAACAGCCTTCATGACACTAACATTCTTTCAGCTGAGTGTTTGCATCATGAAGTATGTTATGATTATATATTTTTGCTGGTAGTTCTTTGGGAAAAGTGTGTGGTCAGTTGCATAACTAGGAGTTTTAGATACTTAAGCGAAATATGTGCGAACAGCTGTCAATATTTTAATTTTGGTCCTCAAAATAAAAGTATTCAAGACTTTTTTTTAGGGGGGGGGGGGACTTCAGTGTTTTGCTACAAGCTACAGTCAGTGCGAAACCTAAAGACAATTTGGAAAAGCAGTGGCTACCACTACTTAAATAACCTATTACCAAGCAGCTCTCATTTTAATTATAGATTATAGAAAATATTTTATGCACTTATTATGTTTGATAGATGAATAGAAAGAAAGTAACTTGGTAGCGGGTTGTTTCTGTAGACATTGCAGGGTACATTTTTGTAAACTGCATGGTATATGTTTAGTCATAAAACAATCATGCATTTTTAGAAACAAGACTTTTTTTAATGTAAAATCCATTTTTTAATTTTGTCTAGGATCTCATTTTAAAATTTGGAATTTTGTAAAAGGTCCAATTTTAAAATTCATATTTGTAAAAGGTCTATTTCTTTAGATGTGGAATTTTGTAAAGGGTTGAAAAAGAATCCCAATTTCTTTTATTAGATCATTGTGTCTAATAAAACTTTATATATACCTGCCATTTTTAGCTGTAAGAGCTATATATAGTGTGTTTAATGAAAACTTTAGAAAGTACCTTTTGTTCTCTGTTGTATTTGTAAATATTTTTGTAAAATAGAAGTATATGATGAATAGCATTTCCTTTTGCCTTCTCAACTTATTTTCTTTGAATCAGTATAATTGACTTAAGGAATATTATACAATAATTCATTTTGTTGCAATATAAAATTGGATTTAACTGTCTGCCTCTCCTAAAATATTTTGTTATGTTTCCTGCTAATTGAAGAGCATTATAGCTTCATTTTCAGAAGTTAATTAAATTTAATTTCTCTTTGAAGAATATTTTTATTGTATTTTTTTACTTACACATGTACTGCTATTTAAAAAATCCATTACCAAATAGCTCGTATTTTAATTATACATTATAAAACATATTTTGTGTACTTATTATGTTTGGTGGATGAATAGAAAGAAAGTAACTTGGTAGCGGGTTGTTTCTGTAGACCCTGCAGGGTATATGTTTAGTTTAAAAATCATAAAACAATCATGTATTTTTAGACACAAGACTTTTTATGGAAAATACATTTTTTAATTTTGTCTAGGCTCTCATTTTTAAATTTGGAATTTTGTCAAAGGTCCAATTTTAAAAATTCAGATTTGTGAAAGGTCTATTTTTTTAGATGTGGAATTTTGTGAAGGGTTAAAAAATAAACCCCAATTTCTTTTACTAGATCATTGTTTCTAATAAAACTATATATATATATATATGTCATTTTTAGCTGTAAGAGCTATACTAGTGCATTTAATGAAAAGTTTAAAAAGTACCTTTGTTATCTGTTCTTTGTTGTATTTGTAAATATATTTGTAAAATAAAAGTATATGATGGGTAGAATTTTTTTTTTGCCTTCTCATCTTATTTTCTTTGAGTCAGTATAACTGAATTAATTAAAGGAATATTATACAATACTTCAGTTTGTTGCAATATAAAATTGCGTTTCATTGTCTGACCCTCCTGAAATATTTTGTCATATTTCTTGCTAATTGGAGAGCTTTTTAGCTTCAGTATCAGAAATTAATTAAATTTAATTTCTCTCTGAAGAATATTCTTATTTTATTTATTTGCTTACATGTGTATACTGTAAATAACGAGATCATAATGTAAAATCCAGTGTGAATAATGTGTGATGATGTATGGTCCAGAACTGGTAGGAAATCCAAGCATTTCTGAAATACACTCACTTCCAAAAGTTAAGCATGCAATGCAAATTTTCATTTTTCAAAAGTGTATTTGAATTTGAGTGGCTGAAAATAGCTGCGGATGTAGGTGGCTGTATGCAAGTATCGTGTGTTACAGCCAATCATGATTAACTGTCCGGATATATGCTAATTATACAGTCATTAAAGACGCCAGCATTCTGAAGAGTTTGAGGAGGTGCATTTAAAAAGCTGATATAGAAAGTCTTTATAACTTTCGTAGAATTGTTTTTGATAATAGTCGTGTTTCTGTGGCTGAAAGGAGATGAATGACAGTGGGCGCTGTCGTGCCATCAGACGCATTGAAGAAGGACAGGCAATCAAAGGTGTCGCTATTTTCTTTGGTGTTTCTCATTTGATAATTTCTCTATTATTGAAACAGTTCCAAAGAAGTCAAACAGGTGTCCGGAGACCTGTGTCCAGTCATCCAAGGGTTACCATCCCCTCTGATGATCGGTATGTTGCTATAGTAGCCAAGCGGAATTGACGAGTGACCTTCATGACTGTTACTTCCATTGTTGCAGCGGCATTTGGTAAGACAATATCTGCCAGTACTGTGCAACAAAGGCTCCAAGTAAAGGGACTGTAAGCACAAGTACCACGTTTCTGCATTCCACTAGCCGTTCAAGTCAGAGGGGCAAGATTAAAGTGGTGTCGTCAACATATTAATTGGACTGTCTCAGGTTGGTGCAACATCCTGTTCACTGACGAGTCCAGATTTGCCCTAGAATCAGATGATAAGTGTGTAAGGGTCTGGAGAGAACGAGGCACGCAATCAGGCCAAGAACATCATCGAACATTGCACATTCAGATGTGGCAGCATCATGATGTGGGCTGGAATTTCAATGGGATATCGTACAGAGCTGCATATCCTTAAAGGCGGTTCTATGATGGCTGCACGGTATTGGGATAAAGTCCTAGACCCAGGCCCTGACTGGCTCCTTTGGGGGCCCTCGGCTAGAGATTGAAAAGGGGCCTCTTACTGGGGAATTTAGAGGGATTAGAATATGTAATATTTGAAAATTAGGCTTACATGCCTAAAAACCACATTTAGCTATTTTGTCACTTGGAACATAGTTGAGTAAAAAAGTAAGCTTTTTCTGGTGTAGTTTACTTACTTTCACAATAAATATTTATATAATTTTTTATATCATACCTAAACTAGTTCCTTGCTAGAAAAAATAAGTATACTAATTAATTACGAGTGGTTTTTTACTTAAAAATGAGATTGAGTAATATTTTTAGTTTTAGCCAACCAAATCACACTGTTGAAGCAATAATAATCTAAATCCTACTGTAATACCTAAGTAAATATTAAAAGGGACACAACGGCAATAAAAAACCAAGCATAGTGAAAAAAAAATGTCCTCTTTAATTGTTACAAATTGTAAAATATATTTTATAACAAAAAGAAAAATGGCTCTACAATACCTTGGTACAGACATAGCAAACTAAGAAAGGTTATGTGATAGTGAAAGGTTGTTTACTAACCTAACAGCTTTTTGGCCAGTTCTTCACTGGTCCTGGCTACTTCATCTATAATAACATCTTTATCCAAGTTATAAAATAAGTCTCTTTCTACATTCATGAAAAGAAGATTAGACATAAGGTCTTGGCTTAAAATAGATCTAAGTCGATTCTTAACTATTTTAAGTTTCGAAAACACTTTTTCACAGGTGACTTGTGTACAAGGTATGGTTAGTACAAACTTGTAAGCTACATATAGGTTGGTAAACAATTCAGATTGTGAGAGTTCAAAAACAACAGAAAAGGCGCATGATAAACACCAAAAACGTTGTTTCTTGTCAGAGCGGCAACCGTAAAGATTTTCATCTTCTTCAAATTCAGATTCTACATCGTCAAATTCACAGATTTTTTCAGCTCCATTTAGATTGTCTTGTTTTGTTTTAATGTTAGTTTTTTCAGTCATTGTAAAACTTTCATACTGATCAGCAAACTGTTTCAGCTCTATCAATAACTGACTTCTTTCAACTTTACAAAGTTTAGAATTACTACAAAGGACTTCCTCAGGAAAACTATCAAGCATTACGATTTTATTAAATTTCTTTGAGTTTAACCAGGAACAAACAATCTTCTAAAATTTCTTTGTTTGGACTAAATCATTCTTCGATACTTGTCCTGGCACATTCTAAAACACTGAAAAAGACAAATTTATAGTTTTGAGCAGTTGAGATTCCAGGAGCTTCATCTATTGATTTTTCACCAGGCATTACCTTTTCCTTTGAAGTTCATTTTTCCTTGAAATCTAATTCTACTTCTACTTCAATACTGTTACCTTCTAATTTGCTATTAACTGTTCTTGCATAATATTTTGTTCTTGAATACAGAGCCTGAAAGTGTTTATCACTCCTTTCATCTCTTACTTGCTGAAGCAGCTTCTCTACGAAGTTCCAGGCTGTAGAATAGTCAATGGCTTTACTTTGTAAATATTTTGAAATAGGAGATGTAACAAGAAATAAATCTAATAAAACAATAGACATAAATAAGTTTTCAAATTTGGACCATTGACTGATTAAATTTCTTGCCATGAATTTAGATTTACAGTCAAAACTTCCATTTGATATTTCTTTTAAAATGGTAATAAAATTGAGTAGTTTTCCTTCTTTTACACTTTCCTCACTTCTTAAAAATCTCTCATCGATAATTGAAGAAAGAGCTTTATGTTTGCTCCACCACCTTGTGGCTCCTATTTTTTGCAACCTGTGCAGTTTTTCATGTGCAATATGTTTTCTTTTTGTTTCCCTCTCTCATACGGCCATTCTTTTGTAAGACGAGCTTAGAAAACCAGCAGATTCTTCCACCAATCCAAATAAGTTTTCTGCTTGGAGCAACCTTACTGTTGAATCAGCTACTATCAAGTTCAGCACGTGTCCCATACAGTGAGTGTAAATAAGATCTCCATTTTTCTTTTTGAACTGAGCTTGTAGACCGTTATAACAATATTTCATATTGTTAGCTCTGTCAAATGAACAAGCAATAATATTTGATGTTGCAATGCCACACTTGGCTAATTCTGATTTTATAAGCTCGTACAAAGCCAATCCAGATGAATAATCGACTACTGTTATTTCTAAAAATTTTTTATATATCTTTCCTTGAAAGACATAGCAGACGCAAATCGCCAACTGGTCCATAACAGCTACATCTTGAGTACTATCTACCATCACGCTGAATATTATGCTATCATGAAGGTCTTTCAAAATAATATCACGTTCCTTTGAACCAATTACTTTAAGTAGCTTGTTGATAAAGGTTTTTGACAAAAATGTCAACAAAGCGCCTTATCCAGTCGGTCTTTTAGTTAACTTCCCTGTGGCTTTTCTTTTGTTCATTATTTTCAGTCTGTGCTTTTTGCTGTTTTCAATACACTTTCTGACATGATTTTGTAAAATCACATCATAATTTGCAACTAACATGACCAGTTTGAGAAAATTACCATGATTATCTGTAAGATAATTAGCTTATAAACCTCTTCTGCTTTATCCCCTCTGTACGCAATGCCTTGTTTTCCAATAAACAAAACTATATCAATTAAACGTTGAACAACCAATCTTCTGGTCTGAACTTCTCTTTCTCGCTTGTTGGTTTGGTTACTAGTCAGAAGAGTTGAAATATCATGACCTTTTTGGCTTTGAAAAGCTGCCTTTGCTGCGAGTTGATGATAACGAGAGTCTTCGTGAATTTCAACAGATTTAGGCCGGATTCAGACTGACCCGTTTGTGCATTGCCATTCCGTTAGGAGCTGTACGCCAACCAATCACAGGCTCGAACGCACGACCGTGCGTTCATCCGTTGAGCATGGTTCAAGTTCATGTTCAACAGATGCGTTGGTCACATGATGCGTTACCTCTGAAAAGACACCAATGAAAAGGCCTTGTTATGAACAAGATGGCCGTCACTTCGATCAGAGGATTTCCAAATGCAAAAATGATTTCGGATATACAGCAGATAATATGAAAAATATTCTGATCGGTGAGTTATGATTTGTTTATTTAAAAGAAACATGAGAAGTTTACTCTTAAATCTATGCCAGTTTGACGATCATTAGATAAATTACTGGTGTGATCACTTGTTCATTTGAACGTGTAGTCATAAAATTTTATATTAATGTATACTGATATATATATATATCGCCTAATTTACTAATTTGGAACTGTACAATGACCCGACGTGATCCATTTTAAAAATGTATATCTGTGATTTAAGTAATTTCCCCACTTCTAATGTTAAACAATGTAAACAAGTACGCTCTCAATGAATGGATGTTTGATTAAAATTTATTGTAAATATTTTATTGAAACATAGCATATAATTTGCACTCAGTTATTCATCATGACCATACCAAATATTTCTATCCCTTCTGGACTTTATCGGTATTTCAAGTTTTGCAATGTCATACTTTTTCACATAGTTGTCATTAAGAAATCTGTCAGGATGTGTATGTGATGCTATTTATAAATTGTTGACATTCCCTTTAGATATAACAGTTTTTCAATAAATTATAATTAAATTAATATCCGAAAATAATGGTTTAAATAATTATTTGTATAATGTGTTTAGTATGTTTTTGAGTCCTAAGTGTAATGTGTGTTGTTTTTAAGCATTCCATATTTTGTATCCTTATGTGAATAAAGTGAACAACCCAAACCATATTTTGTTGCAGACTTCATATATAGCATATTTGTTATGTGGTATGCATTCATAATTTCTTTTATTGCACAATTTATTCTGGCATTTATATTAGCATTTATCAACTTCAACACAGGGTCCTCATCCTAGCTATGAATGTTGTGATAATATATACTATTGAGACTACTTAACACGAAAGTGAAATATCGGTTAACACGATGTGCAGCCTGTACCTATATATTTGTTTGTTTCATGCAAAATAATAGTTAAGATGCAGTGGTGAATTAACATACTGACGAATGCCAGGGACTTCGCTTCAGAGGAGAACCCCATTTTGAACGAAAAATAAAAGTAAAATATCTTTAAATAAATTAAAAAAAAATTCTTAAAGATTTTTAATAGTGAAGAAGGAAATAAGGACGAACTCGAAAATGAATCCCAAAAAGTGGATTTAAAGTGTTTGTATTCGTATTTATGTGGAGAAAACATAATTCAAGCATTTCCAAATGTTGAAATAGTACTTATACTTATCTGCGTCATACTTATCTGCGTCATACTTATCTGTGTTTCATACTTATCTGTGTTTGATGATCTCCAATGCTAGTGGGGAAAGGTCATTATCTAAATTAAAACTAATCAAAAACAACTTAAGAAGCGTAATGACTGAAAAGAGGGTAAAACATCTGTCAATTCTTATTATTGAAAACTATCTTGTTAAAACATTAGATTTTACATATATTATTGATACTTTGTTGTAGCAAAAGCCAGAAAACGTCCAATTTAAAGTACCCTAAAAAGTTTTAACACTTTTCTTAGTATTGTGCTGTAATGTCAATATTTACCGCACAGTTTAACAAATAAAAATGTATAATATTTAAACACTTGTATTGTTTAATATGTTCATAAAATATTATTATTCTCATTTTAATTTAATTTCTGTTCAGTCTTTTGGGAGCAAATATTTCTAGTATGTTTATTAGATGATAAAAAAAGCGTAGCAGGATTTGTATAGAACGAGATTCAACGTGTTTATTTTTAAGTACTTTTTTTCTAAACTGGTTTTTAGTATGTGTGTGTGTGTGGGGGGGGGGGGGGAGGCTCTTCGGAAAAGATTGCCGGGGCCACATTCTCCCATGATTCGCCACTGAAAATGTATGTTCTCTTTTATCCAGTGCCAATGCACTTCTGTGTAACAGGTGGTTTGTACTTACTCACATTTTTTGTGTAAATCCCAGGAATCTTGAAAATAGTGACTTTTAGATTTTGCAATTGTAAATCAATATTTGTGTAACAACATTTTGTCCATTACATCTGTAAGCAACATCTTAATCGCTGATATGTTGTGTATATATTTATGTTAATTTTTTTACATAATTGGCTATAAATTTTACTGTAATTATTAGTTTTGGCATTTTTTTCTCGGAAAAAAAAAAGAGTTAAAAGCACAGCTATTATATTTATATGATACTGGTATGTGAAAAAACTTTTAGCAAGTGATCACTGAGCTGAAATTTCTTATCCTGAATTATTCACTCGTTATTAGCAGAATGTTATAGCATATTATGCCGCATTACAATTAGATTTGTTATATTTTCATTTTGCTAACTTGTTTGAATACAGAAGAAATCTATTTAGAAATATTTTTCAAGGTGCGTAAATCTGATATTTATTACCATGAATTTTTATCTACAGCTATATACCATAATTTAAAAATATTCATTCTAATAGTTGAGGATAAGCAGTTTTGGTGTGCTTTTTTTTACCAAGGGTTATAAAGTGATACTTATTCTGATTTAATTTGTTACAGGAATTTAAAGTATCTAGAAAGAGCACAATTATATTTCTTGAAGGACTGAAAAATCTATAGCTGATGCACACATCCTCTGCTCTGATCCTTTAAGATTGTGAAGAAGTTAAGGTATGTTTTTGTCACATTAATTTCAGTGCTTGACATTTACTATTCCTAGTTAATATACTGTAAATTAGAAATTCCTTAATTGGTAATTAAAAAGTGTAAAGTGGATGAATTTAAGTAAACGTTGGATGTTGCTATGCTGTTAAAAGTCCAATACTTGTATATAGAACTTTGTGGGGTAAACTGTTCCATATTTATAATATATGCTAAGTAAATTTTTATACTGACAAACACATCTAACATATAAATGTAATATTGCTGTAGTCATTTTAATTCATAATCTGCAATTTGAATCCTCGTGATTCACTTATCAGTCTCTTAAACACACACATGTGGGTTAGTCATTTCATTTTCAAAGACTTTCCAATGATCGTTTGGAAACACCTGACCTGTGTATGCAAGCAGCTCACTGAGTAAAGAAATATTATCAAAAAATTAAATTTAGCATTTTTGAAATTAATGTTTTGAAAATTAAAATTTTCATTTTCATTACAATAATCAATCTGATCAACTAAAGTTTCTTAGAATAAATGCTAATGTTATTCTGATTTCCAGTTTTATATAAGCAAGCTAAACAATTTGAAATCAACTGTAAAAGTTACTGGTTTTAGATTTAAATTGTATCTTGTGAAAAGGATCAAATTCAATTTAAACTGCATTCATTGCATTTAAACACATTCAATTTAAACTGCATTATAAATACTATTTATTTATTTAATTAAACTATATTTATATTGATATTGCAACAAACTGCTTGCTACCAGCTTCTCAACCAGCTGTTATATGCTCTCGGCTGGTCTGGGTTTTCAACAAACCGCCTGTTTTGATTGCTCTCAAACCAACATAATTTTAAAATACACAACAATGTTGATTATTTCTTTTATCTATTTTGTATTCTCCATGAAGTAATGTGAAATATTCAGTAAAATCCTACTTGAAATTGAGTGATTTTATCAAAAATGTTTGCTATTGGCTGGTATTATAAAGTTGTTAGCCTGAAAGCATTCTAAACTGATTAAAGAAATAGAAAAAAAAAGTTATAAGTGCAAGTGGAAATGTTAAAAGTTACAATATTATGGGAAAATAGTTTTATTTATAAAGGTAAGCTGATTTTACTGCTAAAATATATCGGAAAGCTTAATGGTGCTTTATTGGCTATTTTTATTACTCAGATATCCTTCTTTTACTTTGACGAATATGTTAGGTAAAAAAATATATTATAAGAAAGAAGTTACTGCAATTTTTTAAAAATGTTTCAGCTTACCAAGTTTAATCTGTTAAAGCAATTTAATATTTCAAAGATCGAATAATGATAAGAAGCGAAAAAAAGAATTTGTGCATTGTTTAATTGAAGATATTAGCTAGGAAGAGCATTGGTTTATGTGAGAAAAATAAGCATTTGTCTTGTCGGATTATATTTATACTTCACCGACACCTGATTTAATAATATTTTAGCACTATTCTCATTAACTATGAGTCAGTTGCTTATTAATCATATTTGTCTATTTCAATATTATTTGCTGACAGTTGCAGAATATAATTGTAAAGTCAGTTAAAGCTAAATCATGTTAATATTTGATTGTTCCACATCAGAAAACAGGATTATCTTAAGTTTGATCAGATATGAAATTAATTTACTGCTTAAAAGAGTAGATTTAATTTTTTGTGTTTGGATAATACTTTTCACCGTCTAAGTAGTAAAACTTGAAATACCAAGAAAGTCTAGGTATTTTGTAAATAGTAATACCTTGGTAGCCAAACAATACTTTAACAAACACTGATGAATATACAAAAGACACAAAATATAATGTAAAAAAAATATGCATAGCAGAATGGGCACGAAATTGTCATTAAGTTGCACCCAAAATTTGCAAAATGGTAAATCTACTAACATATGCACTAAAACCTCTGAGTAGTGCATAAGGTTCATGAAGCCTTTTAGCCAAAAATTATAAAATTTGGAAAGCAAAATAACATTTATATTTAAGGTAAGTATTGTTCAACTTTACTTTTAAAAAATGTAACATATCTGGTAAAGATCTCATAAACTAGGTAATTTTTCACAGCCAACATACTATTAAAAATCTGAGTTCTTTTATAAGAAAATGAATGGGAATGCAAAAGATTTTATTTTTACAATTATATATATATATATATAAACCCAAGCCTGTTTATTTCAATTTATACTGAAAGATATTAATTCTGAAGATGCAATGGATGCTAATATATCAATTCTCAATTGTTGGTAAATTGGTGCATTTCGAAATTACTAAATAATTAAGAAGAAATATAATTAAGATTTTTGCAGTATTTACAGAGAGAGACTTTCACAAATAAATAATCTCATAAATATGTTAAACGAGAATTGTGGTCAAAAATACACAGTAAATACAAATAAGCTCAATTCAAGAAATTTACCAAAATATGATTTCAGTTGAAAAATCCTTAAATAGAGAATTAAAAAAAAACAGATTTAGATATATACTGAGATATGACCATATCCCGGAAAATATGAGATTGCATCCTTCACCCGTCCCGGGGGAGCGGACACCACTCGAGCGGAAAACTGCTACGCAACAGCTTGGATGTTTCATCTGCCCAATTGGAATTGAAATCCAATTGGAATCCAGTTGGAATTAAAAGAGCTTTTATGAAGTAGCACCCTATTCAAGTTAGTGAAGGAAAAGGACCTAAATTGCCATTTGACTCTTCAAAACTTTATTACTGACATTTACTGAATAGTGATAAAATTCACAGAAAATGGTTATCATATTCGATTCGGCTCAACAAAGTGTACTGCTCCAGTTGTATGGCTTTTGGGGGTAAAGATAATAGAGATTCTATATTTAATACCGGGCATGACTCTTCTCTTAAGCATATTTATAAGGCCGGATTCATACTGATGCGTTCATCCATTGCGTTGGCTATCTGTCCGAGGAGCAAAATAGAGCATCGATTCACACTAATCCGTCAACGCATAGAGTTCTGGAGAGCAAGGGATTCTCCTCTTTTTCCATGCTGTATGAAGCAATGGGGGTGCAAATGGTGTGGGGAAGCAGAAATCTTTTTGCAGCTCAACTTGATTGGTTAGGATTTGTTTACTATTTGACAGCAGCTGTTCAATTGATTTTCATATTGTTCTATGATAATATATTCATATTGAGGTCTGCTGTGGTCTGGTCAATTAGCACAGGCCCGAATTGTCCAGTGAGTCGGGTCGGGTTCAGTATTTAAAAAGTCGGGTCGGGCGTATTTAAGTTTGAAAAAAATTTAAGTGAATTTTAATAGAGTACATGAGATTATTGTGTTGAATTTAGCTATATGTAAATATATATGTTTGAAACACTTTTATCTTAGTTCTTTGTACAAACACATTTGATTAAAAATCATTTTGGCCGTGACTTAATGGTCTTCGGGCCGGGAACGTGTTCTAAATTTGTAAATTTCTTTGGGCAAGGCCGGCATGTCCCTAAAATTATGCCCCCTACAAACTTTATGGCGGGCTTCATATTTCAGTGCCCCTTGTGAATATTTCATGTCATCTCCAGCTTAAAAAAGTTACTGAAGGTCTCGGGCTTTCCACTCAAGTGGTGTCCGTTGAAATCTCATATTTACCGAGATATGGCCTTATCCCAGTATGTATGTAAATCTGTTTTTTCAAATTCTCTATTTAGGGATTTTTCAACAGAAATCCTATTTTGGTAAATTCTTGAATTCAGCTTATTTGTATTTACTGTGTATTTTTGACCACAATTCTCGTTTAACATATTTATGAGATTATTTATTTGTGAAAGTCTCTCTCTGCCAATATTGCAAAAATCTTAATTATATTTCTTCTTAATTATTTAGTAATTTCAAAATGCACCAATTTACCAGAAATTGAGAATTGATATATTAGCATCTATTGCATCTTCAGAATTAATATCTTTCTGTATAAATTTAAATAAACAGCCTTGGGTTTATATATATATATATATATTATTGTAATAATAAAATCTTTTGAATTCCCATTCATTTTCTTATAAAAGAACTCAGATTATTAATAGTATGTTGGCTGTGAAAAATCACCTAGTGTATGAGATTTTTACCAGATATATTACATTTTTTAAGAGTAAAGTTGAACAATACTTACCTTACATATAAATGTTATTTTGCTTTCCAAATTTTATAATTTTTGGCTCAAAGGCTTCATGAACCTTATGCACTACTCAGAGGTTTTAGTGCATATGTTGGTAGATTTACCCTTTTGCAAATTTTGGGTGCTTCTTAATGACAATTTCATGCCCATTCTGCTATGCATATTTTTTTACATTATATTTTGTGTCTTTTGTGTATTCATCAGTGTTTGTTAAAGTTTTGTTTGGCTACCAAGGTATTACTATTTACAAAATACCTTGATGTTCTTGGGTATTTTACTACTTAAATGGTGAAAAGTATTATCAAAAAAAAAAAAAAATTAATCTACTTTTTTAAGCAGTAAATTAATTACATATCTGATCCAATTTAAGATAATCCTGTTTTCTGATGTGGAACAATCAAATATTAACATGATTTAGCTTTAACTGACCTTACAATTATATTCTGCAACTGTCAGCAAATAATATTGAAATAGACAAATATGATTAATAAGCAACTGACTCATAGTTAATAAGAATAGTGCTAAAAAATTATTAAATCTGGTGTCAGCATTTTGTGTGAAGTATAAATATAATCCGACAAGACAAATCTTATTTCTCTCACATAAACCAATGCTCTTCCTAGCTAATATCTTCAATAAAACAATGCACATTACTACAAATTCTTTTCACTTCTTATCATTATTCAATCTTTGAAATATTAAATTGCTTTAACAGATTAAACTTGGTAAGCTGAAGTTTATGGAAGAAGAAATTGACAGTTTAAAAAAATTGCAGTAACTTCTTTCTTATAATATATATTTTTACCTAACATATTCGTCAAAGTAAAAGAAGGATATCTGAGTAATAAAAATAGCCAATAAAGCACCATTAAGCTTTCCGATATATTTTAGCAGTAAAATCAGCTTACCTCTATAAATAAAACTATTTTCCCATAATATTGTAACTTTTAACATTTCCACTTGCATATATAATTTTTTTTTCTATTTCTTTAATCAGTTTAGAATGCTTTCAGGCTAACAACTTTATAATACCAGCCAATAGTAAAAATTTTTGATAACCTCACTCAATTTCAAGTAGGATTTTACTGAGTATTTCACATTACTTCATGGAGAATACAAAATAGATAAAAGGAATAATCCACATTGTCGTGTATTTTAAAATTATGTTGGTTTGAGAGCAATCAAAACAGGCGGTTTGTTGAAAAACAATATCAATATATATATAGTTTAATTAAATAAATAGTATTTATAAATATAAATGAAATTCTCATCATTGATGAAACAGCTCCATCAGGCCATCTTATAGGTTTTCTCAGTAGTTCCTCTTTGTGGCTACTTCGCCAGTTTTGTTTCTCACATCGACATCAAACCATCAAAATAATATGCAAATTATATTTAACAATAAAAAAATTTTAATCCAATTGGACTTCCAGAATTACCATTTAGTTAAAAAAATAAAATGTGCTCATTTTGTTAGAATTTGAGTTGATAGTATTTACATTTGTTTAAAATTTTAAAGCTGAGTTCAGTAGTTGACATGCTCACAAAAACACATTTTGATTTTATTAACATGATCTTAATAATGCTTTTTCAACTTTCAAACATGTAATGTTAAATTTTTTACATCAGTATAATACAACTAGCTTATAACCATTGAAAATCAATGATGCAAGATACCGTATGTGCTTGTATAAATGTTTTCAGATATTGTTTTTACTTCCACTCAAACCAGAAAAATATTGAATAATGAAAAAAGAAAACGAAGAAATAAATTATCATTAAAGGAGAAAAATAATTATTTTTTATTAATGTGTTAACATTTATTGAATGGAAATGAAGAACAGATGTTTCTTATAATAAATCTAATAGAATATTTCAGTATAAACCACATTTAATTAATTTTTTTTTAACAAAATAACTGAAATCCACATTTGAATCTAAACTGAAAACCAATATAACTAACTGTGAATCCTGTTTTGAAAACATATCTGAATTAGAAATCCAAATTTGTTGATCAATTGTCCATTGCTAAAATATATTTCCTTTATACAGAAAAGTGTTGAACTTATTGGGTCTTACAGCAGCCTGATACATTTTTTATTATAGAGATATTTCTTCGTTTATGTGAAACCATATTAGTTTCCATATTTTAAATATCTGCAAGCCCTTTTAGATGGTGACAGTTTGCTTACAACAATGGTAATATGAATAGCCATTGCTATAAGATAGTTAAAAACGAGTCTAATATTCAGCTTCGCTTCTACAGAGAACATTTTAATAAGAACAGTGAAGTTGAATATTGGACTTGTCTTATTCAATATTTTTCACCAGACAGAACACATATTGGGGCCAGCACACCCCTCCAAAACATTTTGCATCATAATTACTCATGTACCCTTTTGGAGTAAGAACTAAATACTTACCAAATTTTAGCTTCCTATACATTATGGTATTTGAGATGTTTTTGGGCCGACAGAGAAACTTAACTCAAAAGGTAGAACACTCCCTCGAGAAAATTTCTAAGGTATTCACATCAACTTTTGGGGTAAGAACTGATTGCCTACCAAATTTCAGCTTCCTAGGCCTAACTGTTTTTGAGATATTTTTGTTCCAACATTGAATCCCAATGGATAAATTCAAAACATACTAATTAACAATAAAATCAAATACATAAATTTAATTTGTTTATTTTTCAGAAGTATACAGCTAAAATTTTTAGATATAAGAAATAAAATATTTTATAACAGATTATGTTCAACAAATATGAATATTTTTTTAAAACTAAGCTAGATCCAGTCAAACTTTCTTTAAATTTTTTAGTCCATACTTGAATTCAGGTAAACCTGTAAAAAATAAAATGTATAGTTTTAAAGAATTCTCATTTTTAACTATTTTACAAAATTAAATGAATAGAATATCAACAAAGGCCTGACATAAACCACACATAGGCAACCCATGTCTTTATTTAATTTTAATTTTTTTTGTTGTTGTTATGAATACTTTTTTTTTAAACTTTAAAATTCTATTTGAAATTTCTGCACTTGGATTAATGTATACTACAAAGCAGTAAATTTTGATCATAAAAGTAAGGCTTTCAGTTCTATCGTTAGTCGTTACTGATAAAAAAAAAGTAACCACTGGCTGTTAGCTAGTTAAACAAAAATGCAATTTTCTGCAACCAAATATGACTTTTATGCAGGAGAAGCAGATTAAAAATGGTGTTGCTATCTTAGCTTATATGAAACATTTTGAAAAAATAATATTTCATGGACAATGAAAATGCTTCTAAAATATTGGAATGATATGAAGCTTTAACTTTAGTGCTAATAAGTTGCTAAATCTTAATCCCCATTGGCATTACATATTTCATATGTCATGTTTCTATATATATTTTGGTCATTAGCAATTCTTCCTTTTATGCAATATTTTTATCATATGTTTACAAACTAATCATTGGGAACACTCAGGGCTGTGCAGTCGGAGTTAGTAAAAATATACCGACTCTGACTCCTAAATTAAACTATATAAAGTAATTTTATCTTGGAATATTAAATTCTTTTATTAGTTAAAATATTTTTAAAAAATCATTAAATGTTTACTAATTAAAAATTGCTATCTATAACAGTCACTATTTTAGCAAAAACTTTTTATAAAGAAATAATATGTGAGCACTATTTTATCTAGATATAAGTTGCTATACTACACTAACTAAAAATAAAATGTGACCTATGCAAACTAAATATATTCACCCACTATTCAGTGGAATAGGCTGTGCTAATAAAGAAAATATTAAAATGCAGCTTATGCATATTAAAAATATATGCCTGCTACAGTGTAGCATGTGCTACTACTTGGCATCAAAGCCTGCATATGTCCGAAATAAACACCTTCTGTGTGGGCAATAAATGCACTTGATATGGTGATGCATAGTGGTGGTGGTGTTGTTGTTGTTGAAACCCAGACCGTCCGACCTACCAGAAAGGTGTAAGGTAACTGTTTGGACGGCCGGGAAGTGCCACCCAATTTAGACCGGAACCCAGTGGGGGAGGCATCCACAGGGACCGTACCCTCCTGCCCCTACCACCAACCTCTCGGAAGGATTTTCGGACCTACATGTTTAACGTGATCGTACTCCGCATGAACACGGCGGCAGTTTTGGCAGTGGCTGGAATCGAACCCGGGCCTACAGAGTGCAACTCCAGCGCGCTAACCAATGGGCTACCGCGCCCTACATAGTGGTGGTGTGACAAACTAGCAGTAACTTTTTAAGACAAATGGGTTATGTATTACATGTACAATATATGAATCAGATTAAAATTGGTCCTACAATGAATGCAGTTTAAATTGGATTTGATCCTTTTCACGATAGTTGCAATTTAATTTGAAACAGACTATTTTCACAAGATACAATTTAAATCTAAAACCAGTAACTTTTACAGTTGATTTCAAATTGTTTAGCTTGCTTATATAAAACTGGAAATCAGAATAAAATTAGCATTTATTCTAAGAAATTTTAGTTGACCAGATTGATTATTGTAATGAAAATGAAAATTTTAATTTTCAAAACTTTAATTTCAAAAATGCTAAATTTAATTTTTTGATAATATTTCTTTACTCAGTGAGCTGCTTGCATGCACAGGTCAGGTGTTTCCGAACGATCATTAGAAAGTCGTTGAAAATGAAATGACTAACCCACATGTGTGTGTTTAAGAGACTGATAAATGAATCACGAGGATTCAAATTGCAGATTATGAATTAAGATGACTACAGCAAGATTGTATTTATATGTTAGATGTGTTTGTCATTATAAAAATTTACTTAGCATATATTATAAATATGGAAGAGTTTACCCCACAAAGTTCTATATACAAGTATTGGACTTTTAACAGCATAGCAACATCTAACGTTTACTTAAATTCATCCACTTTACACTTTTTAATTACCAATTAAGGAATTTCTAATTTACTGTGCATTAACTAGGAATAGTAAATGTCAAGCACTGAAATTAATGTGACAAAAACATACCTTAACTTCTTCACAATCTTAAGGGATCTCAGAGCAGAGGATGTGTGCATCAGCTATAGATTTTTTAGTCCTTCAAGAAATATAATTGTGCTCTTTCTAGACACTTTAAATTCCTGTAACAAATTAAATCAGAATTAGTGTCACTTTATAACCTTTGGTAAAAAAAAGCACACCAAAACTGCTTATCCTCAACTATTAGAATGAATATTTTTAAATTATGGTATATAGCTGCAGATAAAAATTCATGGTAATAAATATCAGATTTACGCACCTTGAAAAATATTTCTAAATAGATTTCTTCTGTATTCAATCAAGTTAGCAAAATGAAAATATAACAAATCTAATTGTGATGCTGCATAATATGCTATAACATTCTACTGATAACGAGTGAATAATTCAGGGTAAGAAATTTCAGCTCAGTGATCACTCGCAAAAAGTTTAAGTTTTTCACATACCAGTATCATATAAATATAATAGCTGTGCTTTTAACTCTTTTTTTTTTCCAAAAAAAAAATGCCAAAACTAATAATTACAGTAAAATTTATAGCCATAGCCAATTATGTAAAAAAATTAACATAAATATATACATAACATATCAGCTGTTAAGATGTTGCTTACAGATGTAATGGACAAAATGTTGTTACACAAGTATTGATTTATAATTGCATAATATAAATGTCACTATTTTCAAGATTCCTGGGATTTACACATAAAATGCGAGTAAGTAAAAACCGCCTGTTATACAGAAGTGCATTGGCACTTTATAAAAGAGAACATACATTTCATATTAACAGTGGCAAATCATGGGAGAATGTGGCCCCTTGCAATCTTTTCCGAAGAGCCCCCCCACCGCACACACACTCTAAAAGCCAGTTTAGAAAAAAGAAGTATTTAAAAATTAACACTTTGAATCTCGTTCTATACAAATCCTGCTACGCTTTTTTTTTTCATCTAATAAACATACTTGAAATATTTGCACCCAAAAGTTTGAACAGAAATTAAATTAAAATGAGAATAATAATATTTTATGAAAATATTAAACGTTACATGTGTTTAAATATTATACATTTTTATTTGTTAAACTGTGCGGTAAATATTGATATTACAGCACAATACTAAGGAAAGAGCTAAAACTTCTTAGGATAATTTAAATTGGACATTTTCTGGCTTTTGCTGCAACAAAGTATCAATAACATATGTAAAATCTAATGTTTTAACAAGGTCCTTTTCAATGCTAAGAATTGACAGATGATTTTGCCTCTTTTCAGCCATTACGCTTCTTAAGTTGTTTTTGATTAGTTTTCACATTTAGAGAATGACCTTTCCCCACTAGCGTTGGAGATCATCAAACGCAGATAAGTATGAAGTACTATTTCAACATTTGGAAATGCTTGAATTATGTTTTCTCCACATAAATATGAATACAAACACTTTAAATCCACTTTTTGGGATTCATTTTCGAGTTCGTCCTTATTTCCTTCTTCACTATTAAAAATCTTTAAGAATTTTTTTTTTTTTTATTTAAAGATATTTTACTTTTATTTTTCGTTCAAAAGGGGGTTCTCCTCTGAAGCGAAGTCCCTGCCATTCGTTAGTATGTTAATTCACCACTGCATCTTAACTATTATTTTGCATGAAACAAACAAATATATAGGTACAGGCTGCATATCGTGTTAACCGATATTTCACTTTCGTGTTAAGTAGTCTCAATAGTATATAATATCACAACATTCATAGCTAGGATGAGGACCCTGTGTTGAAGTTGGTAAATGCTAATATAAATGCCAGAATAAATTGTGCAATAAAAGAAATTACGAAAGTGTATAAGATTCCCAAATTTGCATGCCACATAACAAATATGCTATATGTGAAGTCTGCAACAAAATATTGTTTGGGTTGTTTACTTTATTCACATAAGGATACAAAATATGGAATGCTTAAAAAATACACACATTACACTTAGGACTCAAAAACATACTAAACACGTTATACAAATAATTATTTAAACCATTATTTTCGGATATCAATTTAATTATAATTTATTGAAAAACTGTTATATCTAAAGGGAATTTCAACCATTTATAAATAGTATGACATCGCAAAACTTGAAATACCGATAAAGTCCGGAAGGGATAGAAATATTTGGTATGGCCATGATGAATAACTGAGTGCGAATATGGTATGTTTCTATAAAATATTTACAATAAATTTTACTCAAACATCTATTCATTGAGAGCGTACTAGTTTACATTGTTTAACATTAGAAGTGGGGAGATTACTTTAATCACAGATATACATTTTTAAATTGGATCAAGTCGGGTCATTGTACAGTTCCAAATTAGTAAATTATGCGATCGGTATGCATTTAAATAAAATTTTATGACTACACATTCAAATGAACAAGTTATCACACAAGTAATTTATCTAATGATCGTCAAACTGGCATAGATTTAAGAGTAAACTTCCCATGTTTCTTTTAAATAAACAAATCATACCTCACCAATCAGAATATTTTTCATATTGTCTGCCGTATATCCAAAATCATTCTTGCATTTGGAAATCCTCTGATCAAAGTGACGGCCATCTTGTTTATAACAAGGCCTTTTTATTGGTGTCTTTTCAGAGGTAACGCATCACGTGACCAATGCATCCGTTGAACATGAACTTGAACCATGTTCAACGGATGAATGCACGGTCGTGCGTTCGAGCCTGTGATTGGTTGACGTACAGCTCCTAATGGATGGGCAACGCACGAATGGATCAGTCTGAATCCGGCCCGGCCGGGTTTCTACTGATGTTTTTGTCCGTTGCGTTGGCTATTCGGCAGAGAAGCAACGCAGAGCATCGATTCACACTAATCTGTCAACGCATGGAGTTCACGAACGCAAGGGATTCTCCTCTTTTTCCACGCTGTATGAGGCGATGGGAGTGCAGATGGTGTGGGAAAGAAGTAATCTTTGTGCGGCTCAACTTGATTGGTTAGGATTTGTTTACTATTTGACAGCAGCTGTTCTACTGATTTTCATATTGTTCTATGATAACATATTCATATTGAAGTCTGTTGTGGTCTGGTCCATTAGCGCAGGCCCAAATTGTCCTGTGAGTCGGGCCGGGCGTATTTAAGTAAATTTTAATAGAGTACATGAGATTATTGTGTTGAATTTAGCTATATGTAAATATAAATGTTTGAAAAACTTTTATTTTAGTTCTTTGTACAAACACATTTGGATAAAAAATCATTTCGACCGTGACTTAAGGGTCTTCAGGCCGGGAATGTGTTCTAAATTTTGATGGGCTTCATATTTCAGTTTCTCTTGTGAATACTTCATGCCTTCTCCAGCTTAAAAAAATTACTGTACATCTGGGCCTGCCGCTCGAGTGGTGTCCCCTCCCCCGGGTCGGGTGAAGGATGCAATCTCATATTTTCCAGGATATGGCCATATCCCAGTAAATATGTAAATCTGTTTTTTCAAATTCTCTATTTAGGGATTTTTCAATTGAATCTTATTTGGTAAATTCTTGTATTGAGCTTATTTATATTTACTGTGTATTTTTGACCATAATTCTCGTTTAATATATCTATGAGTTTTTTATTTGTGAAAGTCTCTCTCTGCCAATATTGCAGAAATCTTAATTATATTTCCTTTTAATTATTTTTTTAATAGTATGTTGGCTGTGAGAAATTGCCTAGTTTATGAGATCTTTACCAGATATGTTACATTTTTTAAAAGTAAAGTTGAACAATACTTACCTTAAATATAAATGTTATTTTGCTTTCCAAATTTTATAATTTTTGACTAAAAGGCTTAATGAACCTTGTGCACTACTCAGAGGTTTTAGTTCATATGTTAGTAGATTTACCATTTTCCAAATTTTGGGTGCTTCTTAATGACAATTTCGTGCCCATTCTGCTATGCATATTTATTTTACATAATATTTTGTGTCTTTAGTATATTCATCAGTGTTTGTTAAAGTATTGTTTGGCTACCAAGGTATTACTATTTACAAAATACCTAGATAAATACCTATATACCAAAATACCTATTGGTATTTTAAGTTTTACTACTGAGACGGTGAAAAGTATTATCCAAACACAAAAAATTTAATCTACTTTTTTATGCAGTAAATTAATTTCATATCTGATCCAACTTAAGTTAATCCTGTTTTTTGATGTGGAACAATCAAGTATTAACATGATTTAGCTTTAAATGACTTTACAATCATATTCTGCAACTGTCAGCAAATAATATTGAAATAGACAAATGTGATTAATAAGCAACTGACTCATAGTTAATGAGAATATTGCTAAAAAATTATTAAATCAGATATCAGTATGTTGTGTGAAGTATAATTATAATCTGACAAGACATGCTTATTTCTCTCACATAAACCAATGCTCTTCCTAGCTAATATCTTCAATAAAACAATGCACAGTACTACAAATAATTTTTGCTTCTTATCATTATTTGATTTTTGAAATATTAAATTGCTTCAACAGATTAAACTTGGTAAGTTGAATTTTATGGAAGAAGAAATTGACATTTTAAAAAAATTGCGGTAACTTCTTTCTTATAATATATATTTTTACCTAACATGTTCGTCAAAGTAAAAAGAAGAAAATCTGAGTGATAAAAATAGCCAATAAAGCACCAGTAAGTGTTCCGATATATTTTAGCAGTAAAATCAGCTTACCTCTATAAATTAAACCTTTTTCCCATACTTGCATTTATAATATTTTTTTTCTTTCTATTTCTTTAATCAGTTTAGAATGCTTTGAGGCCAACAACTTTATAATACCAGCTAATGGCAAAAATTTTTGATAACCTCATTCAATTTCAAGTAAGATTTTACTAGGTATTTCACATTATTTCATGGAGAATACAAAATAGATAAAAGGAATAATCCATTGTCGTGTATTTTAAAATTATGTTGGTTTGAGAGCCATCAAAACAGGGTGTTTGTTGAAAACCCAGACCAGCCGAGAGCATATAGCAGCTGGTTGAGAAGCTGGTAACAAGCTGTTTGTTGCAATATCAATATATATATATAGTTTAATTAAATAAATAGTCTTTATAAATATAAATGAAATTCTCATCATTGATGATACAGCTTCATCAGGCCATCTTATACGTTTTCTCAGTAGTTCCTCTTTGTGGCTACTTTGCCAGTTTGGATTTTGCCATTGACATCAAACCATCAAAATAATATGCAAATTATATTAAACAATGAAAAAAATTTAGTCCAATTGGACTTCCAGAATTAACATCTAGTAAAAAAAATAAAATGTGCTCATTTTGTTAGAATTTGAGTTGTGATAATTTTTACAGTTGTTTAAAATTGCAAAGCTGGGTTCAGTAATTGACATGCTCACAAAAACACATTTTGATTTTAATAATGCTTTTTCAACTTTCAAACATGTAATGTTATATTTTTTATATTAATATATAATAAAAGTAGCTTATAACCATTGAAAATCAATGATGCAAGATACCGTGTGTGCTTGTATAAATTTTTTCAGATATTGTTTTTACTTCCACTCAAACCAGAAAAATACTGAATAATGAAAAAAGAAAACAAAGAAATAAATAATCATTAAAGGTGAAAAATAATTTTTTTTTATTAATGTATTAACATTAATTGAATGGAAATGAAGAACAGATGTTTCTTATAATAAATCTAATAGAATATTTCAGTATAAACCACATATTTAATAAAATTTTTTTAACAAATTAACTGAAATCCACATTTGAATCTAAACTAAAAACCAATATAACTAACTGTGAATCCAGTTTTGAAAACATATTTAAATTAGAATTCCAAATTTGTTGATCAACTGCCCATTGCTGAAATATTTTTCCTCTATACAGAAAAGTGTTGAACTTATTGGGTCTTACCACAGTCTGAAAATTTTTTTATCATAGAGATATTTCTTCATTTATGTGTAACCATATTAGTTTCCATATTTCAGCTTCGCTTTTACAAAGCACATAAGAGCAGTGAAGCTGAATATTGGACTTGTCTTATTCAATATTTTTCACCAGACAGAATACATATTGGGGCCAGCTTACCCCTCCGAAAAACTTTGCATCATGATTACTCATGCACCCTTTTGGAGTAAGAATTAAATACTTACCAAATTTTAGCTTCCTATACATTGTGGCATTTGATATGTTTTTGGGCCGACAGAGAAACCCTACTCAAAAGGTAGCACACTCCCTCGAGAAAATTTCTTAGGTATTCACATCAACTTTTGGGGTAAGAACTGATTGCCTACCAAATTTCAGCTTCCTAGGCCTAACGGTTTTTGAGATATTTTTGTCCCAACATTGAATCCCACACATATGAATAAATTCAAAACATATTAACAATAAAATCAAATTCATAAATTTAATTTGTTTATTTTTCAGAAGTATACAGCTAAAATTCTTAGATATAAGAAATACAATATTTTATAACAGATTATGTTCAACAAATATGAATATTCTTTTAAAACAAAACTAGATCCAGTCAAACTTTCTTTAAAATCTCTAGTCCATACTTGAATTCAGAAAAACCTGTAAAAAATAAAATGTATACAGTTTTAAAGAATTCTCATTTTTAACTATTTTACAAAATTAAATGAATAGAATATCAGCAAAGGCCTGACATAAACCATACATCTTCATTTTTTTTAGTTAGGAATACATTTTTTTAATCCATGTCTTCATTTTTTTTTGTTGTTGTTATGAATACTTTTTTTTTAAACTTTAAAATTCTATTTGAAATTTATGCATTTGGATTGATTATACCATAAAGCAGTAGATTTTGATCACAAAAAAGAGGCTTTCAGTTCTACCGTTAGTCGAACCTGATAAAAAAAAGTAACCACTGGCTGTCAGCTAGTTATACAAAAATGCAATTTTCTACAACCAAACATGACTTTTATGCAAGAGAAGCTGATTAAAAATAGTGTTGCTACCTTAGCTTATATGAAACATTTTCAAAAAATAATGTTTCATGGACAATGAAAATGCTTCTAAAATATTGGAATGATATGAAGCTTTAACTTTAGTGGCAACAAGTTGCTAAATCTCAATCCCCATTAACATGGCATATTTCACATATCATGTTTCTATATATATAATGGCCATTAGCAATTCTTCCTTTTATGTAATATTTTCATTATATGTTTACAAACTGATCATTGTGAACACTCAAGGCTGTGCAGTCGGAGTTAGTAAAAATATATCGACTCTGACTCCTAAATTAAACTATGTAAAAGCTATTTTATCTTGGAATATTAAATTCTTTTATTAGTTAAAATAGTTTTAAAAAATCATTAAATGTTTACCAATTAAAAATTGCTATCTATGATAGTCACTGTTTTAGCAATAACTTTTATAAACAAATAATATGTTAGCACTATTTTATTTAGATATCAGTTGCTATACTACACTACCTAAAAATAAAATGTGACCTATGCAAACTAAATATATGCACCCACTATTCAGTGGAATAGACTGTGCTAAAAAAGAAAATATTGAATGAAATACAGCTTATTCATATTAAAAATATGTGCTACTACTTGGCATCATAGCCTGCATATGTCCTAAATAAACACCTGTGTGGGCAATAAATGCACTTGATATGTTGATGCATAGTGGTGGTGTCCCAAGCTAGCAGTAACTTTTTAAGACAAATGGGTTATGTGCAATATATGAATCAGATTAAAATTGGTCCTATGATAAATGCAGTTTAAATTGAATTTGATCCTTTTCATTATAGTTACAATTTAATTTGAAACAGGTCATTTTCACAAGATACAATTTAAATCTAAAACCAGTAACTTTTACAGCTGATTTCAAATTGTTTAGCTTGCTCATATAAAACTGAAAATCAGAATAAAATTAGCATTTATTCTAAGAAATTATAGTTGACCAGATTGATTATTGTAATGAAAATTAAAATTTTCAAAACTTTAATTTCAAAAATGCTAAATTTAATTTCTTGAAAATATTTTTTTACTCGGTGAACTGCTTGCATGCACAGGTTAGGTGTTTCCAAACGATCATCGGAAAGTCCTTGAAAATGAAATGACTAACCCATAAGTGTGTGTTTAAGAGACTGATAAACGAATCACGATGATTCAAATTGCAGATTATAAATTAAAATTACTACAGTAAGATAGTATTTATATGTTAGATAGATGTGTTTGTCATTATAAAAATTTACTTAGCATATATTATAAATAGGAACAGTTTACCCCACAAAGTCCTATATACAAGTATTTGACTTTTAACAGCATAGCAACATCTAACGTTGCTATGCTGTTAAAAGTCACTGCTTAAATTTATCCACTTTACACTTTTTAATCACCAATTAAGGAATTTCTGATTTACAGCATATTAACTAGGAATAGTAAATGTCAAGCACTGAAATTAATGTGACAAAAACATACCTTAACTTCTTCACAATCTAACTTCTTTGTCTTCAAGTCCAAGTTCAATTACGTTTCCATGATTATGGCATTATATATGATCTGTTGTTGTATTTAATAGCGTATTAGAAGGAATAGACATTTAAAAATGTTCATTAAAAAATAAAAATAGTCGGTATGAATTAAATTACGACAATAGATGGCAGCACCAAAAATATTTTAAATTAAAATAAAACATATATTCTATGTTTTATTGGGTATAAAATTTAGTTTTAATATTATCTAAGCATAGCATTTTATCTATAAGAAAATATTTCGCAACTGTTTGAGCAGAATTTCGGCGAAATATGTGTGCCGCGAAAGTTAACAAAGCGCGGATAGGGCAGAAAATTTACTGACGCTCACCCGGATCAGAGCAGAGGATGTGTGCATCTTCGACCAGAGATATGGGTAGACTGCGCGCATTGCCAGGTAGGTATAGGTAGACTCAGTCAAGTCGGGGGTGCAATTCTGGAGCGCCTGGTCAAATATGACCGTATCTCCGAGCTGTAAGTGTACAATCATGATCTCTGTAATTACTTGAATTGCTCCAAAAAGGGGGGGTGAAGACGAGAATACTCCGAGGAGTATAGAAGTGGTACTAGGAGGTAAGTGAATTCAGGAGAAAAAAAAGTATGACATGCCATGACGTAATGTTCAAAAAAGTAGTCCGCATTCCTCTTGAGACAAGGGGTGCGCGTCCACAATTTTCAGGGATTTTTATAATTATTCTGTTATTCAGTTTACAATTTATCAAGTGGAGAGATGACTTTAATTAAGTTTCAGAGTGCTTTTAAACTTTTGAAAAAAAAAAAAAATTTTAGGTGCTATTAAAGATTAGAGTATTGTGGACGCTCTGGGTCTCTTCCTGAATTTCCACTGATGGGGGTCGTACTCCGGTAAATTGCAGATTTCTTCATTGGGTATTTTATTTAAATTTTGAAACATTTTAATTGCTAGTTTTGAGATTTGATTATTAATATTTGTTACTCCGAAGTCGCTGTGGATGATTTCGTTCCTGAGAAACCGAGGGGCTTTCCTGATAGCTGTGAGTGTTTTATTTTGAGCTGTTTGAAGTTTCTTGATATGGTTTTTCCTGCGAATCCCCATATAGCAGATCCGTATAAGAGGATGGGCCTAAGTACTGTCTTGTATAGTAATACTTTGGTATTGTAACTCGCGTGGGAGGAATGGAGTATGGCCGATAGTTGGCCTCTAGCCGAGTGAAATTTTTTAATTGAGCTTTTGATTTGTGGCTTCCAGTTTAGTTTGGAGTCAAACGTGATACCTAAGTATTTAGCGTTGTCCACGTAGGGTATGTTGACTTTGTTTATTTGGATGGGGACCGGTTTCTTTTTCTTTTTTACTTTTGAAAAAAGGATACAATTTGTTTTCTTTTCGTTGATTTTTATCTTCCATTTCCGAAACCAGGCGGAGATGGTGTTTATGTGTTTTTGAAGCCTGGAGCGAATAAGATATTTTTTGGAGTTCCTGGTGTATATGGCTGTGTCGTCCGCGTACATTGCAAGGTGTGTGTCTGGAGCTCTGGGTATGTCGTTTATGAATAAATTAAACAGGGTTGGGGCCAATTGTGAGCCTTGTGGGACCCCTGACCTGAGTGGTTTGTGCGTGGAGTGGGTCTGTTTGTAGCGGACGGTGAAAGATCTATTTCGAAGGTAAGAGTTTATTAAGTGGATTAGTGTGTCTGGCAAGTTGAGCTGAATTAGTTTGCATATTAATGCGTTATGCCAGACCTTATCAAAGGCCTTCGAAATGTCCATAAGTAGGAAACAAGTTGTAAGGCCGATTTCAAGTCCTTCACAGATGAATTCGGTAACCCTTAGCAGTGTACTTGAAGAAAAGAAAATACATATTTACTTGTTTTCAATTCAATTAAGAAAATCATCAGTTAAATTGTCCTTAATATCGAAAAAAGCATCAATTATATTATTTAAGGTTGTTGATGTTTAATTTTAATATTAATGCATCAATATTTTAATAATGAATAAAAAACTTTTATGAAGTTTGAGATTTTAAAAATATACATTCAGTCATTAGAATTACCATACCTTTTAGTGTTTTAAAAGTGCCGCTAAAATTATTTTCTTACTTGAGTAAAACTTTACTTTTAATAAAATACTTTCATTTTTGTACAAACTGAAGTGCAAAATTGGCATTGAGGCAATGCCAATTTTCAACTTTAGAAATATAGCTGAGCATTATACAATTGTAACTATTGAAAATCTTGTATATTATTCCCAGATTATGCAACAGTTACTTTATATTCCTTGACCCCCCTCCCCCTCCAAAAAAAAATTGCTTTTAAAAATATTTGGACACAATGTTATTATAATAAATCAAAATGCTGCTTGTAAGGCATTAACTTGCAAAAGTTAATGACTTTAACGTTCTAATAAAATGGCTTTATTAATTCATATTTATCAATAGAACAACACTCTCTGTTAAATGCTGGGAAGGAGTGCGGAATGAATAAACATTTTAAACACAATTTTGAAACATTTTTACACTCAGTTCCTCACTGATTAAAAAATATTATTACTTTGACATACTTAAAAAGATCAAAGAACGAAGTTTCAAAGAGCTAAATAGAATCTATAGGACAATAATTTCTTCCTATTTAAAATTATTTTAAATATGTGTTATGAAATTTCTTATATTTATGTTGTTGCATCCCAAAATTTAATATTTCCACAATTCCAATTTTTAATATAATGGAATGATATCTTCGCATTCTAATTTAAAAAAAGTATTACTTTGAATCTTTTATGAATTTCCCCGCTGACTCATTATACATGTTTTTTTTAATTATTTAAAATCTCATTCTTTGCTTTGCATATTCATCAGAGAGTGAGAAACTTTAGATTTCTTCATTTTTAAGATATGGAAAAAAGCCAAAGTTGAAAACATAAATCAGTTTTGTTCCCAAGTTTCTGTAAAAAACATCCTCATCCCCCTACAGACTGTTTAAAAAATTCCAGCCTTTATAGAACACTAGGCATAACAAATAATTGTTTAAAATGACTAAACGTTAATTTTTTTTTCATTTAGCCTATTTTGATGCAATTTAGCATATTTTGCACATTTTAATCCTTTAAACTTTTCAGTTGTGTTTCCCACATCTTACTTCATCTTTGGGAAAACTAATAAAAATAATAGAAATTAGCTAACATTTCTATAATTCAATAAAAGTAATTTCAATAAAAGTTTTAAATGCACAAAAACTGAATTGAAAAATATTTTTGTATATTTTATTGCACATATCATAGATAAATATTAGGAAATTTTTATGGTTACTTTATACATTTCATAATCACAAAAAATTTTTCAAATCGCATTTTAATTGCTCAATTTCATTTGATACATTACATATACAGTTAAGGACTTTTTTAAATGTTTAACGGGAATTAGTTAAGGACTTTTTTGAAATGTTTAACGAGTATTTTTTAATGTACATACAAAGACAGTTAATACTAAAAGAAAGTGTAAAAAGTAATTGTTTCTGCTACAATTCTCAAGAAAAAATTATATTTACGGCCATACACTGTATTTATATTTATAAGTCTGGAAAAATATAGCTCAGCAAAATATATCAATTTTAAATGTGTACTTACTGATATTTATATAAATTTCTTGGGCGTTATTAATCATTTCATAGTATTATATGGCATGAAAGCATTGTCAGGAGTATGAAAATGTAAACAATCCAAGTTGGCGTAAAAAAATGTCGTCAAGAGAGGAAACTAGGCGTATTAAAAGTTTCACCTTTATTTTATTTTTTCTCTTCTAATTTTAAGCATTTATAGAGGTACAGTTTATGAAAGTACACAAACATATATAAAATATTTTATTTTAAAAATAATTACAAGGCTATATCTTATTTACAAAGCCAGAAAATCTACTTTTATTATAGGAAGGCATATCGCACATGCCAATTAACTGTTTATTTTATACAAAATATGTTTTAAAATGAATGGAAACGACTTACCTGGGAAACGTAGTGTCTCTACCTTTGACGTACATCCATATGCAGCGCAGGACATTACCATATTTTGCTCAAAAGTAAAAGCAAACCTGCGATGTGACTTCTCGCTTTCGGAAACGTAATGCAATTGCAATGGAAGGAGAGATGCGCAGGAAAATATGCGCGTAGTCTGATGTGTCTTCTCACTTAAATTAAGAAGCGTAGGGGAGTGCCTAAGTGATGTGACTTAGTTCAGTGGTCACGGAAAGGTTGCCATAAGTCACTCTACCTGTATTTCACCTCGATGGTGTGCATCTGTTATAGATTTTTCAGTCCTTCAAGAAAGAGAATTGGGCTCTTTCTACACACTTTAAATTCCTGTAACAAATTAAATCAGAATTAGGATAACTTTATAACCCTTGGTAAAAGAAGCACATCAAAACTGTTTGTACTCAACTATTAGAATGAATATTTTTAAATTAGGGTATCTAGCTGTAGATAAAAATTCATGGTAATGAATATCAGACTTGAACTTAAAATACCACACGCACCTTGAAAAATATTTCTAAATAGATTTTCTATCAATATTTCTGTTTATCAATATTGATAGAAAATAATATATAAAAACACGTATCCATCACTTCAAATGAGAATTTGTAAAAAAAAATTAAAACTTCAGAATCCAAATTTTGAGGAAACATGAAAGAAAGAAAGGTCAAATAATACTATTTATATCGCCTGTTATGTTTTTACTACAATTAAAACACAAATGTATAATACATGCACACAAACTTTTATGAATTTGGACACTAAAAACATTCCCTTTTACAGCGGATTTCATATTGTTTAGGTTGCTTTATTTAAATTAAAATTAAAAAATCAGAATAAAATCTGCAATTAATATATCTTTTTAATGGACCAGATTAATTATTGTGATGAAATATATTCAAGTTTTAATTTTCAAAACTTTAATTTCAAAAATGCAAATTTAATTTCTTGAAAATATTTCTTTAGGCAATGGACTGTGTGCATGCACAGATATTTTCAAACAATCACCAGGAAATTCTCGAAAATGAAATGCATAACCCATCTATGTGTATTTAATTAAGAAACTAATAAGCAAAAAGCACAGGGATTCAAATTGCGAATTAAAGACTACAATAACATAGTATTTACATGTTAGATGTATTTGTCACACTAAAACTTTACTTAACATCTATTATAAATATGGATCAGTTACTTCAGAAATGTATGATATGAGTCATGAGTGCCCCACCGTCGAAACCTGTAGATTATTACTTCAAAACAAAATTATGAACGTTTATTTCACAATCAAAAATAGTCTATTTTTTAAGCTAATCCAGCCATCCGACTTGATATATGGCACATCCCATCCTAGTCAAGCTGATCAGATATACAACTCAATACCAATTTTACTTCTCACCTAAATTAAGACCGGTCTTGGCCATGTCAAATTTTCCAATTTGATGCAGATTTGGGCCAGTCTAAATTTTCTAATTTAATCCAGGCTTGGGCTGGGCTTAATATTTAAAAATTTTTGGGCCCGGTCAAGTCTTAAAACTTTTGTTCTTGACTTATTTTTTAAAAGTAAAGTAAATTATTTTAATATATATAAGACATTCCGCATTATATTATGTTAAATAACAATTTTCACGTAAGTAATAAATATGCACAAATTCTGTATTCAAACAAGTTAGCAAAATGAAAATATAACAAATGTAATTGTAATGCTGCGTAATGTGCTATAATATTCTGATAATAATGAGTGAATAATTCAGAGTAAGAAATTTCAGCTCAGAGTTCACTCGTCAAAAGTTTTTCACGTGCCAGTATCATATAAATATAATAGCTGTGCTTAACTCTGGCATTTTTTCTCGAAAAAAAAAATAATTACAGTAAAATTTATAGCCAATTATGCAAAAAAATTAACATAAATATATACATAACACATTAGCGATTAAAATGTTGCTTACAGATGTAATGGACAAAATGTTGTTATACAAATATTGATTTACAATTTCAAAATCTGCAAGTCACTATTTTCAAGATTCCCGGGATTTAAACGTAAAATGCGAGTAAGTACAAACTACCTGTTACACAGAAGTGTATTGGCACTGGATAGAAGAGGACATACATTTCATATTAACAGTGGTGAATCATGGGAAAATGTGGTCCCGGCAATCTTTTCCAAAAAGTCCCCCCCCCCCCCCCCTAAACATCAGTTTAGAAAAAAAAAAGAAAAGTACTTAAAAATAAACACGTTGAATCTTGTTCTATAAAAATTTTGCTACGCTTTTTTTTCATCTAATAAACATATTTGAAATATTTGCACCTATTGATATTACAGCACAATACTAAGGAAAGAGCTAAAACTTCTTAGGATAATTTAAATTGGACGTTTTCAGGCTTTTGCTGCAACAAAGTATCAATAACATATGTAAAATCTAATGTTTTAACAAGGTCCTTTTCAATGCTAAGAATTGACAGATGATTTTGCCTCTTTTCAGTCATTACGCTTCTTAAGTTGTTTTTGATTTGTTTTAATTTAGAGAATGACCTTTCCTCACTAGTGTTGGAGATCATCAAACACAGATAAGTATGAAGTACTATTTCAACATTTGGAAACTCTTGAATTATGTTTTCTCTACATAATTACGAATACAAACACTTTAAATCCACTTCTTGGGATTCATTTTCGAGTTTGTCATTATTTTTTTCTTCACTATTAAAAATCTTTAAAAATTTTTTTTTTCTTAAAGATTTTTTATTTTTATTTTTTGTTCAAAATGAGGCCTTCCTCTGAAGCAAGGTCCCTGGCATTTGCCAGTATGTTAATTCAACACTGCATCTTAATTACTATTTTGCATGAAACAAACAAATATATAGTTGCAGCCTGTATATCGTGTTAACCGATATTTCACTTTCGTGTTAAGTAGTCTCAATAGTATATATTATCACAACATTCATAGCTAGGACGAGGACCCTGTGTTGTAGCTGATAGATGCTAATATAAATGCCAGAATAAATTGTGCAATAAAAAAAAATTACGGAAGTATATAAGATTCCCAAGTTTGCACGCCACATAACAAATATGCTATATTTGAAGTCTGCAACGAAATATAGTTTGGGTTGTTTACTTTATTAAAATGATCAGTGGCGGATCCAGAAAAACATTCTGGGGGGGGGGGGGGCACAATATAGTCCAGTGGCATACGCAAAGATGAATTTGTGGGGTGCCCGGCAATGCCAAATCCACGAATTTCGGTAATTTATACAGTTTGTAATACAGTCGAAATGACGCCGAAAATAATTCGATATTTCCGTAATTTCGTTTAAAAAATTTCTGTAATGCTGTAAAGCATAAATATAGCATATTTGCATGCCACATAACAAATATATGGCATGGCTTCAAATATAGCATATTTGCATGCCACATAACAAATATGCTATATTTGAAGTCTGCAACAAAATATAGTTTGGGTTGTTTACTTTATTAACATGATCAGTGGCGGATCCAGAAAACCATTCTGAGGGGGGGGGGGGGGGGGCACAATATAGTCCAGTGGCATACGCAAAGATGAATTTGTGGGGTGCCCGGCAATGCCAAATCCACGAATTCCGGTAATTTATACAGTTTGTAATACAGTCGAAATGACGCCGAAAATAATTCGATATTTCCGTAATTTCGTTTAAAAAATTTCTGTAATGCTGTAAAGCCTAGAGGGGGCCTAATATCTTTTTTTCGTTGAAACCGTAATTACGTTGTTTCCGACTTCGTTATACACGGGTTTGACTGGCTACGTGATGTGCATAAGAAAATAAAGAAAATAGAGTAAAAATGATTCAGATTTACTGTTTAAAAGATTAAACAAATTCACTTTACATGTACTTTAAATTTAACTTCATTTTAAATTTGCGCGAAAAAACTTCCTGAAACCTCTTCTGCTGTAAACAATACATTTCTGTTGATGTTCATTAATGCTAAACCATTAAGCCGGCTCTCCGAAATAGTATTGCGCAGGTAAGTTTTAATTCGGAGTAGTGTTGAGAAAGAGCTTTCTGCTATATAGAGAGGATATATAATTTTGAAAAATATAAAAATATAATTTTAAAAAATATAAAAATATAATTTTGAAAAATATAAATATATAATTTTGAAAAATATAAAAATATAATTTTGAAAATAATAATAAAAAAATATAATTTTGAAAAATATCGACCTTTCCTAGTCTTTACTTAGCTCGTCTGAGGGAGGGGGCACATGCCCCTGTGCCCCCCCTCTGGATCCGCCCTTGAACATGATACAAAATATGAAATGCTTAAAAACAACACACATTACACTTAGGACTCAAAAACATACTAAACACATTATACAAATAATAATTATTTAAACCATTGTTTTCGGATATTAATTTAATTATAATTTATTGAAAGACCGTTATATCTAAAGGGAATTTCAACAATTTATAAATAGCATCACACACACATCCTGACAGATTCGACAACTATATGAAAAAGTATAACATCGCAAAACTTGAAATGCCGATGAAGTCCGGAAAGGATAGAAATATTTGGTAGATCATGATGAATAATTGAGTGCGATTATATGTTATGTTTCTGTAAAATATTTACAATAAATATTCTCAGACATCCATTGAGAGCGTACTTGTTTACATTGTTTAACATTAGAAGTGGGGAAGTTACTTTAATCACAGATATACATTTTTAAATTGGATCAAGTCGGGTCATTGTATAGTTCCAAATTAGTAAATTATGCGATCGGTATGCATTTAAATAAAATTTTATGACTACACGTTCAAATGAACAAGTGATCACACAAGTAATTTATCTAATGATCGTCAAACTGGCATAGATTTAAGAGTAAACTTCCCATGCTTCTTTTAAATAAGCAAATGATAACTCACCAATCGGAATATTTTTCATATTGTCTGCTGTATATCCAGGCCCGGCTCTAGGTTTTTAGCCGCCCCAAGCAGAAAGCAATTTGGCCGCCCCCTCCCTGCCACTCATTTTACCTTTTTTTTTTATTAAATGGCCAGGCACTTTTGACTTTCGTCATTCGCCTTTATTTTTTTAATAGAGTTTCTTTCAGAACAGAGCACCAGGCGCGAAGCGCCTTTAATCTCCAATCTCTAGGTGTGGTTCTTATCTTCATACTGTGACATTATTTCATTGGTCCATAGTTGGAGGTTCGAAGTTTTTGATTTACTCTTTTTATTATTTGACCTAGCTCCTGGTGTGGCAGTTTGTTGCACATTTAGAGTTTAAGCAGTTTGGGGGGTTGATCCAGATCTGAGGGTTACCTAGCGTTTTAGCAGTTTAGGATTTAAGACATTTTGTAGAAAAGCAAAGATCGCGAGTTTTATTTCATATTAACTGATTAAGGTGGGACGTTCCTAGTACCGAATATATATCAAAGTTAAGTACCGAGTGGGGTCTCTTACGAGATTTAGCGAGATTACGAGATCAGCCTTGCGTTGATCATAGTCATGCAAATTAAGGCGGAATTAAATCGTTCTGAAAAGTTATCTTTTTCCGATAGATGGCTCTGAATATCGCAGGTTTGGCGAGATCCGACCTTGCGCAAACAGCGATTATGCTCAATTTGCGGTAGCCATAGTCTCACTTCCGGATTAATCCTGAAACCGGATGTTATGAATGCATTCAAATTAGAACTTGGTTTCATCGGGTGATAATTCAAAACGTGAACTATGAATAAAAGTATGTAGAAACTTTCTTCATATTGATAATAAAATTTCATATTTATATTGCATGTTCATACGGACCAGTATATATTTTAAATCTTTTATGCGTATTCATAATTTAAATTGAATTTGCAGCATGCCTATTCATAATGTAACAAATATTTGTTATACGAGTGTTGATGGGAAACTGACGAGTTTATTCATTCATTGCTGTTGAAGTATATTTGAAACTTTAACCTGAAAAAGTCACATTCTTTGATATTTATTTAGTATTCAGAACCTGATTTACTTGAAAAACTGACATTCTCCACTGTGAATTTTGCTGCAAAACTCACATTTTCCATTCACAGCCAATAGGAAGACTTTATCAGATCACATGATCAGCCATCTACTTGCTTCTCTATTACCTTTTCGTTACATAGTATGGTTGAGTGTGATTCATTATCATTTGTAAAATATAATATTTGAAGCTTATTTTAACTAAAGTAGATATTTTTATATTTCTTTTAAAATGTTACATTTTAATTAGTTTTGATGTAAAACATACCATTCATCAATTAAATCTTGTTTTTCACCATGGATAAATTTTGTTTTCCTGTGGTTAAATTACTCTTTATGAATCATTTCAGCTTACAGTATAGCGACAATTAAAATGAAAAGGTTTTCAGGTTTTATGAATTTTAAGCAAAGTGAGTAAAATGACAAAAATGGAGATATGAGTTTTGCAGTTAAGCCTCTTTCTTTCTTTATAACTGGAGTGAGTGATTGATAAATTTCTTTGCAAGCTGTAACTTACCTCCCCTTCTCTGGGGGGGGAGCCTGCATGGCAAAAGGTAATCTACTTGCAATCAATGTGGATATTTCTGTAAGAAGTTTCGATCAATATTATATGATGTTTCATGCACAGTCATTCTACATGGAGATATTAGCTTATATTAGTGGTGGATTTACTAAAAAGATGAATTAGAAGTCACTTATGGTCACTCCACCACTGCTAAAAGGTCCACAATTAATCTATGTAAAATGTATAATATAGACTCCTTAAATTCATCACTATTTAATCTTGTAGATACTAAATCAGCATTAATGATTTTCTTTACAACTCAGAATTATTTTCACACTTTAAATTAATATACATGTCAATTCTAATTTAGATAATTTTGCTATAAATCAAATGAATAGTTTTAGGAGAATTCTGTATCTTAGTGCTATAGCAACTCTCTCTCTCCCCCCCCCCCCCCTCAACTGTGAAAACCGCAAAGATAGTAAATCTGCAGTTGGCTCTTTTTACTTTTACAAATCATAATTTCTTTTTAATTAATTATACATTTTAAATTAATATAAATTTCAATTCTAAGTTAGACTAATTTAATATAAATCAAAGGGACATTTTTAGGAGAACTCTATGTAGGTGTGACTCTAATTTATCATTCTTTAGTGTACTATGAATTGTATACCACATAATCAAAGCATGTATGCTATAAGAAAATATTAGAGAAAGAATAACATCTGTTAATTTTTATTTAAGTTTTAAAAATATTTTTCTTGTGTTAGTTCACTTGCAAAAGCATACAAATGGCATCTTAACACAATTTTTGGTCTCCTCCCCACCTTTGTTATCTAGAAATATAACAAATTAAGAGTTAAAATTCCATTATTTAGATGTAAAAATGGCACCTAAATTTTTGTCCTAACTGATTTAGCACCTTTACATATTTTCTGCCTGGGGGTTTCATTAAGTCACTAGTGGAACACAAAAGAATTAAAAATAGGAATGATATTCAAATCATATTACTGCAACAGTTCATAAGTACAGCACATGACTTTGCACATAATCAATAATGAACTGGTTTACAATGTAAAATGCAATGCAAATCAAAATAAATAAGAATACATACATTTTAGAAATCAATTGAATTTCTTTACTTAAACTTTAGCTATTTCAGTTTGACCTACATAGCCTTGCACTTATTTGGATGTTCACATTTAGACAGTTAATTTCTAAAACATACGTTTGCTTATTTATCTTGATTTGAGTTGCATTTTTTGTTGTAAACCAGTTCATTAGTTCAAATAATAGCTGAAATACTTGAATGTGTGCTCTACAAAACAGTTTATAGCTTTCAGATCTGTAGAAACATTGATGGTCATAAAAGTGGAAACTGATAATTAAATTTGGCATATATAGTATTATTTCGAATAAATATTTATATTTTCATGTCTTAAGGTTGTTTTTCACAATTCCTATTGTATTGCTAAATAGATATCTCTTTTATTAGGAACACCCTGTTATATTCATTCAAATAAAAAATGACATTGTTATATTCAGTGATGGTAGAGGATTTGCACACAGTAGGGCCTGGGTTCCAATGTCGATGATGCCCAAAACTATTTTTGTGTCTACATAGTGTATGAGTATGTTAGTCTGTAGACCCAAATGTCCATCTAATAGGTGATGAGTTAGGGGAATGATGTTGCAATCCTTGTGCTTGCCATTGGGTTCTGGTCTAAACTGAGTGACACTGTCATGGTCATCTAAACAGTTACCTGAAACCTTTTGGTAGGTCAAATAGTCTCGATACCCCCCCAAAAAATCAAAGAATTAGTATTTCACAGATTCTTTTCCAATTTGTGCTGTAAATAAAAATAAACTAAAGAAATTCATTTTTTTAAAAATAAAAATAAAATAAGAAAACAAAGTACAAGGGTAAATATTATAATTAATACATTTAAAAACACAACTCCATTAGCTTTAATTTATAAACTGATGTTGATTTTGCTTAATTATATGTCTCAGAAATATAAAGTTGAATATTACATGCAATGGCAAATCATGAATAATGTCCACTGTTTGAGAAAATCATAAGTGTATTTGTTTTTGTGATTATCTGACATAAGTTGCCTGCAACATAAATTTAATGATATTGCATTTATTGAAATGGTGCAAAACTTGGAAGAAAATTTTATAGATTCAAATGATATTAACACAACTTTATAGATTAATATATAACAAAACTGTATAGATATTCAGACAAAATTTTATAGATTCCTACATCAAATATAGTAAAAAATTCACTTTAGTCTATCGATTAGTGAATTATTTTAGTGCAAAAGTTCATTAAAACTTCATTTTTTTTTTATAAATGTATATAAATTTTACAGTTTCAACTTATTAGAATCCCTTATTTCCATATTAAATTATGTTTCTTGGAAACAATATTTACTGAAATGAGTTCAACTAAAGTTGAAAGTTTAAAGAAGAAAAATCATTTATCTAGACCAAATTTGCTGTTAGATACAATTTCCGATGCAATTCATTGCTCAGTTTAACATAAGCATTATAGCTGAGCAGGGCTTTTTATCATTAATGGTTTTACTACATCTTGAAACTTTATTGCGAATGCACACTTATGTGGCTTTTACTAATATAAACTGGCATCACAATCATAGCATGTGTGCAAGAGAACCTCTAATACGTAGTGTCGTACAAGACAGAGCACCAGGCGCGAAGCGCCTTTAATCTCCAGTTTCAATATGTGGTTCTTATCGTCAAACTGTGACATTAATTCAGTGACCCTAATTGGAGGTTCGAGGTTTTTATTTACTACTTTTTATTATTTATCCTAGCTCCTAGTGTGGCAGTTTGTTGCACATTTAGAGTTTAAGCAGTTTGGGAGGTTGATGCAGATCTAAGGGTTACCTAGCGTTTTGGCAGTTTAGTGTTTAGAATATTTTTTTTTTTTTTTTTTTTTATAAAATAATAGTCGCGAGTTTTATTTTAAAATCAGATGTTTGAGGTGGGATCATTTAATTCCGATTATCGATGTTTAGAACAGCGCGGGGTCTCTTACGAGATTTGGCCTTGCGATGATCATAGTCATGCAGATTGAATAACAGTTCGTTTGGAACGGATGGCAAATTTCTGTAAAATTTAAGCGCTAGCTTTTTAATTTGGGCTCTAACAGTTTTTATTTTGAAGTCATTCCTAATTACCGAGTTTCTTAAGTACCTGGGAGCTTTCCTGATAATCCGTAGGATTTTGTTTTGTTTTGTCTCTAGGAGGTCTATTGTAGTTTTACAGGCATATCCCCATACGGGTGCTGCATACAGCATTCCCTGGCGGATGACCGATTTATAAATTAGGAGTTTATTTTGATAACTTAGATTTCCGTTTCCTATCATTGGGTATAAGGCTCCTGTGGCCATATACGCTTTTTTGATTAAGTTCGTTACGTGCTGTTTCCAGGTTAGGTGGGAATCTATCGTTACACCTAGGTATTTAGTAGATTTTTCCGCTTTTAGGGCATGGTTGTTTATGTACAGAGGCGGCGGAGGTTTACGTTTTCTTGAGAAATAAATCCAATGACATTTATTGGGGTTTAATTTTATTCGCCATTTTTCCAGCCAAGTTTGGAGTATGTCTAAGTGTTGTTGTAGCTGTCTGTGCATTACTGAGACATAGGGGTGTTTTGCAAGTATCGCACTGTCGTCTGCATAGAGTGCCAGCTCTGTGTTTGGAGTCCTAGGGAAGTCGTTCAGGTATATGTTAAAGAGTGTCGGGCCCAGGATAGAACCTTGCGGTACACTACTTTTAATGAGCTTGGGTGTAGATAAGTTACCTCCTACTCTGACTTGAAAGTGTCTGTTATTTAAGTATGAGATTAAAAGTTTGACAATAGCGTCAGGGACTTTTAAAGTGATCAATTTGTACGCTAATCCACAGTGCCATACTTTATCAAAGGCTTTTGTATGTCCAGAAAAATCGCAGCTGTGGGTGTCTTGTTATTGAGACCAGAAGATATGTACTCTACCACTCTCAGCAATTGATGAGTGGTGGAGTGCTTTGGCCGAAATCCAAACTGCTCCGGAATGATAATGTCATTCTCACTAAGGTGCGTGTTCAGTCTCTTAAGAATAATTTTCTCAGTAATTTTACTAAGTGTCGGTAGCAAGCTAATTGGTCTATAGTTGGCTGGAATTGTGGCATCCTCACCAGGCTTATGGATTGCTATAATTATCGCTTCCTTCCATTCTTTGGGAAAATAGTTTAGGGCAAGAGAACCTATATTTGAAAACATCTATATATACCATGGCATTAAAAAATTTATTACTTCAGCCAAACTGTACTTACAAGAAAGATTATAATGAGTCTCTAATAATGTAGCAACTACTGTACTTATTTTTGACAGTTTACAATGACCATGTAGGGCAATAAATTTAAATTTCTTCATTGCAGAAATTGAAGTTCTGTGCAAATGTATTAATTTCATGAAATGGACAGAATATAAGTTCCCTATATATTGGGTAAATTTCAATGAAGAATCAAAAGAATCAAAATGAAGAAAGAAAATGAAGAATCAAATGAAGAAATGATGTTAAGAATCAAAATGAAGACAAATTTAAAGATTTGCTGTTTATTAATTTTTTTTTGCTGGTTTATTCAGGATGATTCCTAAATAAAATGCATTTAAAATATTTTTATATTGGAATATTTAACTTTTTGATAGTTTTTCAAATAACTTTAAGGCAATAAATTTTAAAAATATCAAATGATTGCCAATTAAAAGACTATTGCTATAAAAAATAAAAAAATAATTGCTATTTATTTGGGAGTTGGATGTTAAAAAACAAAGAGTAAGACAATAGAAAAAAGAAAGTCAAATGTTTTAAGTACTGACTCCAAAGCCAGTGGCATATTTTAAGATTCAATTTGATAGGGGGGGAGGGGGGCAATTTTAAATATCAATCTCAAGGGTGTCAAAGTTAGAGGTCTGTATGAGCTCGGGTCTGGCCTATAGATTTAGGCCCAACCTAGGACACGGGCCAGGTTCGGACCACGTTTTATTAAATTCGCGTCAGGTTGGGTTTATTAAATTCAGGTCATTGGGGGTTTAATGAGTCAAATTTGAAATTACATATGAAACAAAATTTGACATTAGCAGATAAAAGTTTCCACCCATATTAAGTAATAAAAGTTTGCTTTGTATGAAAAATGCAGATGGGTAAATTAAAACCTGATACAGAAAAATTATAATTTCATATAAAAATTGAAGACGACATTCATATTTATTTGATGACATTCAGAAGCCAAATTGAAACATTGTTCTTTGCAAGATTCAAGTTGTTTGAAACTACAGTGACAGAAAATATTTTCTGGCTTGGATGCAGCAAAATAAATATACAATGCCTATGTATCAGATGTCATGTTTCGTAACATCATGTGGGTGTTGAATCCTTTAAAACACACCCCTGGAGTTTTACCCCTCTTCCCTCAAGTACTGTTTTTCTTGAGTGTGGTTTCAGTGCTTTAATCGTATAAAAACACTAGCAGTATATCCATTTTTCGTATGAAGTATATAATATAAAGCTTAAAATGCACAATTATGTGCAAATTCCTATAGTGTACTAAATGACATTGTTAATCAAAATATTCTATTAAAATATTTAATCTAATGCTCCTAAAAAGAAGTTTAAGAATATCTGTTCTTGCTATACAAAATTATCTTCACGAGCAGATCTGAAGAATAAAATGTCCTGGTCTTGTTTGTAAACAAATTTACAAAATATATGAAGTTGAATAAATTGCAGTTGAATAAATATGCAAAATAAAAGTGCTAAAACTGTATAGGGCCCATACTACAACTACAACTTATGAGTTTCTAAAATCTTTGCCAAAATAAAACAGATGACGTAATAAATTGAAAATATCAATAATCCTGTAATCTTAAAACCTAAAGGCCGTAAGTGATTCCAGTATATGCCAAAATATGTGCAAATATACTTATATTCTCGTAGAGTAGAAGACATATCCATGCATTTGTTAAAGATTACTTGGTACTACATACAATATATGAGTTTCAACAATTTTTGCAAAAATAAAACAATGACAATAATAAACTGAAAATATCAATAATATTAATGTTTAAACTTGAAGACCATAATTGATATAATCCAGTCAAAAATGTAATATCAGTGATATTTATTTTATATACCTATCTTTATTATTTAAATCAGAAAGGATTTAATAAAAATCAGCTGCCGTATAAACACATTGGATTTAAATCTGTTACTAAAAGACATGATAAAATTTTCTTCAAATAAATTGGCGGAAAAAATATTGTCTGCATAACACTATATAAATGATTTAATTGTTCGTTTTTAATTAATATCTGGACAACCCCTGGTCTTATAAATTCAAAACATGGACTACATTTTAAGTCAGGCTATTTCAAGACTACCCATAAAATTTCATTTAAATTCGGTTCGGTTGCTCTCCCATGATGATGAGACAGACAGATTTTCAATTTTATTTATATAGATTTAGAGAAATAGATTGAAAATCAGCAAAATAAGTAAACTTTTAGTTATCTATTAAAAGTCTACATTTGGATAATTTTAATCCACAATCAGTCATTCATAAATGATATGTTTCAGCTGACAAATGTAAATATGTCAATAGCTAGGAAGAAATTGTTATCCACTCTGAGTGTGTACTTTTGTTATTTTCTTACATATCATTATCAGCTTATGTAGGAATGTACTAAAATTTGTATTTACACAAGACTTTACAGTTATGTGCATATTTATATTATTTTATATTTTGACATAACATTACATAATCTATATAAAAAAAATTGAAAATCTGTCTGATTATCACGGGAGAACGGCTGAACTGAATTTATTGAAATTTTATGGGTAACGGAATAACCCTGCACTTAAAATTTAGTGCATATTTCAAATTTCTAAGACCAGGGGTTGTCTAATTATTAAAATATTAATTAAAAACGAACAATTAAACCTTCCATAGAGATAGCATTATGCAGACTATATTTCTTCCGCCAATTTATTTAAAGAAAATTATATCGTGTCACTTAGCAATGGATTTAAATCCAATGTGTTTATGTAGCAGAAGATTTTTATTAAATCTTTTCCTATCTAAATAATAAAGATATGTATATATATCAAATAAATTTCACCGATATTGCATTTTTGATAGAATTATATATCAATTATGGTCATTATTATTATTGATATTTTTGGGGATTGTTGATAGTTTCAATTTATTACGTCATTATTTTATTTTGGCAAAAATTGTTGAAACTTATAGTAAATAGTACGGAAACTCTTCCTCGAATGCATGGGTATGCCTTCTAATCTATGAAAATATAAGTAGTACAGGTATAGTGGCATCTATTTTGACATATATTATAATCAATTACGGTCTTCTGATTTAAAGATTACGGAGATTATTGATATTTTCCATTTATTATGTAATGTGTTTAATTTTGACAAGGATTATTCAAACTCATATTGCAATACGGGTAATCTTTTACTAACAGACGTGCACATCTTTTAATATACGACAATATAAATAGTACGGAATATCTCTCTATGCAATTTTAGTGCTTTTTTTTAGGCATATATTGGAATCAGTTATGGCCTTTAGTTCAGTATTATCAGTTTTGGCAAGATTAAGGATATCTTTAATTTATTACGTCATCTGTTTTATTTTGACGAAGATTTTAGAAATTCATATGCTGTAGTATGTGTAATCTTCTACTAATACACAGGTATATCTTTTAATATTCACGAATATAAGTAGCACGGGTCCTATACCATTTGAGCACTTTTATCTTTTATTTTGCACTTATGGATTCAATTTTATGTTTATTGTAAATTTGTTTACAAGCGGGGTCAGGATGTTTTATTCTTCCAATCTGCCGTGAAGAAAATTTTGTATAGCGAGAACAGCGATTCTTAAACTTTTTTAGGACCATTAAATTAAATATTTTAATAGAATATTTTGATTAACAAAGTGATTTAGTATACTATAGGGATTTGCACATGATTATGAATTATAAGTTTCTTTCTATACTATGTATGAAGAACGGGTATACTGCTAGTTGCACATAAATTTTAAAGTAATTTTTTATGATAAAAATGACAAATATGTTATGTAATGCTGTTATTTATATTGCACTTGCGAGTGAAAAGATTTTTGGCGAGTAAACTTTGAGCTGAAATTTCTTTTCCTAGACTAATTAATAATAGAATAATTGACAAAGTTGTACATTCAAATACAGCCATAAAGAAAGAGATGGCCAGATAATGGTTGAGAAAGCCAGACAGCAGTGTATGTTATTTCTGCAGGTATTAACATTTTGCATACACATGATAACCGATAGATATAGCAAAACTTGCACAAAATTAACTTAACATGCTTTGTTTGGAATATTAGTATTAAAATATGTAACTAGTTGAATTTTGCAAAAGGTACAGAAAAAGATAGGATCTGTCACATTTTCCAAATAAAAGGAATGTAATTCTTCTCACTAAATTTATTACAAGTTACTTTATTTCTGTAATTTATTTAAAACATGAATAATTTTCTACAATTACAAAATTTATTCTGAACATTATGTGAGCATATTGTGAATATTATGTTTATTGTAAATAATTTATTACTCTATGTATTATTGTTATTAAGTAGATTGTGTTATTACTTTAAATTAAAATGCTGTAATAATTTATTTTTAGTTTATAAACTAAAAGTAAATCAATATATTAAAACAAATCAATATCTTAAATGATAAAAATGTTTTAAGTAGGAGGCGTACAACATATATGTAATTTAAATTTTAGTAGCTACCATATTTATAGAATTTGCAGACCATCGATTGAGATGTGAAAATAACTATTAGTACGATGAACTTGTTCATATAAATTACCGTTTTAGATAAATTTTAAAACAAGATCTCGTTATCGTATGATCATTAGTTTTATGGCATTTCATTGATTCCGAAAGATCTGTCTGACATCGATCTTCAATTTCATGTAACAGAACATAAATTTAAAATAATAGTACAAGGTTTCACTTCTATGAAAATTACTAATTGTAAGATTTAACAATTTTCAATCTTTATAAGACATAAATTGAGAAATGGAGTTGTGCTAGAAAATGTATCAAATATAATACTTACCCTTATGTAGAAAAGCTTTGTCCAGCTAAAACGTTCGTGTTTACTTTCTGAGCTAGGGTTGCCGTTCTACTGGTTTTAAGCCAATTTTGACAAGCATTGGCTGCAATAATGGCCGGCTATTGGAAATCTGATGAACATATGTGAGAGTTAATTAAGGTATAAAATGTCAAAAAGTTTGGTGTGAATGATAAAACTTTGGTATTTTAATCTTTTGGCAGAGGAAAATTCAAAATAACTAGATTAGGAAACCAGTAAACAGCTATTAAAGCATCCTGATAGCCATGAGACGGCACTAATGCGCCATCTATTGAAGATTTGAAAAACTACAAATTACTTAGTTTGTTTCAGTTTTTAATTGATAGTTTATTATTTTATTAACCTTCCTCGTATTTTCCTCTGCCAAAAGATGCTTCATATTCCATTCTATCACCCCCTGCAAACTGCAAAGAGATTTGAGCCCGCATTATTGCGTGGTTATGTTCAAGAGAATGTCCTATACTTTAACATGGGCGGAGAATAGTCGTAAACCGCCTTAAATGGGTTTGCTTGTCTTGCCTATCACTTACACTCTTAAGCATTTGTGTATTTTAGTATCTCTGCTTTTCTATTGCTCATGGGTTGGTAAAATAAAACCTGCATTGATAATGTTTTGTATGCGTTCATAATGATGTGTTTATTCTTTTATGCTTAATTCTAAACTATTTTAGAAAACAATAACAAATATGTTTCAAGTAAAACTTACCCCAAAAGTTGATGTGAATACCTAAGAAATTTTCCCGAGGGAGTGTGCTACCTTTTGAGTTAGGTTTCTCTGTCGCCCCAAAAACATCTCAAATACCATAATGTATAGGAAGCTAAAATTTGGTAAGTATTTAATTCTTACTCCAAAAGGGTGAGTAATTATGATGCACAGTTTTCCGGAGGGGTGTGCTGGCCCCAATATGTGTTCTGTCTGGTGATAAATATTGAATAAGACAAGTTCAATATTCAGCTTCACTGTTCTTATTAAAATGTTCTCTGTAGAAGCAAAGCTGAATATTAGACTCGTTTTTAACTTTCTTTTAACAATGGCTATTCATATTACCATTGTTGTAAGCAAACTGTCACCTAACTAAAAGGGCTTGCAGATATTTAAAATATGGAAACTAATATGGTTACACATAAACGAAGAAATATCTCTATGATAAAAAATTTATCAGACTGCTGTAAGACCCAATAAGTTCAACACTTTTCTGTATAAAGGAAAAATATTTTAGCAATGGACAATTGATCAACAAATTTGGAATTCTAATTCAGATATATTTTCAAAACTGGATTCGCAGTTAGTTATATTGGTTTTTAGTTTAGATTCAAATGTGAATTTCAGTTAATTTGCTAAAAAAAATTATTAAATATGTGGTTATTACTGAAATATTCTATTAGATTTATTATAAGAAACATCTGTTTTTCATTTCCATTCAATTAATGTTAATGCATTAATAAAAAATAATTATTTTTCTCCATTAATGATAATTCATTTCTTCGTTTTCTTATTTCATTATTCATAATTTTTCTGGTTTGAGTGGAAGTAAAAACAATATCTGAAAAAATTTATACAAGCACATACGGTATCTTGCATCATTGATTTTCAATGGTTATAAGCTACTTTTATTATATTGCTGTAAAAATATAACATTACAGGTTTGAAAGTTGAAAAAACATTATTAAAATCATTAATAAAATCAAAATGTGTTTTTGTGAGCATGTCAACTACTGAACTCAGCTTTGAAATTTTAAATGTAAAAATTATCACAACTCAAATTCTAACAAAATGAGCACATTTTATTTTTTTAACTAAATGGTAATTCTGGAAGTCCAATTGGATTAAAATTTTTTTATTGTTAAATATAATTTGCATATTATTTTGATGGTTTGATGTCGATGTGAAAAACAAAACTGGCGAAGTAGCCACAAAAAGGAACTACTGAGAAAACCTATAAGATGGACTGATGGAGCTATATCATCAATGATGAAAATTTCATTTATATTTATAAATACTATTTATTTAATTAAACTATATATATATATTGATATTGCAACAAACAGCTTGTTACCAGCTGCTATATGCTCTCGGCTGGTCTGTGTTTTCAACAAACAGTCTGTTTTGATTGCTCTCAAACCAACATAATTTTAAAATACACGACAATGTGGATTATTCCTTTTATCTATTTTGTATTCTCCATGAAGTAATGTGAAATATTCAGTAAAATCCTACTTGAAATTGAGTGAGGTTATCAAAAATTTTTGCTATTGGCTGGTATTATAAAGTTATTGACCTGAAAGCATTCTAAACTAATTAAAGAAATAGAAAAAAAAGAAAAATTATAAATGCAAGTGGAAATGTTAAAAGTTACAATATTATGGGAAAATGGTTTTATTTATACAGGTAAGCTGATTTTACTGCTAAAATATATCGGAAAGCTTAATGGTGCTTTATTGGCTATTTTTATCACTCAGATTTCCTTCTTTTTACTTTAACGAATGAATGTGTTAGGAAAAAATATATATTATAAGAAAGAAGTTACTGCAATTTGTTTAAAATGTCAATTTCTTCTTCCATAAACTTCAGCTTTCCAAGTTTAATCTGTTAAAGCAATTTAATATTTCAAAGATCGAATAATGATAAGAAGCGAAAAAAAGAATTTGTGCATTATTTAATTGAAGATATTGGCTGGGAAGAGCATTGGTTTATGTGAGAAAAATAAGCATTTGTCTTGTCGGATTATATTTATACTTCACAAAATGTTGACATCTGATTTAATAATTTTTTCGCACTATTCTCATTAACTATGAGTCAGTTGCTTATTAATCATATTTGTCTATTTCAATATTATTTGCTGACAGTTGCAGAATATAATTGTGAAGTCAGTTAAAGCTAAATCATGTTAATATTTGATTGTTCCACATCAGAAAACAGGATTAGCCTTAGTTGGATCAGATATGAAATTAATTTAGTGCTTAAAAAGTAGATTAAATTTTTTGTGTTTGGATAATACTTTTCACCATCTAAGTAGTAAAACTTAAAATACCAAGAAAGTCTAGGTATTTTGTAAATAGGTATTTACAAAACCTAGGTAGCCAAACAATACTTTAACAAACATTGATGAATATACAAAAGACACAAAATATAATGTAAAAAAAAAATATGCATAGCAGAATGGGCACGAAATTGTCATTAAGAAGCACCCAAAATTTGCAAAATGGTAAGTCTACTAACATATACACTAAAACCACCTCTAAGTAGTGCATAAGGTTCATGAAGTCATTAAGAAGCACCCAAAATTTGCAAAATGGTAAGTCTATTAACATATACACTAAAACCACCTCAAAGTAGTGCATAAGGTTCATGAAGCCTGTTAGCCAAAAATTATAAAATTTGGAAAGCAAAATGACATTTATATTTAAGGTAAGTATTGTTCAACTTTATTTTTAAAAAATGTAACATATCTGGTAAAGATCTCATAAGCTAGGTGATTTTTCACAGCCAACATACTATTAAAAATCTGAGTTCTTTTATAAGAAAATGAATGGGAATTCAAAAGATTTTATTTTTACAATTATATATATATATATATATATATATAAACCCAAGGCTATTTATTTAAATTTACACTGAAAGATATTAATTCTGAAGATGCAATAGATGCTAATATATCAATTCTCAATTGTTGGTAAATTGGTGCATTTCAAAATTACTAAATAATTAAGGTTTTTGCATTATTGGTGGAGAGAGACTTTCACAAATAAATAATCTCTATAAAAGAAATATATATATTAATTGAGAATTGTGGTCAAAAATACACAGTAAATACAAATAAGCTCAATTCAAGAATTTACCAAAATAGGATTTCATTTGAAAAATCCCTAAATAGAGAATTTGAAAAAACAGATTTACATATATACTGGGATATGGCCATATTCCGGAAAATATGAGATTGCATCCTTCACCCGGTCCGGGGGAGCGGACACCACTCGAGCGGGAAGCCCGAGACTTCCAGTAATTTTTTTAAGCTGGAAAAGACATGAAATAAGAAGCCCTCCATAAAGTTTGTAGGGGGGCATAATTTGGGGGATATGCTGGCCTTGCCCAAAGAAATTTACAAATTTAGAACATGTTCCCGGCCCGAAGACCATTAAGTCACGACCGAAATGATTTTTATTCAAATGTGTTTGTACAAAGAACTAAGATAAAAGTTTTTCAAACATTTATATTTACATATAGCTAAATTCAACACAATAATCTCACGTACTCTATTAAAATGCACTTAAATTTTTTTCAAATTTAAATACGCCCAGCCCGACTTTTTAAATACTGAACCCGACCCGACTCACGGGACAATTCGGGCCTGCGATAATTGACCAAACCACAGCAGACCTCAATATGAATATATTATCATAGAACAATATGAAAATCAATCAAACAGCTGTTGTCAAATAGTAAACAAATCCTAACCAATCAAGTTGAGCCGCACAAAGATTACTTCTTTCCCACACCATTTGCACACCCATCGCCTCATACAGCGTGGAAAAAGAGGAGAATCTCTTGGGCTCGTGAACTCCATGCGTTGACGGATTAGTGTGAATCAATGCTCTGCGTTGCTCCTTTGACGGATAGCGAACGCAACGAACGAACGCTTCAGTATGAATCCGGCCTAAATCTGTCGTCTTCGAGATTATGCATGGAAAAAATGTTTGTTATTAAATCGGGAAGAAAATTATGATAGAAAGAAATAGTGCAAAGATATAACGTTGTGTGACAATATATGGAGATATATACACGTTTGTAAAACAACAAAAATGTCTTAAATTTAGGTAAGTAGTATATGATATATTTATTACAATTTTTGCGAGTAAAATGCTGACACTGGAACGTTATACTTTATACATCTGTAATAATCCTATTGAATGATTTTCTAACTTATTTTTTTATAGTACCTAATTTTAGATAGAAGATCGCCGACCAAATATGAATATATCAAAAGTTGTACTGCAATATTTCACCTGGCCTGTTTAAATAACATAAGTGGTCAGATGTTTTTATTGTTGTATCAGTTAAATTAAAGGAGAAACTTTGATTTATTTCCTTCTAGGCTAATTAAATTTGTGTAGAAGACAGCAATATATTTTTTAATCTGATTCATAGTTAATTTGTTAATCACAGTTGTGTGTTATAGTATAAGAGTATAAAGATGTTATACAAATTAATGAAATCACTAATAAAACTAATATTTATTGCCATTGTGGCAATTACTCCCCCCCCCCCCTTTATTTTCAGATATGTGTCATTTCTTGTGATTCTATAGATTCACTTATAAAAGTTTATTGCAATGTCATAAATCCCAAAATGACATAAAATTCATTTTATCAGGTTAGTTTGCTTCATTTTATGATTAATCAAAAAACAATTATCAGTTTCGATAACTATTTACTGATATACTACAAAAACAAATGTTCAATAAAAGAAGCATGTCGAAGTAAATCCCTTTTTATTTCTGCCTGAATCTGCCCCTGTAATTGTAAACTTTGCAGCTACCTTTTAAATTTGGTTAACTGTACTCACGATTCATTGAATGATGATCAATTTACAAGGACCTAATTAACCTTCAGCTTTCTATAAGAAATTCGGATTGGCTAGACATGGATTAACATAAACACTATGTAATAAAAATTAGAATGTTTTAAATTTGATTAAGTAGGTACTAGTCAATCAGGTTCAGTTGATTAAATATTTATAATTTTTCAAGATATTGTTCACCGGATGAACTAAAATATGGTTTTTTAGGTAATGCATATGGTTATCTTATTTGTATCGATTTTTTCCCATTAGTAGTGCAGATAATAGAATTTTGATGCATAAAATTAAATTCCTGCCTTAGAGTAAAGGTAAAAATAAATTTCAAAAGTAAATAAAAACATCCCATTTAATAAACTATTTGTAACTGTAGACGAAGAAATTGAAAAGCAGATTTAGTTTTAGCTAGAATCATTGTACTATTAGAAAGAAATTGTATATATATCTTGATTCAGTACTATCTTATTATAGTGACTCCCATAAATCCGGTTGAGCCAAGGTCGCAGTTAAGATTTCGCCAAGGTTTTTGTTAACGAAAAAGCAATATGACAATAATATAAACACGTGCTGTTTCTTTAGGACTGCAAACGTTTGGTGAGATGTTACAACCTACCTTGGCGATAAATCTCGGACGCTTGGTGATTCATCCTCGGGGGCCGCTATAATAAGGAAGTACCCTTGATTCTTTGAAATTATAGAAATATATTTAAGAAATATTTTTTGTCTCTACACACCAATAGCATTACCAAGGAGGGAAATCATATTCCCTAGAAACCCATTTAAGTTCAGAGAAATGATATTTAGCGAAATGGTAAGCAAACTGTTTGGTTACTAATTCAACCGCCCCCCCTTCCTCAAAAAGAGAATTGCCTGGGGACACTACGCTACTGTTACGCACATAATACTAACGTTAAAGGAAAATATTGTAATAGGATCAAATATTTGAACTATCAATGAATTTACATGTTTTTGTTTTAAATCTTCTTATTTTCGAATTGAATGTTTTTGAGATAAGTATGTGTGCGTTTGTAATCACTGATATCTCAGAAATGATTCAAAAGTTAGTACTAATTTTCTACTACTCAATTGAATGTATCTTCAGGTAATGAAATATGGATAGTTATATTTAATTTCAATATTTGTATAAAATTCATAATTTGTTGTCAAATCAAAACAAATTTCAATTTTATTTACATAAAAATGCTTTAAATATTTTGTTAACTCTTATATAGTCTAATTTCTCATTCTAATCAGTGAATATTAAATTTCAAATATTTGAAATACAGTACATACATCATTTATATGCATTTCTACATAGCTCGTCAAACATTCCTATCCAGTGACATTAATTTCAATTACATATTTTCACAGGTATACGCTTTACTTCACTGGTCCCTAGAGTAGTGTATAAATAGTGCTTTACTATAGTTAAAAATATGCATTTTCTATTTAACAGTACCATCTGTTTGAACAACTTTAACTGCATAATAATGTTGCATGATATTACCTAATTTCAATTTATAACATGTTTATAAAGAAGGAGTTTATCCAGCAGATATTTTAAATCAACTTACTGAACGCTGTTTTTGAAAATGATAGACAGTAGTTACTAATTTAATTTTATATGAAGATGGATTTGATATTTTAGGTGCATGAATAGATGCAAATTGTCTTACATAGTTAATACTGATGTTATCTGATTTATCCTGATGTAATGAGATATAATGAAGCTGAAAATACATATACCAGTTAAAAGTTTGACTAGTTATCACTGCGTCTAACCGATGCTAAAGTATTTCGTTAACATTAGATAGTAATATATTATCTAAATCGAATTATAGTTGTTGAAGTAATAAAGATATTGAAATTAATAGTTTCAAATAAATAATTTTGGGTTTAGAAATTATTAGTATTTTAACTTAATGTTTCAAACTCAAATTATTCAAAAGATTGAAAAATAAAACTTCATGTTATATATTTCGGATGTGTTATACAGAATAGCAAGTGTAAAGAGGTTTTTAACTGAATTAACGTTGAGTTAAGTTCAAAATGCTCTGAAAAATTTGAATGATGTATCAATACATTCCTTTTAAATTTGAATAACAAAATTTTGTATATTCAAAATTCAAAGTGTAGCATAATACACATGTAATTGTTATTAAACATTTCCAAAGTTTAAATATTGGTTGTTAAATTTTAAGCATAATTTGAAATAAACATGTTTAAGAGTTAAAATGTCCTTCGAAATCAGGAGGTCATAAGAAACAAAAACAACAACAAGAGTTAAAATGTAAATAATTTTAACTCTAACACCAAATGAATTCTAAACGCACAATAAATGTATATTATGTTAGTGTGAACTGCGAAGAATGATAGCATTTGAAACCACAATCTTGCATAATAGCTTACTGGCTGTTAAAAACTTGGCAGCTCACTACTGGGTACAGATCAAACTTCAAAGTATTTCATAAACATTAGATAATGGCTATTAGTGTTTGCTTTCTTCAGAATGTTACTTAATATCAATAAAATCTTAAAATCAACACCCATACAATTGAAATCAAACTTCATATATATGCTATTTAAATTACAACTTGGTATATACATATAGAATATATATTAATTTTATTAGTAAATTTCATTAATGTGTATAACATCTTTACACTCTTTACTATCCCGGACGACCACCTTGCTGCTCATGTCCTCGGATGAGTCGGTCGTTCTGGGCTTTCGACACTCTTATACTATAACACACTACTGTGATAAACAAATTAACTATGAATCAGATTAAAAAGAAATTGCTGGCTTCTACACAAATTTAATTAGCCTAGAAGGAAATAAATCAAAGTTTCTCCTTTAAGTTAACTGATACAATAATAAAAACATCTGATCACTTAAGTTATTTAAACAGGCCAGGTGAAATATTGCAGTACAAGTTTTGATATATTCATATTTAGTCGGCGATCTTTTATCTAAAATTAGGTACTATAAAAATAAATTAGAAAATCATTCAATCGGATTATTACAGATTTATAATGTATAACGTTCCAGTGTCAGCATTTTACTCGCAAAAATTGTAATAAATATATCATATATTACTTACCTAAATTTAAGATATTTTTGTTGTTTTACGAACGTGAATATATCTCCGTATATTGTCACACAACGTTATATCTTTGCACTATTTCTTTCTATCATAATTTTCTTCCCGATTTAATAACAAACATTTTTTTCCATGAATAATCTCGAAGACGACAGATTTTGTCTTAAACTGTCAAACTTCAAAGTGCATACTAGGCTCCGCCCATGACGTTATTTAACTTAGCCAATAGCGAAGAATCGGCCTCATAGCAGGGAATATAGCGGGTACGTTTTCAGAACATGCAACCGGGCTTAATGCTTGTCCCCATCGAGCTAACATCGTTGACGAATACTTGAAAAGAGAGGGCATGTCTCGTATGGAGTAGCCGGTGTATTACTCCAGCCTTAATTCTATTGAAAACCTTTGGGATGCCCTCGAGCATGCTGTCTTTGCACGTTTACCTCCTCCAGCCAGTCTCAACGAATTGGAAACTGCTCTATTGGAGGAATGGCCATTGCTCGCATCTGTGATGGTTGATCACCTCATTGAAAGTATGGAAAATCGTTATAAAGTTTGATTAAAGATCCGGCATGTTCCACATACTATATTAATGTAAGTTTTGTTTGCCTTTAAATATCATTTTGCTAATGATACAAATATGACGTCATCATATAACTGACGAAAAGTAAATATTTTTTTCATCTTTGTACATAATTCTTGTTTTATTTAATGCATAAACACATTTGCTTCTTTCATGTACAATTTTGAGTTAATCAAAGCTTTACTTTCCCATTTTTGTTGATTTACCGTCCATGCTTAACTTTTGGAAGCCAGTATATGTTTGTTTACTACACTTTACGCAGGAGTTTATGCTATGATTTAGTTATTTATTGTTTGTAAGTACAATCACTTTTTATTTATTTATATTACTAGGAGGCTCCGCCACTGCTCTAAGGTATGCTAGAATAGCATTTTAATTACCAAGCTGAAGAACTGTATTCTCGTTGCTAGAGACGTATCAAACCGCGTTCGGCAAGCGGCCTGTGAGCTTTTTTTGCTTTTAACTGTTGGTGATCTATGACATCAGCACTGTTCCTGGGTTGTGTTGTTTGTTTTTGCTGTGCTTTTCTTGCCATGTGTGTGAGATTTTCGGTCTCTGTTATGTACAAGAGAAATTGAATTCATGAGAAACCCTATTATTAGTATCAGTTATACTCATCAGAAGCTATGAGTATATATGAATTGTTGTTTATTTAGGAAATGTATTGTGTACATAGGAAATGTTGTTTGCATACAAACTTACATCAGAAGTCTTGTGTAAATAAGGAATGTAGTGTACATAGGAAATAAATTCGGTATACAGGTAATGCTGTGTGCATATGAAAATTTGCTCTTATTTAAAAATCAGAATTGTCAGAAACCTTGTTATCATTATCTGTTACCATTATCAGAAATCCTGTCATCATCATCATCTGATACATATATCAAAAGATTGCGTTTATATGGAAAGTTGTGTACATAGGAAATATGTTGTCATTATCTGGAATCATGTTGTCATTATCAAGAAATATGTCATCATTATCTGTTTCATATATCAAAAGTTTGTGTACATAAGAAATACTGTGTACATAGGAAATATGTTGTGTACATAAGAAAAGCTGTCTGCTCAGGATTCAGGAAAGTTTATTATCAGTATCTGTCATGCGCATGAATAGTGAATTATGGTTGTTCTCACACACAGGTTGCGCCCTTGTTTTTTGTCCTTTGATGTTTGTGTTCTAGTTGTTTTGTGTTTCCTTGTGATTTGGTTTGGGGAATTTGTATTTTTCTTCCTGTTTGCTTTTTTGTGTTGTCCTCTTTCAGAGAAGAATTTTTTAAATTCTCTTGTGATCATGCTCACAAATCCCATTTTGATATACATATGAGTTCAGCTTTGCACCCATTGGTGAAATATCTATTTTCTCTATCTTTAATATTACCCCAGTAAAAAATGTAATATCATGTTTTATGTTACCTCTGGATACTTTTATTCCTTTAAATCGATGTATTGCTGTTTCAACCCACAGCTATTTTCACTCTGTTGATTTGTTTTACTAAATGTATCATATGTAAATTCTTAGATTTAAATGAATGTTCCACGGCAGTGCGCTGACTGTGGACGTCGGTCTCCGCTAATCCAAATTTTCCCGGACGCCCACTTTGCTACTTTATGTCCAAGGATGAGCCGGACGGTCTGGGCTTTCGGCACTAATCAGCGGAACTTGCTTCACGAGTCAGGAATGACTCGATATTGCGTAGTGTAGCATAAATTCAAAATAAAATGGGAGGATGTTCATCTGTAAAATGTTCTAATAATTCCCAAAAATGAATACGAAGGAAGATAAAATGGATCAATGCAAAACTAGTTTTTTTAGCCGTTATCTGCGATAAATGTGCTAAAACAAGTGCATTTCTCTAAGATAAGGCACGCTATTGCTTTCGTCTGTAATTGGCTCTCAGGTATTAATTTATCATTTATTAATTCTTTATTGAAAATTTCAAGATGAAATGTATTTACATTTCTGTATAGCATATGCAACATTCAACGTTTAGAGGTTGGTTGGTGTCGTGTCCCTAACATTTATTAAGGAAGAAATGTGCGCATCTTCTGTTTAGTCAAAGACCCGGGGCACCCGAAGGTAGAAGTCTGACTTCTGCCCCAATAAGACATCACAACATCCATGCCCGGACCGGACTCGAACCCGCAATCTGGCAGCCGAGCCATCATGAGGAAACGCCTGCCTCTTTGACCGCTCGGCCACCACATTGGCAACTTTAGAGGTGTGAAACATTTAAAATGAGTGAAGTTCAAATGAAATATAATTTGTAACATTTATCTGTTCATTAAATTGCCTTTAAGTATGCTTTGTATTTTTGGCGCAAAACAGAATTTGCTTTGCTTTCCTACTTTCAGTTATAAAATTTCAATTTTTATTTTGTAAAATGTAAGCATAGTTTTATAAAAAAAAATGTATTAAATATAAGGTATGTTTTCTTTAAGAAAGTGCCCAATTTTAATGTACAATTCAATGCCCATACTATTGTGCTGTGGATTTTGTATATCTTTATTTCACTGTAAAAGAAGTAAAATAATTGCATTATGTAAAGAAAGTCATGTGCTGCTCATTAGATTTTGTTTTGATAGGAAAGATTCTTCTTTTTTTAAGTTACATGTCATGTTAAGGAAATTGCTGAAAAGATGCATCTCATCTATATAAATAAAATTGAAAATCTGCCTTGTCTGTCCCATTATCACGGAAGAACGGCTGAACCGAATTTGATGGAATTTTGTGGGTAGCCTGGAAATAACCCTACTTAAAGCGTCCTTGTTTTGATTTTTTACGACCAGTGGTTCTCGAGACATTAGTATAAAACAAAACTTTCGTTTGTTTCATCATCACGGGAGAACAGCTGAACCAAATTTAATGAAATTTTGTGGATGAACTTGAAATAGCCCCCCATAAATTTAGTCCAAGTTTCGAGTTTCTAAGACCAGGAGTTGTTGGGATATTAATGAAAAACGAAACTTTTTCCTAAGAGTTCTACTCTCTAACTCCGTGGTTTATTCAAACGAAAAGGTTGAAAATAGCTCGTTTAAAACGTAAAAATGAATTAAAACTTTATTTCTGAAGTTGCAAAAATATTTTAAATAATTGAAAGAAAAAGTCACCCGAATAGTTAGAACTTAAAATACAGCCATATTTGTCGATGGATTTGTAAATCTCGCACAGCAGCATAACACAACACCTTGAACACTAAGAAGTATACCTCGAAAGTATATATAAGAAGTATACCTAAGAGTAGTACCTCGTTCGCACTACGATTTTCAAACGGGATCGACTCGAGTCAAGTCAGCTTGAGTCTAAGAGCATTCGAAAGCGTTCGCACTACAGAAGCTGTGGGGTTGTGAAAAGGCTTTCAGGGATCTACTTTTCATGTTTAGCTGTAAACGTAAATGAATTTTGATTGTTTTGGTTTTGACAATCTATATAAATAAAATTGAAAATCTGTCTGTCTGTTTGTCCCATCATCACGGGAGAACGGCTGAACCGAATTTGATGAAATTTTGTGGGTAGCCTAGAAATAGCCCTACTTAAAATTTAGTCCATGTTTGGAGCTTCCATAACCAGTGGTTCTCGAGATATTAGTGAAAAACGAATATTTCGTTTGTCTCATCATCACGAGAGAACGGCTGAATCGAATTTAATGAAATTTTGTGAGTAGCCTTAAAATAGCCCCCCATAAATTTTGCCCAAGTTTCGAGTTTCTAATACCAGGGGTTGTCGAGATATTAATGAAAAACGGAACTTTATCCTAGGAGATCTACTCTCTAACTCCGTGGTTTATCCAAACGGAAAGGATGAAAATCGTTTGTTTAAAACGTCAACGTGAATTAAAACTTCATTTCTGAGCTTAGTGCAGGATTTTTGCATTAATTAGTTACTATCTGAAAGCATGAATTGTTTGAAACATGAATTTTAATGGAAAATCTAACTCCATGGTCAAGCATTTACTAAACAATGGAAAGTATGAAGAAATCAAAATGGTTATTATTTTTGCATTTTATGGGGAAGAGATCGAAATGGTTATTTAATTTCGCAGTTTATGAGGAAGATTCTTTATTATTTTATGTTGCTCAGCAACGCAATTAAATTAAATGTGTTTCTTAATATTTGTTATTATGTTTTCTATTTGAATAATAAATAAATAGATGTATAAATATATTTTGTAAATGAACGGTTTGATTTTTCTTTTAATTATATTAATTATGGACTGCGTACATAACTTTCATTTGACAAAGAGTTTTCAAGCTTTTATATTGTGTTTAGCTAATAAACTCATATTGTGTTTACCAATAAACTCATTTATCCGATTGTTGAAACAGAAAAAGAGTAGAAAGGGTATATCTTCTAATACAATTTTAGTGTTTGCATTTAGTATATACAAACGGGATCAGGATGTTTTATTCTTCAGATCTGCAATTTCAGAGCTACTAATTTGGCGGAATATCGCTAACTTGGCAACTTTTCTTAAACTTTGCCAAATTGACGGAAATATCGCTAAATTGCTAAAAACGACGCAAATAAATGAAATTAAATTTGTTTTTTTAGAAGACAGTACTGAAATGATGTTTCGGTAGCATTTGTGGGTCAGACTATCCATCCTACTTAGTAACACATTTATCGAATTTTTAAAATATCACCAAGTTGATACAAATGTTTGTGAATCTATAAAAATGTCATGAAATTGATAAAATTGCGCTTAATAAATGAAATTAATTGTGTTTTGTTAGGGGATAGTATTGTGATGATGTTTCGTCAATTTGTCGCAAAATGGGACTATCAGTTCTACAGTCCCACTTGGCGATAAATTTGGCGATTTTTTAAGTTATCGCTAAATTGAAGAAAATATCGCAAAACCTTTCATGGAGATAGCATTATTCAGACGATATGATTTTCATCAATTTATTTGAAGCAACTGATATCATGTCGTTTAGCAATGGATGTAAATCCAATGTGTTATGTGGCATACGATTTTAATTAAATATTTTCCGATTTGAATAATAAAGATATGTATATAAAATAAATTTCATTGGCATTGCATTTTGACTGGAAAATATCGATTACGGTCTTCAGGTTACACATTATTATTATTGATATTTTCGGGGATTATTGATTCACGGATTATTGATATTTTCAAATTATTATACCATTGTTTTATTATGACAAAAATTGTTGAAACTCACATATTGTACGTTGTGCGAGTAATCTTCTATAAATGCACGTGTTATCTTCTAATCTACGAGAATATAAGTAGTACAGGTATATAGGCATATATTTTGATATATATTGGCATATATTGGAATCAATTACGACCTTCTGGTATAAAGATTACGGGGATAATTGAAATTTTCAATTTATAATGTCATCTGTTTTATTTCGGCAAAGATTTTTTAGACTCATATTGTAATAAGGGTAATCTTCTACTAACATACAGGCATATTTTCTAATCTGCGACAATATAAGTAGTATGGGTATATATATATATATGTATATATATTCCCATATAATTTTAGTGCTTTCATTCTGGCATATATTGAAATCAATTACGGGTTTATTGATGTTTTCAATTTATACATGTAATCTACTAATACAGGTTATATCTTCTAATATTCGCGTATATAAGTAGTACGGGTCCTATACAATTTTAATGCTTTCACTTTGCATATATTGATTCAATTTCTTTTTTTTTTGTAAATTTGCTTTCGAAAGGGGCCAGGATGTTTTATTCTGCAGATCTGCCCGTGACGATAATTTTGCATGATGAGAACAGATATTCATAAACTTCTCTTTAGGAGCAATAAATTTAATATTTTAACATAATTTGCATATGAATCTGAATTATAAGTTTCTTTATATTTTATACTCCGTACGAAGAACGGGTATGCTGCTAGTCTATATATATAAAATTGAAAATCTGTCTGTTTGTCCCATCATCACGAGAGAACGGCTGAACCGAATTTGATGAAATTTTGTGGGTAGCCTGGAAATAGCCCCACTTAAAATTTAGTCAACGTTTGGAGTTTCTACGACCAGTGGTTCTCGAGATATTAGTAAAAAACGAAACTTTGGTTTGTCTCATCATCACGAGAGAACGGCTGAACCGAATTGAATGAAATTTTGTGGGTAGCCTTGAAATAGCCCTCCATAAATTTTGTTCAAGTTTCGGGTTTCTAAGACCAGGGGTTGTCGAGATATTAATGAAAAACGGAACTTTTTCCCTGGGAGTTTTACTCTAACTCCGTGGTTTATCCAAACGGAAAGGTTGAAAATCGTTTGTTTAAAACGCCAAAGAGAAATAAAACTTTATTTCTGAGTTTGGTGGAGATTTTTTGCGCTAATTAGTCACTATCTGAAAGCATGAATTGTTTGAAACATGAATTTTAATGGAAAAATCTACCTCCATGGCTTATATTTTTCACAAGCTTTTACTCAACGATGAAAAGTATAAAGAAATCAAAATGGTTATTTAATTTCGCATTTTATGAGGAAGATTCTATCTTATATCATGTTGTTCGGTAACGCAATAAAATTAAATGTGTCTGTTAATGATTATTATTATTTTTTCGATTTGAATAATAAATAGATGGATATAAAAATATATTTTAGATAAAAACGGTTTGATTTTTCTTTTAATTATATTAATTGCGAACTGCGTACATCACTTTCATTTATTTTGGCAAAGAGGTTTCAAGCTTATATATTGTGTTTAGCTAATAAACTCATATATTCTGTCTACCCAATAAATTCATTTATCCGATTGTTGAAACAGAAAAAGAGTAGAACGGGTATATCTTCTAATAATATTTTAGTGTTTTCATTTATTATATACAAACTGGAACACGATATTTTATTCAGATCTGCAAATTTAGAGCTACGAATATGGCTGGATATCGTTAACTTGGCAAATTTCTTAAACGTTGCAAAATTGATTAGAATGTCTCCAAATTGATGAAAACGATGTAAATAAAGGAAATTTATCTTGTTTTGCTAGAAGAAAGTACTGAACTGGTGTTTCGTTAGCATTTGTCTGTCAGTCCAACCGTCTTACTTAGTAACACATTTAGCGAATTTTTGAAATATCACTAAATTGATAAAAATGTTTGTAAATCCATAAAAATATCTTATAATTGATAAAATTGCGCTAAATAAGTGAAATTGTTTTTTTGGGGGGCGGATAATATTTTGATGATGGTTCGTCAATTTATCGCCAAGTAGGACTGTAAGTTCTACAGTTCCACTTGGAGATAAATTTGGCGAGTTTTTAAAATGCCGCCAAACCTTCATTAGAGATCGCATTATTCAGACGATATTCAGGTCGGGGAGGGGAGAGTTTCTGGAGCGCCTGGCCAAATGTGACCGTATCTCCAAGATGAGTTTTGTGCATCATGATCTTTGAAATTACTTGAATTGCTCCAAAATAGGGGGATGAATATAAAAATACTCCTCAGAGTAAGAAATGAGTAGGTGGTAAGTGAACTTCACGAAAAAAAGTTCACTTATCACCTACCATTCAGACGATATTTTGACCACCAATTTATTTGAAGCAAATCATAACATGTCGCTTAGCAACGGATTTAAATCCAGTGTGTTTATGAGGAAGAAGATTTTTATTAAATATTTTCCGATTTTAATAATGAAGATATGTATATAAAATAAATTTCACTGCCATCATATTTTTGACTGGATAATATCAATTACGATCTTCAGATTTAAACATTATTATTATTGATGTTTTCGGGCATTATTGATTCAGAGACTATTGATATTTTTAATTTCTTATGCCATTGTTTTATTGTGGCAAAAATGGTTGAAACTCATATATTGTACGTTGTACGAGTAATCGTCTACAAATGCACGGCTATATCTTCTAATCTCTGAGAATATAAATAGTACAGGTATATTGGCATATATTTTGACATATATTGGCATATATTGGAATCAAGTACGGCCTTCTGTTATGAAGATAACGGGGATTATTGATATTTTTAATTTATTAATTAATCTGTTTTATTTTGGCAAAGATTTTTAAGACTCATATTATAATACGGGTAATCTTTTACTAACATTAGGACATATCTTCTAATCTACGACATTATATATAATTTTAGCACTTTCCCATATAATTTTAGCACTTTCATTTCGACACATATTGGAATTAATTACTGCCTTCTGGTTTAAAGATTACGGATTTATTGATATTTTCAATTTATACATGTAATCTACTAATACAGGTTATATCTTCTAATATTCGCGCATATAAGTAGTACGGGTCCCATAAAATGTTAACGCTCTTATTTTGCATATATTGATTCAATTCCATATTTTTTGAAAATTTGCTTACAAAAGAGACCAGGATGTTTTATTCTTCAGATCTGCCCGTGAAGCTAATTTTGATTAGCGAGAACAGACATTCGTTAACTTCTTTTTAGGAGCATTATGTTAAATATTTTAGCAGAATATTTTGATTAAAAATGCCATTTAGTATACTATAGGAATTTGCACATGATTGTGAATTTTAAGTTTCTTTATATTATATACTCTGTACGAAGAACGGGTATGCTGCTAGTGTATTGATAAATTTTTATACATTTCTTGTGGAAAAAAACATTTATTATTTAACGGCCATAAAAATTGTTGTCATGTAGTGCCTTAAGCCTGATTATTAAAGAAAGTTATATATCTATATAAATAAAAATGAAAATCTGTCTGTCTGTCTGTCTGTTTGTCCCATCATCACGCGAGAACGGCTGAACCGAATTTGATGAAATTTTGTGGGTAGCCTAGATATAGCCCCACTTAAAATTTAGTCCATGTTTTGAGATTCTACGACCAGTGGTTCTCGAGATATTAGTAAAAAACGAAATTTTCGTTTGTCTCATCATCACGGGAAAACGGCTAAACCGAATTTAATGAAATTTTGTGGATAGCCTTGAAATAGCCCCCCATAGATTTTATCCAAGTTTTGAGTTTCTAAGACCAGGGGTTGTCGAGATATTAATGGAAAACGGAACTTTTTCTTAGGAGATCTACTCTCCAACTCCGTGGTTTATCCAAACGGAAAGGATGAAAATCGTTTGTTTAAAACGCCAAAATGAAATAAAACTTTATTCCCGAGTTTGGTGCAGGATTTTTGCATTAATTAGTCACTATAGGAAAACATGAATTGTTTGAAACATGAATTTAAATGGAAAAATCTACCTCCATGCGGTTCATCTTTCACAAGCTTGAAGATGTAAAGTATAAAGAAATCAAAATGGCTATATAATTTCGCATTTTATGAGGAAGATTCTATCTTATATCCTGTTGCTCGGCAGCGGAATGAAATTAAATGTGTTGTTAATATTTATTATTATTTTTTCTATTTGTATAATAAATAAATGGATGTAAAAATATATTTTATAAATGAACGGTTTGATTGTTCTATTAATTATATATATTGCGGACTGCGTACATCACACTTTCATTTATTTTAGCAAAGAGGTTTGAAGCTCATATATTGTGTTTAGCTAATAAACTCATATATTGTGTTTACTCAATAAATGCATTTTGCCGATTGTTGAAGCAGAAAAAGAGTAGAACGGGTGTATGTATCTTCTAATACAATTTTAGTGTTTTCATTTAGTATATACAAACGGGATCAGGATATTTTATTCTTCAGATCTGCAAATTCAGAGCTACGAATTTAGAGGAATATCTCTAAATAACTTGGTAACATTTCTTAAACTTTGCAAAATTAGTGGAAATGTCTCCAAATTGATAAAAATGACCCAAATCAATGAAATTAAATTTGTTTTTTTAGAATAAAGTACTGAAATGATGTTTCTGTAGCATTTGTCGGTCAGTCCATCCATCCTACTTAGTTTCACATTTTAGGAATTTTTTTAATATCACCAAATTGGTAAAAATATTTCTAAATCCATAAAAATATCATGAAATTGATAAAATCGCGCTTAATAAATGAATTTAATTATGTTTTGTTAGGGGATAGTATTGTGATGATGTTTCATCAATTTGTCGCAAAATGGGACTATCAGTTCTACAGTCCCACTTGGCGATAAATTTGGCGATTGTTTAAGTTATCGCTAAATCGATGGAAATGTCGCCAAACCTTCCATGGAGATTGCATTATTCAGATTATATGATTTCCATCAATTTATTTAAAGCAAATGATATCATGTCGCTTAGCAACGGATCCAATATGTCATGCGGCATATGATTTTTATTAAATCTTTTCCGACTTGAATAATAAAAATATGTATATAAAATAAATTTCATTGACATTGAATTTTTGACTGGATAATATCAATTACGGTCTTCAGTTTTAAACATCATTATTATTGATATTTTCGGGGTCTGTTGATTCAGGGATTACTGATATTTTTAAATTATTATGGAATTGTTTTATTATGACGAAAATCGTTGAAATTCATATATAGTACGTTGTACGAGTAATCTTCTACAAATGCATGGGTATATCTTCTAACCTACGAGAATATAAGTAATGCAGGTATATTGGCATATATTTTGATATATATTGGCATATATTGGAATCAATTACGTCCTTCTGGTATTAAGATTACGGGGATTTTTGATACTTTCAATTTTTTAAGTCATCTCTTTTATTTTGGCAAACATTTTTGAGACTCATATTGCAATACGGGTAAGCTTCTACTAACACAATGGCATATGTTCTAATCTGCGACAATATAAGTAGTACGGGGTTGCATATATTGATTCAATTCCTTTTTTTTTTAAATTTGCTTACAAAAGGGGCCAGGATGTTTTATTCTTCAGATCTGCTCGTGATGATAATTTAGCATAGTGACAACAGATATTCTTAAACTTCTTTTTATGAGCAATAAATTTAATATTTTAACAGAATTTGCACATGATTGCGAATTATAAGTTTTTTATATTATATACTCCGTACGAAGAACGGGTATGCTGCTAGTCTATATAAATAAAATTGAAAATCTGTCTGTCTGTCTGTTTGTCTGTCTGTCTGTTTGTCCCATCATCACGGGAGAACGGCTGAACCGAATTTGATGAAATTTTGTAGGTAGCCTAGAAATTGCCCCACTTAAAATTTAGTCCGTGTTTTGAGTTTCTACGACTAGTGGTTCTCGAGATATTAGTAAAAAACGAAATTTTCGTTTGTGTCATCATCACGGAAAAACGCCTGAACCAAATTTAATGAAATTTTGTGGATATACTTGAAATAACCCTCCATAAATTTTGTCCAAGTTTCGAGTTTCTAAGACCAGGGGTTGTCGAGGTATTAATGAAAAACGGAACTTTTTCTTAGGAGATCTACTCTCCAACTCCGTGGTTTATCCAAACGGAAAGGATGAAAATCGTTTGTTTTAAACCCCAAAATGAAATAAAACTTTATTTCCGAGTTTGGTGCAGGATTTTTGCATTAAATAGTCACTATAGGAAAACATAAATTGTTTGAAACATGAATTTAAATGGAAAAATCTACCTCCATGGTTCATCTCTCACAAGCTTTTACTCAACGATGAAAAGTATAAAGAAATCAAAATGGCTATTTAATTTCGCATTTTATGAGGAAGATTCTATCTTATATCATGTTGCTCGGTGACGGAATGAAATTAAATGTGTTGTTAATATCTATTATTATTTTTTTTTATTTGTATAATAAATAAATGGATGTAAAAATATATTTTATAAATGAATGGTTTGATTGTTCTTTTAATTATATATATTGCGGACTGCGTACATCACTTTCATTTATTTTAGCAAAGAGGTTTCAAGCTCATATATTGTGTTTAGCTAATAAACTCATATATTGTGTTGACCCAATAAATTCATTTAGCCGATTGTTGAAGCAGAAAAAGAGTAGAACGGGTATATGTATCTTCTAATACAATTTTACTGTTTTCATTTAGTATATACAAACGGAATCAGGATATTTTATTCTTCAGATCTGCAAATTCAGAGCTACGAATTTAGAGGAATATCTCTAAATAACTGGGTAACTTTTCTTAAACTTTACCAAATTAGTGGAAATGTCTCCAATTTGATGAAAATGACCCAAATCAATGAAATTAAATGTGTGTCTTTTAGAAAAAAGTACTGAAATGATGTTTCTGTAGCATTTGTCGGTCAGTCCATCCATCCTACTTAGTAACACTTTTAAGGAATTTTTTTATTATCACCAAATTGGTAAAAATATTTCAAAATCCATAAAAATATCATGAAATTGATAAAATCGCGCTTAATAAATGAAATTAATTGTGTTTTGTTAGGGGATAGTATTGTGATGATGTTTCGTCAATTTGTCGCATTATGGGATTATCAGTTCTACAGTTCCACTTGGCGATAAATTTGGCGATTTTTTAAGTTATAGCTAAATTGACGAAAATGTCACCAAACATTTCATGGAGATTGCATTATTCAGATGATATGATTTCCATCAATTTATTGAAAGCAATTGATATTATGTCGCTTAGCAACGGATCCAATATGTTATGCGGCATATGATTTTTATTAAATCTTTTCCGATTTGAATAGTAAAAATTCGTATATAAAATAAATTTCATTAACATTGAATTTTTGACTGGATAATATCAATTACGGTCTTCAGGTTTAAACATCATCATTATTGATATTTTCGGGGACTGTTGATTCAGGGATTACTGATATTTTCAAATTATTATGGAATTGTTTTATTATGACGAAAATTGTTGAAACTCATATATAGTACGTTGTACGAGTAATCTTCTACAAATGCATGGGTATATATTCTAATCTACGAGAATATAAGTAGTACAGGTACATTGGCATATATTTTGATACATATTGGCATATATTGGAATCAATTACGACCTTCTGGTATTAATTTTACGGGTATTTTTGATATTTTCATTTATTACGTCATCTCTTTTATTTTGGAAAATATTTTTGAGACTCATATTGCAATACGAGTAAGCTTCTACTAACACTCTGGCATATTTTTTAATCTGCGACAATATAAGTAGTACGGGGTTGCATATATTGATTCAATTCCTTTTTTTTTTTGTAAATTTGCTTACAAAAGGGACCAGGATGTTTTTATTCGTCAGATCTGCCCATGGAGATAATTTTGCATAGGGAGAAGAGATATTCTTAAACTTCTCTTTATGAGCAATAAATTTAATATTTTAACAGAATTTGCATATGATTGCGAATTATAAATTTCTTTATATTATATACTCCGTACGAAGAACGGGTATGCTGCTAGTATATATATAAATTTGAAAATCTATCTGTCTGTCTGTCTGTCTGTTTGGTCCCATCATCACGAGAGAACGGATGAACCGAATTTGATGAAATTTTGTGGATAGCCTGGAAATAGCCCCACTTAAAATTTTGTCCATATTTTGAGTTTCCGCGACCAGTGGTTCTCGATATATTAGTAAAAAACGAAATTTTCGTTTGTCTCATCATCACGGGAGAACGGCTGAACTAAATTTAATGAAATTTTGTGGATAGCCTTGAAATAACCCTCCATAATTTTAGTCTAAGTTTCGAGATTTTAAGACCAGGGGTTGTCGAGATATTAATGAAAAACGGATCATTTTCCTAGGAGTTCTACTCTCTAATTCCGTGGTTTATCCAAACGGAAAAGATGAAAATCGTCTGTTTTAAACATCAAAGAGATTTAAAACTTTATTTCTGAGTTTGGTGCAGGAATTTTGCACTAATTAGTCACTATCTGAAAGCATGAATTGTTTGAAACAGGAATTTAAATAGAAAATCTATCACCTTGGTTTATTTTTCACAAGCTTTTACGCAACGATGAAAAGTATTAAGAAATCAAAATGGTTAATTAATTTTAACCTTTTATGAGGATATATCATGTTCCTCGGCACCGCAATTAAATTTAATGTGTTTGTTAATGTTTTTTTTATTATTTTTTCAATCTGAATAATAAATAAATGGATATAAAAGTATATCTTATGAATGAACGCTTTGATTTTTCTTTTAATTATATTAATTGCGGACTACATACATCACTTTCATTTATTTTGGCAAAAAGCAGGGGCGGCTATTCAGGTGGCCGCGCGGACCCCCTTGATCAAGCACTTCAAATTCATTTAGTTATATAGGTTAATTACAATTTTTAAGGAAGTTATCTGAAATTTATTTCAACTCAAAAGTCGAATTATTGGAAATAAGTGATAAAATTGTCACTAGATGGCAGCACTAAAACTTTGACTTTCAAAGAATCTCTTATGCTCTTTTCATACTACGTATATTAAATTTATAGGGAAAAATACTGCATTGTAGGGAAAGACGAGGGATTTTAATGAGAGCCGCGCCCGTTATCGGCCTCTGGCTGATAGAAAGAATGGTATGTTAACACAATGGTAATAGAAATTTCAGTTAAAAAAACAGACATTGCAATATTCCAATCCGATGAGAGCTGCGCCGGTTACCGCGGCTCACATCGAATCGTTCAGCCAAAGAAGGAACGAATGCTGTGGACTACTGACTCGAATTGGCTAAGTTTCGCTAATTTGGCCTCGAATTTTTCTTGATAAATGTGTGTTTTCTCTCTCGCTTCTTTTTAAAATAATAAATTTGGATGTTTAAATAAATATTTGAAAATAAATTACTGTATTTATGTAATTCTGATTTATTTTATTGATCCTATTGACCTAGTTTTTTCAGTTTTGGTTCATGAAGAAATAGTTTAGTAGTATTAGATACAGAAAATAGAAATTCAAAATAGTTTCGATATATATTTTGTGCTTTTTACTTAATTAAATAAGTGGGGGTTATTGATGGTATTTTGGGGGTTTCCGTTCTTCGTTTTTGGTAGAAAAATGCCTTGTTTGGGGCACTCAGTTTAATTTCGCTGCATAAGCGCCCGGCCGGGGGTGGGGGATTTCTGATGTAGGGTGGTTCTGTCCTTCGGAAAGGGGATCATTTCTGATTTAGGGTAGTTCTATGCTTTTTTTGGGATAAATTTCAATGCGTTTGACCTCTTAATTGTTTAAAAGTCACGAGAATTGCATTTGTGGCATGCCCGTGAATATTTTTAGTGACACTTTCAGAAATGTGTTGTCTGAGGGGGGTGGGTCTCTTGATTTACTCAGCTGTCTTACTTTTTCAGCTATTTAACATTAAAGATTGAAAAAATTATAAATATTTGTTGAAGAATGTTAAAAATCAATTTTCAACCTGATACTTGATTCTTTGATCTGGCGTTGTTTTCCTTAAAATCTCCCCCCCCCCCCTTCAGCGGCGACTACTCAATCCCCCTTCTTTTGCTTCTAATTTTATTGAAGACCAATATTGCTCCGATACTCCCTAGGCGTAAATTTTACTTGAGGTAGTCCAAAAATTTTTCATCTCGCTTCCTAATTAAGCGATTTTGAATCTAATGGTGGCTATAGTTTCTGCACAATCTATACGCGTATCGTCTGGACACGCATATTGTTTTATTCAAACCCCCCTGAGCGTAATTTTTAGTTTAACTAGTCCGCACGATTTTACATCTCGGTTCCTAAATTGAGCGATTTTGAATCTTCTAGTAGCTACAGTCTTTGTACCATTTGAATATACATATCTTTTGTATCAATCCCCTGGGCGTAACTTTTACTTTAAGCAGTCCTCCTCTAATTTCACATCTCGGCGCTCTTAAAATTGAGCCATTTTGATTCCGCTGGTGGCTATAGTCCCGGCACCATTTGTATATGTGAACTGGATATACATATTTATTGTGTCAGCTGCCTGGGCGTAACTTTCAGTTCGGTTAGCCCCCCCTCCCCCCCAAATTTCTTATTTCGCCTTCTAATTGAGCGATTTAGATTTTGCTGGTGGCAATCACTTAGATATACAACCTTATTATATCAACCCTCTGGGCGTAACTTTTACTTTAAGTAGCCTCAATTTCATATTTCGGTTTTACAAAAATGCATCGCTTTGGTTCCTGAAATATCCGTGCACGACATTTCAAGGCCGTACGATGTTTACATTTTCCGCTACAGATCTTACACACACACGTCGACACACAAACATCGTCTGTTATTATGTAATATGAAACAACCGTGGTGGAAGAGGGGAGACCCTCATCTTTTTCATATTTATATTTTTATCTATCTTAGTGACTCTTGCTCCGATTTTGATGCAATTTTCACACTGTATTTTCTACTCTACAATGGGCCCACTCGATCTGCTCACTCTAAACTTTGATCCACTTTTGTTGCACCCGTGCAACGAGCTAACTACTTATTGCTATAGAAACCGATTGCTATATATAGTGACTGCTAGCAGGCAGAACTCGCTCATATCATTTTAAAGACAAATAGAGATAAGCATAAAGCATAAGAATTTTCTGTAAATTCTAAATTCATTCTTAAACTTGTATTAAAATAGTTTTTCCGTTTCTACATATAAACGGCCGTAGATTTAGTTGGTGTTCGCTCTCTAATTATGTTGCTGTTTGGGTTACAAGGACGATGAGGTACAAAACTATTAGCCATAGAGTGTATATGAGAGAAATTGTGTGCATTTTGGGTGTACAAACAGTTGCGCTAATCAGAAAATAATACTGCACATGCATACGACTGAGAGTATTTAATTTTTACAAATTTGATACAAATTTATTTAGAAATGTATTCAAATAATTTTCCATGGTTACAATAGGCTCTTATTCATTTTAAAGAAACTTGCAAACGTATATCAGCGCAAGTAAAATAATAATTTGGTATACAGCTGTTTCGAGGTAACGCCAGAACCAATTTATCAGTGCCGGACGAACTCGAAGTCTAAAAGACGTAGTTGGCATACACTGAGGGATATATATATGTGGGAGCTGGGTCAGTACAAACAGCACCTACTGACTCCACCACCCACAACTTGTGAACTTAATTTCAAAATGCCCAAGAGACATGAATTTAACATGTTTACCATCAAAAATGTATCAGCAATAACACCAGGTTCAAGATTTAAAGGAGTTCCCAGTTTAGGAGAATTAATCCCAAATGATGTACAATGAGTAAAGTAAAATATGCAGACACAAATAAACAGGCTCATTTTAACACAAACTTAAATATTGATTTATTTTTAGATTTTTCAAAGAATTCAACATTTGCATTTTAACTTTCAATTATAAATAAAACTTCAGAGCTTCACTTATTAGACACATTTAACAGTGCTCTGGTAAAAATATATATGTTGCATAACAAGTATTCAATGTATTTAATCGTACGATCTTAAATCTTTCCAAATTTAACTTTAAATAATTTAATATGAGCCATTTTTGTTATTAAATTTAATTTCATCATGCCAGTGCCATTTCGGAAACATTGTTTCCGGAAAAAGAAAATTTACCTTGATACAAGATTAACAAATTTTTGGAGCTCCGTTTCGCATCAAAATATCACGGGTTTTTAGCTGGTAATTCAAAAAGTTCACAGGGCGAAACCAACGTAGATTCCAAAATCTTTAGAACCCGAACTTCCGTATACAATGCCTCGAATTGAACAAAACCGTCATTCTACGCTCTCAATTTCCAGAATCGTCATCGGAATGTTCCTGGAATAAAAAAAATATAATTTAGAATAAATTTGCATCAGGATAATTAATGAAAGGTTCCAGGCTCCTCTTCTTCAGCTCCAGATGAACGGCAAGCCATTTTGGCCAAAGCCTTTTGTCTAAAAATTAGACAAAACTTTCGATGCGACCTTTCAGTCGAAAAATTCCAGCACCAAGCGAGCGAAAAAAAGGTCCTCTGAGCCCACGCAAGTTCTCTTTCGCAAAAATGCGCCTCTTCCTGATTGGACGGCGCGCTCACATAGCAACTACACATCCAATACGTCACGCTCCACGGCCCGACACTAAGTCTAGACAAACCAACGCTTTCTCGACGAAATGCGCTTTTTAATGTAATTTCAATGGAAACAAGTGTTAGTAAAACACTGTACTGGCACGAACGGAGAGAAGGATGTTTCTCTCGCAGAAAATACAAAAAGGCTCATGGCGCAGAATTGCGACATGACAGCTCTCCCCTTCCGGGAGGCAAAAATTTTCAGAACACAGTGAGGAAAATTTTTCTCTCACTCAAAAACACAAAAACACAAAATTTACAAGGAGTTTTAGGAACCTGTAAGTGTAAAATAATTTAATACAAAATTTTGGGCGAGAAAAGTGCGATCGTTCACCTCTCTCAAAAGCAACAACACTGTAGATCTGAATGACTGGCCAAGCCACTCATCACCACAGGCAAAGTCCAAAAGAAAACCAAAAGGATGACAAGGCGTCACCACATCTTAAAGGAACCTTTACAAAAATTCACATTTATTACACTAAAATTCAAAAGAAATTTTGTCAAGGCAATTTGCCTGACAACACACTATCTCAATCATCTACATTGAGATCAACCAGGTGATATGAAAAATAAAATATGATATGATATGAATTTACAAAACTTAACAATATAAACAATTCAAAAATTTAACATTTGTCACTTTCAAACACACAAGTGACACAAAACAATTATTTTTAATTTTCATCAAAAGGTTAAATATTTTGAAAATTAATTTCTAAATTAAATTTGTCATATTCAGGAAATGAGATTCTTCACTCATTCAAAAATGTCTCACTTTTTGAGAACAAAGTCACTTTCAATATTTCCATTTTTCAATTTCAATTTTTCATTTCAAAACTTTCATTAAAATCTTAACTTTCACATTAAATTACTTTCAAATTCAACATATTAACTTTAAATTACATTTATCTTCAATTTTTCAACCTTTCATCATTTATTCAACAATTTTAACATTAACTTTAATTCAACTTATTTTTGTCATTAAAACAATTCAGAATTTTCTCATTCTGACACACTTTTCATAAATTACTTTAAATTATTCATTTATATTTACATTATTTAATTTATCTTAAAATTTTCATTTACTTTATTTTTAACAACTTTCACTCTGAAATAACTCAACAAGTGACAACTTCATGTCACAAAAGAAAATTTTACATTTACATACATTTGTCTACCGAGAGAGAGAAGAGGAGAAAAATTTCTCCTGAAATTCACGTCAGTTATGTAAAAGAGCAGGAACACATCCAAAGAGCAAACTCGGCGGGGACTAACGAGTTGCCAACAGAAAAGGGAGTGTAGAAAAAAAAAAAAAAAATACTCGCGTGCAGGAAGCGATTGCAGCAGAAACAGGACGCCAGGACACGCCTCAGAAGCACGGATATCATCAAACATTTTTGGGCAGCTTGCGCTGATCCCAACATCATCATCATCTTCTTCATCATCATCATCCTCATAGCTTCACCAGTTTCCCACCTGGCCAAACACAACCCTCCTAGGTAGGCTCGGAGCAAGTTGTCGTCCAGGACTCCAGTCCTGCCACAAAAGTTCGGACAATTAAATTGCTAAGCTGCTTCTTCATCTGTGATCCGTGTAGATTTGTCCAATGTTTGCGTCCACCAGCCAGCTTTCAGAAAAAGGGGTTGCAGCATAAAAATATGATGTCTAACTGAAATTTGTGTAGATGTTTGAAAACTGCTGGTCAAAAAAAAAAACAACAATGTGAAATGGAATTTCAAGAGAACAGAATTTCAACAACACATCAGCCAAAAATTTCACCTCTCTCAGCAACAAAGTTTCAAAACATTTTTCAAAAGAGATCATTTACTTTTGATCTTCAAAACTTTTAATTTCATTAAATTTTCAAAAATTTTCAAATTCAAACTTTTCATTTTCACTTTCAAATTACTTAATTTATTTCAATTACTTTATATACTTCATATTTACTTTCAATTTTATTTTAATAAATCATTTACTTTTCATTATTTATTTATATATTTTTTTCTTCAATATTCAAAATTTTCCTCCTTTTTACTTAGGGGAACAACAAATTTACCAACACCATTTTAATTATTTTCATTAATGAACTTAAACAAATAATCAAACATTCTTTTACATTACAACACATCAATATAATCAAAGTCAATCAAGACAGGACTCTCGAAAAAATTTTAAAGTCCAAGGAGAGTCAGTTAACAAAATTACTAATTAACAAAATTACTTATTATTTAAATTATAATATAAATATTCATAAATTATAGTTCACAAAATCAATTACTTATTTACTTTTTTAACTTAATGCAAGATTTCCAATAAATTTTAAAATCACAACAATTTTTTCATAAATTCTATTTTAAAAGACAATATTGAAATATAACTTAAACAAGTATAAACTTTAACTTAAAATGAAATCTTTTCTTGCAAAATTTAATTTCTGTAAAATTGTGAACTCAACCAAAATTTAATATTGTGAAAATCTTTGACTCCTAAGATTATAGGGTGTACGTGTATTTCTGTTTGTCATGTAATACTGATTTTGGTGTGGTGTATAACTATTTCTAAAGTTATTGTTGTAAATGATTCTTCCATTTCCTCTATTATCAAAGTTATTTGAATTATTTCTCTGAACATATTGTTGTCTTTGATTTGTACGACAATTTGATCTAGTATGAACAGCATTTTCGTTTACCCTTTTATTTGGCAAATTAAATCTTACTCGTTTCACAGTTTTTTTTTTTTGAGATTTATCTCCAGATCTTGTTAAACAAGATTTTAGTTTCACAGAGTCTTTCTCAGCGGTGATCACAGGAGTAAGTTTATTTGTCTTAGAGTTCAATTTTTGACTTTCATGAGTTTGTTTTGAAAATTTTTGCAATTCCTCTCTTCTTGGAGGTAAAAGAGTCAGTCTGTTCACATGAACCAGTTGTTCATTTTTGGGATTCATTACATGTCTGATTAAGAAATTCACTGCAGATGTTTGTTTTATCACTTTAAAAGGACCTTTATTAAAAGAGCTCAGTTTTCTTGACTGGCCTTGAGGCAAAAAGGGAGTGTAAAGATACACTAAATCACCAACCTTAATATTGGGCATCTTTGCTTTCTTATGTTGTTGTAAAATTTGTGAATTTTCAGCTTTTTCCAAGTTACTTTTTACTACCTCATATGTTCTTTTAAGTCTGAATCTCATGTCTTCTCCATAATCATATGTTGATTCATATGTCGGAGGTTTAAATCCAGTGATCAAAGTATTTGGAACTGTTAAATCTCTACCATAGAGTAAATACGCAGGCGATTCACCCGTAGAAGCATGTATGGCATTTCTATGTGCTAATAAAGCAAAATGTATCAGATTGTCCCAATTATCTTTATCGTTATATGCAATATTTTTCAAGGATCTGATCAAAGTACCATTTAATCTTTCAACACAACCGTCTACAGATGGCATGTAGGCAGTAGTAGTATTCTTTATTATTCCTAATTTCTTATAAAAACATCTTGCTGTTCTAGAAACAAAATTCGTCCCTTGATCCGAGACGATGAATTTAGGTATACCATGCTGAGCCATGTAGTGCTCTAAGCAACTTAAAATGTCTTCAGTTTTTATTGAAGCCAAGGGATATGCTTCAGGCCATCTTGTAAAATAGTCAGTTATGACCAATATGAATTTATTTCCAGATCTTGATATAGGTAATGGTCCGACACAATCCATGGCGATACGCTCAAATGGATATGTGGACTTCGAAAATCTTTGAATGGGTGCTTTGTTATTTCTAAAGCCACGATTTACCACACAAATTTCACAAGATGAAACATAATTTTGTGTTTGGGAATACATTCCCTGCCAAAAATATTTTCTACTTACAGAAGCTAAAGTTCTTCTAAATCCACAATGTGCATAAGTGGGACAGTCATGATGTAACCATAAAATTTCAGACACAAGTTCTTGCGGAACAACAACTCTTTCTTGTTCTTGATGTCTACGCTTTGGGTGTTTGTGAGTACACCACAGAATATCATCTTTTCTAAAAAATACCAAAGTTTGTGGGTAAGGTTTTATATTTTTATCTAAGAGATCTATAATTTTATTGCACCTTGGGTCAGATTTCTGAGCATTCTTAATTCTTATGAGCAAGGTAGGACAAGTAAATGTCTGTTCCAATTGACCAATTTGTATGTTATTTTCATTTTGCATTTCACTTTCATTATTATTAACAGCACAAATTTCATTTTCTTCATTTGTATTTGCTGGATTCAAATTGATTTCTGATTCTCTTCTATTGCTACTATTAGTATTGTTTACATTATTAGAACTTTGAGAATTTTGATTTACACTTGGAAAATTTTGATTAACATTTTGATTTATAACTTTATATTGTGACACGAATCTTTGTGGAATATTGTTAATAGTATTTGTACATTCATCTACATTTCTTGACATATAATCAGCAACAACATTTGCTTTTCCTGGTTTATGTACTATTTGATAATCAAATTGTGATAAGGATGCAATCCATCTAGCCAATCTAGATGTAGGATCTTTTAATTTAAATACGAATGTTAGTGACTTCTGGTCACAAAAAATTGTGAAAGGTTTTCCAATTAAATAATGTTTATAATAGTTAGTAGCCCAAACAACAGCTAATGCTTCTCTTTCGACAACACTGTATTTACATTCTGCTTCACTAAGCTTTCTGCTTGCGTAAGATATTGGATGCAAAATTTTATTCTCATCTTCTTGAGACAAATAGCTACCTAAAGAGTGATTTGATGCGTCTGTATGTAAAATAAATGGTTTTCTAAAATCTGGAAGGGTCAAAATTGGTTTTGACAAAAGTTTTCCCTTTAAAATTTCAAAAGATTTTTGAGCTTCATTAGTCCAAATAAATTTCTTTTTACTTTCATTATTCTTAGTTTTCAATAATTCTGTCAATGGCAAGGTCAGTTCTGCATAATCTTTTATGAATTTTCTATAGAATCCAGTGAGTCCAAGAAATTGTCTCACATTCTTAATTGATTTAGGAATTTTGAATTTCTCTACAACTTCCAAATTATGAGTATCAGGTTGTACTTTTCCATTTGATACCAAAAATCCAAGATACTTAATTGTTTTTCTGAAAAAATGGCATTTGCTTGGTTTCAATTTAAGACCATGTTTACTTAATCTTACAAAAATCTCTTCTAGTTTTTTCAAATGTTCTTCGAATGTTCTTGAAGCAACTATAATATCATCTATGTAAATTCCAGATATGCCAGCCAGCACCAGAGACATGAGTCTCTGAAAGGATGCAGGCGCATTCTTAAGACCAAATGGGGTTCTGGTCCATTCAAAGTGGCCATCAGGTGTTGAAAAAGAAGTCTTCGGATAATCATCAGGATGTAAGCACAATTGGTAAAATCCACTGGTTAGGTCCAGGGTAGAAAAATACAAGGCTCCAGACAAGTTATCGATTAATTCCGATATATTTGGAATCGGAAAGTTCTCAACAATAGTGATCTTATTGAGCTTTCGAAAATCCGCTACCAAACGGTAACTTCCATCAGGTTTCTTAACAAAAAGCACTGGAGTATTGTAAGGTGATGTACTGCGCTGAATGATTTTTGCATCAAGGAGTTCGTTTACCTGGCGTGAAAGTTCTTTCTGTAAATTGTGTGGAATGCGGTATGGCTTCTGTCTAACAGGTATGTTAGATTCAAGATTAATTTCGTGCAAAATAGTGTCGCATCCAGACAATTCTTTCATATTTTTAGCAAAAACATGTTTATATTTACTTAGTAATTTTAAAAGCAAAGATTTTTGTGCATAGTTCATATGTTTAAGATCAAAATCTCCTCCCCATGCATCAAATGTTTCATTTTCTTCAATACAGTTTTCAATATCAACTCTATTATTTATGTCAATTTCAGATTCATGGATGTTTTCGAAAGTTCCCAATTTCATTCCTTTGTTAATGTAAACAATTTTTTCAGATGGGTTTGCAACTTTAGCATACAAAAAGTCATTTTCAGGAATTTTGTGGATACTTCTGGCTACAAAAATTTTGTTTGCAGAAAATTCTTTATTATTGATAGGTTCAAGCAAAATTGTCGTGTCTTTTTCAATTTTGTAATTTCTTTTTAATTTAATAAAAGTTTCCGAAAATGGTTTTAGAACACATTTGTTGAAAGCTTTGGCAATCCCTATTGCCTGATTTTGTTGTGAACTTCCTTCATCATGTTTATCACAATCTGTCTGAGATATTTCATTGTTACTGGTATTGTCTTTTGTCAAAAATCTGTCTGTATATACATTGTCATTCATCTGTCTTTCATATAAATCATTTTCGCATTCATAATTTGACCTTTCATTTCCATTTGCATCAAAATCTCTAAAATCAACGTCTCTAAATTCATTGTGAAAATTGTTTTGTTCAAATAAATATCCATTATTACATCTATTTTCATAATTTCTTGAAAAATTTGTGTCTTTGAATCTATAATCTACATCATTTGTAAAATTGTAATTTCTTCTGTCAAAATCATGGCTTATTGCATAACTCTCGTCTGGTTTAAATTGTACATAATCAGAAATCACAGTAAAGCTTTGTGATTCGGTAAATTCAGTAAAGGGAATACTACAGTACAAAAAATTCACACGTTTATGTCTATAAGTAATTGTCACTTGTTTCTCATGTAAAAATGTACTTCCTAAAATCATGTTGTACCTTCCTGGGGCAGGTGTATTTAAAATGCAGCATTCAATCACATCTCTTTCATTTCCAATGATCATGGGAAAAGAAGCTTTTCTCTCAACCAAAATGTTCTGACTTCCGATTCCTCTTAGAATAGTGGATGTATGTTTTAATTGTACTTTTCTCGGGTTGATTTTGTGTAAAGCATCACTATAGATAATGTTTATAGAACTTCCAGTGTCGATTAAGGCATTTAGTGTGACATCTTCAACAAAAACTTGAATAATAGGAAAATTGTTTTGGCAAGGAGTCTCGCTTTCAGTCATGTAACTAACTTCAGAATTTCGTCTATTAACTAATGGAGATTGAAAATTTTGTCTTCTGAAATTCTGTCTTCCGAATTGTCTTCTATTACCAAATCTACTATTAAAGTATCTGTTATTTCTTCTATATCCAAAATTATTGAAGTTTTGTGATTTATAATTATCAAAGGAATTTCTAAAATTTGAAAAATATCTTCTGTGGAAAATTGAATTTCTATATGAACTGTTACGAAAAGGTCTTCTAAAGAATAAGGAATTTTTTCTTGGAGAATAATTTTGATATGGACTTTTAACGTACCACTCTTCTTCCTGTGAGGCAACTGGAATTCTTCTTTGACTGAAACGGTTTCTACTTTCAGATCTTTTGGATGGTGTAGAAGTTCTGAAAGATGTTGATGGTTTATGTTTCTTCTTTACTGGAATATCTTCCCAATCTTCCTCTTCCAATTCATTTTCATTGTATCTGCTTGTAGAGGGCGTATCCAAGAAGGAATCTTCAAAACTGGAATTGCTCTTTTCCAGATCTTCTCTTATTTCATTCAGTCTTTTCTTCCTTTTCTCTGAATTTTCACTAAATTTTCTTCTTAATTTCTCAAATTCCCTCTTCTTTAAATTTAATTTATTCTTCAACTCTTCAATTTCCTGTTTAGTGTCTTTTTCAATTCTCACTGTATTTATGTCCTCTGTCATTTCTTCCAGCTCTTCATTCTGTACTTCTTCTTCCAGAATGGCTATTTCTTTCGCAGCTTCAAATGACTGTGGATTTGCAGATAAGACGGCTTTTCTAAAAAGGCTTTTTAACCCCTTTTTAAAAGAGTTGAGCAAAATAGCAGTTCTCAAGGAATCTTCATTATCAGACACAACATCTTGCGGAAAGGCAACATACGATTCAGCCTCTATTCGATTTGCATAATCACGAACACTTTCCCCTGTCATTTGTTTACAGTTTACCAGGGAAGCGACATTTTTGGCAATATTTTCTTTTTTCATAAAATTGTCCTTGAGTGTATTCACTAATTCTGAAAAATTCGTGCTTTGGTTTAGCTTCGGGATAGATTTAATCAGTCTTTCTGCACGACCAGATAATTTCAACTTCAGAACGAAAATTCTGTCTTTATTAGACCACTCGGCATGTTCAGCAACCAGAAGAAATTTCTCCAAAAATTCGTGAAAAGATTCATTTGCATTGCCAGCAAAACTTGGAATGGATCCAAGGAACTGTGATCCAATTCCGACCTTCACTTTGTTAGAGTCTCTGACAGCGGAAGCTGATCTGCCAGAATTTGGAGAAAGTCGTGGCGGAGACACCGAAGGCACACGGTTTCGTGAACCAGGTTGTGTAGAGGAGTCACTACTCCTGCTTGCTCTCGTATTTCTAGATTTAGGCATTTTTTTTTTTTTTTTTTTTTTTCACAAGGTTTTTCACCAAATAGATTCAAATTTATCACGAAACACAGTTTATTGTGGAAAAATGATTTCACTTTCACCAATATGTGATCAACAAGAGAATCTGACTTGATCCATTGAGTAACACAGTTCTTGTGAAGAGCAAGTCAGAAACACAATATTTGTGAAGTTGCCAGCACTTTTGCAACCAGCAAAATAATTTGTATGTGAAGATAATGTCAGAAAACACCCACTGAATTCTGTGTGATAATGCAGTGTCCAGCCAAGTAATAGTAGGAAAAACAACAATATTGTATGTGAATGTGCCAACAACTCTGATTTTTATAACCATCAGTAAGCCCAAAACGCTGATGACTGTGGCCACTGATTATGATATTTGTATGTGATAAATGCCAGTAATTCTGATATACAATCAGTGTATGTGAATCTGTCAACTCAAGCTTGTATTGATAATACAGTGTCGAGTCAAGTTAGTGTTGGACGACTAATCACCTCTGTCAACATAGGTGAGCAACCAATTGTATGTGAAACATGTCAAAGAAAAAAAAATTTTCCCTTTTCTTTTTAATATATTTGCATTAGCACAGCAACAAGAGACCAATATGTGTGCACTTAAGTTAATGTATGTGTTCTTGAAATTTTTAAATTTACTTTTTCCACATAAAATTTTGTGTGTATGACATATGAATTTGAGAAATATATGCAACAAATATTTTTCAATTACACATATAATCAGGTGCATATGGGCTTCTGTGCTTTTTGCACTTTCAACTTTATGACACATAAACAAAAATTTTCATGCCCATTAAACTCAAATATTTTGCACCACAAAATAATTTTCCACTTACTTCGACATGTTATTACTGCAATATATAATCACAATAAAAAAATTTGCACTTTTTCATAAATTTATACTTCACTCACTGTAATACTCTGGGAAGGGATACGGCACCAATTTGTGGGAGCTGGGTCAGTACAAACAGCACCTACTGACTCCACCACCCACAACTTGTGAACTTAATTTCAAAATGCCCAAGAGACATGAATTTAACATGTTTACCATCAAAAATGTATCAGCAATAACACCAGGTTCAAGATTTAAAGGAGTTCCCAGTTTAGGAGAATTAATCCCAAATGATGTACAATGAGTAAAGTAAAATATGCAGACACAAATAAACAGGCTCATTTTAACACAAACTTAAATATTGATTTATTTTTAGATTTTTCAAAGAATTCAACATTTGCATTTTAACTTTCAATTATAAATAAAACTTCAGAGCTTCACTTATTAGACACATTTAACAGTGCTCTGGTAAAAATATATATGTTGCATAACAAGTATTCAATGTATTTAATCGTACGATCTTAAATCTTTCCAAATTTAACTTTAAATAATTTAATATGAGCCATTTTTGTTATTAAATTTAATTTCATCATGCCAGTGCCATTTCGGAAACATTGTTTCCGGAAAAAGAAAATTTACCTTGATACAAGATTAACAAATTTTTGGAGCTCCGTTTCGCATCAAAATATCACGGGTTTTTAGCTGGTAATTCAAAAAGTTCACAGGGCGAAACCAACGTAGATTCCAAAATCTTTAGAACCCGAACTTCCGTATACAATGCCTCGAATTGAACAAAACCGTCATTCTACGCTCTCAATTTCCAGAATCGTCATCGGAATGTTCCTGGAATAAAAAAAATATAATTTAGAATAAATTTGCATCAGGATAATTAATGAAAGGTTCCAGGCTCCTCTTCTTCAGCTCCAGATGAACGGCAAGCCATTTTGGCCAAAGCCTTTTGTCTAAAAATTAGACAAAACTTTCGATGCGACCTTTCAGTCGAAAAATTCCAGCACCAAGCGAGCGAAAAAAAGGTCCTCTGAGCCCACGCAAGTTCTCTTTCGCAAAAATGCGCCTCTTCCTGATTGGACGGCGCGCTCACATAGCAACTACACATCCAATACGTCACGCTCCACGGCCCGACACTAAGTCTAGACAAACCAACGCTTTCTCGACGAAATGCGCTTTTTAATGTAATTTCAATGGAAACAAGTGTTAGTAAAACACTGTACTGGCACGAACGGAGAGAAGGATGTTTCTCTCGCAGAAAATACAAAAAGGCTCATGGCGCAGAATTGCGACATGACATATATATACATAAATACATAGATGAGCGCCTCCCTCTATATCTGGCTCACGAGCCGCCACTGGCAAAAAGTTTTCAAGCTCATATACTGTGTTTAGGTGATAAACTCATATATTGTGTTTACCCAATAAATTCATTTAGCCGATTATTGAAAGAGAAAAAGAGTAGAAAGGGTATATCTTCTAATACAATTTTAGTGTTTTTATTTAGTATATACAAACGGGATCAGGATGTTTTATTCTTCAGATCTGCAAATTCAGAGATGCGAATAATTCCGCAGAATATCGCTACCGTGGCAACTTTTCTTTAACGTTGCCAAATTGACAGAAATATCGCCAAATTGATAAAAACGACGGAAATCAATGAAATTAAATTTGTTTTTTTAGATGAGAATACTGAAACGATGTTTAGGTAGCATTTGCTAGTCCATCCATCCGACTAAGTAACACATTTGGCAAATTTTTAAAATGTCACCAAATTGATAAAAATGTTTGTAAATTCATAAAAATATCACGAAATTGATAAAATTGAATAATAAATGAAATTAATTGTGTTTTGTTAGGGGTTAGTATTGTTATGATGTTTTGTCAATTTATAATATTGATATTTCGTCAAAATGAGATTGTCAGCTCTACAGTCCCACTTGGCGATAAATTTGGCGATTTTTTAAAATGTCGCTAAATTGACGAAAATGTCGCCAAAGGTTCTATAAAGATAGCATTATTTAGACGATATTTTCCACCAATTTATTTGAAGCAAATGATATCATGCCGCTTAGTAACGGATTTAAATCCAATGTGTTTGTGCGGCAGACGATTTTCAATAACTCTTCCGATTTGAATAATGAAGATATATATATATATATAAAATAAATTTCATTGCCATTTCATTTTTGACTAGATAATATCAATTACGGTCTTCAGGTTTAAATATTATTATTATTGATATTTTCCGGGATTATTGATTCAGAGATTATCGATATTTTTAAGTTATTACGCCATTGTTTTATTATGGAAAAAATTGCTGACACTCGCATATTGTACGTTGTACGAGTAATCTTCTAGGAATGCACGGGTATATCTTCTAACCTATGAGAATATAAGTAGTATAGGTATATTGGCATATATTTTGACATATATTGGCATATATATTGGATTCAAGTACGGCCTTCTGGTATGAAGATAAAGGGGATTATTGATATTTTCAATTTATTACGTCGTAGTTGTATTTTGGTAAATATATTTAAGACTCATATTGTAATACTGTAATCTTCTATTAATAATCGGACATATCTTCTAATCCATTATATGTAGTACAGGTATCGTAGTACAGGTATATGTAGTACAGGTATCCATTATATGTAGTACAGGTATGTAGTACAGGTACTTCCCATATAATTTTAGCACATTCATTTTGACATATATTGAAATAAATGACTGTCTTCAGATTTAAAGATTGCGGGTTTATCGATAGTTTCAATTTATACATGTAATCTACTAATACAGGCTATATCTTCTAATATGAGCATATATAATTAGTACGGGTTCCATACAATTTTAACGCTTTTATTTTGCATATATGATTCAATTCCATATTTTTTTTTATAAATTTGCTTACATAAGGGGTCCAGGATGTTTTTCTTCAGATCTGCCCGTGAAGATAATTTTGTATAGCGAGAACAGAGATTCTTCTTTTTAGGAGCACTATATGAAATATTTTAACAGAATATTTTGATTAAAAATGTCATTTAGTATACTATATATTGTATACTAATATATTGTAAGTATTTGCACATGATTGTGAATTTAAAGTATCTTTATATAATATACTACGTATTTATATTATATTATCCGTACGAAGAACGGGTATGGTGCTAGTCTATATATATGAAATTGAAAATCTGTCTGTCTGTCTGTCTGTCTGTTTGTCCCGTCATCACGGGAGAATAATAAACCTATTTGTTCCCTTTTTCCATAAGTATTTATTATTTCTTTACTTGCAATATATGTACCGTAGTAAAAATTGTATCGGCTGATGCCATTATTTATTTATTTATATAGTTGTTCAGGCAAAACCCAATTATAGATCTGATTATAGATCAGATAGCACAATCTGTGCATAATTTAATGCAAAACATAAAAATAAATAAATAAAACTATAATTTAATGTACTTAAATATCTGTCTGAGTCGATTGACTCCGAAGAAAGTGCAGATGCCAAGTATACACAAGTAAGTTACCAAAATGTTTCTTTATTAAATAACATTTTGTTGAATATTTGATAACAGGTTTATGAGAAAATTTTTAAGTCATTTATTGCAATGCCTCAAGTCCACTTAATTTTCCAAGTTATTGAATTTTTGTAAATGTATCAACATTTGTGTCATTTTAATAAATGGTTGTCCTTCAATAAAAAGCATTGCTGGACATGATCGCATAATCACAGTTTGTTCCTCAATATGGATAATTAACACTAAACTTACCGATATTTAATGTATACCTATTTTTACCACAGCGGGTCAAATGACCCGTCTTCAAAAGGTTATATTTTACGATGTATGTATAGCAAAATATACCATTTAGTACAATTTAATGGGTGAATAAAACAATTTTGTCCAAATAATGGTTCTAATTTGTTTATTTTCGAATATGTATGTTTAGTTTCGAAATTAAAAACATGAATTCAATTAAAAACATGAATAAAAATAAGAGAAAAAAATCCCCATTTATTCCTGAATTTAGAAATAAACAATATGCAAACCTTATTCATGTTCAGCGCATATTTTGAAAATAATTGGGTCCTGGAAGGCACATTTGCCATACACATATTTGAAGACATGAAATGTTCAAATGTTCAATTTTTTTTGTCTGGTATGTGCCACGTGCATATAGAAGAGTAATAAATGCATCGAATTTTGCAGCAGTCAGTTTCCAATTAGTTCCTAACACTGGAAATGCCCCTACTTCTGTGCATATTCTTATGTGTTCATTACACGGTTGTCAATGAGTGAAGAAAATGCAGTTCTTGCTTTCCCTTTCATAATGTTTCGTTTGTCATATCCTGTTGGGCCTACAACCACCCTACAATTATTATGAATTGGCCCTCGTCCAGGTGTAGAACCTTCTTCTATTTCTTGCTAAACTGTCCCATCAGCCATAGTTTCGATACATTGATCCTCTACATTACTTTCGGAACTCAATAACGATATCGTTCTCTTTTGTCCTCTACGCATATTCATATTCTTCTCTTCATCATCTGTATTTGAGGATTCGCATCCGTCCGTAGTGTCAAGTGAGTCATCATGTTGTTCTATGTTATCCACTTCACTGGATCCCGAACACTCTTCAGCTATATTATTTACTTTTTCTAATAATTTGAAATATCTTGAATTTATTGATATTTTTGGGGATAAGAATTATCAATACAATAATGAAATAAGAATTATTGACTCACAAATTAGCCCTATAACTTGTAATTGTCAAACTAAAACTGAAATCTAACTCTCAATTGGTATCGACAAGTGTAATGCAAAATAGCAAAATTCTGATGCAATTGCAAAAATTATTCATCACACAATCTATTACAGGGGTCAAATGACCCGTTGCGGTAGGTAGGTTCAGTTACATATATTTCTCGGTTAAAAAATAAACAAACGAAAAATTAATATTGAAAAATACATTGGATGTAAATTATAATAAAAGTCGTAAAGTCAAATGGTGATCTGATAACGTTGTATGTACAGGCCATAGAAATTTGATGTCGCATCCGTCATTAAACCGCTTTATTTTTGCGTATTATCTCTGTATCTAAATTTTGTGCCAACGCAATTACAGTATTTTTTATTTTTAATCATCACTAAACCTTGATTATTCCTACAACTAAGCCTAATTTTTACACTATACTATAGCAAGCAAAATGTAAACAAATCAAGCGATTGTAAAGTGAGTTGTATAAAAATTGCTGAATTTCTTTCAAGCAAATTTATTTAGCTCTGGAGTCTGGAATATAAAAGATGTGAATATTGATTTTACATAGAGAGGCAGACGATTTATATTTTGATGACGTCATTCAAATAAAGTTCATTTTGTGTAATTAGCACTCTCTTTTTCGATGAAGTTTTCAAGTATAATAAATTACTGTAGTACTGTGATAATTTAAAAATATCAGCGCTGAATGCATCACATTTTAAACACACAGTTTAAATAGAATTACATTTCAGTTGAAAAGTGTTTCATAATCAATGCTTTATGCATGATTTATGTTTCTTGTTTATCTTATTTTTATGTGTTAAAATAACTTTTAACCAGTATCGTATGCCTGTCTTTAATAGTCTCAAAAACAAATAGTGGAAAAATGTGTTTTAAAACCCCACTAAAGGATTTCTGTGCTTCAATTTATTTTGTGAACGACCCCTGGATTCACGAATTTTGATGATTAAAAGAGTACCGAAAAGTCAGGAAAAAGTGCTGTAAGTCAGGAATTTTAGCAATTTATTTCGTCCTAAATTTGAACTTTTACGAACCAAATTTTTCTTTAGTTTGACGAAATGAAGTATTAACAGCATTTTCGATTTTGACTTTTTTATAGAGAGGCTGTATAAAAAGTTAATTTTCTGAACTTTTTACAAAAATATGGTAAAGCATTTAAATTATTTTATAACGTCCTACCTTATTTAAAGCATTTTTGCAATTAGAATTATGAGTCTATAACCAACAGTTAAAAAGTCATCCCTTGTTCACTTTCTATGGGACACCTTGTATAAGGTGCATTTCTAATTCTGTGAATCAAATACACGTCATGGGTTCAGCTGAGCAAAGGTTTTATTTAAATCAGTTTAGTTTTTCTATATACATAATATCGTAGCCAATATTTTTACAACAACCACACATTACATGTCGCCTCTCCCGGCCGTCCAAATAGCTATGCTCAAGTCTTAGGACGAGTCGGACGTTCTGGGTCTTCAACATTATATGTTACACACCATGGAAATAACATAAATTAAACCATGCTCAGACGTATATTATCCATATGTCACAAGATAATTATTTTTTGAGAATGCATCGCATGAACTTGCTACTTATTTCGATAATTAGCATACAGATACCAACCCCAAAACATGTTAGTAAAAATCTTAGATATCTAACGATGCCAGGAGTCATAGCCAACCTTCTTGCTGTAATCTGCAGATAAAAAAGAACTCCTATGAAATACAAATACTTTATAACTGAATGCATGGAGTAACCAAATACATATTCTAACACGTAAAATGGTAGCATTATGAGCAAATGCTTGCTTGCCACAATCATGAATCTTGCTATTGGAATGCCATCCTCGTTATTCTGCAAGTTCTCGAATGGGTCATCCTGATCGTTTACCTCCTCTGGTGCAGGCAGTTCTTGAAATGCACCTCTGTATGGAAATAAATCAAAATTATATAAATTTAAAGCCATCTATTGAATGATAAATAATACTATTGAAAAATCTAAAAGCATTTAAATTAATCATCAATGCAGCAGTTATCACATTTCGATCATTCAAAGTCATGAACCTTGTGTTGTACTCGAATATAGTAATTAACTTTTCACTTGAGTATAATAATAGAATAGCTTCGAAAATACCACGTATTTAAAACACAATAATTATATGAACGTAATTATACCAAGTAGGAAATGTTGTACAGGGTGTCAAAAAGTGTCAGTGGTTAGCAAATAATTCAAGAAGTTTTAAAGTTATCGTATATTTTTATGCAGGCGTATGAGAAACTCAAAGGAGCTACAATTCAGTGACAAACTTTGGGGGGTTGATCTCTTCTTTAGCAAGGTTTGGGGGAGGGATATTTTTTCTGTTAGTGATATTGAATAAAGTCAATTAAAAAGTTGTCGAACGTCGCAAAATTAGTACTAAACATTTTTGTCCCCTCTCAACAAAAGTGTAAAGGGACCCTGAAAAGATGTATATACGATTTAACTCCTTCCCAAACTCGAACATTTAGGCAATGCAATAGAAAAAAATTGAGTATATTATACATAAAATACATAATATTCACTTGTAGCAACGATGGAGGCTTACACACGTGTAATATGTGGTAGGTCGGACGGTCTGGGTCTCAACAACAACAACACGTGTAATATGATGTCTCCGTATGTCTTGCTATATCTCTACGTTTACACTGTTATCTCTACGTTTACACGAAGATGAATAAAATTGTTGTTTTTAAAATGGTGATTTAAAGAGTTATTTTCTATTTCTTGTGAAGGACTTAGCACTAATTTTGGAACGATCTGTAAGTTTGTGATTTACTTTTTCTCTGTCTAACAGGAAACAAGGTGTTCCCTGTACAGCTCCCGTACAAAATATGCGATAACTCTAATACTTTTCGAGTTAATTACCTGATTCATGACTTTCGTATACTTCATTATGCTCTTGGACATTTAGATTAAAAAGCATCTGCAATAACTAAAGCTAAAAGCTATGAATTAAAGTTTCTGTTCAGAAAACAATTATAATTCGCTTTTATTCTTGTAAAAACTCATAAGCACATATACACTGGCGGCATGAAAACTTATCAAACGCAGCAATGAAAAAAAAAGCTGTATGATAAGAAATAAAGTAAAAAAGTTTGCATAAAATTATCCGAAGACTGAGATCAAACCATGGAACTACAAGTTTAGGTTTATCGTCAAATACGTTAAAGACTTTTGTTTCTACCACTGCAGCAACAGTTTTCAGTACCGTCGATCTGTAATTAAAGAGAAGTGCGTCCAACGTTGAACTAATTGAAGTACTGATTTCAAGTTTATAGAATATTTCCCATAAGTGGGTTTTGTGACTATAAAATGACACTATTGTTTATAAAGAGTCAACTTATGAATGTCCGTCTTTACATCAAGCATGCATTTAACATGATTTTCATAGTGTCGACAAATATTAGAATATTTATTAACATAACAAGAGATAAGATATATTGAGCCATGCACAAAACTGGTTGAATTTGCAGTTTTATCATCGTCCTAATTCTTTTTCGTGCAAATTTTTTTCGGCACTTAAATAGTTTGTCTTGGCTTAAACAAACAAACAACGCATGACATTCCCTACATAATGCAATGAAGTTACTACTGTCACTGTTAAAAATGATGTATAAGATCCACGGCACAATATTTTTAACGTTGAATTGTACATTTGTACAACATGTAACTTTATTTTGTGACAACATATGACATTTGTGACAGCATATAACATTATTTCGACGTTCCCAATTAACTTACATTTTGCATAAATCTAACTTGACAATTATCAATATTGACAGCATCCGCAATAAGCAATATAGTACATATATTAAAGTGCTAGCAGTATGCCGGTTGTATGGAATTTATAATTTAAAGAAACTTAAAATTTACATTTATGTACAAATTCTGATAGTATCCAAAATGACATTAATATTCAAAACATTCTATTATAATTTCTTCTAAAAAAAAGTATATGGATTTCTGTTCCTGCTATATAAAGTTATCTTCACGGGTAGATCTGAAGAATAAAACATCCTGGTGCCGTTTAAAAACAAATTTTTAAAATCTGGTTTTCAATTCCTACAAAACGACAGAGATTATCAAGGAAATTGAACTTAATTTTGCCAAATATTGAATTTTCCTCAATTAGGCGTTATTTTCATTAATTCAGCGTTATTTTATCAATTTGGCGACATTTTAAAAAGTCACCAAATTTGTCGTCAAGTGGCACGGTCGGGCTAACAGACAGACCCTACCGTAATATCATTACAATACTATCCCCTAAAAAACACAATTAATTTTCATTGATTTAGCTTAATTTTTATCAATTTGTTGACATTTTTTTTATCAATTTGACGTCATTTTCGTCAATTTGGCATTATTTAAAACTTTTGCCAAGTTGACAAAATTCTGTCAAAATTCGTTGCGAAAATTTCGCCAAGGGTTACGGAAATAAAAATAGGTTATTTCTATGGTAGATTCTTATCTTCTTTCTAAGATATTAAATTTTCATCAATTAGTCGTCATTTTCATAGATTTAGTGTCATTTTTATCATTTTGACGATATTTTAGTCAATTTGGCAACATTTAGAAAAGTCACCAAGTTGGCGGCATCTCGTCAAATTCGTCGCCAAATTTTTCGCCCAGCTTTACGGGCGGATGAATGGAGGAATGCGTTATTCTTATAGTAGATTCTTTCCACAATACTGAATTTTCATCAGTTAGTCGTCATTTGCATTGATTTAGAGTCATTTTCATTCATTTGGCGACAATTTTATCAATTTGGCGACATCTTCGTCAAGTTCGCAACAACAAAAACAAAACTCTCCAAGCTGACGATATTTCGCCAAATTTGTCCCCAAAATTTTGCCAAGCGTTGCGGACGGAAAAATAGGTATAGGGGTAGCTTATAGTAGATTATTATAGTCTTTCCAAGATATTGAATTTTAATAAATTAGTCGTCATTTTGAATAATTTGGCGACAATTTTGTGAATTTGGTAACATCTATAAAAAAGTTACCAATTTGGTGATATTTGGTCAAATTAGTCGCCAAAATGTCTCTAAGCGTTACGGGCGGAAAAATAGGTTATTCTTATAATAGATAAATGTCTACTGGCGAATTGTAAGGCATCAAGATACAAAACTATTACCCAAAGTATCTTGTCTCTTAAATGGAACGCAGTAGATCCACAATAATGATATTAACAAATTTATCGCATAATATTACATATGAAAGTGAACATACTCACTTTTTTTTTTAATTTTATGTGATTATTTGATAATTTCTTTGAAAACTGTGCAAATCTCGAAAACGGTTCTTGCTAGCGTTCTAAATTTTATCTCATTCGTTTTCTAATGAAAAGTTACACACGAAATAATTATTACATCATTGAAGTTTCTGATTTTTTGATTAATTTTTAAAAATTTCATTAAAAAATTGGGTGTTATTCCGAATATTTGATTGCGTTTAAAATCAATAGACTTTCAGTATTCATGTATTGTAATTTTTGTACAAAATTTCGTTCAAAATGCTCCATTCGTTCTTGAGATATCGTCCCCCCCCACACACACAGAGAGACCTTTCTGGTAGGTCGGACGGTCTGGGTCTCAACAACAACACACAGAGAGACAGATATATCACCTCAAAAACTTTCTATTCGTGTTCAAGGATGCTGGAAGCATGCTGTCCCGTCGAAAACTCGAATTCGAATTTTCGACTCCATCACAATACTTTCCGTATACATTTTACTATGTATATAAGGAAAGTAAAAAGCCAATTAGTTAAATTTGTGCTGTGCTTAATTTCTAGCGAAAAAAAATTTACCTGGCACCTTTTGCTTAAAGATTCAATGAAATATTCAAATTATTGTTATAAAGTATTTTTATTTTAATTGTAAGTGACCGACACCAAAAATTTACCCAATAAATGGTAAAGAATTTGGTAAACCAATGAAATACTTTTATGCTATAAATTTTGTCATGTTTGGAATCAATAAAATGTAAGTAAGAAAACACGTATCCATTTGTATAAGAATCAAATCGGACTTCTATATTGCCTGAAAAGACATAATTTTTGTTTTCATGCCTTATATAGACTTGTAGATGTCCTCTATATTTATTTTCAGAGGACGTTAACTATTCCCACTTGCAGTTTAGGGAACAAGTCAAGAAGTTCAATTATCGATATCTCAGCGAACTTTTTTACTAAAAGTTGCCGGGTAAATATCTGTCTCCTTAATTCAGCGCTATGTAAAATACTAATTGATATAATTTGATTGAGGAGTCTTACAAAAGTATAAATTTCGAAAATTATGAAATTGTCAGTTCGGGGAGGTATAACTATCACAGCCCAATTTTTCTCTGTTTGCGGATTACTTTTCATATTTCATGTTACTTCTATGACCAACCGTTGATATCACTTTCCTTTCGGATACTCTGTACAAAAGAGATATTTCTTTTACATAAATATGACGTTTATTTGATTATCGAAAAACAAAAATCCGGTTCCCTTCAATAGAAAAGTTAAATTAATATAATTTATTAAATAGTTCACCGCATGAAATAATCATACTAAATTGAACCCCATTTCTTCATTGTTTGTCTAGAAATATCCTGCCCACAGACACACAAGCATCATTGAGAAATGGCTGTTGCCTTATAAAGGATGAACAAAATACGTCAGTCAGTTGTATTTTTGACGCCATCTGATTATTTTCCATTTACACATAGTATTATGTATTTAAAAGAAATAAAAAACTATAAATTAAGGGTAAACTATAAATAAATGGAAAACCATTAACCATATACACATGGTTTGCAAGTATCATACCATAGTCTAAATCTTACCCAATATATATATATATATATATATATATGTATATATATAAATATAAATTATTAAATCCAAAGTTAGAATGTATGTAGTAACTCATAATACACTATTCCAAAATTTTCTACAAATACAAAGAAATAAAAGAAATTAAGACAAAAAGAGGAAATAATAAAGCATAATGCAAGTCATAAGGACAAAGACAATCAACAAATTTCAAAAATGAGGAATGCAAATAAGAAAACAAAAAAATCAAGCAAAAAAGCTTGCACATGGAGGAGATTTAGGCTTACGAGATTAGGCTTACGAAAAGTTCATTTCGAAAAAATTCTCGTCGGGTCCATATATCCTTTCGAAATGAACACAAAAATGCTTGTTTCTGAAACACAAGATAGATTTTATCTATAAACTTGTGTTATATGGACGACAAGCATATAGATTGGAACAATAAAGGAAACATAAATACCTCAAAACACACCTCTTCAGCGCAACCCTGACGAGCAAAATATGACTGGATCAATGTTGCCATATGCCAAAATGAAAAGATGTGATTTGCTGTTGCCAAAGAGAGTAATAAAAACTGTACTGCGCAAAAGCAATAAAATGAAATAAAATGAGTTATTCAACTGTTAAAGCTTCGAGATAAAAAGATGAAAATATAATTGCAGGAGAATGAAGAAGTACGGCTAAAATAAGATAATAAGGGGAGAATATGAGAATTTTAGGCTAATCGAAACTTATTAACTATACTATTGACTAAATATGCAGGATATTGATACATTTTACTGGTAATTTTGAGGTTATTAATGTGCAAAGCATGAAATTTTTTATCTGATAATCTATAAATTCTAAAAAGTTGATTAAGTATAATATTTCTAAACAATTGAATCGAGTTGCAGGAATTAAAAGGTAATAATTTATTAATATTAAATTTAAAAAAATCTTTTTTATCATATAATTTAGTAACTATCCCATGAGCAGGTTCTATAATTAGATTTAAATCCAAATAATAAACATTATTACTAATAGAAGTTTCATTAGGTATTAATTCCAAATTATCCGGATAGAAATCTATATCTATGACATAGTTATCAGTAAATACAAGACAAATCAGATCATCTACATATCTATAAATTTTATAATCAGTTGAAGTAAAGAATTTTTCATAATGATATAGGTATAAATTAGCTAACATACTGCTACTACAGCCACCTTGTGGAACACCTGAGACTTGTAAGTATAATTTATTACCTTGAAAGATATAATTATTGAAAAGAACAAAATGGAGAAGCTTAGGAAAATTGGTAAATTTTGTAAGATTAGAATGTTTAGTAATATAAGCATTATATAAAGCTAAAATAACATCATATAGATCAGTGATCTTAATATTATTAAATAGATCTTTAAAATCAAAAGTTTGAAATCCTATTATTTTACCATGCGTTTTTAATTTATTTTTTAATTCCTTACTGTTATTTAGAATAATGTAGCTATCACCAGAATCTCGTAAATTGCTATTTAGTACATTTAAATAATTTAGTAATAATTTACTAGCAGTAGTAGAGTATGAATTATGACCACTAGTAACAGTTCTAAATTTAATAGGATTTTTATGAAATTTAGGTATAAGCACAATATATGGAAATGTCAAAAATTTATTATTAATATCTAAATCACTATACATATTGATAATTTTCAATTTGATACTATTAAGAGAGTGTGAATCAATTTTAAATAGACTATTATTTTTTAAATAATCTAGCAGATATTGAATATAGAATTTTTTACAAATAATAGCATAATTATTAGAGGCTTTATCTACATAAGTAATAACAAAAGATCTATGTAAATCATTAACAGAATGCTTTATATTATCCATATTATATATAGATCTAGATAAATTAATACTACAAATGGTATGTTTAATAGATCTTAAAATAGTAAATTTCCACATATTAAATGCCTCTAAAGGCTGAGCATATTTAGAAGCTAATCCATAAATAAATTTATCAAGGTCCAGATTGATTGACTTTAACACTTGTTTAGAATTATTACATGAAGGTAACCTGAATTTAGTGCCAAATGACATTATAGTTCTTAAAGATTTATCTTTTACAATGGCTAAGTCTCCAGTAACTATATGACCCAAGTGTGGATTTATAAATTCAGCATAATTATCAACACTACAAATACATTCACCATCTAAATTTGTCGAGGAATCTATGTCGACTGAGAGAGATTTTGAAATTGCATTGTAATTAAAAATGGTTCTTCCAATAGGCTTGTTATATTTAAAAGTTTTAGTAACATTCAAATCCTTTACAGGCAATAAATGATGAAATTGATTAAATAAATTCTTAAAGTTAATGGAATTATAAATAGGATGCTTAAATGATATTACACAATAAGAATTAGAACAGTTATTATTATGAAATTGATTAAGTTTTATTTTTAAATATTTTGATCTAGTAATGAGCAAATCATAGAAAATATGATTAAAATGTTCATTAGTAAGATTTAACTTTAAGAAAATAGCATAAACTGTGTTTAATTGTTTTTTCTTAACTGCAAATACCCATGATTTAATAAATTTCCATTGATATGTGTTATTGAATTGTTGATGCATACTTTTAATCTCCGCTTTAATATCATATTGGGAGGAGCTTCCTTTACCGCGTTTAAATCTTTTGAGTTTAGCCAATTTACTATTATGTAAAAGAGGTTTAAAAAAAAGGTGATTAAAAATAGAATATTTATTATCTACAAAATTATTCTTAACAATATTACCATTGAGATATAACTATATATATATATATATATATATATACTTGTATTATACCTGAGATTGATCATTAATGGAAAATGTTCTGTATAACAAAAGTGAAAGGAAGATGGACTAAAATGTACTATAGGACAAAAATACTATAGGACAAGCCGTTGAATATTAAAAAAAAACATAAGTAAACATTATAAATAAAAAAAGTATTAAATTGGTATAAAATACCCCTTTTTTTCTTATTCCATATATAAGTTAAGGAATGAAATAAGAATTATATGTGGTGAAGATGGGTGATAAAATTTTTTTTGTAACTACACATTAAGATGAAAGTATTTTTATATAAATCATATACGCAATGCAGGTACTTAAGGTATTAATCCTCTTGTTCCCTGTATAAGCACACACACACACATACTCGTATATATATATATATATATATATAATGTCATCAGCTATTCTGATTATGCGGACCACATTGAACTTTTGATTTTTTTTAGACAAATCGCAAATACATGTCTGTAAAATCATGAAATCATGGCGGCTAGGGGATATTAACAAAATATTTTTGGACGCATTGCTTGTACATAATATTATACATAATAACTTGCATTATACATAACAGTGTAATAAAAATTAAAAATACATCTTATTATGAAAGTATTTGCTTTGTTAAATGAGGCGTTTTTTTATTTATCAAATTAAAGGGGCTCGTGACAGAATATTTTCGAATTATTTTGTCTTCAGGATTTGTACATAAAATTGAAAATTTAAATTTACGGTGTTTGATACATAAGTTACAAGAGTTTTCATTAAAATATTTTTCTAACTTTTTATTATCAGTATACCAAAATATGAAGACACATTAAAGAACATATTTTTCTCCATTGAAATATATATTTATTTTGTAAAAAGTTTGTTTTGATTTATAGTTATATCAATTTTAAAAGCTTTTTTTAACATTTTCATTTCTTTCAACACTTTAGTTATTTATATTTTATTTTACATCGCACATTTATACCCAATAAAAGCAAGATATTCGTGTAAGAAAGTTTAATAAAACTATCAATAAATAAAAGAAATAAACTTTTGCGTCCCGGTATCCGTCCTTAAAAATGCATTTCATATGTAAGCAATATACATAAAATATAGATAAAATTTTATGTCTTAAAGTTTATTCACAACATACAATTGATATTTATTTAATATGCGTACCTATTAAATTAAATATAAATGTTTGAGGGGGGGGGGGGGGTTGCGAACCGTATAAAATTTACGTTTGGGACCCCATGCATCCTGATTAAATGATATTTACAGTATATAAACATAAAAATATAAAATATTGCTTAAATAAATAAACAATCTTATAGGGTGCTAGAAAAATTTCTTATTGAACATCTTCTATATGATCTTGAATGGAATTCATTTTATTTCCTGATTACTAGAAAATACTTATAAAAGAAACTTCATCCAAAGGCAAATGAACATCAACTGAAGGTAAGTTTTCCAAACGCAAAAGACACCGGACCGAGGTTAGCTGGGGTCATGTACGAATCAAATAATGCGAACGTTTATTTTATTTTTCAAACATGTCAACAATTGACAGGAGTGTTTCAACAGGGTATTTATCACATAATGAAAGGTTGTGATTTCTGCAACCTTTCTCAAAATACATGGTGTAATAATTACTGGAAAGCACGTGTAGAAATTTTTGTAAATATAATTCAAAATAGTTATTAACGGATGTTTATTTTATTTCACATACTTGTCATCGTTTGACAGACGTTCTGATTTCTGCAGTATTTCTCAAAATGCAAGACGCGATAATTACTGGAGTGCACTTGGGACACTTTTTCGTAAATATAATCAAAATATGTTTCTGTGGGGTGGGAAAACCCAGTGACTAGCTCGCGGGATTGCACTCGAACGACCCTAGTTTGATTCCCGACTCTTCCCAAACTGTCCCTGTTTACACGAGGAGTACGGTCACGTTAAATATGTTGGTCCGTAAGTCCTTCCGAGAGGTTGGTGGTAGGAAAAGGAGGGTACGGTCCTCCACTGGGTTCTAGTCTAAATTGTGTGGCACTTCCCTGCTGTCCAAACAGATAACTTATACCTGCGAGTAGGTCAAACGGTTTGGTTCGAAGAAAAAGAAGAGAAAATATGTTATTGGGCGGAATAGCGCAGTGTTTAAGGCATGGGGATTGCACTCCAATAATCCCGAGTTCGATTACTGGCTCTGCTTAAACTATCTCCGTGTTTATACGGAGTACATGCACGTTAAATCTGTGGGTCCGTAAGTCCTTCCAAGAGGGTGGTGGTAAAAGAAGGACCCTGTGGATGCCGCCCGCACTGGGTTCCGGACCTAATTGGGCGGCACTGTTCCGGCTGTCCAAATAGATAACTTACACCTTCTGATAGGTAGGACGGTCTGGGTCGAACAAACAAGCCTTGGGGTGGTGAAGCCCAGTGGTTAAAGCACGGGGATTGCACTCGGACGACTCGATTTCGATTCCTGGCTCTGTCTAAATTCACCTCGTGTTCACGCGGAGTACGGACATGTTAAATATGTGGATGCGTAAGCCCTTTTGAGAGGTTGGTGGTAGGGAAAGAAAGGTACGTTCCCTGTGGACAGTGTTTCCTTCAGGACTTTTTGGTCGGGGTGGCGAAGGAAATTTTAGGGGGGGGGGGCGCACGTTTTCTATTTGCCCTATATAAATATATCTACATGCTGTGTCTCATAAATAGAAACCAGGTTAACATAAAATGTCTCCGGGGGGGAGGTCGCCTCCTGGAGGTATGTCTGAAAGAAACACTGCTTGTGGATGCCGCCCTCACTGGGTTCCGGTCTAAATTGGGTGGAACTCTCCCGGCTGTCCAAACAGATACCTTATACCTTTTGGTAGGTAGGGCGGTCTGGGTCGAACAAACAAGAAACAGATACCTTAGACCTTTGGGTAAGTTGGACTGTCTGGGTTGAAAGAAAGACAGAAAACATGTTATTATGGTGATGTAAGATATGTGCGTGATATTTTTTTAATCATACGACTACTATACTTATTTTATACTTATTGATCTGAAAGTTTTAAAAGATGCTGAAAGATGCCAAAACATAGGCTAAATTAAATATAGGCTAAAAACCTGTAAACAATGGATTTAAGAACCAAAATTAGGATTCGCTCTCTCAATGCGGAGACTAGAGTTGGTTTGATATGAGTTGTGCATACTAAGAATCACTAACTCATGAATAATCAAAGCATTTACAAAAACGGAGATATTTTATTTACAACAAAGGTAATTAGGAAATTATAATTACCCAACAAAACTACTTACAGATCCCTGTAATAATAATAGTTTTATAAGACATCTTTATTCAGTATAACGCAATTAATTTTTTGTATTCAACTTTTTGAAATTGTGCAAACTTTCAATAAATAAAATTTTGTAATAGAAATAACTATGTACGTGACATTTAATATTTAAACATTAGTTTATTGCAATTCTTGCATACGCCACAGGTTTACCGATTTGTCTCTTGTAAGAGTTCTACAACACCTAATAGAAGCCAAAACTGATCTGTACGGTAATTTCACGAACCCCCAAAGCAATCGACTATGTCAGCCACTATGTCATCGTCTTTACATTTTGAGAATATTGAGCTCTGAGTGCACGAGGATACTATGGACAGACTCATAGTCATGAAATCTGCCAAAATGGGGCATTTCCAAAGATAACATGAAAGAGCAATCATGCTTAAAGCATTGATTATGAAACACTTTCCAACTTCAATGCAATTTTATTTAAAAAAGTCGAAAAATGCAATACATTCCTCGGTAATATTTTAAAACTTATCACAATACTACATTGATTTATTATATTTGAAAACTTAAACCTTCATTGAAAAAAATGAACTTCATTCAAATGACGGCATTGAAATATAAATTGCGTGGTTTAAATATCTCTAAAATGCTACATTCCACGGTAATATTTTTAAATCTATCATAATACTACGATAATTTATTATATTTGAAAACTTCATCGAAAACAACTGAAATTCATTCAAATGACGTCATAGAAAAAATAACACGCCTGGATCTCTCTATAAAAGCAGGATTTCATTCATAACTTTCACCATTTCATTCATCACAATACTATAATAATTTATTTTATTTAAAAATTAAGACCATGGAGCTACAATTCATAAACTTTATGCTTAAAACTTCATCGAAAAAAATCGTCCTTCTGTTTATAAAATCAATTAATATTTCATTCATATCAGCCATGCGGACTCCATGGACTGAATTATTTTGTGTTAAAGAAATACAGTAATTCTAATACAACTCATTCTACATATTTTGCTGTTTACATTTTACATAGGTGAAAAATAGGCTTAGTTGTAGAAATAATCAAATTTGAATGAGAATTTAAACTCAAATATATTGTCATTGTGTTGTTTTAGTATGTAGATGCACAGAATTTAAGCAGAAATAAAGTAGTTTTAGGATGGATACAACACTCAATATGAATTAAAAAGAACTTTAAAAAATCACGAATTTGAAACAAGATGGATGCCATATATCATTTTGAAGTGGGCCATGTGATCGTTTCATATCATGGTCACGTGATCGTTTCATATAAGATGTGTAATTATTATTTTAATTTTTATTTAAAAAACTACTGAATATATTTAGCTGAATTTTTTTTATATATTTTATGGAACAATTTGACTATTACCTAAAATTTTCGAAGCAATTTGTGAATTTTAAATCCGCTTAAAAAATGTTAGAAAAATTAGGTCCCATAGGGCTCAGTGTATTTCATTTTTTCAACCGGAGTTCAATCCAAAACTAATTGTGTGATATTATTCATTTATATTCCCATAGGTCCTACAGACCGTCTGAACAACATACTAAAATTTCATTTTGATTAAGTCATTTTTACGGCAGTTATCGTGCTAACGGACAGACAGACAGACAGACAGACAGACAGACAGACAGAATGAACAAAGTCATAAACACTTTTCAACTTTGTTGTAAAGTGTTAAAAAATGACTGTCTTATAACCAATAATTGTGAAGTGTCTGTTGTTATACGAAATTTACTTTTTCGTTTTGTCTATTGCCACGTGGATTCACAAACTTTGATTTCAATTTTTTTTGAATGAGCTAAAACAGAATTTTCGCCATAAGTATTCTGCAGTTGTTAGCTGCTTAGCAATTAACTGTTTAGTAGCCGCCCCGGTGGTGAAGTGGATAGCGTCTTCGACTGCTGTCATGAGGGTCTCGGGTTCGAATCCCGAATAAGGCACGGATGTTTCTTGAGGATATAGTCAGACTTCCGCCTTCTGGATCCTCGTCAAAGTGGAGCTGCACCCTCTCCGACCTTCGTCAGTGATGCTTACTTGGAATAAAATTTGATCTCTAGACTTGTGTGTCATTCTTTCTTCCTGTGTCACTGGTCCTGATTCGGTCCCTCCGAACAGGAGGTCATAAGTAACAACACAACATAACAACAACTGTTTAGTAACATCAGCTCATAGATACTGGTTACTGGTATTAAAAGTTTTTTTTACTAAATATTCATTTTTAAGTCTCAATTTCATCTGAACGACCTTTTTCTCTACACATTCCATATTTAGGGCGCGGTAGCTCAGTGGTTAGCGCGCGGAAATTGCATTCGGTAGGCCCGGGTTCGATTCCCTCCGCTGCCAAAACTGCCGTCGTGTTCACGCGGAGTACGATCATGTTAAATATGTGGGTCCGTAAGTCCTTCCGAGAGGTTGGTGGTTGGGGAAGGAGGATACGGTCCCTGTGGATGTCTCCTCCACTAGGTTCCGGTCTAAATTTGGTGGCTCTTCCCGGCCGTCCAAACAGTTACCTTACACTTTTCTGGTAGGTCGGACGGTCTGGGTCTCAACACTAACAACACAATCCATATTTCGAATATTTTCGCTTAGTAGCCCTTCGAATAAGAATTTTATAACAATTTCAATTTTATATAATTATTTATCCGACGATTGATCCACGTACTAAATATCAGGCATCTGACTGTTTTGTCTTATTTGAAAAAGAGCATTTCGCATTTATTAGGAAAATCGAGCATTTTGGTACCCAAATATTAAACATTTAAAAACTAAACTTTTTTTCACTCTTATTATTAAATGATCTTGCACCAAATTTCAAGTTTGAATGTCTTCGCAAAGTGTGTCTTTCAATAATTTGATATACAAAACGTTGTATTGGGAAGCATTTTCTCAAATACTAACATTTTTGAAAAATTCGATTTTTTCCGAGAGTTTAATCGAATGATTCACACATCTCGCTACAGAGCCCAGCGTGTAAGGACGAAAAAACTCGCATGCAGATCTCTGAAGTTTTCTTTTCATGTGAAACCTGTTAACAAACGGTTTTTCTAAACGACCGTTCATTTATAACAAAATTTGTTGAGGTTACTTGAACACATGATCACTTGAACACGTGATCTTGGCGTTCATGTTGCAAGTTCTTCCACTGACCCGAAATCTGCCAAACGACGGACTGAGAAAGGTAATGACCACGGCCTAATACAATTTAAAATTTAAGGGAAACTTTATCTCTGAATAGACCTACTCGGAACCAACAGTGAACCAACCACTTGGTTATAGGTGGATTTTTGAATCAGCCTCCCGGTATTGCCAATCTCCAAAGCGTCCCTGTTTGCTAATAGCTGGCATAGTGTACTTTGTTTTTATAGTAGACTCCCTCCAGAAAATCTATACATTAAAACTAGGACTTATTAATTTTCTGTTTTTTTTGTTGTGCATGCCCTTTTCATTTTGCTAAAGAGTTTCTTTTCTATTCTTACGCAGAAAATATATTTATGTTCATAAATGTTTTAAAAATATAACTTCGGTCAACGCAAATGCTTTATTAACCTAATTAAACAAGTATTACATTTTTCTTAAAAGAAAGCTCTATACATAAAATTTTTGAACTAAATAAATATATTTTATCTTCTGTTGTCCAGGTCCACATTAAATCTAAACGGAAAGATAGCCGCTTTTAATTATCTCTGGTCAACAGTGTCGGATGGCAAGATAGTTCGATTTCCCGCTAAACAAAAGTTCTATACAAACTATATAAAGTTATTGGTGGCGAAAATTTTGCCATATCATTATTTTTACTAATTTATTAAAATATCTATTTCTAAGGATCAGCTATAAATAGAGCTTAGATGATGATTGATGTGGATTCAGTCTCAAATTAACAAAAGGGTTATGGAGTTCATAAAGGATGTATAGGTACTCTTACGGTTCTAGAGACGTGACTTCCGATTAAAAAAAATTACATTTTCCATGCAGCCTCTATTTTTCAGGATTTCCTCTAGTTTTAGTCATAGATAAAGCTTGGATAATGACTGATATGAATTCAGTATCGAATTTCTGAGGGGGTTTAGAAGGTTCAATAAGGATTTCCACTTCCGGTTCTGGCGTTATCATTTCCGACTTTCTCGAAAACTCATGTGCTTGCACGAAATAAGTGGTCAAAAGGGTATAAAAATGCTCAATAGTTCCATCGAAAATGAAATACACGTGCCACTAATGTGGATGCTTCTTTCCTTGTTTCAATTATTTTAATCCAATGATAGGCAGTAGTTTTATTTTGTTCACTAACATCATCCAATTTTCTTTCCAAAACATTTTGACTGTTGACCAGAGTAATTAGAAGATTAAAGCCGCTGAATGAAGTACTTCTAATTTTATTTCCACTACATAAAAAGTGGATCAATTAACACAAGAAGCATCTTGACGTAATTTGCATTTTTGAATTAGGGGAGTAAGAATGAAATCCTATTAACTTTCAAAGCAATTAAGAGCGGGGTTCTCTGAACGTTACTTGCTTCCCTGACATGTTAGTAGCTGGGGAATAGATTTTAGATAATTGTATTTGCCCCTAATTCCTCCAAGCGTGCAGTCATGCAGATATTCTTGTTTGATTTTATGCATGTATACTCTCAAAAGTGTAGAACTTCTATTAAAAAAAATTCTATTAAATTGAAAAAGCGGAAGCTGTATATATATATATATATATATATATATATATATATGTGTGTGTGTCTGTGTGTGCGTGTTTCTAGTTGGACTTCTCAGGAAATGGGAAAGTATGATATATAATTAAACAAAGCGTAGATTTATCCAGGAAAATTACCAAACACTAAAGAACGGGAAAAAAAAGCAAAAAAAAACATTGTAAAGAATTCTTGTCTCAGCGGGAAATTCAACCACTGATGGTCAAATCCATTCTACCCATTGAACTACTGGGAAAATTATCTTTTCTCTTACACTATAAGGGTATCAAGGAAAGTCATGGACCAGACAAAAGTCTCGAGAAGTATTAGAGACATTTTTTTTGCAGGTGTATAGGAGACTTCAATGGCGCTACAGGATGTGAGGCTGACCCCCTTTTAATGGGAGGTATGGGGGTTATCCCGTTTTCTATTAGAGATAGGGGAAAGAAGTCAATTACAAAGTTGTAGAGCGTTGCAAAAATAGTACTAAGAATTTTTGTCCTCCCGCAAAAGATGCAAGGCAACATTTTAAATAACGATTTAAAAAGAAACAATTTTACTAATTTGCACAGGGCCGCCTTTTAGAAGGAATGGGCGCTATTAGAGACGAGGGGGCCCGGCCTGCCATTATTTCCTTTTTAGGACTTGAGAAGACATGAAAAATTCATAAAAACAACGAGAAAATCAAATATGGAGAGGAAACCCTGCTAAATGCTTGTAGGGGGGACACAAAATTTCTATGGGTGGCCCTGATCTGCATGTAACGTTGTAAACGTGAAGATATTGGAAAACCAGCGGAGACATCTTATGACACGTGTGAAAGTATGCATCGTTACTGAAGGTGAACATTTTGTATTTTGTGTATAGAAAGGTCAATTTTATTCTGCTGCATTGTCCAAATATTCAATTTGGGAGGGGGATGTTAGACTGTATTCAATAGTCTTCAACGTTCCTTTACAGTTTTTGTGGGGGATAAAAATGCTGTGTACTAATTTTGCAGCAATACCACTTTGTGATTGACTTTACGCACTATCTTTAAGACTTCCCGATCGTCCAAACTAGTTACCTTACACTTTCTGGTAGGTCGGACGGTCTGGGTCTCAACAACAACACTATCTTTAACAGGAAGCAAAATAGCCACCGTAGTCTATTATAAAAAAAGGGTCAGCACCTCTAAAAATAATCAATAAGCAAAATACACTTTGTGCGAAGGATGAGGGGAGCTAGAGCAGCGTAAATAAGCATAAATAACATAATAATGCAGCATACAGCTGTTTTGAAGATACGCTGCATCCCCTTCGTTAGTGCAAGAAAACCAAACCCGAAGTTCAGTTTGGAGTATTCCTCTGTTGGATTTCTGGTATGTTGGTTCTCCTGCGCTGCCGAAGGGAGTCCAGCATATCCCCGAGACAGCTGTATGCTGCATTATTGTGTTATTCATGTTGCTCTAATTTTCCTAATGCCTCTATAGTTGTTTCATGATGTAGTGCTACTGAGGGTTTCCTATACACTTGCATAAAAATATACGATAACTCTAGTACTTTTCGGGTTATCGGCCTGATCCATTACTTTCGTTGACACACTGTATATTTCGATTTCGAATAGGACTCTTAGTTTTACTAATTTAGTGGTTATAAGATCATGCAAAATCTTCTATATGAGAGGTCAAAATTGTAAAGATTTGATATTCGCTCGTAATTGCTAGTAGTTCTTACAATTATGTGTCTTACTTTAGTTACTATAAGGCCCATATTATCTGTTGCACTGCAAACCATAGGGGAAGGGAGCAGACACCATCACTCGAGCCCAAACATTTCTTTCGTTGAGTCTTGAGAAGACATGAAAAATTCACAAAGACCGGAAAATGAAATATGAAGGAGAGCCCGTGATAAATGTTTGTAGGCGGGCTCGCAAATTGTATGGGCTACACTGTCTGTTCTAAACGAAACAAATGAGACTGAAAACGGCGAATAAACTTATTGAACTTTATTGAAGTTTTATTTTCAGAGACGTTAATTGCAGGTGAAACCATTTATAGGTAAAATTCTATTATCGGAGCCACCGCCGATTTTTTTGTGTAAAAACTCTGTAGTATGCACTCGGGTCTTGAGCACGTCATGAGAAAACACTTTGAACACGAAAATTACTTGACAATATCGGAAGTTAATAAAATCATTATGAAAGTAATTCTGCAACAGTTTTCGTCATTATGATTTAAAAGCCAATATTATTGATTTTATTATTTCTACTTTCCTTACAATACATACATAGTAAAATTGAGATGGAACGTATAAGAGGTAATAAATTGTGCTGAGTCCTCAGAAAATCGAAACATGTTCCTTTTCAGACCTATATATATATATATATACTATATATATATATATATATATATATATATATATATATAGCTAATTTATAACTTTATCATTATAAACAGTCTTTTACTTCCATAGATTATAAAATTTGCAGATATGATGATGATCTGATTTGTTTAGTATTTACTGAAAGCTATGTCATAGATATAGATTTCTATCCAGACAATTTGGAATTAATTCCTAATGAAGCCACTATTAGCAATAATATTAATTTTTTGGATTTAAATCTAATTATTGAACGTACTAATGGAATAGTTACTAATTTATATGATAAAAAAGACAATTTTAATTTTAACACTAATAAAATATTACTATTTAATTCCTGCAACTCGATGCAATTGTTTAGAAATATTACACTTAATTACCTTTTTGGAATTTATAGATTATCAGATAAAAAATTTCATGCTATGCATATGAATAATCTAAAAATTACCAGTAAATTATATAATAATTATATCCTGCATATTTAGTAAATGGTATAGTTAAAAGTTTGGATTAGCTGAATATTCTTGAATTCTCTTCTTAGTATCTTATAATAGCCAGACATCATTTTCTTGAATAAACATTGTATTTACATCCCCTTATACATTAGCTTCACTGTTTTCGATTATATTATACGCCTCATTATTTTGTAGCTCTTACTGTTGAATATCACCTTTTAAAGCCTTTTAGCATTACTGTTACTTATTTCTCACGATTGGCAACAGTAGTTCTCTACTTTTATCCTTTGCGATTGGCAACACTGGTCTCTTCATTCTGGGCTCCACTGGTTAGGACATATGCAGAGTTTTCTTTCAGGTATTTTTGTTTCCTTTATAATTTTTCCATCTTTATGTGTGTAGCCCAAGTTATTAGTGTTTATAGATATAATCTATTTTTAATATTAGAAACACACATTTTGTGTTCATTTTGATTAAATACTTGGACTTGAAGAAGAGCTTTTCAAAGTGAACAATTCATTTATTTAGACCAAGTGCTTATCCCCGTGTACAGCTTGGATTTTATTTGATTTTCAATTATCGATTCCATTCCATTGATATTTGCTGATTATTTACAATTTGGTGACTAGAAATTTGCATTTTATTTTCCATTTAATTAATGATTCTCTATTTAATATTTCTTTATATTATGTAGATATGTTCTAAAGTTAGGGTTTTTTCAGTTACAACTTCTCTCTATTCTATCATTGGATTTTTAAATTATTATTATTATTATAATTATTATTACTAATATATATATAAATTAAACAATTATTATTAATATATATATATAAATTAAACAATTATTATTAATATATATATAAATATAATTATATATATATATACTGGCCGCCTTCGGCGACCAGCCTGTTCGCTGCCTTTGAAAATTCTGACCATGGCAAACGCGCTGGCGCCATAACCCCGTGGAGTTGTTGTTGAGACCCAGATCATCTGACCTACCAGAAAGGTGTAAGATAACTATTTGGACGGCCAGGAAATGCCACCCAATTTAGACCAGAACCCAGTGAAGGAGGCATCCACAGGGACCGTACCCTCCTTCCTTTACCACCAACCTTTCGGAAGGACTTGCGGACCCACATGTTAAACGTGATCGTTCTCCGCGTGAACACGGCGGCAGTTTTGGCAGTGGCGGGAATCGAACCCGGGTCTACCAAGTGCAATTCCTGCGCGATAACTACTGGGCTACCGCGCCCTCAACCTTGTGGAGTTAACAAAGTTTGGTTTAGTTTAATGACATTAAAACTAATAATGAAATTTTAAGATGAAAAATAATGTCCTAGTGGGGGTTCTTGAAAATTGATTTGTAAAGTGAATTTATTCTAATGTTTGTGAACTGTAAGATTCTGAGTTTGATGCTGCTTTAACGATGCTACGTAGCGAAAAAAGTTCTTTTTAAAGATTGTCCTCACCACCACCCGATGCATAAATGCACCGCGACAATCTCCATAACTTTCTTTTTATTTATTTTTTTATTTCTTCAGTGTTTAAGTTTTTTCGTTGTGGTCCCAACCACCACCCGATGTAAACAATACATCGCCACAATTCAATCCAGTATAATGAGCCAAAAACCTTATAAAAAGCAAACACTAATTCGGTTTTTAATTGTCCCTAGGCCAAAAAACGTGCAAATAGCAAACACTTATTCGGTTTTTTATTGCCTCTAGGCCAAAAACCGTATAAAAAGCAATCACTGATGACATTTGCAAATATAATTTAATACCCATGCGAATATCCTCATCAGGATATTCTCATGGGTATCAAAAGCATGGCCCGAATATAGCAGCCAGATACCACCAAACACTAATTCGGTTTTTAATTGTGCATCGGCCAAAAACCGTCACCATAGCAACATAATTTCACTCTGTATACTGTTACCACCACCCTGCGCGCGCATGTGGGTGAAAAATCGGAACTTCTTTCGACCTTTCGCTGAGAAATTTAAAATCATGACTTCCTTAAAATCCGGATCGTGCGACTACTTTTAATTATTTCTTGACCAGACTGGGCTTGTAAGAATGCCTGATGTTTGAGCTTTCTAAAAACGTAAATTATTAGTCAAAATTCTCGGTACTTTTCCTGACGCGAGGATTTAAAACGAAAGTTCGTTTTTTTGAGCCGAAAGTGACTTTTCTTTTAAAATCTTTAAAAAATATTAGAATTTGTCCCTGAGATTTGAAATTGATATATTTTTACTCGCAACTGCCTGCTCTTTCCGGTCGTGTGATTTGTTTTTTTCTACGACGTTTAGATGGTGGAGAAAAAAGGGGAAAAAACGGTCGAAATCGCATAAAACATTAAATAAAAAAAATTAATTCAAATTTTAAAAATCGATTTTCACGTGTCACTCCCCCCCCCAGGTCTCCGATTGCCAAATTTCGTATTTTAAATTATTGTTATTATTATAATTATTATTAATAATATATATATAAATATAATTATATATATATATATATATAATATACGTATATATATAATATATATAAATTCTTTATATATATTAAAAAAAATAGCTAACGCCGCCGCTGTTTGATAAATTTCGAGTTTGTCAAGTTTCTTTGTCCCGTCACGTAAAATCTATACAATATAAAAATATAGAAATTTAGAACATTTGTAGAAAAATATTGGGGGAACACGTTAATATAAACATATTTTCAATTTAAAATTTAGTTTAGGAAATATTAATGTCAAAGTCAAAGGAAGAGTTTTGAGTTGCGAGTTCACGTTCTGAGCAGACTGGCGATAGCAAGAACTCGTATTTTTGGTGGCATGCACTTACACAGTTGAGTTTTTGCAGGACGAAGCCCGTTTTTTAAATTTTGATTTTGTTAATGAGTTGTTCAATTTTTTATGCACTTTTTTATGCAAAATTTTCTTCTTTACGGGCGAAGATTTGAAACTACTGTTGTTATGAACATTACAATTTAATTGTTATATTTCAGAACAATTATATGTTTCATTGTTGTAAATCTCTCTATACTGGAAGCGTAACCCGATATTTTGTCACTGTATCAGGAACAAACGGCAAAACATAGAGTTATGAAATTTTGCCGTTTGTTCGTAATTCAATAAGCAATCATTCTTCGCGTTGCTGGGATATTGTTTCAGCCTTCTGGTTTCTAGGTAACCTCCCACCCAAGTGTTGGTTTCTTAGCTCTAATTCCATTCTTTTTCAGCCTCATTAATCCCATTCCCTTTTAGCTACCGCATCTATCTTCCCCTTTCTCATGTTCCTAATTTGCTCTGTCACGTTCTCTTTCAGGAAGAAGCATGCAGTGACCATGGAACTGGGCCTTCCTTGAAGCCGCAAGTTTGCAGGACGCCATCGAGTCGGTCAGGTTCTTGGCTTTGGCTCTAAACAGCCCTACCCTGCCTCCCACCAAAGTTATACTTCCTTCCAGCATCTTTTTCCAGGTTCCAGGCTTCAATCTCCAAGCTCATCGGACTGCCAGCCAAGGGGTCTTCCTTAGGCCGCATTCCACGCTGCAGTGTAAGTGTCCTCGCCCTGCGCGCGTTTTGCTCTATTTAGTTAAGTTGCGCTAGCCGATTTAGTTTTACCCTTAGCATTAACTTAGTTCCTTAGCATTGTCCCGATTTTTAGATCTTTGCTTTCTGTTTTCCTAGTTGCCCCGCCTGTACTTTTATTTTTGCCTAGAACGACTACTGCCTCTCTTCTTTGTGTTCCTCTGTCTCCTCATTGGCTGAATAGCCTATTCACCCAGGCTGCCTTCCCTAGCTATTCTCTCGTTTTAGGCTCTCCTTAGTTAAGTAGGACTTAGTTTTAACTACTCGTAAGTTACTCAAGTTCATGTCTTCTCACGCCTCGTTTTACTCCGTGGCCAGTCTATCCTTCCCGGTCCTGGCTCTGCTTGTGGGTGAGGTTTTGGGTCAGCGCGAGGGCCCCTGTCCTAGGCTCTTATCTCCTTCTGTGTTTTTCCAACTATCGTAATTGCTATGTCTCGTCTTTCTAGGCTCTCCGCCCTCCCGCTGCCTTCCCCTTTTGCTGGTACTCCATACTCTGGAAGGTAACATCCTTCTTTTGGCCATCTTTAGCCCCGATCTCTAAGTGTTTTAGTGTCCCTGCGAAGCACTACGCCTATGCATTCTTCAGTACTGTCTTTTTCCTGCTCTGCCCTTCTTAGCCTTCTCCCTTTCTTCTTTTCTTTAGGTTAAGTTAACCTGGCAGTACAGGTTTATGCCCGGGTTACGACAGTGCCTCTTTAAGTTGTATGCTGCCTCTGCATAACTACTTAGCTATAGAAAGTCGAAATCCTCTGCAAAATTGTCCAAATTAAGCAATCTGTGCCGATTATCCTCGACTTTTCTGGTTCCTCTAGGCAGTCACTGCATTTGACAACTATCGATTCCTGTTCTTCATGCCTGCCCCTGCACTCCTTATGGAGTTGGGGCGTTTTCTCACTCAGGTTTTCTCAATTAAGGGAAGTTTCCCTGAGGTCCCCTGAGTGCTCCTGGAGCCGCGAGGCTCTAGGCTTCTGTTTCCTGAGCTGTTCCCTGGGGGTGTGGTTTGTTTTGTGTGGTTCTGAGGTCATGTTTTCCATTCCTGACGTTGAGTCTCTTCTTGGTCATTCGATTGGCTCTCATACCACCTGTCCTCTCCTGGGCCTCAGCTGAGTCGTCGGTAGACGATGCCCAGTGGTGTGGAATTAAATCTGTAAACCGAGAGGTAGGTCAGGTCCACACTGCTCTCTCCCAGTAAGCGAGTCATCCGGGAGGATGTTCCCACCATGATAGGAGAGGACCTCTACTTCTGGTTGGCACTCCGCCGCGGGAGGAGCTTTTACCTCCAGCGGCTCCTATGCAAGTAGACTTTCTTTCTTCTCTCCCCTCTCCTTTCTTCTCTCTCAGGTCCCCTTTTATCCTTTTCTTTGGCCTGCACTGGCTCCTTCTTTCTCTTTTCTTTTTCAGCTCCCGGCAACTGGGGGATTTTCCCAGTATTTTTATTTTGTGTTTAGGCCACCTAAGCTGTAGCCTCCAGTCCTTTGGGATCTGCCTTAGCGCTCCTAGCATTTTCATAGTTTTTACCAGCTGGGGTCTTGTCCCAGCAGTTTTTGCTATTTTGTGTTTATCCACATGATTAGTGGAAAGCCTTAAGATGAGACTTAAGATAATTTCGTGTTGCTGGGGTATCATCCCAGTCTTCAGTTTTCTAGGTGTCATCCCACCCAAGAGGTGGTATCCTCACTCTAATCTCATTCTTTTTCAGCCTCATTTAATCCCTTTCCATTTCAGTTACCCTAACTGTACATCCCTTTACCATGTTTTAAATTGTTCTGCCACGTTCCCTTTCAGGAAGAAGCGTGCAGAGACAATGCAAAGGGGCCTCCCCTGAAGCAGTAAGTTTGCAGGACACCATCGGGTCGTTCAGGTTCTTGGCTTTGGCTCTAAACAGCCTCACCCTGCCTCCCATCCAAGTGATTCGTCATGTCAGCTTCTTATTCAGATTACAGGCTTCAGGACCCAAGCTTCTCGGACTGCCAACCAAGGGGTCCCCCTTAAGCCGCATCCAAGCTGCAGTGTAAGTGTCGTTTCCTGCGCGCTCTCTAGTTTTATTAAGTTACTCAGCGATGGTCGCTTTAGTTTCATCCCTAGTCTTAACTTAGTTGAGAAGTGTTTCTATTTTAGGTTTTTTCTGTTCTTTCAGGTCTCTTAGCTACCCTCCCAGTTTTTTATTTCCGCTTAGTTTGGCTATTGCCAAGCTTCCAAGGGTTCCTTTACCTCCTCCTTGGCTTATTAGCCCAGTCATCATGGCACACTCCCCTAGCTTTTTTTCGCTTTAGGCTCTCCTTAGTTGAGTATGACTTAGTTTTAGCTACTTGAAGTTTCTTAAGTTCCTGTCTAATCCTTCCTCTACTCTCTCTGTGGCCAGTTTTCCTCCCCGGTCCGGGACCTGCCTGCGGGTAAGGTTTAGGGTCAGCGCGAGGGGCCCCATCCTAGGTTCCCGCCACCTCCTTTGTCTAACCAGTGCTATCGTAAACTCAAAGTCTCGTCGTCCTAGGCTCTTCGACCTCCCGCTGCCGTTCCCTTTTACTAGCACTCCATGCTTTGGAAGGTAACTTCCCTCTTTTGGCCATCTCTAGCCGCTTCCGCTTAAGGCTTTTGTTTGTAGCTGAACTCTCCGCCTAAACTTTCTCCAGTTCGGTATTTTTCTGCCCAGTCATTCCTAGCCTTGGTTCTTCTTTCTTTTAGGTTAAGTCAACCTGGCAGTATAGATTTATGCCTGGGTTACGACAGCGCCTCTTTAAGTTGTATACTGCCTCTGCATAACTACCAAGCGGTAGAAAGTCGAAATCCTCTGCAAAAATCATCCAAATCAAGCAATGCGTGCCATTCTTCCTAGGCTCTTTTGGTTCCTCTAGGCTAGGTAGTCACTGTATTCGACAAACTATCGATTCCTGTTCTTATTGGCCGCACCTGCACTCCCTATGGAGTTGGGACGCTTTTTCACTCAGGTTTCGTCAATTTAGGGAAGTTCCCCAGAGGACTTCTGAGTGCTCCTGGAGCCATGAGGCTTTGGACTTTTACTTCCCGTTCTGTTACCCGTGAGTGTGGTGTGTGTGATTCTGAGGTCAGTTTTTCTATTCTTGGCGTTGAGTTTCTTCTTGGTTCTTCAACTGGCTCTTACTCCACCTACCCTCTTTCTGGTCTCGGAATGCTGAGTTGTCGGTGGACGATACCCAGTGGTGTGGAATTAAACCTGTAAACCGAGAGGTAGGTCAGGTCCACACTTCTGTCTCCCAGTACGGAGTGAAAAGAATGGTGGGTAGAGGCCAGAAACGTCGATATAAGCAATTGATGGACTTCGAGAGAGGCCTGATCATCGGGCTGAAAATCGCAGGGTGATCAGCGTTGGATAACCCGTCACGTGGATCGATCGGACTATACCGTCCGACGGTGTTGGGAGCACTGGTTACAGGACGCCACCCAGACACGGAGGACCGGCTCTGGACGGGCCAGGCATACCACGAGTAGAGAGGATCGAATGACTGTGCGGCAGGCACGTATAGAGCCCACGGCGACCCGATCCGCGATACAGACACACGTAGCGGCTCCTGTGTGCCCACCAACTATATCTAGATGCCTGAAGGAAGCGAATCTGCGATCCCAGCGTCCTTTACTAGTGCTACCGTTAACACGAGAACATCGGAGGCTCCGGTTGCAGTGGCGTCGGGGCAGAGCAATGTGGAACGTCATAGATTGGCGATGTGTGGTGTTTAGCGATGAGTGCCGCTTTATTTTGGGGACCGATGATCAGCGTGTACGGGTGTGGAGGTCCCCTGCACAACGCCACAATCCCAACTTCGTTATCGAGCGCCACACCAGCCCTACTGTAGGCATCATGGGCTGGGGAGCCATAGCCTACGACAGCCGATCCGCTCTAGTAGTGGTACCTGGATCATTGACGGACCAACCGTACTTGGATGAGATTCTATTACCCTATGTGCTCCCATTCGTTGCTGGGATTTCAAATGTGCAATTCCAGCAGGATAATGTCCAGCCGCACACGGCTCGGGTCGTCCAGGTCTGCCTGAGTCATGTTCAGACACTTCCATGATCTGACTGCTCCCCAGACCTGTCCCCTATCGAGCATGTGGTGGACCAGTTGAAACGCCAGCTGCCTCATTGCAACAATCTTCGGGATTTGGAACGCACCGTCCAACAGGTGTGGACTCGTCTGCGCTGGACATAAGGCGTCTGTTCGACATCATTCTGGACTGTATTACTGCTTGTATTCCAGCACGAGGCGGTGTGACGCGCAATTGACGGTGACAGGACTGTGTACCCCAGCTCCTCCTGTACGTGTTCTGCTGCGCTGTTTTTGTGATCATGTATATCATTCATCTGTATCCTTCCATCAATAAAATTTCAGGTCCATCCTATGCTTTCTTCTTGGTGCGCAACCTTCATTGTCCGTGAGTGTAGTATCAAACTGAAAATGATCAATATGTATAGTGATTTAAATATTAATTATACATATTTGAAATTTCCATATATATTGTGCTTATTCCTAAATTACATAAAAATCCTATTGAATTTAGAACTGTAACCAGTGGTCATAATTCTTACTGTACTACTGCGAGTAAATTACTACTAAATTATTTAAATGCACTAAATGATATTTTACGTTATTCTAGTAATAACTACCTTATTCTAAACAGTAGTAATGAATTAAAGAATAAATTAATATCACTAGGCAAATTAATTGGATTTCAAACTTTTAATTTTAGATCTTTTAAATGATATTAAGATCTCTGATCTTTTTGATGCAATTTTAGCTTTAAATAATGCTTATATTACTAATCAATCTACTCATAGTACTATATTTCTCAATTTTCCTAAACTTCTCCACTTTGTTCTTTTCAATAATTATGTATTTCAAGGTAATAAATTATACTTACAAGTCTCAGGGGTTCCACAAGGTAGCTGTAGTAGCAGTATGTTAGCTAATTTATACCTTTATCATGAAAAATCTTTTACTTCAACAGATTATAAAATTTACAGATATGTTGATGATCAGATTTGTTTAGTATTTACTGATAACTATGTCATAGATATAGATTTCTATCTGGATAATTTGGAATTAATTCCTAATGAAGCTACTATTAGTAATAATATTAATTTTTTGGATTTAAATCTAATTATTGAACCTACTAATGGGATAGTTACTAATTTATATGATAAAAAAGACTATTTTAAAGTTAACATTAATAAAATATTACCATTTAATTCCTGCAACTCGATTCAATTGTTTAGAAACATTATACTTAATCAACTTTTTAGATTTTATAGATTACCAGGTAAAAAATTTCATGCTATGCACATTAATAACCTAAAAATTACCAGTAAATTATATAAATATTCAGCACATTTAGTAAATGGCATAGTTAAAAAGTTTGGATTAGCTGAATATTATTAAATTTCTCTCCTTAGTATCTAATATTAGCCAAACATCAACATTCTCTTGAATAAACAATACAGTGAATTTATATCCCCTTATTTTTTAGTCTCCATGTTTTCAATTATATTACACCCCCCCTTTATTTTGTAGCTTTTACTGCAGAATATATAACATTTTATTGCCTTTTCACAATATTGTTATTTATTTCTCCCGATTGGCAACAGTAGATCTTTACTTTTATCTTTTGCGATTGGCTACATTGATCTCTTCATTTATTGCATTAATGGATTGGGCATTTGCAGTGTATTTCAGGTATTCTTGTTTCCTATGTAATTTTTCAATCTTTATGTTTGTAGTCTAAGTAATGAGAGTTTATAGATATAATCTATCTCTTATTTCAGAAACAAGCATACTTTGTGCTCATTTTGATTAAATACTTGGATTTGAAAAATATTTTTTTCGAAATGAAAATTTTTTAGGCCTAGTGCTTATCCACGTGTATAGCTTTAATGCCTGGATATTTTTTGTTTTTCTATTTTCGAATCTACACCATTGATATTTGTTGATTATCCTTAGATGACTAGAAATATGCATTTTATTTTCCTCATGATTGATGATTCTCTATTTAATACTTCTTTTTAAATTTTAGGCATATTTCAAGTTAGGGTATTAAAGGGTATTAGGGTATTTTATGTTAGGGTATATATATATATATATATATATATATTAGAAAAATGTAATAAAAAAGTAATCAATTCAAGTAATCGTGAAATATTAACATCACCATAGAAGCAAAACCACGGCCATATAGAAAAGAACGTCACCGGCCCGAATTCGAAGATTAACCAGAATTAAATTCATCTTCAGGTCTGAGTATTTAATTCTAATTAACCCAAATAAATGCCTGTTTCAGATTGGGCAATAGTACATTATTATAAATGCCCAAACTCAGACTACAGGCACCAAAAGATGAAAAATTGAAGATAAGAAAAATTAGGAAATCTATTATTACCATCAGGCAGGAACCCTTCTTCTTTCACCACGTGTAAGTGCGACCACCCGCAACAGTATGAAAAAAAATCGAGACGCACTGGAATGAACATGACGAAATACAACCTAGGAGGCGTTCATAGCGACCCTCCCAGTGAGTCAGAACCGGAGACAGGACAATTACCCATATAAGTAAAATAGAATATGAACATGGAACATAGATGAAAATTCTTACTGAACAAGTGATTCAAAGAGGAAATGGATGAACGAGAAAGCCACTATACACCATTAAAAGGGCGTTCAAATCGTAGTATCAAACTGGCTAAAGTTACAATTTTTTAGCGAAAATGAAATTCAAAACATTAATATTAGTGTATCTTATTTTCCGATTTTTTATTTTTCTAATTTTTCAGTTTATTTTATTATTATTCATTTTTATTTAATTATATAATTAATAAATAATTATAACAATAATAATTATTATTATTAATATTATTTTTTCATATTATTAGCCACTATAATAGGGAAAGTTGTCTTGCATGTTATCGAGTGGAAGTTGATATACTGTGCTGATAATTTTAATAACGAATTTGGGGGGATATGCATTATTAGTCGCTGTATTCAATAATTCCATAAAATGTGCTAATTTATAATTTTCATCACAAATTTTATTGATTCTAAGAATCTGGTTTATTATAATATTTCTAAAAGCTGATATATGCAAACAATAGTCAAAGTGTTGAATTTTTGATGTATTAAATTTAAAATCTTGTCTTTTATCATATAAGTTTATAGCCAGATTACAATTTTGTAAATCTAAATTTAAATCTAAAAAGTTTGCAACGTTAGAGTCATTATTACTTGCATTTAATTGTAAATTATTAGAATAAAAGTTAAATACTATAGGGATATTATTATGGAATACACATAATATGTCATCTAAATATCTAAACATGTGTATATTATGCAATCCTGGATTAATGTTCTTTGCACAGAAGAATAAATACAGATTAGCTAAAAATGAGGAGGCACACCTCCCTTGAGGAATACCAAAATGTTGCTTAAAAGAAGTACCATCATGTTGAATATAATTCTCATACAGAGTGAAATTAAGTAATTTTTTAAAAAGAAATGTTGAATATTTTAGGGTGATATTATATTTTTCAAAAATTCCCAAAATAATTTTATACAGATCATTTATATATCAATATTATTAAACAAATCTTTGAAATCAAAAGTAGTATAAATACTATGAATATTAGTAAGAGTTTTTAATTTTTAACTAATTCAAAACTGTTTTTTACAATATGACAATTATTTGAGATATCATCTGACAAGGATACTTCATTTAAGATTTTTAATAATAATTTACCAGCATTAGTAATGTAAGAATTACGCCCACTAATAATAGTTCGAAAAGCAACAGGGGATTTATGAAACTTGGGTACTAAAACAAGATATGGAGTGTTATTACAACTATTTTTAAATGGATTTGCTTATATTCTATTGGATAAGATTTTAAAGTTAGTATTATGCAAATTATAGATTTGATTATTAAGCAAGTGAGACTGGAAGGGTAATTATAATAATATTTACAAATGATTGAGTAGCTACCACTAGTTTTATCGACATAAGTAATAACAAAATCATTTTGAATTTCTTTAATATCCTTTTTAATTGAATTAAGTTTATATGATTTATTAAAATTTTCTGAATATGTAGATATAGTGATTTAAGTATTGCCCTATTAAGACGCTCCAGGGTTTAAAGACTTCTACAGGGATTTGATATTTATAGCTGATTTTATAGATAAATTTATTTAAGTAAAGAATTAATTCTTTACCAATTGATTTATGTTTAAATTTAGTAGGTAAATGGTACTTAGTACCTAGTAACATCAGTGATCTCAGTGCATCATAATTAATAATATTTAGATTTCTCGTTATAACATGCCCATGGTGTTTATCTACGTAGTCTTTGTGTTGATCTAAATGACAGTGGCAGTATGACTTTTTATCCGGTTCCTAATTTTGATTAATATCTATTGATTTGGCTATTTGATTATAATTGAAAATATAACGTCCTAACGGTTTATCATATCTAAATGCAATCTTAGGATTTACATGTTTGACTGGAAAGTAATTGGAAACCGATTTTAAAAAATTATTTATCTTCAGATTATTTAAGACATGCATTATCATTTAAATTTAAGTCCGTGACGTATAAAAATAAACATTAAGAATTTTACGTCTGGTAATAAGCAAATCATAGAATTAATGTTTAAAATGAATGTCATCAAATGCAGTAGTTCTAAAAAGGTTATGAATAATATTTAATTGCTGTTTTTGAATTGCGAAAATCCAGTTCTTACATTGTTTCCAATCAAAAGTAATTTTGAAATTTTTTATTAAAAGTAATAGCGAAATTCTTATCCTTCATAGGGGAAGTAATTCTACAGCATGCAGGGTTTCTAGGAAAATCATTAAGCACATCGGTAACTTTGTAAGGAAAGGTTCGTGAATCTATACATTAGGTCCATTTATGGTAAAGCTACCACGTATGATCGAATGAAAAGGATTGCAGCGCCTATAGTGGAGAATTTAGAGGAAAGAACAAGAGATAAGACACTGTGAAAGAAAGATTAGGAAAGTGAGCGTCCAACAAAGGATTCAAAGAACGTGTTCAGTGGGAAAAAATGAATAATTAACATACAATTTATGAGGTCATAAGGGTCCCCGAAATGAGTTTTAGCGTAAACTGTCAATTCGCATTGTTTCTAGATGAACTTTGCAATGCTGTATGTCCATTCCTGTGAACTGTTTCAGGCTGACGATTCATACAAATCGAGATTTACCATTAAATTACATATTTTTCCTTTTCTCTATTTATAAAATGATAGATCGAAGCTTTCAATATTCTAAGCCGAAAGCATGTGTCTTTTTGTGCATTATGCATAAAGAAAAATAACATTTTGGCTGGTAATCTTAAAGGGTGGGGGATCTTTATCAAAAATAGAAGGCTGAACGCGATAATGGAATACATGATACGCTTCCTGTTCTTGTATATGAAGATTTATTACATAACTTAAAACTGCCAGATATAAGATAACACTAGATCTAACTTTGGAGAAAGTCCAAATGACCACTGAATGAAAAAGTATGCCTTATACCGCGTTTTTTCATTTCGTTTTGCAAAGTGCCAAGACTGTATTCAGATACTAACGATTAGTCTTATTGGAATTGTATTTGTATTTAGAGAGATTGTGTGGATAACAGCATTATAATTAGCTTGAGACTATATTCAGCATTAAGGTACATAATTATATAATTTAAATACTGAACGTATCTTTGCATAATGACAACGTAAATTAAATCGTTTGGATTCAGAAGATGACATGTCCATATTTTTTTTGAAATACTTTTTTTGGCGGTTTATTGTAAAACAGATGTGTTTACGTTTGCCTATGAAGTAATACAAATCTAACCTGAATATATTCGTTGCTATAGCGATGTGAAATTTTCGTTTATTTTCGAAATGTGATATGCTGGACATGTCATGTTTTGAAAGTAAAACAAACCAGATGTTTATACGAATGTTAATTTAAAATTTTAAATAGCGATAGATGGCGTTTCATGTCTGTTGGAAATAGATGTATAAAAGCAATGGCGTAGCTAAGGGGTAGAGGGAACCGCCTTTGAAAATTTAAAGATTTTATCTAAATTTAATTTTCTAAATGTTTCTTTTATTTAAAATTTCTATAATATTTTATTCATATTTATCTCATAAAAATTCGCATTTAATATGGTTCTAAATAAATTTTAAGATGCATAGAGTTTCCTATAGAAACTTTGATCTGGATAAGATTTACGTAAAAAAAAATCTTAAAAAGGAAATTTGAAGAACAAATGGGGAAATTTAGTCGTTTCTTTCATGTAAAAGTTTAAAAATAACTAAGGCAATAATTGACTTATCAACCGGGATCGGATGGTTTGCTAGTTACTGTTGGAAGGCTAATTTGTAGGGTAACAAACAAGGGTTATAAAATTGGGTCAAAATGATGATTCGATAAATTTGCTCGTACATTCAGAATCACCAGACATGACTCGCGTCTTGAAAACTTTTTTTGTATAGTATTATTTGCTTTCCGAAATAAATTTTCCTTTCAAAAGCTGCAAATTTGGTGTGTGTGAACCGGCTTGGCATTGTTGAAAATTGAATCCCTCTATTTTGTTTCTAAACCTGAGAAGTTCATTTAAGTTTTATACTTTTTGTATGTGCTTTAAAAATACACGAACAAGGCATTTCGTTCAAAATAATATTTTCTGCAATGACATAACTTTATTTATTTTAATAATCACATGCATAGCTAGCAGTAAGTTTTTTGTAGCTACTGGAAAATATGAAGTTGTAGGCATATAATATTTTGAAAATAAACGATTAAATTGATGCATAAATAAAATGATAAAAAATATTGTTTCAAGAACATTAGCGTTTCCGTCTTCAGTGCAAATACATAACGAACTGAATGTCAAATGATAACCGCATGCTAGCAAAATTATAGCAGTGGTAGCGCTACCTACTGTTCCAAAAAAGAAATAAAAGGATAAACAAGCATTAATTCTTGTTTATTGAAATCATAAAACAAAGAAAAATAAATTTAACAAGATCTCGGAGGTATCTTTATTACATTCAGGGACACTCAACATGCGTAAATCCATCAAAATACCACAGTTCAAATTTTGACCCCTATCATAGTACTTTCTCGTTTCATATATTATATATTGTAGGGACAATAAAACTAAAAATGAAAACATGTAATGAAATATTGATAACAAAGGAATAGTTTTCGTATGTACTTACAATGGTTGCGAAAAAACAAACAAACAAACAAGAAAATTTGGTGTGAGTTCAGAATAATGCATATTTTTTTAATCTTAAACAAATTGGCATATTTTCTTATTTAATACCAGCTGTATACCTGTTCTGCGTACGGAATATGTAATGTAAAGACACTTAATTCGCAAATTGCGGTGACACATTTGTGAGGTCTAAATAATCTTTTGATTAATATTTCCCTTAGTTTCCATTATATTTTATGGTTACTTAAACTAACAATTCTGACTGGTTTGATTGACAGACCAATCACCGAGCTAATCAGCATTTTCTGTATTCCTAAGGTAGAATAGGAATAAGTTTCGGATCGTGAGAGTTTCAGTTGGTTCTTTGAATGAAAAGTGGGTTCTTGAGTAGAAGGCTTCTGTGAGAGTTTCAGAGGAAGGATGGGGGAAGGATAGGTTGAAGGTTGAATGATTCCAGTAAGAATTTGATTTGGAGGAGTTCGGAATGTGGCCCGCAGTCTAGTGGAAGGAAATCCATTTAGATACCACTATGACTAGTAAGAGTCTAGTACCCGGGATTTGGCTGTAATACGAGGCGAGGTAAAAGAAAGTCAGTGGTAAGCATAAAAGCTTTAGAATCGCCCCCATTTAAGAGTTATCACCAGGTAAGTGATTTGTAGTATATTGCATATTTGTAATTTATTCTGGTCTTGTGCAATAATAAGTACTGTCTATGTCATCAGTTGTTTTAAACAGTCAGTTGCTGTTATTTCTGTGGAGTACACAATAAACTTAATTTGATTTAAATCAGTGCAGTCCGGTGTCATTGCACTTGGACCGAAAGGTCTGGGTATCAAGTACTTTAAGTTAGACTTAGGTCACTTTTGACATATCGAAGACCCATTCTCGAGAACGACCTCTAAGAAGGATAAAGAGACATAAAGTCTTTACGCGTTTAATATTTGTAGTCGTTTTGAAACTTTATAGTAGTTTTCGTCTAAAGAAAGAAAAATTGATTTCTGCCATGCTGAAACAATAAGCAGACAAACACAAGCGTAGCTTACATTTTTATTTATATTAATAACAACAATTTTACAATTAAACAACAACTTCTTTGCAGACTACGTATCTGGTCTTCTTATTAGTGGCAGAAATGAAGGAAGATCTTTCATTTACGGTCGTTAAAGCAGGCAACATTAAGGGTGAACGTCAGTAAATCTTCTGCCCTATCCGCGCTTTGTTAACTTTCGCGGCACACATATTTCGCCGAAATTCTGCTCAAACAGTTGCGAAACATTTTCTGATAGATAAAATGTTATGCTTAGATTATATTAAAACTAAATTTAATACCCAATAAAACATAGAATATATGTTTTATTTTAATTTAAAATATTTTTGGTGCTGCCATCTGTTGTCGTAATTAAATTCATACCGACTATTTTTATTTTTTAATGAACATTTTTAACTGTCTATTCCTTCTAATACGCTATTAAATACAACAGCAGATCATATATAATGCCATAATCACGGAAACGTAATTGAACTTGGACTTGAAGACAAAGGAACTTGAAGACAAAACTGCAGTCCTCAGTGCTGTACATTCAGATCCTTTATCAAATTTATAGGATGATAAATTACCTTTCCGTCATTCTGTCATTATTATTTATGATCTGTTGTTGTATTTAACACTGTATTAGAAGGAATAGATATTTAAAAATGTTCATTAAAAAATAAAAATAATCGGTATGAATTAAATTACGACAACAGATGGCAGCACCAAAAATATTTTGAATTAAAATAAAAAATATATTCTATGTTTTTTGGGGCATTAAATTTAGTTTTAATATAATCTAAGCATTGCATTTTATCTTTCAGAAAATATTTCGCAACTGTTTGAGCAGAATTTCGGCGAACTATGTGTGCCGCGAAAGTTAACAAAGAGCGGATAGGGCAGAAAATTTACTGACGCTCACCCTAGGTACCTATGTTTATGCCCACAATGCTAAATGTTTGCCCTTGCTTATAAAAATGTTATATATAGAGGTACAAATAATGATCGGGCCACGTTATCGGATTTTGACTTACATTTATTGTAGAGATGCTGAAATAACGATTGGCTTCCGTTTGCTTGGATGCTTATACTATTGGCTCATGCTCAAAGTGAGGAAATAGTCAAAATAACATAAAGACTAATAGACAGATGGTGTCTAAATTTTAAGTGGGACCCTACTAAGATTATTCACCAAAATTTTATGAAATTTGTCACAGCCGTTTTTCCGTGATGAAAAGAAAAACAGACAGATAAATATATGGATGTAAAATTTTATATATATATTGATTTGTTTTATCACAAGATATCCTTCTGTATGATATCTAAATCCTATTTAAATAAAATCATTTTTGTTTAACTTTGTGCATTGCATTTTGTGTAGCTATGTCTTAGTTATCTTATAAATTTATAATGTATAAAATCTTTTGAACAATTGACGTCAATGATTCAAAACCCCCCTCTTTTTTGTTTTTAGTTTTCCGATATTCGATATTTTTCCATTAGTTCCCAAACTAATTTTGCCGCCGGAAAAACTTTTTGTGACGTTCATTTTTTTAGGAATTTTGTCTCTTCCGTTCCAGCTAGATCTATTATGCCACTGAGTAAATATTTAATCTTAAAAAGATACAGATTTATTTGATAGTAATTAAAGTTTTCCATTTTTTACATTTCCAATTTCCACATCAAACTTTTTGCCTAAACAAATGTTTATGTCGCAGGTGTTGCTTTTTGATTTTCATTCGCTTTTCGCATTTTAAAGATTTCCTTTGTTTTCTTTTTTTTTTTAAAGAAATTTTCTTTTCCTTTCATTCTGATGTGAACTTTATCAAACTTTAGATTAGAAAAATGTAACCCGCTTTTCGCTTCGCTTTGAGAGTTTTTTTAAAAAAGTAATTAAATGAAACGTTTATTCTCTTTATACTTTAAACTAATAAAAACTTTTTATTCAATTTTAAAAGTATGTTACAATTTTTTATTTGTAAAATATTTCGTTTGGGGAAATTTCCAATCTGCCATTTTTATCTTATGTATATTTATTGGATAAAATGTGCTCTTCAAATTCGGATATTCTTCGTTTTCTTTATCCCTTTGAAAAATTTATGCTTAATTTGCATTATCTTTTAAAGTTTTATTATCGTTAAATTTGAAATTTTAAAATTGAATTTCATACAAAAATTTGGGCATCTTCTGAACATTCGATCATGTTTGAAATCAATAGGGTTCCAGTATTCACTGATTGTAAAATTTGTAGCAAATTTCGTTCAAAATGCTTCATTCGTTCGAGAGATATCGCATCAACACACACACAGATGAACATCTACTCAAAAACGTTCGTTTCGAATTTTGATTCAGTTATGTTTTGTTTTACGGCCGATGCTATAAGGGTGAAAATTTTTCAGCTTCTTTTCTCACCGAGGGTTGGAGATTCTATAGAGTCTGAAACGACTTTTCGAGAAAATTATTTTTCTTCGTTTCCTGAGAGAGAAATAGAAAATCCAACTCTGTAGGGTTCTGTTCAGTAGTCCATTTTAACGTGTGCAAATATTCAGCCTTCTAGGTCATTTAAGGACTTCTGGAGCATCTGGAAAGCCATTTTTATCCCCTCCTATTTTCTCTAGCTCCGGAGGAGGAAAGAAATTCGTTTCCGCTAGGTTCAATTCCGTGGACAATACTATGATTGCGCAAAGATTCAGTTTTCTAGGTTTCCGAGGGGAGCGCTGCTTTTGGGGATCCTGAAATACTTAAAAAATAATTTTTCCGTCCTGTTAGGTTCTGTCACTCAATTGATACTATAGATTGGTAAAGTTTCCGCCTTCTAGGTCACCGGGACGCTTCTGTGGGGTCTGTAAGGCTAAAGCAGATTGAACAATTATTATATAGACCAGTATTTAAGCCTGTCAAAGACAGGGGAACTAACACTCTTAAAAATTAAGCTGCAACTTTTTTTTTAACGTTTCATTTTGTTTAACAATGGTGCTTAGCTTTGAAAATATTTGTCTCAATTGAAAATTGACTCAATTTGGTTTTACCCCTTGTTCGAGTTTCAGACTTTTATGTCACCGAAGGGGGTGGAGGAGGACTTTGGGAAGTATTTGAGAGATTTTATCTCACTCCCCATTTTGTTCATTCCGTGAAAGAAAAATCGAAAATCAAGCTTCGTTATGTACAGTCCTGTGGGCAATATTATAAGTGTATAAAGATTCAACCTTCTGACAGTCACAGGAGGACTGACTGCTTGTTGGCCTAAAAAATTAACCCTCCTTATCTCTGCCTCGAGGGGGGAATTGATAATCTTACTACGTTAGGTTCTGTCTGATGGTCGACATAACTGTGCAAATATTCAGCCTTCTGGGTCATCAGGAAGGGTTACTGGAGGGTTCGAAAAATAATTAAATGTAACTCTATTTTCTCCATCCCCTGGTGGTGAAACGAAAGTCTGGTTACGTTACGTTTTGTCCGATGATTGATACTACATGTGTGCAGAGATTCAGCCTCTTGGTCACCAGGAAGGTTTCAGGTGGATCTAAACAGACTGTTCGAATCCCTCATATTCTTCGCCTCAGGGAGGGGGGGGCGGTAAATCAAAAATTCGTCTCAGTCAGGTTCTGTACCGTTGTCGATACTACAAGTGCGCAATGGTTTACCTTGCTTTGAATGACTTCCAGGTCAACATAGGGGCTTCTGGAGGGTCTGAAAAGACTTTCCGAAACTTCCCTTTTCTCCACCCACGAGGGGTAAATAGAAAATTCGGCTCAGTCAGGTTCTGTATAGTAGTCGATACAGTAAGTGTGCAAAGATTCAACCACCTAGGTTACTGGGGGCTTCTGGAGAGCCTGAAAAGATTTTCTGAACCCCCCCTTTTTTTCCACCTCCGAAGAAAAATCGAAAATTCGGCCCCATTAGGTTCAGTACGGTAATCGATACAGTAAGTATGCAAAGATTCAACCATCTAGATTACTGGGGGCTTTTGGAGGGCTTGAAAAGATTTTCCGAAACCCCTTTTTCTCCACCCCCAAGGGGGTAAATAGAAAATTTGGCTCCATTAGGTTCTGTATAGTAGTTGATACTGTAAATGTTCAAAGATTCAACCATCTAGGTTACTGGGGGCTTCTGGAGGGTCTGAAAATTTTTCCCGAAACCCCCTTTTTTCCACCTCCGAGGGTTAAATCGAAAATTCGGCCCCATTAGATTCAGTACAGTAGTCGATGCAGTCAGTGTGCAAAGATTCAACCATTTAGGTTACTGGGAGCTTCTGGAGGGTCTGAAAAGATTTTCCGAAATCCCCTTTTTCAATCGAAAATTCGGCTCGGTTAGGCTCTGTATAGTAGTTGATACAGTAAGTGTGCAAACATTCAACAATCTAGGTTATTGAGGGCTTCTGGAGAGCCTGAAAAGATTTTCCGAAATACTTTTTTTCTCCACCCCCGAGGGGGTAAATCGAAAATTCGGCTCCGTTAGGTTTAGTACCGTAGTCAATACAGTAAGTGTGCAAAGATTCAGCTATTTAGATGACTGGGGGGCTTCTTGAGGGTCTTAAAAAAATACACGCTGGACAATTATATACAGTGATAATGATAATAATAATAATAATAATGTAATAGTAGTAATAAATTATGATTTCGCTGTGAACTAAACTGAAAGTGTGAGTGAATGGAACTTTTATGCGTTTAACAAAACACTTTCATCTCCACTCAATCCTATCATTTCAATCGCAATCGAGAAAAAAAGCGTAGGCATCGAGCCATAGGAACATATCAAAACTCAAAGGAATCAGCTGACATGAGCTCATCGATTTCAGCTCACACGGAAGTGATCAATTGCATATAAATTTTGAGCAACGATGCAACGAGTCTCATAATGATAACCGGGATTTTTCTGCTTTTCCTTCTCCTGAATTACAAGGGGAAAGTCATTATCGCCAAAGATTGATGAAAGATGATGGGGAACAACATATCTACAATAGATTGTTCGATGCGGACATTTTACTTTAACAAAAGTAGCTTTTCGAATGGGCATCATAGTTTAAAATATACTTTTTTAAATAAAAAAAATACAAATATTTTCTTTCAAAGACTACAAGATTTGTAAACTGTCTATTTAAAAACGCCATCTTGACGTACAGGAAATTTTTACATTTTAAAGTATAGTACCGTTATCCCTCTTTTATCTCCCTATATATTGGTAGTACAAAATATATTGTCGGTATTCGTTTTTCTGAACATGCTCGTCATATTTAAAATAATAAACTGTCCACTGTTCTATCACAATTAGTTATTAATGATTAATGTATCCCTAATTTTGATAAAATATTTCTTTTAATTAATTGCAATAATCCCCGCAATATTTTACTTTTTGAATCCCTTTTAACACTTTACAACATAGTTGAAAAGTGTTAATGACTTTGTTCACTCTGTCTGTCTATCTGTCTGTCCGTTCGCACGATAACTACCTTAAAAATGACTTTATCAAAATGAAATTTTAGTATGTTGTTTAGACGGTTCGTGGGACCTACGGAAATATAAATGAATGATATCGTCTAATTAATTTTGGACTGAACTCGGATTGAAAAAATAAAATACATTAAACCCTATGGGACCTAATTTTTCAAACATTTTAAAGCGGGTTTAAAATTCAAATATTGCTTCGAAAGCTTTAGGAAATAATAAAGTAGCCCATAAAAATATGAAAAAAATTTCAGTAAAATATATTCGGTAGTTTTTCAAATAAAAATTAAAATAATTACACCCATATTATATGAAGTGATCACGTGACTCACTTTAAAATAAAATATGGCATCCATCTTGTGTCAAAATCGTGATTTTTAAAGTTCTTTTTAATTTATATGTAGTGTCTATCCGTCATAAAATCGCTTTATTTTTGTTTAATTTTTGTGCATCTGCATTCTGAAACAACGCAATTACAATATATTTGAGTTTAAATGATCATCAAACTTTGATTATTTCTACAACGAAGCCTAATTTTCCTTATGGAGAATGTAAACACATAAAGATGCAGGATGAGTTGTATAAGAATTGCTGCATTTCTTTAACACAAAATTATTTAGCTCTGGAGTCTGCAACACAGGTGATGTGAATGAAACATTCATTGACTTTACATAGTGACGCAGACGATTTTATATCAGACATTTTCGATGAAATTTTAAGCGTAGAGCTAAATTACTTTTACCTCCATGATTTTAAGTTTTAAGTAAGTAAAATAATTTATTGTAGTATTATGATGAATGAAAGAAATGGAAGAAAGTGTATAAGTCAAATATTTACTGCTTTTTCATAGCGAGTCAGGCGATTTAAATTTCAATGACGTCATTTGAATGACGTTCATTTTTTTCGATGAAGTTTTAAGTTTTCAAATATAATAAATTATTGTAGTATTGTGATAATTTTAAAAACATTACTGCTGAATGTATCGCATTTTAGAGATATTTAAATAAAATTGTATTGCAGTTGGAAATTTTTTCATAATGAATGCTTTATGCATGATTGATCTTTCTTGTTTATATTTATCGAAAATCTATTTGTAATTTTGATCTTGTTCAAATCCTTAGTTTTGCCTGGCATCTCATTCTCGACTCTATGGGTGTATATATGATTTTAAGGAAATCTAGTATTTTGTCTCTTATGCTACGTTTATGGATTAGCTTGGTTTATTTATGTACTATATGGTTATAAATTAAATTATTTTCACTAAAGCATTTATGTACTTGTAATTTATCATAATTTTAGTATCCGTTTATTCGATTTACCATATGCAAATTTTGTATTCACGATTTCGGGTTGTATAAGCTTATATCTGTCAATTTGTTAACATTGCCACTGATAATGAACATTATGATGTCTGAGCGCTATGGCACATTAAAATGTAAAAATTTTCTGTACATCAAGATGGTGTTTTTAAATAAAGGCAGTTTACAGATCTTGTAGTCTTTGATAGAAAATATGTGAAGCATTTTAGACGTGTTTACTATACTTATGAATAAATAAATACAGTTGAATCTTGTAGAAGCGAAAAATTAAGGAAATCGAAAAATAATTCGTGTTATTAGTAGTTCCAGTAATGCACTTGAACAGATTTTTTTTTTCAATTTCAGAATAGTTTTAGTGATTGCACCAGATTGTTTTCTTAATAACATCAGTATAAAAGCAAATATGTAATGGTTTACAAGGAAAGGCTCTAGTTGTCGGAAATTTCAAAATTAAGTTTAGGACATTAATAAGTATAGCTCTTTAGGCTGATTCTGAAAAACAAAACAGCATGTCTCTACGATAATTACAACCCATTTTACAAAGATTCCATTACTAACCAAGGCAGAATAACAACTTGAAAATTTTTGAGTTGATAGCAGGATTGGCTGATTTAAACTCCATTGGTTTTAGTTTAAACAATTTGTTTTTATTTAAGTAATTTTTACTTACCCTACAATCTATGATAAGGTATAGGAAAAGTATCTGAATCGTGTTGAAAATCGAAATTCGAAATTTATACCTTTTCGAGACGTCTAGAAGATGAAAATATTATTTTTAACGTGACGTCTGTCTATGTGTGTGTCTGTACAATGTATGTATCCACTCTAGTTCAAAAACTATTTGACGAAATTCCCTAAAATTTGGTGATTACGTCACTTTCGGGTTACCTTGATGCTGATTAGATTTTGGTATGATTAAAAAAAATCTGCTTTTTTTGCGAAATGGTCCTTAATAATCGTCAAAATCTAAAATAAGACTACACATTTTCAAATATATCAATTAAATGCTTGTTTTATACTTAATTTTGGACGACGAAAATAACAAGACCAACCCCATTAATGTAGATTTTTGTATTTTTGCAACGTCGCTTTTGAAAATGCTGCTTGTTTCGTTTCTGTAAGACAGCATTCTGTTTGTCGTACCACTTCGAGCTATTGTAATGAACTTGCCTGACCTGAAAAGAACTACTGATTTGACCAGAAATTGAATTCCAAATCCTTATCAGACCAATTGAATCGCTAGCCATTGATACTACTGGTCTTTCCTTCTACAGTTAAAGTGGAATCTTTAATTGACCAAATAATTTCAAGCTCAAATTCTTAACTGATGAATAATTAATTTTCACGCTCTGACACAAAAGACCATCGACCGAAAAATGAGCACAACATCTTCCTATGAATTAATCCCCTGATAAAGGTAAGACAAATTTTAATAGACTTAAACCCAAGAGTCTTACGGTATTTCATTCGCATATTTCGATACACCAAGCGATGCTTAAACACTTTTCCTTTAATATCCTCATGTGCACCAAGTAATTAGCACTCCTCTTAGCGAATGTATCAACGCTTTTCCTCAAGTGAGGCTACAATTCTCCCTACAGCCGCTTGCACGCTTATTGATCAATTGAATAGAACCGCTCGGACCAGGGAGGAGACAAAATTATATAGCTCCGAATTATGTGAATTAGAGTAGACAGACTGGTATAGCCAGTTTCTAGAGAAAGACATGCATATCTAAATTAGCTTTGAATTAAAGGCAGATTTAGTACAGTGCGATTAATGTTTTAAACAAGGGACTAGGATATATGATAAAATCTTTGATTTTGAGTGCTGCAATTATTCTTGTTCACACTATTTGCTAATGGTATTTGTCTGATGTATGATAGCGATTAAACAGAAGCTTTTGTAATGAATTTCAGATGAGATGTTAAATATTAATTACGTGATTCATCTGGAAGTATTTGTTACTGTTAAAGTGACGTACATAAAAATATTTTGTATTAAATCATGCTCTTTTACATATATTTCCTTTATATTTTATATCCTTATTCATGATTTAGGTCTATATTGTGGGTCTTTGGAGGAAGTTGAATTTACTTGAGCAAAAGTTTGTAGATCAAGAGGCTCCGCAAAAGTGAATTATGCTTTATGCTGGAATTGCTTCAATTGCGCGTAGGTTTATGTGCTTTACTTTGAACTTAGTACTATGTGCTTCACTTAGTTTTATTATGTTTATTTTGAACTTATTTAGTTTTAAGTGCTTTCAGCTTACACATAAGACAAGTGATATTGAATTTCATTATTATTTTCTCATCAAGAAAAGTTTCTTCATAATATTTTGAATAGGTTGAGATTAATTTCTTTTAGTACTTTTGCTTATTATGAAAATTTGATACTATTATAAGTAGCTAAATGAAATCAATAACATTTTCTAGAGGAATAAACTGAACGATGAACTAACGACGGTGATTCAAACGACAATCTGTCCTGGCAGTTGGTGAATTTAGATGAAGATGGCACGCAAGCGTCAGCACACATTTATATGGAAAATAATTTAAAGTTACTAAATTAGATCTATTAAAACAAAGAGAAATATTTTTGCAATCATCATTGCACCTGCTGCAGCAGGTGCAATGTTTCTGTTGGCGATTTTCCCAAACGTTGGCAGAATTTTATATTCGTACGTTGTTGTTCAAACGCCATTTCTATTTTCGACGAACGTGAACGACTACAGTTCACTGACACGCATTGTCTGGAAAAACCCTGTACTGCGGACCTGTTTCTTCCTTTTCACATCTCGCGTTACATGTACCTCTACGCCATGGTAAAATAGTTCCTCTCTCTTCCAACCAGGGTTGGAGATATATATATATATATATATATATATATATATATATACACAAGGTAGGATCAAAAAGTTCGGAGACTGTTCTGATATCTCCAACCCTGATTGGAAGAGTGAGGTTGAGGAAAAGGTTGTGCGAAAATAGACCAATCAGAAGTGCGTAAATACGAACGTCACAGGGGACGTGCTTTCAAGTTATTTTAATGGTGACAAAGATGGCCGAAAGATCGTTTTGAAATGTAGAAATGGAAACTGATTTTATAGAGCTTATTCAATCCAAACAGAACCTTTGGGATATTAAGAGTACTTTTTACAGTAAGAGAACTCTAAAGAGGTATTCGTATGAAGAAATTACGAAGCGTATGCAAATGACGACTCATTAAAAGCCGCTAATAAGACGTTTTAGTGTTTCTGAAATATACTAGATGTCGCCACCTCATATAAAATTTATCTTTGAAGATGTTGTCTGTACAGAACGTCGTGCTGAGTAGTAGAGAGGAGCCTCACTGTGTGGAGTGATGTCACAAACGTTCCAAAACTGTTTTGCGAACGGTATGTTGTACCAAATTGCTGTCGTGTAATAAGGCCTTAACACGAAACAGTGGGGCAAAGCGTGGCCAGTGAAGTTGTTTTTCATATGTTACAATTCCTAGATTAAGCCTTTTCTTATGCATTTTCCTAAGATGAAGATTGGTTAGACAATGGTACAAACGAAGTCAATTTCAAAGTATTGATTATTACATTGCTGTCAAATTTCTGTAAGCCATCAAACACGGTTTTTTCCCATATGATTTTATGGACCATTTTTGTTTAACCCAATGCTGTTTTTCGGGTTATGGTAGATATGATTGCAAAAAGTCGCATTTTATTAACATAAACTATTATATTTATTTTGAAGTTAGCGTTCAAGGGGTCCCAGGCTAGAATATTTTCGAAAGAAAAATGAATATTTCTTTAATTAAACTAAGAAGTACAAATAGTGTAGAATCGAAGGACATAAATATTACGCACATCTTTTAATCAAAACTTTAAGAAGTTAAACATTAAAAACTTGGTATTATGATATGTACTGTATGAAACAGAATTGAAATTTATTTTCTATTTGTGAAAGTTGAATATTTAAATGGATATAACTCAGAACAGATTTGAATTAGAACTAAGAAATTTGATACATACTTTAGCATAATATTAACTTTAATTTAACTTCAGGATTTAAACATAAAAATTTAAATTTTACAATTAGGGTGTTGAAAACATAAGTCACTCATTTAAAAAGAGATATATTTTCATTAAAATACTTTTCTATTTTCACTTTCCTTATATACATAATGTATAAGGAAAGTATTGTAACGGGGTTGAAAATTCGAATTCTAGTTTTCGACGGGAGAGCACGTTTCAAGCATCCCTGAACACGAATCAAACGTTTTTGATGTGTGTGTGTGTGTGCGAGTCTGTGGAGACGATATCTCACGAACGAATGTAGCGATTCGAATGAAATTTGGTACAAAATTACAATCCGTGAATACTGGAAGCCTATTGTTTTTATACGCAATCGAACGTTCAGAACCCTCTTAAATATTTGAGTGAAATTTTGAAAAAATCATCAAAAACTTTAATAAAGTTACGTAAATAGTCATTTCTCGTGTAATTTTTCATTAGAAAACGACTGGCATAAATTTTAGAACGTTATCATAAACCGTTTTCGTGATATTGCACATTTAAAAAAATTATCCAAAAATCATATAAAACAAGAAAGATGAATCATGCATAAAGCATTGATTGGGAAACACTTTCCAACTCAAATGAAATGTTATTTAAACAACTCTAAAATGCGATACATTCAGCGGTGATATTTTTTAATTTATCACAGTACTAAAATAATTTATTATATTTGAAAACTTAAAACTTCATCGAAAGAAAATTAACTTTATTCAAATGACGTCATCGAAATATAAATTGTCTGGCTCTCTACGTAAAAGCAATGAATATTTCATTCATGTCATTTTTATTCCAGACTTTAGAGCTAAATACTTTTACGTGAAAAACATTCAGTAATTCTTATACAACTCATCTTACAATAACTTGTTTACATTCTTTATCCATTAAAATTAGGTTTCGTTGTAGAAATAATCAAAGTTTGATGACCATTTAAACGCAAACATACTGTAATTGTGTTGGCACAGGATATAGATGTGCAGAAAATACGAAAAAATAAAGCGGTTTTAAGACGGATGCAACACTAAATATAAATTTAAAAGAACTTTAAAAATCACGATTTTTACACTGGGAAACAAAGATGGATTCCATACTTTATTTTGAAATGGGCCACGTTATCTCTTCATATTATATGGGTGTAATTATTATTTCAACTTTTATTTAAAAAATTAACGAAAATATTTTGCTGAAATTTTTTTTATATATTTTATGGGATAATTTGAATATTTCCTAAAATTTTCGAAGCAATTTGTGAATTTTAATATTGCTTAGAAAATATTTGAAAAATTAGGTTCCATAGGGTTCAATGTATTTCACTTTTTCAACTCGGGTTCAATCCAAAACTAATTGGGTGATATTATTCATTTTCATTCCCATATGTCCCACAGAGTGTCTCAACAACATACTAAAATTTCGTTTTGATACATTTTTACAGCAGTTATCGTGCGAACGGACAGACAAAATGAACAAAGTCATAAACACCTTCCAACTATGTTGGAAAGTGTTAAAACCACGAGATTGTACATAATTGCTTTAAATGTGGATAAATTTATTTTTTACGCATTCATTTTTAGTAATTTCGAAATATGAAAGTATTAAAAATTGATGCTTTGGGGTAATTTGTAATTTATAAGTGCACGCCATTGGTATTAGTACTCATTATATCGCTATATAGTTCAGTTTTGCGCAGCGAACTTCAAATCTGTAGGACAATATTTAAGAAATCCAAAAATGTTAATCCACCATCCCTGCCGGGATTCGAACCCGGGACCTTTGGATTAGAAGTCCAACGCGCTATCCACTGCGCTACAGGGACTATGCCCTGTGGTGAAGGTCAACTGATGAGAAGGCAGTGGACATCCACGAGCGCCAAGAGAAACCAAACTTGACTCCAGAAAGGGAAGGAAGAATGGCCTTGAAATGTTTGCGATGATTCCTCTTAATATCGAGCGTTCCTGCCCCAGGTGTATTAGTTCTAATCTACTGTACTTCTGGAGTACATTTATTTTGTTTTAAAAACCAATAAAATATAACGTGAAAACCCAATAGCACTGTATTGTCATTTATTGATTTTCCAACATACATACACACTATAGTACGGAAAGTGTCGTGACAGGTTCAAAAATTTAAATTCGAGACATTGACAGTATAATCGGGCGTAATTCTGAAGGTACCGATCCCCGGTTCCGTCTGAGTGATTTGGGGGCGATAAAAATAATTTTAATGTTCTATTGTATTAATTTATCGTTATACTTTTTTGTAATTTTCACTGTTTATATTAAAATATTATCCAGATGTAATTAACTTACCATTCATGATACACAAAATACATCTTAGCATCTGTGATATTATGTTCTTGTTTTGGCAACACTAACTTTAGGTACTTGAAGAATGGCAACACTACTATGTTTTGATGTTCCAACTACTAGCGTGCGATACTGCTTTGCCATTTTGTCATGCATCATTCTAGTTGATTAAAGCTTTCTTTAAGTCTAACTCGTTTTCTAATGATCATTTCTATTACAATTTAATCAACTAGATTTCTTGGATCTAAATTCACATGAGATGGAACGACTTCTCAAGCCAGAGAGATTCGACGTGGATCCAACGTGCGTAGGAGCTGAAGCAAAATGGAAACATTGGAAACGGACATTTTCAAATTTCCTGGGCGAAGTTCAGCATTCGACTGAGGAAAATAAGCTTCATCTCTTGTGTAATTACGTGTCGGCGGGTGTTTATCAGCATATCAACGAAGCAGAAAACTACAATACGGCTATTACTGCCCTGGATTCTATTTACGTTACTAAACGAAACGAAATATTCGCCAGACACTGCGTGGCTTCGAGAACTCAACAATCGGGAGAGTCTGTGAGTGAATATCTACAGATACTTAAACAAATGAGCAAAGATTGTAATTTCAAATCTGTTACGGCTGAACAATACAAAAATGAGTATATTAGAGACGCATTCATCCGGGGTTTAAGGAGCACTCGAATTCGAGAACGCCTGTTGGAGAACACTACAATTACGTTGGATAATGCATTCGACCAGGCTAGGGCATTAGAACTGGCAGAACATCACTCCGCTTCATATTCTGCAAATTCGAATTCGGTACCTGTGGCTGCTATGGAGCAGAAAGACGAAAAACCCGAGGAGACTCACGCAACTGCAGCTATACCAGCCCGCACCGGAAAATGCTTTTTTTGTGGGAATGACCGCCATGTTCGAAACGTCTGCCCGGCCAAGGATGCACTATGTAGAGGGTGTGGAAAGAAAGGTCATTACCAGATAGTTTGCAAGTCTAGACTGTCGCGCCCCCCGAACAATTCTACGGCATCAGTTCATACTTTAGCATCAGCATCAATTATCCCCAGTTGTCTCCAAAAATCTATTACTAAAGTGGATATAAATGGAATAGAGCTAAATGCTCTGATCGATACTGGCAGCTCACTCAGTTTTCTAAACCAATCTCTGGTAAAAAAGTGTCGAATACTAGTGAAGCCATACTTCGGTAGAATAACTATGGCTAACTCTTCCTTAAGCTCGGACATTACTGGCTGTTCCATGATAACGGTAAAATTACAAACTCATTCATATACAAACGTAGAGGTGTTAATCATGAAAAACCTCTGTGCAGATTTTCTGATCGGCCATGACTTACTAAAAAATCATTCTTCAGTTGAGATTGATTTCAACGGTGACAGACCACCTCTGAAAATCTGCTCATTGGCAATTGCTCAAGTCCCCTCTGTCTCACTGTTTGCTAACTTAACCCCTGACTGTAGACCAGTGATCACGAAGTCAAGGCGTCAAACGGAAGAAGATAGACTATTTATAGCTGCGAACGTAAACAGACTACTAGAAGAAGGTGTAATCGAACCCAGTAATTCACCTTGGTGTGCACAAGCATTTGTCGTGAAAGGAGAACACCACAAGCCCAGAATGGTTGTCGATTATTCACAGACAATTAATAGATTCACGATGCTTGATGCTTATCCTCTTCCCAGAATTGAAGAATTAATTTCACAAGTGTCTAAATATGAAATATTTAGTACTATTGATCTCAAAAGTGCCTATCATCAGGTACCCATATTAGAATCTGAAAAACATTACACAGCTTTTGAAGCTGAAGGTAAACTGTACCATTTTCTACGTGTCCCTTTCGGTGTGACTAATGGGGTAGCATGCTTCCAGAGAATCATTGATAAAATAATTAAGGATGAAGGTTTAGAAGGCACTTTTCCATATCTTGATGATGTAACGGTATGTGGGAAAAATCAAAGAGAGCATGACTGCAACTTGGAAAAATTCATGATTACTGCTAAGAAATACAACTTAACACTGAATGATGAGAAGTGTGTTTTTTCTACTAAATCGATCAAACTACTAGGATACTTTATCGAGAACAAAACTATAAAACCTGACCCCGACAGACTGGCTCCACTGTTGAACTTACCTATTCCTAAAGACACAGCGTCTCTACAACGTGCGCTGGGCATGTTTGCCCATTATTGTCGTTGGATTCCCACATTCTCTGAGAAGATTCGCCCTCTCTTGGCTAAGGGTCCCTTTCCTCTTCCGGAAGTTGCTGTGAAGGCTTTTGACTCATTAAGGACCGATATAGCTAATGCCTCCTTGTTTGCTATTGAGGACAACATACCCTTTAGAGTGGAAACAGACGCCTCTGAGTTTGCTATAGGGGCTTCCTTGAGTCAAGCTGAACGTCCTGTGGCATTCTTCTCAAGAACTCTGAACGCATCTGAGCAGAAGCATTCCTCGATTGAAAAGGAGGCCTATGCAATTGTTGAATCCCTACGGAATTGGCGACATTACTTAATTGGTAGACATTTTGAAGTTTTTACTGACCAAAGATCAGTCACATTCATGTTTGATCAGTGTCATAACAGTAAAATTAAAAATGAGAAAATCATGCGTTGGAGATTGGAACTTACCTGCTTCAAATTTGATATTATCTACCGACCTGGAAACAGAAATGCAACTGCGGATACTCTATCAAGAATAACGGCGGCTACCAGCCCAGGAGTGAATATAAGAGAATTACATGAGGCATTGTGTCATCCGGGAATCACCCGAATGTATCATTGGATCAGATCTAAAAATTTAGCCTTCTCTTTGGACGACATTAAGAGGGTCATAAACGCTTGCCCCTGTTGCAACGAAGTCAAGCCACAATTCTGTAAAAATGATGGAAAATTAATCAAAGCAACTGCTGCTTTTGAAAGATTAAATCTGGATTTCAAAGGACCTTTACCAACAGTTTCCAGGAACCGCTTCCTCCTGACTGTAGTAGATGAGTTTTCGAGATTCCCCTTTGCAATTCCCTGTTCTGATATCTCGGCGTCTACCATTATAACTCACTTGCAAAACATCTTCTCAATTTTTGGAATGCCGGCTTATATACATTCTGATAGAGGTTCATCTTTTATGTCCCGTGAGTTAAAATCTTTTCTCACTCCACTTGGGATAGCGACTAGCAGGACGACTGCTTACAATCCGCAAGGAAACGGCCAAGTCGAAAGATACAATGGAATCGTATGGAAAACTATCCAGCTGGCACTAAAATCAAAAAACATGGCAATTGAACAGTGGGAAAATGTTTTACAACCTGCCTTACATTCGATTCGCTCCCTACTATGCACCTCCACAAATGCTACACCTCATGAACGAATGTTCTCCCACATTAGAAGATCCTACAATGGTTACTCCATACCTACCTGGCTTACCCATCCAGGTCCAGTGCTAATGAGGAACAACACACGAGCTAATAAGTATGAGCCTATTGTGCAGGAAGTAGAACTCATTGAAGCAAACCCAGACTATGCTTATGTTAGACTCCCAGACGGACGTGAAACCAGTGTCTCTATACGGCACTTAGCTCCAAGAGGGGAAACTCCTTTACCTATCAATGACGACGGAGACAGCTGTAGCAGCCATCTGCCTTCTTCTGATATTCTGAATTCTGAATTGTCTAACGCACATACAAAAACCCCACCGGTGAGTCTCAAAAATATGACAGAAGATGAAGCTCAAGACAGTGTACCACCATATCCTAGCAGTCCAGCCTCCTCATCAGAGAACTTCTGTAAGAATACTGGGGAGAGGTCCCAGGATCCTACTACACTTCGTCCCAGCAGACCGAAACGCCTGCCTTCCTATTTAGCCGACTATGTGATTGACTAACACTATGGGAGGGGTGAATGTGATATTATGTTCTTGTTTTGGCAACACTAACTTTAGGTACTTGAAGAATGGCAACACTACTATGTTTTGATGTTCCAACTACTAGCGTGCGATACTGCTTTGCCATTTTGTCATGCATCATTCTAGTTGATTAAAGCTTTCTTTAAGTCTAACTCGTTTTCTAATGATCATTTCTATTACAGCATCCTAATGCATCACTTGCCTTTCCACAATATGCACATAAATATCTCTAAAAAAATGTGGTGCTTTTTAGAGATACTTATGTGCATACTGTGGAAGAGAAAGTGATGCATTAGGATGCTAAGGTGCATTTTGTGTATCATGAATAGTAAGTCATTTACATCTGGATAATATTTTAATATAAAAAGTGAAAATTATAAAATAAGCCGCACAATGATAAATACACAATATAGAAGTTCTATTTCTTAATAACAAAATTTACCATATCAAAATCCCCCCCCCCCTCATCCATTGAGCAAGAAAAAATGGTAAGATATTTTCTCCGTGATATTTTTCGCTGAATAAAACTTTAAAAAATCATTTTTGTTGTCATTATTTCTAGAATTTAAAAATTCAATTGGAACTTCCTTAATCGGAATTTTTGCCTTGTCTGAAAGCTTTAGATGATGATGGCAATACTTACCAATTAACTGCAGTGTCGCTTAACTCGATGGTTTCATACCAAAATCCATTTTTAAGTAGATTGTGACCCTTTAAAAAAATGATAATCCTGCATTTTTGATCTAAGTAATCAGAGTTATCGGATGTTTACCTTTATTTTACAGGACGTGAAAAAATCATTCGATTAATACCAAGTTTTACAATGTACCTCTCGGAGGGGAGGGGGTAACTTGCCCCCCTGAGGAGACTAATAATCGTCATGAACACAAGATTGTATCACGGATAGTTTTCACTACAATGATTGAAACTGTTACGTTTCGTAATCATTTAGTCATAAATAATCCCTTTTATGCACAATTATGTCAAATTTCGTCCTGTGCTGTCATGTTAAAAAACTATCAAATTTCAAAGTTTTTGCTCGAATTTCAAAAATTTCTATCTAGTTCTAGATTTTTTCTTAATAAAGCCGGATAAAAAGTTTCGTTAAAATCCATTATTATTTGGGGCAGTTAACGTGTGGTGAACACAAGAAATAGATCACAGTCAGACGACATACAAGCGGACGGACATCACTCTAAAAATAGTTAAAGCGTATTTAGGAAGTCCTGAAACGTTAGATTCTCGAAATCGAAAATTTTCGTGAGAATAATACTTTCTCTATTCTATATTGTACAGCTTGAGAAAGTAAATAAAAAAAACTTGGTGTATAGGAAATTCAAGAATCTATAATTATGTCTCATATACTTAGTTACTAAAGTGTACAAAACTACTAAAGTAAACCTTTAGTAAGTTTGTACATTTTAGTAAAACTTTAAGTAATAATGTAGAAAAACTGAAGTAAAACTGTTTAGTAAAATTTTGTAGTTTTGTAGTTTATGATAAATTTTGTTTTAAAGATGTATTCAATTGGGTTTTATTAATTATAAGTATTATAACGTTAAAGACTGCCATGTCAGTTTTTCACATCAAAATTCACTTTATTTGCGTACTCAACATTTCATTTCATTCCGTTTATCTATAAAATAACGTAAAACGTCTGCATTTTTATGTAATTTTTTTGTGATGTTGAAAAAAAAATTGAATAAGAAGCAGAACAGTAATATTTTATTTGAAAACTAGTGAGACCCGTGGGCATTCTGCACTATAAGTAATAAACAAAAAACACTCAAGAATATTTCCTACTTTTGTGGGAAGATACTCCAAGTTGCGTGGTATCTCAATTGAAAATTTATAACAAGAAAGATCAATCATGCATAAAGCATTGATTATGAAACACTTTCCAAAAATTTATAACGTCATCGAAAAAAAAAACGAACTTGATTCAAATGACGTCATCCCATTGAACTCTTTTATGTTTTTCAGTGTTTCATTGAGGTTGCTTGAAATTATTTTGTTAAATGTGATGTATTTCTAAATTTAAGGATGTTATTCCTTTTTTAAAATAAATTAAATGTCTGGTTAGTAAAGCACCTGAAAAATTCTTTACATCTTCGGTATTTAGGTTTTTCAGCGAAGTCTTTGTTCGGCTTCATATATAATAAACATTTATATAAGAAAATTAGAAATAAGTTTAATGTTGCATTTGCTTTTAGATTTATTTTAATTTTTTGTGTCTTTGTTTGCGTTCGAGAAATTGGATAACTTTTTAATTAGGTTATGTCAAATATAGTTATATATTAGTTTGGATTTTGAAATAACCGAATTTTCAAGAATTTGTTTTATTATGAACTGTATTAACATTTAGTCCATAAGATATTTTATGAATAAGATTTCAAGAAATAATATGGAATGATAAAATAATAAATACCTTCAATAACAGCGTTTTGAGTTCTAACCACGGATTGCCATTTTATTTATCAACGCTATATCCACTGAGATATTGGGAGACAATTCTTAACTTCTATAGCGGAGTGAACCATACATGACCCTTTTTTAGATTTCGGATCGAAATGAAATTTGAGGTACCCACCTCCCCATTCCTCTGTTGTTTTACAGGATAGCATTCTGTTCGCCCACTTTTTGTAAATTGAAATTCGCTGGTATAAGTTATAGGATTCTCCATAGAAATAGAAGATTTCATCTTTTATATACAAATAGAAACTCCATCTTTTAACACCTCAGGGATCCAATGCATCTAACTTACAGAGTTAAGATATTTGTGCGACATTGTAAAGAACTCATGTAAGAAGAACGACATTGTAAAGAACCAACCAACGACAGATCTCCGCCTCGCCAGTGGACGTCTTATGCATTGAGTTACTGGGACGATATTCTTATACTCTGTAGTGAAACCTATAAAATATTTTATGCCAGAAATCTATTGGCATCATCACTTTGTATCTAACATGTTCTTTTCCTGATATTACAATTTTTATATTCCCTACAGTGTGAGTTCCATGTCTCTCAAATTAATTAATATATTTGAATAAAATTTGGTACGTTTATTTTAATTTATTTTAAAAAGAAGCCCATTTAGTTTCAGGGAAAAAGTTCCCCAAATTTTTTCTTGTTTTTAATTCACTTATAGTTAAAAACTTAAGGATTTTCTGAAATTAAATTCAATTGGAGATAATATTCTAGGGAGTTTTCTTGTATTTAATTCACTTGGAGTGAATAACTTTGTTTAGTGAAAGACAATCTACAGGTCAGAACCATAAATAGTAATTTGACGATTTTCTTCCCATTACAGAGAAAAAGTTCCAATTTTCGGCAAAAGATGGCGCTATGGACACCACAGTCTGGGAATAAATTTGTTTGCAAAATGTGATTTTAATTTCTAATTACGCGGAAGAACTGGAAATTCATTTGAATTCATCTTGAAATTTTCATCGTTCGTTTTCAGTATATTTTATTTAATAATTTTGATGGGTTGATCTATAGAAAATATGAAATAAATATTTATGTTTGGAATAAAATATGTAGCAAGAAAAGAAATATAATTGTTTCAAAAAATGTTTCTATACCTTTGTTTCTATAATTTTTTTTTTGAAATATCTAATTTTCAGGATATGCTATAGATGTAGATCAGATAATGATTGATTTGGATTTAGCATCAAATTCCGGAGGGAAATAGGGGTTAGAAAAGATTCACTTCCCGTTCTAAAATTTCAATTTTATTTGAAACATCTATATATCAATATTGCTTATAGACGCGGCTTAGAGGATAACTGATATAGATTCAGCATTAAATTCTGGATAGGATAGGGATATTCACTAAGAATTTTCGCTTCCGGTTCAAAAGCTTTCCTGGAAACATCTATTTTTTAGGATTAGCTATAGATAAAGCTTAGATAGAGACTAATATAGATTCAGCATCGAATTCCGGAGAAGGTAAAATGACTCACTAAGGATTTCTACTCCCGGTTCTGGAAATGCAACTTCCGATTAAAAAAAATTGCATTTTCCTTGAAACCTTTACTTTTCAGCATTTGCTATAAATATCGCATAGGCGATGATCGATATGGCTGCAGTATCAAATTCCAAAGGCGGCTCAGGGTTCATTAAGGATTTTCACTTTCAGTTTTCTTTCTACTTGCGGTTTAATATTTTTTCTGAAACATCTATTATCAAGATTGGATATAGATATAGTTTATAAGTGTTGTTGAGACTCAGACCGTCCGACCTACCAGAAAAGAGAGCTTAGGTGTTGGAAGACTTATACGAATTCATCATTAAATTCGGAGGAGGTGTGTGTATGTGTGCGTGTGTGTGTGTGTGTGTGGGGGGGGGGGGGGAGATCGCTAAGGATTTTCCTTTCCGCTTTTGAAGATGTCTCTTCCGGTTTTTCCGAAAATTTGTATGACTTTACTAAATAAGAATGCAAAAGAGAATGCATAATAGTTCCATCAAAAATTATTTGCCGCCATACTAAGGTGCTTTCACACATGTCTTGTTAGACATGGTGTTGGGGTGTTGCAAAATTGTGACCTGTTTAGGATTGAAAAGTCCTACAAACTTACAGTTGCCATCAATATACCATTATTTTCCTATAAACCCCCTTCTAGATAAGTGGCTCTTAAACTTTTTGGTTACACTTAAAGATTACACAGGGCTCACCGCAGCAGGCGACTGTAACTGATGATGAAAAAAATGTTCTCATTTTCTAGGAAGCAGTACTAACAGATCTAACACTACTAACAAATGCAATAACAATATATAACAGCACTAACAAATATAACATTTAGTTTAAATTACATACTCATGATTACTAATAAATTTGTTCAATTTCCGTATTCTACTTCAGCAAGATTTTTTGCATCTACATCCAGTAATTTATTTCTTAGCCATTTGTACACATTTGGGGAATTATATTGTAAAATAAATTTAGATAAATTTTAAAAATAAATTTAAATGGTAGTATTATCAGGCACCACCTAACTTGAGTACTCACTCAATTTGATGAACGCCGTAGACTGTAACTATTCCAATATATACAGATTTATATTCACAAACTCATTAAATGCGACACGTACCAAAGCAATTTAGCTATCCGATAGCTCAAGCAAGACATTTTTTCTTTCTTTCGATCCAGACCGTCCCACTTATCCAAACGTGTAAGGTATCTGTTTGGATGGCCGGGACGTTGCCATCCAATTTGGACCGGAACCCAATGGGGGCAACATCCACAGGGAGCATACCTTCCTACTCCTACTACCAACCTCGTTGAAAGATCCTCGTTGAAAGATTTTTGGACCCATAGATTTAATGTGCCATTGATCCGCGTTTACACGGGTATGTTTGGGCACAGCCGAGAATCGAACTCGGATCCCCTTGTTCGATCCACACGCCTTAACCACTGGGCTATCCCGTTCCAGCTCAAGAAAGACTGCCTTCTGACAAGACAACTAATCAGCATAAACCACTTGATATGGTGGCATTTCTTTTTTTCTCCTTTTCAGGGCACTTACTGGCGCTTGGCGTACGCTCTCTTGCAAATTAAGAAGCAACTAGAAAAATATGTATTTATTCAAATTTTCTGCGACCCCCAAAATTTTATCGTGTCCCCTGGGTCACGAAATTTAGTTTAACAAGAAAGATCAATCATGCTTAAAGCATTGATTATGAAACACTTTCCAACAGCAATGCAATTTTATTTAAAAATGTCTAAAATGCAATACATTCCTCGGTAATATTTTAAAACTTCTCACAATACTACATTGATTTATTATATTTGAAAACTTAAACCTTCATCGAAAAAAATGGACTTCATTCAAATGACGGCATTGAAATATAAATTGCCTGGTTTAAACATCTCTAAAATGGGATATATTACTCGATAATAATTTTAGAATTATCATAATACCACGATAATTTATTATATTTAAAAACTTCATCGAAAACAACTGAAATTCATTTAAATGACGTCATAGAAAAAATAACACGCCTGGCTCTCTCTAAAAAAGCAGCATTTCATTCATAAATAATTTCCCATTCATGTCATTCATCACAATACTATAATAATTTATTTTATTTAAAAATTAAGACCATGGAGCTACAAGTAATTTAACTTTATGCTTAAAACTTTACCGCAAAAAATCGTCCTTCTCTCGGTAAAGTCAATGAATATTTCTTTCATATCAGCTATGTAGACTCCATGAGCTAAATTCTTTTGCGTTAAAAAAATACAGCAATTTCTATACAACTCATCCTACATATTTTGCTGTTTACATTTTACATAAGTGAAAAATAGGCTTCGTTGTAGAAATAATCAAATTTGGTTGAGCATTTAAACTCATATATATAGTAATTGCGTTGATTTAGTATGTAGATGCACAGAATTTAAGCCAAAATAAAGTGGTTTTAGGACGGATACAACACTCAATATGAAATAAAAAGAACTTTAAAAATTACGATTTTGAGACAAGATGGATGCCATATATCATTTTGAAGTGGATCACGTGATGCTTTCATATCATGGTCACGTGATCGTTTCATATAAGAGGTGTTATTATTATTTTAATTTTTATTTAAAAAACTACTGAATATATTTCGCTGAATTTTTTTTATATATTTTATGGAACAATTTGAATATTACCTAAAAATTTCGAAGCAATTTGTGAATTTTAAATCCGCTTAAAAAATGTTTGAAAAATTATGTCCCATAGGGCTCAATGTATTTCATTTTTTCAACCCGGGTTCAATCCAAAACTAATTGGGTGATATTATTCATTTATATTCCCATAGGTCCTACAGACCGTCTGAACAACATACTAAAATTTCATTTTGATTAAGTCATTTTTCCGGCAGTTATCGTGCTGACGGACAGACAGACAGACAGACAGACAGACAGGCAGACAGACAGAATGAACAAAGTCATAAACACTTTGCAACTTTGTTGTAAAGTGTTAATAATGACTACTCTAGATCAGCGTAGGGCTTCTGAACGGTCTAAAAATATTTTTGACTGCCCCCTCCTCCTCAGTCCCCCGGTGGAACCCATTATCGGTCTCCTCTAGGTTCTGCTTAGTAGCCGATACTAAAGTGCGCAAAGATTTAGTGTTTCAGGTTACCAAGGGTGAAGGTTTCTGGAGGATCTGAACTACTTTCGAACACCGGTCCCCATTCTTTCTTTTGCCCTACGGGGCGGGATCGAAAATCCAGCTCCAATAGAAGTGTTGATGATTGTGAATCAGCTGAAAATCTTCGAATAAGTGAATTCTTAATATTTTTTAAAACCACAATTCAGTAGATAATCATGGTAAGAAAATTAAACTAAAGGATGATTTAAATGTTCACTGATCAATAATTAACGAAGGAAGGTAGTTATAAAAGTTTCTTAAACCATATAAGACTAACATATAAGTATATTCACTTTATTTAAAGACCGTCATTAGGAGTGTGCAGCAATCACATAGCTACTAAAAGACCCAGATTATGGAATAAAATACCCCAAGGGGCGGAAGAAAGGGGCGTTGGCTCCTAGAGGACAAGCTTATGACATGCCATTATCATTTGTAAGGACACCTCCCGACAAGCTGATATGAATCTGACAGAATGACTTTTAGATTCCTTTCTGGAACAGAGATTTTAATGACCTTCGTCCCCAACTACAACGAGGAGCATTAAGTAACAACTTGCAATAAATGTATTTAAATATATAGATTTTTCTTAAGAATAAAGGTTTATCAATCGTATTTGTCAAATTTTTTCAACCATTTAAAAATTATTAGTTTTTTGTGTGTTTGCGAAATGTATAAATAGTTTTTTGTGTAATTGAAAAATTTGTTTTCAATATACACAGAATTTTAATTTTTTGAAATACATTTTGTGGATGCAATATGTAAAAAGTTCAAGTGTCAGTGGCATTGGAGTCACCGATCTCTGGCTTGCTTACTGGAAAGAAACATGAACATTTTCGTGTATCACTTGTGAATTTTTGACATATTTTTGAATATTTAAGACACTGCCAATTTCATTACCCTGAGTTAACGATTAAAAAATGATGTCATTATCTGAAACAATTTTTGAGATAGTCGCTTTTTTTTATTTTATTTAATTTGGCACGAACAGTGGCCGGTTTATAAAAGTGGAATTTTAATCGGCTGATTCTGTCTAGAAAGCTTTTGCTCTAATTCTCTCTCTCTCTCTCTCTCTCTCTCTCTCTCTCTCTCTCTATATATATATATATATATATATATATATATATATATATATATATATATATATATATATATATATATATATAAATATATACTTTTACGCAATTTTGTCTTCCTTTGAATTTAGGATATTTCCTTTGTAATCGAAAATTTAAGACACAATTAGGACTAACGTAAACGTTGACACACAACTTTACGCTTAACGGAGTATGATAACATTTGTCTATTGAGATTTTGAGGATCTTCATGGTTATGATTTAAATCAATCCATTTTTAAGATGATTGCATCTTTGGAGTTAACAAATAACTTTGCAGTGAACTTTCTTCTAACGCATCTCTATTTCCATTTATCTTGAATCTCATATTCTTTATAAAATTTGTATCCAGAGAAAACATGTAATTTTAATTTCACACTTAGCATAAAGTCCATGATGCAGAATGATGTATACCTAAATGGTGTAAACACGAAATGAAGCCAATACCGAATAACACGGATTTCCCAATTTTCTAAATGGACCAAACTTTTTAGCCCTTGCGCAAAGAGATCGGTTTAAGACTCGTTTAAGGCCATCCCCGACACGCAAAAATTGACCATTTTCATAAGTCAAGGAATTATGAGGGCGTGCATGTGTAACTGACCCGTGGCCAAGGGATCAACTCCCGTTAAAGATGTCTCATCGTGTAGAGATACAGAAATTTACAGTACGCCACATAAAGGAACATACGATGACCCTAATACTTCTCGAGTTCTTAGCCTGGTTTATGATTTTCCTTGAAACCCCGTATATCTTCTCAGAGTATGCAACTTCTTTCAACCCAGACCGTCCAACCTATCCGAAGTTGTAAGGTATCTGTTTGGACGGTCGGGACAGTGTCATCCAGTTTAGACCGGAACCCAGTGGGGACGACATCCACATGGACTGTACCCTCCTTCCCCTGCCACAAATCTTCTGTAAGGATTTTCGGACGCACAGATTTAACGTGCCCGAACTCCGCGTAAACACGGGGATAGTTTGGGCAGAGCCGAGAATCGAACTCGGATCCTTCGACTGCAATCCCCGTGATCTAACCTGAGGGTTATCTAACCCCAGAGTATGAATCTCGTCCGGCCTGGTCTTCAAGTTCTCAAACGGACTTAGAACTTTCGAAGAGAAATGTGGTCCATGGGTCAGGTTCAAGTCCGAGGTAACCTCTAATACACATATGGAAATCTAAAATATTTAATTAAAACAAGTATTTGAGCCTGTCAAAGACAGGGAAACTCTCTTAAAAAAATTAAGCCGCATTTTTTAAAAAATAAGTTTTATTTTGTTTAACAATGTACGGTGCTTTTTGTTTAACAATGTATGGTACAATGTATGAGTTGAAAATAGTTGTTCCCATTGAAAACTGGCTCAACTAGATTCTGCTCCGTGGTCGAGTTTCAGCTATTATGTCTTCGGTGGGAGGAGAGGAGGGTTGGGAGGGACTTTACCCATATCCCTCCCCCCGCCATTTGGTCCATTTGAAAATTGAAAATCTGCCTTCTTTAAGTTCGGTTCAGTGGTCAATACTATAAGTGGCCAGAGATTCATCCCTCTAGGTCAGAAGGGGAACTGAAAAGTAAGATCTGAAAAGACTTTTTGAGACCTCTCCCATTTTCTCTGTCCGCCCCGGGGGTGGGGGTAAATCAAAAATTAGGCCCCGTTAGGTTCTGTACCGTAGTCGATACTAAAAGTGTGCAAAGATTCAGTCTTCTAGGTCACTGGGGCTTTTGGAGGGCCTGGAAGGGCCAGGAATATATTAAATAATCCATATTGTATGAACTGAGTTGACTGATTGGTGGATTGATGTATATAAAATTTTCGAGTACATCCACATCAGCCAGAATCTTAGTTCTGGCCTTATTCAACCCGTCTTCGCTTCTTGGTCAACGAAAAAAAAGCTAGAATTTTGGTCCGTTTCAGCTTCCAAATTAACGAAAATGACGAAAATTTTGAAAATTTGAATGACGTGTGACTATACAAAAATAAATTAAATAAAACCTTACACCACTTTGCTTAACAAAAATGTGCGCTATTCTATTTTATACTTAAATTTGAAATGGATTTTGAAAATTTTTTTGTAGATGTCACATTTAGTGTCCATTATAGCCATTGAAAACGAGCGAAACGCGGGAGAAATGTCTAGTTATATGTAGGGATAAAATTAAATTCCGCTGAATAGAATATTTTTTAATGGCATCCTAGAATTTTAATCCCCCAAATGTATCTCCATCGAAATTACATCGCTGTCATTAACTCGCTAGTCGCGGAATTTTAAGCGAGATCAAATATGAATTGACATAATCATTGACTCGTAAGTGGTGAATGCCTTTATCGGATTTTGGAGAGCGCCGGAAGTGGCGCCGGAATTCGATTACGTTGCGTACCAAACAGTGAATGACAAATGGCGGCTATTTTTCGCTACCATCCTTTTATCACCAGTCATATATTGACGCTAAATAACGAGACAACGCAGGGATCGTTAAGTAAACAATTCGAAGCTTTTGCCTTCAATTTATCAAAATGTTTGTGCGCAGGATCAGTTAAATATGATAAAAAAATGTCATAAAGTTTTTTTGTAAGCAACTTAGTCGTTTTAGTGTCAGAATACGTCCATTATTTGGATTTCTTCGGACAACTTGATTTGTTGGAAATAGAAATGAGTGATGGTGAATTGCTATTTTGATACACGGTCTCATTGAAATGTAGATTTATATCGCTGTCTTCTCTAAATTTAATTGACTAAAAGGGCCTATATATGTTATTTATGTTATGAATGAAATATTGTCAGCACAAAGTGCAGCTCTATTTAATAGTCAGACTTGCTTTGGTTATTAAGATGAAAAATTCAAAAGTGTCAAGAGTAGATTGAGAATGTATTTGGACTGAGATATTTTTTAATAAATCTGTTCGTGTAAAGCTTTTTAAACATTTGATTTTATCAAACGACAAAAATCAAAACATTAAATTAAGAAAAATTAAATTTCAAAATTTCGAATTATATTAATGCAACAAACAAGAAAATACAGACAAGCACAACAGACAGAAAACACAGTATAAATACAGATCATAAACGATTTGTTACAATGCGCCCTAGGGATTAGAAAGTCCATTTAGGTAGCTAAGCTAAAGTAATACTCGTAAAAAGATATCAGCAACAGGTTCAATACAATCACCCTCCCTGTACCTGCGTCAACTGCGGTGGCGCCATCCCGCTGTCTATAGAGGCTGCCCTAAATTTCCCAAACTCAAGCCCAGAGCCCCTAGAGATTTCAATACTAATTCAAATTCAAATAAATTTAACTCTCACTATGCAAATAAAAAGCAAACTTATGCAAACCATTTCCAAAATAACCCAGAAGATTTCCCTGAGCTCCCCAAAAAGACTCCAAATCCCAAATCTGAAAATAATAAAAATAACGAGTTAAACAGAGAACTCATAGGAATTCTACTATCTTTCGAGCAAAATTACCATCCCAAACAAATCCTGGAATGTTTCATTAGAGTCCTCCAACAAATTAAAGATGCCCTCAGAGATATTGACAAGATTTATGTTCTGTATGCAAGTCTTAGCAAACTTGCTGGAAAAAAATGAATCTCTGTCTCCTGATTGGCCGGGCCCGATGAGCCCACAATCCCAGCGTTTTTATAACGCAGTCTTTCAATGATTCAAGGCCAGTGCTCCACGGAGCACAGCGAGATCTCTCCTATTTAACTCCCGATTCGACAGATCTTGATTGCGATTTGTCACAATCATGATAGAAGAACGTCGCCCATTTTCTTTTTTTTTAAATTTCTCTTTTGTAAAATATCTTTTATCACTATTTCCCAACCGCCTTTTAGATTGGAGTATAAAAGCAACCTCACGGCTGCCTGGGAACTTCCGTTAATTGGACATCCTTGAATCCTTGAATCAATACAATTATTAACAAAAATATACTACTTCGAATAAGGAAAAAAAAATACTTTATATTAATACAGATAATCTTTAAACTTAGACTTAACAGCTAGGTGACTTTTCAGACTTAAGCTCATTAAGTAGAACAATAAAATTTTTAAGGGCTTACCGCAAGGAGTTCTTACGCAAAATTTCATGATTAGCTTTAGGAATACTATAGTTATAGTTGCAAGAACGAGTGGATTTGATTTTGCGATTGATTTTTGAGTAGTTGTTGTTCTTAAGTAAAAAGAAAATACATTTAAAAATATAGAATTGAAGAATAATTAACATGCCAGTCAGTGCGTTTCCATAACTCAGTATACTATAAAACATTCTGTAACCTTTGTTCATTTTTTTTCAGTTATTTTGTTGATAATTTTTGGCAAACAATCATAAAAGTAACAATTACAGGCGTTCATGAAAATTTCAGCTTCGTTTCTGAAATATTCAAATAATTATCGTCTGAAGCGTTATCTTTGTGTTTTTATATAATTATTATCATAACTATCAGGAACCTCACTCTCCATTACAGACAGCTGATTCCCCTGAAACATTCAGTAACATGCTTGCAAGTGTTTAACAGTGTGAGAGTCATCATTACAATTACGCAAAAGCAATTGATACAGATTCGACAGAATTTTAATCAAAGGATACAAATTAGAAAAATAATCGCAACCTTAAATAAGGTTATCATAGAAGAAATATGAATACGTAAAGGAGTTGTATAAAATTTTTAAAAGTGACTATGATAATGATGATAATAATTAAATACAATCATATTGAAAAAAAGTGGAATATTTGATTTGGCATAGTTCATAAAATCATATGAATTATCGGAAAAACTGGAAGTGACATCTTTAAAACCGCAAATGGAAATCTGTAGCGAACCCTCAACCCCCCTTTATAATTTGAAGCAGAATCGATATCAGCAATCATTTAAGCTCTATATATAGCTCATTATAAGAAATATATTTCAAGGAAATTTTTTGAACAGGAAGTGAATAAAATCCTGAAGTGTAAATTTTTAGTGAACCCTCCGACCTGCGCCAGAATTTAATTCTGAATTTATATCACTCATCATCTAAGCTATATCAATATCCAATCTTGAGGAATAGACGTTTCAAGAAATTTTTTTGGACCGGAAGTAGAAAAAGAACTGAAAGTGGAAATCCTTAGTAAATTACCCAATCCCCTTCAGAAATTGATGCTAAATCTATACTAGTCACCATCTAAGTTATATCTATAGCAGATTCTGAAAGATATATGTTTAAAGGAAAATATAAAGTTTTGAATAGTCAGTGACATCGCTATAGCAGAAATCCTCAGTGAACCCCTTCACCCCCCTCTACAATATAATGCTGAATTCATATCAGTTGTTATCTAATCAATCCTGAGAGATGAATGTTTCAAGAAAACCTTTTGAATCGAGAGTGGAAGGGGGGGGGAGAAAGAAGGATATTTTCTTTTAGTGAAGTACTAAATACCCTTCAGAATTTGATGCTCAATTTATATCACTTATCATCTAAGCTCTATCTATAGCCAATCTTAAGAAATCGATGTTTGAAGTAAAATGAAAATGTTTGAATTAGAAATGGGCAAAGAACTGGAAATGGAAATTCTCAGTGAGTTCCCCGACTCTCCCTGGTATTTGATCCTGAATCCACATCTGTCATCATCTGAGCTTTATCTATAACGAATCCTAAAAATGATATGTTTCAGGGAAAATTCCCCCTCCCTCCTCCCTTCTCTAAAAAATCCCAATAGTATGGCAAAGTTTTGCGCACTAGTTTCTATATTCATCTTTAAACATTTTGCCACTGTTTTACTATTGCTCCTAAGAATAATTTCTTTGTCGTCCAAAGGTTTTTGAGGAAGTCATAACTTTAAAATTCTAATTCCATTTTAAACTCTCACTCGAACTGTTGCTGAACGTCGGGGATTTTTCCAACTTGAATTGAACTATGTCTCACATAAACTGTTCTAAACATTTGTCTTTCACAGTTGGAGGGAATTTGACAGTACGTATTGCTGGTGCTGTAGATATTTTTTATTCCATTTTTCGGATGATTGTACTCAATGTATCTTAGTTTTGAGCCAACGTCTCACGCATCGGCTTTATTTATTTCGATTCGAAAATCTGAAATTGACTGAAATATTTTTTCCCCAATGGTCAGGTACTTTAAATTATAACATTCGTCTACAGCGACCGAAGCGTGAATCATTTTGTCGTCATGCAACATTGCCTAGGTGCACCACAGGGGGCGGATCACATTGCGCCCTTTAACCATCTGATTTAGACCGGAGTCCAGTAGGGATGAATCTGCAGGGATAGTAAAGTCTTTCCTCTACCGTAAACATTTTGAAAGAACTTTCGTATCCACAGATTTAACGTGCCAGCTTAGACACGGGGCTAGTTTGGGGGCAGCTCCAGGAATCGAACGCAGGTCCTCTGAGTGCAATCCCCGTGTTTTTATCACTGAGTTATTTCTCCCTTAAAATGACTCAAACAGTAGACAATGTCTCTAAAATGTCTAAATACAGGATTCCTAGGAAATTACTCCAATAACTTTGTATGGAAAGGTGTATGACTTTACAGGTCTATCTATAGGAAGATGACCCTGCCTAATCAAATAAAATTGATTGCAGAGAATTAAAAATTTAGGATAATGACCTCGGTAATAAAGCGATATCGACGAATAAATACAAAACAATTATAAAGTTGTAGGACATTGTTTTATGAGTAAGAATCAGTAATAAAATTGTTACAGAAGGCCTTTATTTGATACATTATTGTTATTGGAGAACTGCTGTCCTGTTCAAGGATGTTAAAATAAATAATATTCATATGCCTAGAAATCTAATATACAGCCTGTTTAAAATACAGCCTTTAGAAACAATGCTCATTTGAGTTGATAATCATGATCCTCAATAGCTCGACAGCCCATTGTGGGCCCCCAGAAAATTCTTTCAAGCTATCTCCCCTGGAGCAATGCTTCTCTAACACATTTGAGTTCGAGGAAAAATATTACCTCGTACTTTGACAATCATTGCAAGTGCCACCGTGTTCCAGTTCCAGTTGATACGACTCGTTGATGCGTATTTATTCCCTTCCATATACGTGTTTTGTGTATTTCTGATACTGATTTCTACTAATTACGCATTGCTCTATAAATTTGTAATTCGTTCTTCGTCTATCTCGCTTTGTTGCCAAGTTTGTTATCCCAACTTTTAAATTTTCTGAAATCACTTTTATTCGATTGAGCAGAGACATTTTAATATAGCTAGACCTAACGTGAACACTTATGAACCTTTCATTACAAAGTTATTAGAATGCTTAAGGGAATTCTTTGGAACTCTGTATAAGAGGGTTACTATAGAATATATGTATTCAGTCATCCTGTAGGAAGAATACCTGTTGAAACCAGTTGATCTGTTGTAGGACGCAAAACATTTTCTAATTAAGTAACTAATTTAAAATGAAAGCTCTCATTGATCGATGATTGTATCTCTCAGATTGGATTGAATTATTTTGGCACTATACTGTTCTATTTATGCATGAAATATCTGCTTTTCCGGAAACAGTTTAAATTGGATTCCGAACATTTCTTGAGCATGAATTTAAAGACAAAGTTTCCCACCGTCATCCGAGATTGCTACGAATCTGATGGCCGAAGAATGAATCGTTAGGCCCATCATACACGTACAGTTCGGCCTCCCAATCGACCTGAATAGACCAAGCTTGAAAGGCCTAGCTGATGTGTGTAGAGCGGCTTGCCGGCAAATAGTTTGGGCTTTTGGCTTGTGAGAATTTCCACAGTTCTGTCGGTTGGATGTGCTGGCGCAGTTGTCGAATTGACGTATATGGCTTGGCTTTATGGCCGAGTTTTCAGTCTACAGGCTTACAAACGCTGCTCAACATCGTGATCGTCTGTTCACTTACATCAATATTCCGAGTTAAGACTGAAGACGATGAATACAAAGCCCGATGGGGGCCGTTGAAAATACTTGCCACAGTTTAGCCTGGGATTTCTAACTGAGGGCCAAAGTATACGTGTATGGTGGGCCTTAAGTCACAAGTTGATCTTGCAGATAGCGAAAAGTCCCACATTGGTAGAATGTCTGTGCTTGTGACAAAGACATCTTTTGTTAGGAGGTTTGTTTCCCTGTTAAAAATATTCTGTTTTCTAAAAGAAAATAGCTGACTTTTCTAATATCTGTTATTGTAGTAAAGAAATTTCAAGGATTTTTAAAAAATATTTATACTCATTCTTCCCTAATGGGGATGGTTTAAACTACTTTTTCATAATATTGCTTCTACATGTTTTGCCGGATATTGACCTTTGACCAATAGGTACCACTGCAGAAGGTTTTGAATAGGAATAGATTAATTAAAATCACCCTGCATTTAATTTCACCACCATCATCACCATCATTGGATCGACAGCCCCGAGTGAACTCGCCCCTTTCTAAGAATTGTTCGTGAGTCTACTCGTTTAAATGCAATTGTTCTTCAATTTCTGACGCACAGAGTCTCAAAGTCCTTCTCTATATAATCCAGCCACCTTAGTTTGGATCTTCTCCTTGATTGGATTTAATTTAATTGAATTTGATTTCAACATTATCCAAATGTGCTACAATTTTCAACCGAACCGTGTTGAAGATGCTTTAAACATTGCATGATAAGGAAGATATATTATTAATTAAATAAAAATATCCTATATTCCTTTTGTCCCCATTTCTTCAACTCGAGAAAATGGCATCTGCACATTTCTCAGATAATTTAATGATGACATTGATAAATGAAATGGCTCTAACAATTTCACTGATTAACTTTCCTCTGAGGCATTTAAAGATTCTTTTTTTTACCATTGGTTCTCATTTCAGTTGCTTTTAAGGGCGTGAGATAAAAAGATTCTTACATTCAGCCTTAATTATTTCTTAAAAGAAAATAGCTTAATGACTCTATCTTTTAAATTTTTTTGATTATCCATCAAATCACAGTTTCATAAAATGCGAGCAGTTTGGGATTTCCGATTTGTTTTAATATTTCAAAATCTAAAATTAATTCCCAATTTTGAAGATTGCATAGTGGGAATTCCTTACGTGGTTTATTGATTAATGTTTTTTAATTGTGTAGGGCAGTGTTTTCCAAGCATGTTTGGTCGCGGAACCCTTTTGAAATTCGATTTGATGGCGGGACCCCGAAATGAGAAACAGTTCATTGTGGTCCAAATTATGCATCCAAAATTTTACACGTTTTTTTAAAATTTTAAGAAAATTTACACGAAACTATCACGTCGCGGAACCCTTGGAATACTTTCACGGAACCCCAAAGTTCCCCGGAAAACACGTTAAAGGACTCTAGTGTAGGGGGTTTGTTTCGAAACTTTCGATCATTTGCTTTTGAGGTAGTTTCAATACCATCTCATAAATTAAATATCTTATTATTATTTTAATATTTTAGAATAATTTTAAGATGCTTAATGCTTTTTCACTGATCTAGTAATTTATTCAGTAGAGGGATTGTATTGTACGGTGTTACTATGGAAGTCCCTAAGTATCCCAACAACTTTGTCACAAAAAGCAATTGAGTTATACGTTAGGTATATCTATAGTAAAGTGATTATGCTCAACCGAATAAAAGTCACTGCAGCACACCTAGCGGAGAATTAAACAAAAAGGATCAATCATGCATAAGTCATCGATTATGAAACACTTGCCAACTGAAATGCAATTTTATTTAAACATATCTAAAATGCAATACATTCAGCGCTGATATATTTTAATTTATCACAGTACTACAATAATTTATTATATTTGATAACTTGAAACTTCATCGAAACAAAATGAATTTTATTCAAATGACGTCATCTAAATATAAATCGTCTGGCTTTCTATGTAAAAGTAGTGAATTATACACTTTTATTCTAGACTCCAGAGTTAAATATTTTTGCGTGAAAAAATTCAGCAATTCTTGTACAACTCCTCTTACAATCATTTGTTTAGACTCTGCATTCATTAAAATTAGGCTTCGTTTTAGAAATACTCATAGTTTGCTAATTATTTAAACTAAAAAATATTGTAATTGCGTTGGCACAGAATATAGATGCCCAGAAAATACGCAAAAATAAAGCGTTTTTAGGACAGATGCAACACTAAATATGAATGTAAAAGAATTTCAAAAATCACGATTTTTACACTAGGAAAAAACAGATGAGTGCCATATTTTATTTTGAAGTGTGTTACGTGATTTCTTCATATTATACGGGTGTAATTATTACTCTAATTTTTATTTAAAAAACTACCGAACATATTTTGCTGAAATTTTTTTATGTATTTTATGTGATAATTTGAATATTTCTTAAAATTTTTGAAGCAATGAGTGAATTTTAACTTCGGTTAAAAAATGTTTGAAAATTAGGTACCACAGGGTACAATGTATTTTATTTTTTATACCCGGATTCAATCCAAAACTAATTTCGTGATATTACTCATTCACATTCCCATATGTCTCATAAGTCATTTTTATGGCAATTATCGTGCAAACGGACAGACAAACAGAGAGACAGAATGAACAAAGTCATAAACACTTTTTAACTATGCTATAAAGTGTTAAAAAGCTAGGACATGAACGTGGAAACGATGTGAGATAGAAGAAAATGTTAATTATAAAGTTGTAGAAGACTGTCTGATTAGTCAGTATCAGCATAAGAAACGTACAAAACGCGTATACGGATAGTAACACATATCTGCGAAAACCCCGTATCATTAGGGACTGTAACCCGGTGACACCTGCAATGCTTGTCAAAGTGCTCGGTAACATCTTTTTTAGAACTGCAAATATGCTTTGTTGTTGGTGGAGGGCATTTTGAACAAACTGTACATTAGATTCCTGTGCATGTAACTGTTGTTCATTTTAGCATCTCTGAATAGCACAGTCATTCGCCAACAACCATGTTATTACCATGTTAACCACGGTCTTGGGCCATTCGTGGCAGGCGCCAAGGTCTGGGGTTCCAACCATGTTATGTAAAATAAATGCCTTCTGTAACAGTTTCAGTGCCGATTCCTACTTACTAGGTAATGCTCTGCAATTTTGTAATTACCTTTTTTCGTCCATCGAGTTTAGTTGACGAGTTCGATATCCCAACTTTTTGAATTCTACGCTAGGGTCACTGGAATCACTTTTATTCGTTCGGGAATGGACACTTCAAAAATAGATTAACCTAACGTGTCCGCTTAAGGACTTTTCCTTACAAAATTATTGGGGTGCTTCAGACATTTCGTAAGAACCCTGTTCGTGCTTAGCATACGTGCGTTCCACAAAAACACGTATGCTTAGATCGAAAAATTATATCGTTGAGTTTCTCGAGACAAGTAGACATTCTCATCGGAGACTCTTTACTCAGAATTATTCTATCGTGATTGCTTTTCTAAAATATATTTTCATTCTAATTTCTTTATTTCTTTTGAAACGCTTTCATTTAACTCGTCATGACAGATGTGTGACTGCTTCAACTTTTTTGATGGAATTTTTAATATACTTTTCTACGGCTTAGAGAACTGAAATTTGGTACACAGCGTAGTTTAGTAGAACATTTTAATCTAATAAAATTTGTCGGACCCTTGAAGAATAAAACCGGCATTTTTTTGCCCGTAAAATCCCCCTTCGCATATATATATATATGAATTAATATATATAAAATATATATATTATATATATTATATGTATATATGAATGAATATGATATATATAAATTATATATATATATATATATATATATAAATATAAAATTGTAAATCCAATGTTAGAACGTAAGTAGTAACTCATAATACACTATCCTAAAATTTTCTACAAAATACAAAGAAATAAAAGAAATTCAACCATAAAGAGGAAATTATAAAGCGTAATGCAGGTCATAAAGACAAAGACAATCAACAAATTTCAAAGGTGAGGAATGAAAATAGGAAAACAAAAAAATCAAGCAAAAAAGCTTGCACGTAGAAGAGCTTTAGGCTTAAGATAAGTTCATTTCGAAAAAATTCTTGTCAAGTCCATATATCCCTTCGAAATGAACACAAAAATGCTTGTTTCTGAAACACAAGATAGATTTTATCTATAAACTTGTGTTATATGGACGACAAGCATATAGATTGGAAAAATAAAGGAAACATAGATACCTTAAAATACAGTTCATTAGTACAACCATGACGAGCAAAATATGACTAGACCAATGTTGCCATATGCAGAAATGAAAAGATCTGATTTGCTGTTGCCAAAGAGAGTAATAAAAACCGTACTGCGTAAAAGCAATAATATGAGATATTCTACAGTTAAAGCTGCAAGATAAAAGGATGAAAATATAATAAATTCAAGAGAATGTAGGAGTACGGTTAAAATAAGATACTAAGGAGAGATTATGAGAATTTTAGGCTAATCGAAACTTATTAACTATACCATTTACTAAATATGTTGGATATTTATAAAATTTACTGGTAATTTTGAGGTTATTAATGTGCAAAGCATGAAATTTTTTATCTGATAATCTATAAATTCTAAAAAGTTGATTAAGTATAATATTTCTAAACAATTGAATCGAGTTGCAGGAATTAAAAGGTAATAATTTATTAATATTAAATTAAAAAAAATCTTTTTTATCATATAAATTAGTAACTATCCCATTAGTAGGTTCTATAATTAGATTTAAATCCAAATAATAAATATTATTACTAATAGTAGTTTCATTAGGTATTAATTCCAAATTATCCGGATAGAAATCTATATCTATGACATAGTTATCAGTAAATACAAGACAAATCAGATTATCTCTACATATCTGTAAATTTTATAATCTGTTGAAGTAAAGAATTTTTCATATTGATATAGGTATAAATTAGCTAACATACTGCTTTTATAGCCACCTTGTGGAACACCTGAGACTTGTAAGTATAATTTATTACCTTGAAAGATATAATTATTGAAAAGAACAAAATGGAGAAATATATATATATATATCTATATATATGAATTAAAGTAGAATATTTGAAGAAAAATAGTAAAGCATCCCTAACAAGCAAAATAATTCAATTTCTAACCAGAAGAAAGTCTTCAATATGAAAAACCAGGAAACAATACTTATATTTTAAAACGAATATTTTAGAAAACGGAGTGACGAACAAAGGATTGAAGGTGATGTAATTTTAAAACCGTCAGGGAGTGACTACAATACATCAGCTTCAAATAGCACATTTCATTTAATTGCCTTGTAACTATGAACAAAAGGTCATTAGATACTCCAATGTGCTATAAATTGAAATAGATTGAGAAAATTGAAAAACTAAATGATGAACAACCAACTAAATGATCAACCAACAGATACCAGTCTGTATTTAAGCGTATTTTCCCCATTTATTTTCAATTTACCACTGATGAAGGGCATGGCAATGCCTGAAAGCGCTATGGCTGAGTAATTTTAGTACGTTGTAAAAGGAGATTTTAATGAAAGACTTTTAATTATAGCCAATATTTTGGTTGTCTTTATTTTTAAAGTATCAACATTTTTAAAGTAACACAATATATATATATATATATATATATATATATATATATATATATATATATATATATATATTCTAAACAATAGTAAAGAATTACAAAATAAATTAATATCACTAGGTAAAATAATAGGATTTCAAACTTTTGATTTTAAAGATCTGTTTAATAATATTAAGATCACTGATCTTTATGATATCATATTAGCTTTATATAATGCCTATATTACTAATCATTCTCACCTACCTAAATTTACCAATTTTCCTAAACTTTTCCATTTTGTTCTTTTCAATAATTATATTTTTCAAGGTAATAAATTATACTTGCAAGTCTCAGGTGTTCCACAAGGTGGCTGTAGTAGCAGTATGTTATCTAATTTATACCTATATCATTATGAAAATTTCTTTACTTCTATAGATTATAAAATTTATAGATATGTAGATGATCTGATTTGTTTAGTATTTACTGATAATTATGTTATAGATATAGATTTCTATCCGGATAATTTAGAATTAATACCTAATGAAACTACTATTAGTAAAAATATTAATTATTTGGATTTAAATCTAATTATAGAACCTACTAATGGGATAGTTACTAATTTATATTATAAAATCGATTTTTTTTAATTCAATATTAATAAAATATTACCTTTTAATTCCTGCAACTCGGTTCAATTGTTTAGAAGTATTAAACTTAATCAACTTTTTAGAATTTATAGATTATCAGATAAAAAATTTTATGCTTTGCACATAAATAACCTCATAATTACCAGTAAATTATATGAATATCCAGCATATTTAGTAAATGGTATAGTTAATAAATTTCGATAAGCCTAAAATTCTTAATATTCTCTCCTTAGTATCTTATTTTAGCCTTACTTTTACATTCTCTTGTTTTTACATTACAATATATTTTCATCTTTCTATTTTGCAGCTTTTACTGTAGAATATCACATTTTACTGCCATTACGCAGTATGGTTTTTATTACTCGCTTTGGCAACAGTAAATCACTTCTTTACACTTTATCGAATGGCAACATTGGTCAAGTCATTTTTTGCTCGTTACGATTGTGCATTTGATGTGTATTTTAAGGTATTTATGTTTCCTTTCTATTTTTTCAATCTTTATGCTTGTCCGCCTAATAACACATGTTTATAGATAAAATCCCCCTTGTGTTTCAGAAACAAGCATTGTGTTCATTTCGTTTAAAATATTAGGACTTGATAAATAATTTTATCGAAATGAACTATTCTTAAGCCTAGAGCTCTTCCAAGTGCAAGCTTTAATGCTTGATTATTTTGGTATTCCTTTTTTCGATTCCTCTCCATTGACATTTGTTGATTATTTTTAGCTTTCTGAATATGTATTATAATTTCCTCTTTATTGTTGAATTTCATTTTATTTCATTGTATTCTGTAGGCTTAAAATTTTTTTTAAGCTAGTGTATTATGAGTTACTTCTTCCATTCTACCATTGGATTTACTATTTTAATATTTTATATATATATATATATATATATATATATATATATATATATATATATATTGTTTATACAACGTGAAAGAATATAAGCGTGCCTACCAATTTATTTCTATGATCAACTAGGGTATTACTAAAACTATATACTACAAATGTAATTATAATAAATATTTACGTCTTCAGAACTTTATGATTCAAGCTACTATGCGATCTAATTTTTTAAATTTTCGATCAAATTGATTTCATATCCCAAACAAGTTAATGCTAAGTAAACCAAACTATACCTAGCTAACAAAGTTCTTATTTGCACAGTTTTACTTTATACGCATGCATATATAGAAACGTAAATGTTATTCAGTTTAAATCTGAATATTCTACAAATAATAATCTCAATACACAGTTAATTCTTTCGGTAAATTTACTTAACGCCTTTCATATTTAAACAATACATTTGAAACCGGGAAAATGCTAGAAATAAAATATAATATGCATTTGAATTAAAGCTTTTAAATGCCAACTAAGTAGGGAAACTTAATAGGAATTATTGTGGAAAATTATCTTTAAACGCATATAGGTGTTGTTTAAAAGTAATTGTAAATAACCTAGTTGTTTTCGTAAATTTAGTTCCTTTTCTATACAGGCTGTTTCAGAATTTACGTTCAGGGATATACAAGATTCTCTCATTTGCATCTTTATTTTAACGTCGGATTTAAGTTTTATAGAGCTGCAAAAGCAGGATAGAAAAGCGACCATGCGCTATCGATTGAAAAAGTTTGCAACACTTCCAGCTGCGAATTGAGAAAGGGAATCGCACCTTGGATCTTCGAACTGGCCAGCCGACGCTTTACAGTTGAACTATTGGGACGAAATTGCAAGCTCTTATTATCGAAGTGGAATTTCCACTTTCTAATGTCTGATTGACGAGCAAATGACAATCTGACTGACCACCGCCTGCTGACCACCTCAGGTTAGCCACCTGATGCTATTTTTACCCTCCAGGTTAGTTTTCCGTGTGGTCTTTATCCTGCTAACTTAATCGGCGTTCCATATCCCAGAGTCCACTGAATCCGTGCTGGTCATACTAGGGTCACTGGCAGATCTTAGACATGTTTGCACTAATCTGCAGTGCTGATTTGCTCGAGCGCCATTGTATAGAGTCTTGCTGCCCCAACCGCTAATCGAATCTCCGAACTGGCCAGCGGACTCTAACATAGAGCTACTAAGACGAAATTGCAAGCTCTTATTATCGAAGTGGACTCTGCAAAGTTGTAGAGCATTCTCCATTTAGTATGAAAATACGTATGGTTTGCACATAACATGTATACAGGCGATAACGAATAAGGTCAACGAAAAGTGATAATTATGCAAGTGTCTCGTTATTCTGAAGGACTTCTGCAGCAAATGGCAAGAAATACACATGGAAAAATAATAAACAGTGTAATAATTTCATTTTAATCACTTTTGCAGTAAAAATGTTCTATAAAAATGACAGACAAATGCAGTACAATACTCTTTTCGATGACATCATTTTCATCGTCTGTGTACGACACGCACAACTTTCCATACTAAATAGAGAACGTTCTACAACATTGTAATTAAAAATTTTCGCCTATCTTGCTTTGTTTTCGAGATTGGAATTCAAACTTTTTCAATTCGCCGCTAGAGGCGCTGCAAACTTTCTTAATCGTTAGCTCATAGTCGCTTTCCTTCATCAGGGGTTGTTCGTAGACCCCCCGTACTCCCAATAAAAAAAATCATCAGACCGGTCAGTTATATTATGTCACGGTATGCTGTTGCAAGGAGTGATATTGCTAAAAGATAGGGAATATGCATTTTTATACTACACCCTTAGAGAAAAAGTGCAATTAGAAAAAATTACGGTTCTAGCTCATTAGTGCACTAAAATCCATCTCACCTATCTAAAAACTCTTTGAGATATGAAGATAATAATTTACGAACTTTTGAATATTTCATGTTGCAGAAGGTTCATTTGCCGCCGAGCAATTTCTGTTAAATAAGGATTGACTGTAAATTGCGATATTTGCATCGACGCTTCTTGATTTTATTTTCATAACGTTTGTGAAAGTTTCCATTTAAGTTCAGAATTTTTTTTATAGAAGCTTAACCAGGTATAAGTTTTACTACCCATATGACCGAATTGACTGTTTGTTAATCATATAATTGTGTAATAACTCGTCTATGCACGGAAATGTCGGTTTTTCAAGGGAATTTATAATCGTTGAAAATCAGTATTTGTCGATTCAAATATTGCAATTTGCCGTCGACCCCGAATTGACAGAAACTGCTCGTCGATCAAACAAACTTTATGCAAGCCTGAAATGTTCAAAATTTCTGAAATTATCAACCTAATATCTCAGAGAGTTTTCAAGTAGGAAATGTGGTGTCGGTTTTATTGTATTAATGAGCTCGAAGTGCAATCTTTTCTATCACTAAAGGGATACTATGAAAAGCCCCATTTTTTTTGCTGATAGCACCCCTTTGTAGCAAAATGCCTCGATATAAGGATACTATCCTTTTCGATGATTTTTCTAACTGAAAGAATAGAATCTTCGAGCAACCAGAGATAAATCCTTGAACGTGAATTCTGAAGTATAGCTAACAAGTTGCATGCCAGGACATTGCAGTTAGGATATTATATTTATGTAAAAGTAAAAAAGTAAAATAAGAAGAAACACAGCATAAGACAAATTAGTAACTGTATTAATCGGTTTTGGAAGAAAAAAGCCTCTTCTTTAGGATATAAAGACAGAACAACCATACCAATTGAAGTAAGCATACTTCAGTCAATAAATAGTTGCATCACTTGATTCAGGATTGAAATAATTTCCTAAAGAAAAATAAAAAATATGAAAAGAAAAAACCTTAGTGAAAGAGAATAGAATAGTAACAGGATTGAAGCATCTTTTTGGTGAATACGACTATGAACGTAAGCACTCTATGATAAGATAAATACGGAAACAACAGGCTTCTTACGATGCAACGCCTGTTTACCTTTGTTGGCGTGGTTGCTCTGTCTTTATGTCCTGAATAAGGGACTTATTTTTTGCTTCCGAACTAGGTTGCTACATGCTGTATTTTTAATGATTTCACTTTTTTACTATTTTGAAATAGCTTAGGCGATTTATTTTAAGTTGAATTTCTGTACAATGTACAATTGTGAATAAATTATTGTTCTTCATATTAATATATATCATATAGTTGGGCATTATCCAAACTTGAAATTAGTTGTATACCTTGCTGCGAAACAATAATTTATTTCAATGCAGTTTCTCCATCTGAATGACTAGCAAAGCATAAGATAATTTTGAAGAATAAAATACACATCCAACGTCAATTTCCTTTAAAATTATAAAAAGTATCATAAAATCAATTGTTTCTTTAGATTTCCGTTTGGGTCAAATTATCAATTCACTGTTTCAAAAAAGCCATTTTAATTTCCTTTTATTAATTCATCTCATTGTTTCTTTTGTTGAAGACAATCTTTTTAACTTTTTACTCGGGAATTTTAAGGGTTATTAAACCTAGTTAATATTCCGTGTTTTTAACATGGTTAAGAAACAGTGGGTTTAATTAATGATCCGACATTGAGGAGTTCTGAATATTATTCTTTTTCTTCATAGCTCATTATGAAATATTGATGTCTCTTTTGTGTGAAAAAATAAATCTTTTGGATTACCACATACAATACATATTGACTCAAATAAAAGTATCATTGTTATTTTCGTTATAATTAAATTATGCAGTTCATAATTGCTTATTGTATGCTTCCGCTTAATTTGACGAAGTAAGTTATTTAATTAGGTTTATTATTACATGCTATTGTTTGTAATAGACTATTTTGGAACTCAAATATATATTTCACGAATTATAAACAAAGTATTTATATGTTAAAGGAGTAAAAATGAGAGGTTTCTGTATTATAATAAGCTGTTCAGCAATTTAGAATTTTAAACTGTAAAATATAGAACTTTAGAAAAGTATTTAAATAAAAGAGCATTTTGATTATGTAACGGTAATTCATTCAGTGAGTGAATTGATAAATTTGTAAAGAACTTGAACTATCAGCGGGTAGTTGAACCACTTATCTCTGATCAGACAACGTTCTGTCGATTTAGTTAGTAATGATTAGTGGGAACATTTTGCCATATTATATTTTTGACTAAAAATTCGTACGCCAAAATAAATCCATATCTCAGGATCTGCTATGGATAGAGATTAAATGATGACTGCTATAGATTAATCATCTAATTTTAGAGAAGGTTGGAGAGTTAGTTCACTAAGGATTTTCACTTCTAGTTTTTTTTCGTTTCTGGATTAAATATCTTCATTTTTCTTGGAAGATCTATTTTTCAAGCTCGGCCATAGATAGAGTTTAGATGATAACTGATATGAATTTAGTATCAAAATCTGGGTAGAGTAGTTTACTAAGGATTTTCACTTCTTGTTTTTTTCCGTTTCTGGATCTTCATTTTTCTTGGAAGAGCTATTTTGCAAGCTTGGTCATAGATAGAGTTTAGATGATAACTGATATGAATTTAGCATCAAGTTCTGGGTTGAGTAGTTTACTAAGGATTTTCATTTCCGGTTTAAAGATATTTCTTGAAATATCTATTTCTTGAGACATAGAGCTTAGATGACGACGAATATGAATTCAGCATTGTATTTCATAGTATCTAGTGGGTTCACTAAATATTTCCAACTTCTGGTTTTCTCCCTTCCGGTTTAAGAAATTTCCGTGAAGCATCTATTTCTCAGGATTGGCTTTAGGATTTTTCTCAGACTCAGGATTGGCTTTAGAATTTTTCTAAGACTCAGGATTGGCTTATATGATAACTGATATGGATTCAGCATCGAATTCCAGAGGAAGTTGGGAGGTTCACTAAGGAGTTTCACTTTTGGTTCTGGAGATCCCACTTTTGGTTTTTCCGAAAATATGCATGAATGTACGAAATAAGTATGCAAAAGATAACAAAATTGCTTAATAGTTTTGTAAAAATTGAAGTGTACACACCATTTGCGACCATACAAAGGCTCCTACATAATTTTTTTTTGTAATATTTCCTTTTATGAACTTACAGAGTCCATTTAGACAATAAGAGCTTGCAATTCCGTCCCAGTAGCTCAACGGAAGCGAGTCGGCTGGCCAGTACAAAGATTCAGAGTTCGATTTCTGGTTGAGGTAACAAGATTCTTTACAATGGCGCCCGAACATACCAACCTTGTAGGTTGGTGCAAAGATGTCGGAGGTCTGAGAATGATCCTAGACCTAATATTTATTGCTTTCGATATACGCGTTTCGTACGCTTTTGATATAGATTCCTACAATTAGATAATTTTCCATAACTTTGTAATTGTTATTTTCTTCTATATCACTTCGTTGTCCAGGTCATTAAACTAACTTTTTTTAATTCTCCTCTAGAGGCACTTCAATCGCTTTTATTCGATCGGGTATGGTCACTTTACTATAGACGTCATTTTACTAACGTATACTCTTGTGGTCGTTTCCTTACGAAGTAATTGAGGTGTTCAAAGACTTTCATAGGAACCTTGTATAGTCAATAAATTTAGCATAAAACAATTTAGTGAGAACTATTCTTTAAATTGTCTGCATGAACAATGACGTTGTTGCGGTTTACTTCAAGTAACGTCGAAAGTTCCCGTTTCTGAAACTATTTAAATACATGAAAGACCTGGGTAAGATAAAGAGAAGGGAAAACTAAATAACTTCTAGTTTCTCAAAGTTGTCCTTGGATAGCAGCTTGTGATGTTCATAGAATAGCAAGTATGCTCTAGAGTAGAACAAACCGTACTTGTGAAGCAAGTTCTTTGATGCTGGCAAGAATCAATGAAGGCGTCTATTTTTCACCAAATCGGATGTAATATTTTTTGCTCTGTAGCAGTGGCGTCGTCAAGGGTGGCTTTTTAGGGGGGGGGGATCATAATCCCTACCAGAGATTCACAGGAACCGAATGAAATACATAAAAGAGAAATAGGAAACAAAATACCTGGTTACTAAATCCCTACTGAGCATTTTTATATGGAAACGCTACTGTTTTGTAGGAAATAGAAATAAACGGATGCAAAAAGTTTTGTAATTTCTAGAAAGTGTATCCGGCACGTCCCGGGATTTAAAGTAGGGAATCATTGAATCCTTTCATTAAATAATTTTTAAAAAGACGACCGGGCTGTTTGTTATTGGATAAATGAATATCTACTCTAAATTCCGGGAAATTCTGGCTAAAATACAAAATTTAAATAATCAGGCTGTTGTGGGTTTCTGTTGAAATTTGGCACCTGCCGGTTCTCTTTCTTAGATTCTCAGTTTGACGTTTTTTTTTTCAGGTGACAGTCCTCTTTCTCAAAACCCCCAACACGTTGTCAATGAACAAAGATATATTAGCACCCATTAGCAGTAGGGTATTTAGTTTAAAAAATGACGTAGTTAAAATATATTTTCTAAGCGAGTTTAAACAGAAAAGGATGTTACATAAAAAAATTAAAATAAAAGAAATAGGTGCGTTTCCTGATGGCATAAAGATCTGATGCTATATGCTACAAAGATTCAACACCATAGAACCGGAGACAATATCAATAGTAGGAAAAAATAGCCAAATTTAAACGAAATAAGAGTTTTAAACAGTTTTGCAAATTATATAATATCATCAAAATAGCACAAGTCAAAATGATTCAAATATAATAATAATCCCTAAAATTAATATTAATGTCATTAATAATTAAAAAAATTGAACCACGGCGTCTTCACATAGAACACGCGGTCATCAACACATGAAATTCAGAACAAATTGGAAAGTGTGAAGGACTTGTCTGCGTCCCTTTGCTTTTACTGTAACTGCATTCCGGTGTAATACGCATGCGCTGGACAGCGAGAAATTAAAGTCCTTCGAACAATGAAGTAAACAATGTATCGATGCTTTATAAAATTAATAAATGGATGACCCCATAAACATAATTTTGGTTTTAGAGTAGTGTGTAGGATTTAATTTATTTTCTGTTAATTTATGAAGATGATCGGATTGTCAGTCAATTTTTCTATGTCGGAAATTTGAAATCGATTAAGCTTTTAAAACACGAAAAGTATATATTTTTAAAAATTAACTAAAATTCGGTTATTTATGGAACAAATTCCGTTCAAATGCTTGTTGAAAGAAAAATTTTCGATCTTTCCGATGCTGCTAAGATAGATGAGATAATATTTTAGATCGCTGAAGAATCGATTTGTGCGAAAATCACTCAACGTAGAGCTTTATTATTAAATAACTAAAATACGAGTAAAATAAAAGCGCTCGACGAGGTTTTTCCTCTCAAGATCGAGTTACTCTATCAAATTTCATGGCTGTACATCGCTTAGATTTTTCGCTACGCTTGACACGTACAACCTCACAGAGGTTTTTTTTTATTATTGCAGATATCTGGAGTGTGTCCATTGCTATGGGTTTCATTAAGACGCTACGTTCTTGAAAGTCGTGACATCACAACATGGCTTCTATTTTTTGCTCTAAATGGGCATATAAAGCTGTCTTTACTTTTCGAGAATTCGTTCTTAGTTCCGGCAGTTTTCATTTTAATCTGCCGAGTTATTTGAGAAAGTGCATACACACAGAATACATTTGTGAAAGTGTATTTGATAACTATTTGTTTATTTACGTTTGAAAAATAGAACACTTTGCCTTATTTTTTATTTTGTTTTCTCGATATGCCATGTTCTGAAAGCAACGTAATATTATGGTATTTAAAATTGCGAAAAAAGGTTGTAATTTGTCTGATTATTGCGTGAAATGAAAGCACTATATAATGCGGTCGTATGTGCAGTATATAATGCGGCGTGTTTACGCACTTATTTAGGGTGAAATACCGCATGCATGGTAGGGGGGAGAAGTACAGCAGCACGTGTGCCCACGTAACCGGGCGACAACGAAATTTGAGAAAAGTGAATGAATTAATGCTATTAATATCTCCTTAAAATCCTGCGAAACGTGGTGTACATTGTCTAGTTATTAATTATTTTTATTAAGAGTGTGTGCTGTACGTGTGTCCGACGATTTCACGAGCACCAGTGTCTCTTCCCCAATGGCCAAGCATTTGATAATTAAATCAACGAGCGCTAGGGTTGCGGGCGGGCGAATGAGCGTTACCTTTTGTTTAAAACATTTCATTTCAAGCTATGAACACATCTAATTTTTGAGGTGTGATAGCTTTTCTTTACAATTCAACATTATAAATCTTAAAATATAAATTTTAAATATCTAAAATCGATTCTGAAGTTTAATGACAAAATCATAAGTGAAACACGCGATAACATGTCAAGACGGTTACCAACTTCCAAGACCTTTAGTGTCCTTGTAAAAGCAAAATGAACAGATTCAACTTTAAACTATAAAAGAATCTGCATTGTATTCAAAATATTTCATTTTAAGTTGTGATCTCAACTCATCTTTAATATAGGCGTGAAAATCCTCTCTTCTACTTTAAAAACCCTAAAAATATTTTTCAAAATGTCGAGAAAGCTGAGATGTGGGATAGCAAAATTGAAGTCTGGAGTATAGAAAACAAAATTGTCAGAACAGAAAATAAGTGACATACGAAGAATTTTTGGAATGCGGTTGATTTAAAAATTGCAATCCTTAGGAAAATATTTGATTCAAAAATTGTATCATGTTAAATATTTTGAGATAAAATAAGACAAAATATTAAAGAAATGCGAATAATAATTTTTATTGTCTCTCTCGAATGTATTTGTTTATCGTTTAAGTTACTGCGATATTAAATTTCATAACTTATGTTGTAATGTCTGTGCTATATCATGAAAACAGCGTAAGGAAATAAATATTACAACCCGAATTTAAAACATCATACACATTCATTATTTTTCGGTCACCCAAATTGCTGCTTATGTCCACAGCTGAGCCGGACGGTCTGGGTTTTCGACATTAATTATTTTAAAAAGTGAATTTTAAAAAGGACAATGATAAATATATTTTCAGATAAATTAACCATAGAGCTTAACTTACAGTTTATTTAAACATTATACACAAACATATACCGGGTGGTCAGAATTAAAACACCCCTACTCTGAGCTCTCTATACATCGAACTACTCAGTGTAAAGGCTCCAAAATTTTTGAACCCACTATTCAAGACATGGGGAAAGGGATTATGTGAAAAAGAAATTAGTTTCAGAAACACCGATAGGTGGCGCTGTACAACAGAAAATATGCTGAAAAGACACAAAATAATTACAAAAAAAAAACAAGCACATGCGGCTGTGGGGATACTTAAAAAGTCTTGTTTATCGAGGACGTCTGGTAACCTTGGCAGATTTGAAAGACAGTATCACTCTGCATGTGAGAAGCATCTCAATCGACCAATTACGATCCGCAGTTGAACAAGCTGTCCACAGACTGCAGATTTTTCATCTTGAAGAAGGGAACCATAATGAGAAGCATTTCCTGCATTGATGAGGTCCTTGTGATATGAATGTTTGGTACGTTCGAATAAAATGTGTTACAAATGTGCATTTCGTGTCTTTTCAGCATATTTTCTGTTATACAGCGCCACCTATCGGTGTTTCTGGAACTAATTTTTTTCGCGTAATCCCTTTCCCCATGTCCTGAATAGTATGTTCAACAATTTTGGAGCCTTTACACTGAGTAGTTCGATCTATAGAGAACTCAGAGTAGGGGTGTTTATATTCTGACCACCCGGTATATAAACATATACAAACGTGTTACAAATATATGCAGTGCCCCTCCAAAATCCCCCAATGCACGGTAACCCAGTAGGGTGTCCGTCTACTTCACTGTTGTACATGAGTGAACGGTGTAATGTCGGGATTCGAACCCACATTACTCTTGTGTAAACTGTATAAACTCATCTAGTGTATTCTATGTCATTCAATCTATTTAAAATTATTTAACTTATTTAATTCTGCTTTAAACTCCCCCTCTAGTCATTCATGTATGTAATTTATATTTTAGAACATTTCTACTTCTTAAACCATAATCTATGTTTAATTGGGATTCATTTTAAAATAATTTTTCGCGCGAGCATTTGAAGGGCCTTTTTTTCTTTCGTTGAATCGAGGTGACGTTGGCAGGCGAAAACGGAGGTTCAAGTTTAATATGTGTATCTGCTGTGGAATATAATGTAAAGGCGCATCTTCGAAGGTTTTTCCCACCGAGGTAGTATTATATGGAGAGAGCTTAAGGGTTACAATCGGCGTCAAAGATAATGGCAGGTGCAGTAAGGACGAAGTTCCTGAGAACCCGTTTTCTCCTGACTATGACCCTATACATTTCAATGGCGATTTCTGACCGAGAGCGTACTTGAGAAATATAAATGGTGAAATAATGGTTATGTACTGTTGTACTTACGGCTGCAAGGAAAAACATGTAAAAAGAGGACTTTACTCTTTTCATGGATAAGATTTGTTTTCATTATATATCTTACAAATATAGTTAAAAAGCAATTTTGCTAGATTTTAGCGTGGTGCATTTCATTTGGCTATTAATTTCATTGCTTTTGATGCTGTATTATTAGAAGTTTTGCTTTATTTTTGGTGTTTGTGATATTGCAAAAGACTTATAATGTCATTCTAACACTTTAAAAAAATATTTGGAGTACTTTGCTGATAGTTATAGAGTTATTTTCGGTATCATTGTATGTTTTCCCTTCGAGGTAGAACTTGGCGACGGTTGGCGAGTCGCAAGATTTAGTGGCTAGGGATGAAAAATATGAGTTCAGATAATGAGTTTAAAGACATCGAAAACCCAGACCATCCGACTCGCCCTAGGGTACGAGCAGCAATTTGAGTGGCTGGGAGCTTAAAGACGTGTCGTATGATATAATTTTACGTTCAAAATAAAATATAATAATAGTTTACATTCATTGAAAATGTCAGCTAGATTTTACATCATAACTTCTCAGTGCATTTTATATAAAGGTATATGATATATGAGTATGATCTCATTTTTAGTTGAGAGTAAATCGTACTTAATAAGTATTACTAGTTAGCATGGACGCCCATAGGGGAAGAAAAGGGGCACTTCAAAATCACAAAGGCGGACATCAAACTAGCCGATGTTGTTAATCCTTGAGTCCCCCTATCCTTGAGCCCCCCTCTCAGGATAAATTCTATAGGTGCCGATGCTGGTTAGAATTAATTTCATATAAACATCTCGATTAAAAAAATATATTTTTCCCGTTCACAAATTAAAAATCAAACGATGTATCATTAAGCTCTCGGTGTTTTCAAGAAGTATTTTGGTATTACACTCTTGTTCAGTTTTCGAGAAAGAAATATGCCTTGTCCAAAGAAGTATTTGAATCACCGACTTCTTGATCATGCGTTAGCAAACTATTAAATGAGGAATCTTAACTCTAAAGGAATCTCACATGCTCCTCATCGTAATTTAAGTAATAGACTTCTTGATCTAGAAACAGCTCTATCAATATAAATATTTTTACTTATATCATACATTTTTACTTACATACTTTACATTGCAAATGCAGAAGCATTAATAAAAAAATAACTCTTTTTAAAGGTCATTAAAATTTAATTCTGCACATAGCTTTAAGTATAGTTTTTGTCCAAATGCTTTAATTGTTTTTAAAATTTTTAGAAATAATTTTGTATAGATTGATCTGCAATTTTTGCTATAAGTTTTTAATATTTAATATGTACAACATTTGATATTTTTATGTCACATTGAGTTAGCTCACTATAATTGTGCTTACGGTTTATTTAATGCTGAATGCAAATTTCACAATATGCCTTTAAAGCATTTTTCAAACAAATTATTAGCAACCAAATCTCTGAAACTATTATAATGAAATGCAATTTTTGTATTTTGTGCCATAATATTTTATAATCTTATCTATTTCCTATACTTTATAGAAAAACATTTAAAAAAAATTTCCAAATTCTATATCCATTAAACATGCAAAAACCTTCCGAACACGTTTTGACACTTTAAGAATCATAGCTATTATTTTGTATTTTATTCTGAAATGTCATTTTATAAACAAAAAAAAAATGTAAATAAAGTGAAATATTTTATTATTGCAAATATTACATTGTTTTATATTGGACGGTACGCATACAATATATTAAAATAAATTAGATGTAAAAATGACTCAGTCGCATTACTACGCTTCAAAGCAGATATGGATACTACTAACACAACTTTCAAAGGTAAAAGTGGAGAATTCTACATTTTACGCAAGTAGGCACACAATTTTTCCATATACTTTGTAATTAATTTTAAATATATTATACGTATTCTTCAATTTGTATACTTGTAAAACTCTATTTCATATCATATTTTATCTGCAATTATTTTGTAGTTCAATTTGTTTTACGAAATTGACTTCATTAACAAAATTATTCTTTAGTAATAAAATATTTTGGTAATTAAAATATTCAAATCCTATCTCGTATTTTTCTTTATATTCTTTAAAATCTTATAACGTATAACACATGTAACAACTTCCGTTCATCCTCGTCTTTAATAGAAGTTAAAAAAAACAGAAGGTACACTACACAGTTTAGGTGATAAATCGCCAAATCATGAATGTCCTTCTCAGGCCCGTAGCCAGGTCGAATGTAAAGGGGGGGAGCCTTCGAAAACTTTGGGGGGCCAAATAGTTTGATGTTTTCAGGGTTATATTCAAGATTTTATTTCGAGGGGAGGGGTTCCTAATATTTGTTACCACTCAATTGACCTTTACCTTTTAAGTGTTTCAATTACTGACAAGGGAGCGTTCAAGTTTTACGTAAGCACCGTTGGGGGGAGGGGTTGGGCTGTGCATATTTTCCTATGTTAGCTAATGTTAATTTTTTCAATTTATGCTTATATTTGAACGCTCCCCAATGAGCAAACAAACACTTTAGATTAAGAAGTGAAATGTAGCCAAAATTAATTCAAAATAAAGAAAAAAAATTACATGGCATTAGAATTCCATTTGAAACTATTTACAATTCTACCTGGAATTTACACATTATAATAGCAGCAGCTTTCTCGTCTTAATTTTTGCAAACGATAATACAAATTTGTCCAAATCCAGAGCTTTCGTAATGTCTATTGTGAGACATTAGCACCAGGGCTGCTTTCTGGCCATGACACATTGACAGTCTCTGGGGACGTAACACTGTTGTTAAGTGTGAGAAACACTTTTCAACTGCTGCAGTACTACTTGGAATCGTTTGTGCAACTTCTACTAGTAGTCCAATTCCTGGAAATGCAGATCCATAGTTGGATAATTCAGCAGAAGACTGGGCTAATGATGACAAATCCCTAATTAATGATTCTGCCAATTTAAGTTCGTGTTCCAAGTTTACCATTTTGCTCACATAGTCTGTGTTATGCAGTAGAATTTCACAGAGGTCGTAAGTTGTCCATACTCCTGCTTTTGCTAAGCAAGTTTTTATATGCTGCTACTATGACAGAGTTTGCTCTCTCTTTGAATCTGTTCCCCATCTTTTGAGTGAAGTGATCAAGAACTCTGTTATACAGTCCCTTAAGCTCTTCCCTATTAGTGTCCATTCTGCTTCTGTCTTCAAAGTTTACGCTTTCACCACCAACAATATGGTCTTTAAAATTTCCTGGCATTACACACTGTCGCTTTGCATGTACTTCAATCCTTGTACTTTCAATAGTTTCACTGCAAATATTCTCTGCAATTTCAAAGATGCTTTGGAAAGCTTTGTCATCTTTTCTCATTGACTGGAGTTGACTTAGAACATTCTTAATCAATTTTATGGCTGTATCGATATTTAAATCCCTTTGCTGCAGCAATACTGTTGCAGGCTTCAGATATCCTAGCACTTTGAGCATTAATTCAGTAAAAAAGAAAACAGAATGTCAGGTTACTAACCTGTTTTAGCAGTTCAGTAGCTTCAGTTTTGAGAGCACCAAATTTTTCTGCAGAAGATGAATTGGCAATATATCCTAATGCTTAAATAACTGCATTCCTATCAGAATTAATAACAGATACGGAATTCAAATGTCCAGTCCACCTTTGAATTAATAGGCGTTTTAAAGATTTCCCTTCATAAATACGACAAACGCGGCCATTTTTAAAGAAAACATATAATTGCTCACACAAATCAAAGTACGGCTTTACCTCTAAGATTGCCTTAATAGCATGTACTATTACTAAGTGTAGCTGTTGGTTGAAGCAATGAAGAAATACTATGTTTCTTCCTAGTTCTTTTGACAGAAGAAACGTATAAGTGTGTAAGGTTCCAGTCTTCTAGTTTAACGAAGGGGCTTCTGGGCGGTCTGAAAATAATTTTGTACCCTCCCCGCAATTTGCACTCCAACCGGGGAGAAATTGAAAATTATATTCTATTAGTTTCTTTTTTGTAGACGATACTATAAATGTGCAAATATTCGGCCTTCTAGGTAGGTCAACGGGAGAAGGGAGGCGTTTCTGGAAGGCCTGGAAAAACTTTTCAAAAACCCCATTTTTACCCGTTCTCGGGGAAAAGAAAATAATTAAAAAAAAAAAAGGTTCTGTTAGGTTCTGTTCCGCAGATGTAGTTAGTTTACTATATGTGAAAACATTTAGATTTCTAGGTCAACGGGGGGGGGGGCTCTGGAGTATATGGAAAGGCTTTCCGAAAACCCCATATTTTCCACCCGAGGAGGAAGGAATCGAAAATTTGGTTCTGTTAGGTACTGTTTCGTAGAGGATAGATACTATGCATGTAAATATTCAGCCTTCTACGTACGTTAAAGTGGGGGGGGGGGGAGGAGACTTTGGGAGGGCTTGGAAGGGCCTTTTGAAAGTCCGTGTTTTTCCGCCCCCTAGGGAAGGAATCTAAAATTTGGCTCCATTATGTTTTGTTCCGTAGATGATACTATAAGTGTTCAAATATTTAACATTCTAGGATAACGGTAGGGGGAGGGGGGCTGAAATTGTTTTTTGAAATCTTCCATTATTTCAGTGCTTGGGGAAGAGAATCAGAAATTTAGATTCGTTAGGATACTATAGCCTATACTAGTATTTGTATGCAATAGCAATCATTCAGTCTTTCAGGTCTCTAGGGGGATTTTGGAGGGTGTGAAAAGCTAAAATACGTTAGACAATTATTATATAGATATTGTATCTATTTGTAGAAATATTGTACATAACAACTACTTTAAGAAATACGGTTTCTTAGTATTGCAATTTAATAATGTTATACAAAATCATTTAACTCGAAATCATATCATAAAACTGAGTTTGTGATCGAGCAGCTTTAAAATGTTAAAAATGGAGTGGGAAGATAAACGTAGAACCATTTTTAAATGAAACTGTTCTGAAAAGGGGAAAAAATGTGAAACTTAATGATGTAATGTAAAGAAAACAACGAGTAGTAAATGTTTTATCAGCTGCTCAATATCAGAAAGAAAGGGGTGTTTCTAAATCTCATTTTTGTATCAGAAATGTTTGATTTAATTTTAAACTTCGCCTTCAACGAAAACATTTACTGGTATCGAATCAATTCCCTTTCAAAATTCTTTCTTAAAATCTTTTCTTATATGAAATCTAATAATAAAGAAAGAAAAACACTGTAGCGTTACGAAAGTTTGTTTTGATCTGAACTTTAAAATAAATAATAGACGTCTATGGATTATGAGGGGTCAGATACAAAGTAAGCAAGAAAGAGATGTATAATATTGATTTAATATCATGAAGTTCCAATTCTAGCCGCCTTGAAACATCCATCAAAATCCGTTTTTCTTTGGAACAATTTTTTGAAACTTAATGACACAAATCGTGCTTTTCTTCCTTCAGGAGTTATAGATTTTGTTATATTTCAGAGAATCGTGCACGAAATTTCGCTCTATATTTTTTTCTCAATAATTTATTAATTCATAAGGGGTTAAGAGTTCTTGCGAAGTAGTTCAGGAATAAAATATTTAGGGTTTTATTTTCCCTACCATACATAGTATAATATAATGGAAAGTATTGGAGTGGTATTAGATAATTGAACATTTTCACACGTTTTAGGTGTCATACAGTACTAATCATTGATGTTTAGTGTACCGTCTGTATCTGTGTCTGTATCTACTCTATATTACAAACTATCCAACCAAATTTAATGAAATTTGGCAGTTACGCTGTTTATGACCTTGGTGCTATCGTTTCAAAGTACAATTGGAGAATTAGAGCTGGTTTTTTTTAGAGAGAATCAATTAAAACCGGAATCGATAATAATGAAAGAAAATGTCTGTTTGTTTGGCTGTTGATGGGTAAGCGGAAAATCTCATAGTTTAGAAATTCGGTGCAGTGATAGCTCAGGTCAGGCTCCAAAATACGTTAAAAAATAGTATTTTAGTTATTTTACGTTGAAGCGCAATTTTGAAATAACATTTTTTGAAACTTCGTTTTATTTTAATAAAGATGGCTCTGTGTTTTGTCGTAAATTGTAAGCATTGAATACTAAGGTATGCATACGCTTTCTAGAGATTTGAGAAAAATATTTTCTGTTCTTAATTTTTCGAAATTCTAGATACAAGATTACAGAATCGACAACGCGGTGGGCGAACGATCAAGGCAAGCGTTTCCTAGCGATCGTTCGGCCGCCGGGTTTGGGGTTCAAGTTCCACCTTTAAGCATGGATGTTGTGTCGTTGGGCGCGGTGTGATCTTGCCCCCACTGGTGCGCTGGGGCAATGTCATATGACGGCTAAAAGGTTCACGGTTCTGGCCGGTGTATAGGCGAATAATGAAAGAGTCAATTGAGCCTGGCCATTGGGGGAAAAAAGATTACAGAATCTGTGGATGAATCTCCCGAACGATTCAAGCGTTCCGAACGAAATTTGTTACAATTATTATAATCCGTGAATACTGGAAGCTTATTGATTTTAAGCGCTATGAAAAGTTTGGAAAACCCCCTTAATTTTTGAAAAAAATAGGACATACAATAATGTTAAATAAATAATCATTTTATATGTAATTTTTTATCCTCGTACGAATGACATAAACCTTAGAAAGCTAGCTCGTTTTTCAAATGATTGTATCTAAAAAATTACATAAAATGATTGATATTATCAAATATTATAAATATTTTAAATATATCATAAATATTATCAAATACATAACACTTGGCGACAAATTTGGAGACTAATTTAGAGAAATATCGCTAACTTGGTGACTTTTTAATGAAGTGTTAAGTTGGCGAAAATGTCTCCAAATTGGAAAAAATGACATTAAAGTTACGAAAATGACGCGAAATTGATGAATTAATAATTAACGTATTTTAATATAATAAAATGGAGTATATTGGTTAATAGATGCTGGCAATATTTCCATTTGCCAAGTTATAGTTGAGCGAAATATAAGTTAATTTGTTACTTCAAAATAATTTTACAACTAGTTAGTTATCCGCAGAAAAGCGTAAATGTCAGTGTACTTTTTACTGTTAAAAACATTGTGCTGTGGATCTTGTCAATCATTGTTTCGCATAGAAAGAATTAAAGTACTTGTATTATGTACGAAACGTCATGTTCTGTCTAGATAAGACTTTTTCTTTTTATGTTATTCTTTCGCCGCTACAGAGGGATTTTAAATTCTCAGCGCGCTTTGGCAGCTGGGTCGTCGTTCGTTATTCAGACTCGTTGTGTTAACCAAATAAATACTTTAAACACGGAATAACAAAGAGTAATTTACTTTTAGAATCCCTGACGCGTTAAGCTTATTTACGAAGTTTGTTTAAGTACGAAAAGTGTTTGTGGGAGTTTTCCCAGATTGCGGGTAAACCAAAGAGCGCATGCAATTACTTTTTAGGGCATATTACACCCGCGCAGCGAGCCTGGTGCAGTGGGGTATAGTTCCTGCATGTATTAAAGTGCATCGGACGCTACACTTCGTCGGATGCGCTCTGAACTCCCACGTTGTAGTGTTTTCGAATTATTTTGCCTTCGTGCTTTTTAAATTGGCTTTAAGTCGCCAAATGGAAATTAGATGCTTTTAAAATTGTAAATTCAATGTAATTTTAAATACGTATTCATTTCATATGCAATTTTGAGTGATAAAGCTGAAATTAATGTACAGTTTGTGACATAAAAACCAACACAACCAGAAACAAATTGTATATCTCTATCAAACTACTAATGCAATGATATGCAAAGAGAATCAAAGAAAATTTGTGCTCTATAAAATACGTTTTATTTCAGAGCAACAGCAACACAACAGTCACATGACAATGAGTAAACTCACCGCTACATGCCTAAATAGCGCAGTATGGAGTCAAACAACAATCTAATGCAGCAAGTCCCAACCGGTGTTCCGCGGCACTTAAATGTGCCGTATGATTCTTCAGGCATGCTACGAGATTTGGAGCAGAAATACTTTTCTAATAGAAAAAATTATTTTCAGAAAAAAAAAAATTACATTTGTGCATTTCATCGAAGAAAAAGTTACGTGACACGGCATTACGTAAACATAATAAACAGTTCTACCTACATTGCCTGCCAATCCATCACTTAACAATCCAGAAGATTGGTCCTTCTTGGTTCCGAACTTGTTATAAATATATTGCATTATTATATAATATATAAACATATCATTTTATTTTATATACTTCAGTAGTATTGGTATATTCAATAGTACTTCAATAGTACTTCAATAGTATTTCTCTCATTTTTGTTTTGTTACTCAAAAATTTTTAATGCATTTTTATCTGTCTGGTGTTCTTAACTTCAAATGGTAAATCAAGGTAAACTTGATAAACCGAACACCTATGAAAATTCAGAGGGTTGCTGCGAATGTAAAATAAAATTCATAAGGGTGCTACGACCCTAGAAAGGTTGAGAATTACTGATCTAATATTTTCCTTTGCTAGATAACATTGCTCATCTAGATCACGAATATTATGTAATGACAGCAACTGCCGTATTCCGGAGCATATTCCAGACTTGCTCAATTGGCGTGAGGTCTAGAAATCTGACTGTCCATAGAAGCATGATTATTTGAAGGCACTCTAGAGAGACGTGTGCTGTGTGTATCCAGACATCATGTTTGAAAATAGAGCCAAAAAGCCGCAACAGCATAGGTAACACAACTTGTTGCAAGATGTACGTAAAAATTTTGCCATACTATTATTTTAACTAACATTTTTTTGAAAGATCTATATATTTTTCAGGATCTCCTATAAATAGAGGTTAGATGATGACTGATACGGATTCAGCATCAAATTCCGGAGGAGGTAGGAATATTTACTAAGAATTTCCATTTCCAGTTCAAAAGCTTTCATTTTATATGAAACAGTTATTTCTCAGGCTTGGCTATAGCTAGAGTTTAAATGATAACTTATATTGGTTCAGCATTAAATTCTGAATGAGGTGTTATGACAAATAACTGTTGAATGGCCACGCATAACCAAATGTTGTGAATAAATACATTTTTTTACTCAAATAAACTTTCCTCGTGTGTATAGTTACATTGCGTACATTGCGATGCTTTCAGAGAATAACCCTCCAGATTTATCTTTACAGTGAAAATCAACTTGCCTAATATGAAAAGTAAAATATTGGTCATTGACTACAATATTTAGCTTTTAAATTATAATATTTATTTAGATAGCATTCAAAGAATACAACATACATTTACAAATAATACTTTATATTAAAACAACTCATTTAACTGTTTATGAAAGAGACCTAGGTGGATATATGAGACCAAGCAATATTTACTGAAATACCCAAAAGATTTGTGTTCGACCCATTTGTTATAATATATGGCTCGTACGTACTATGTGTGCATTTTAACTGCACTAAAGATCACTGGCTTTGATTTGGGGCATTTGTCAAAAGAGAGCAAATTTATTCGAATCAGCATCATCTGGAGTTGATTCCGAACACTACTTTTAAGTTTTCGCCATTCAATTTTTATTCTACGTCATATCGAACATTATTTCTTTTTCCCTTTCTCATCCCCATATCTTGAAGATTCGTTCCAATCTGCTTGGGCTTTCTTTCGTTAGGTGATATTAATTTATTTTTACCTTGCTTTGGGGAAACACGCCTTCCTTGTATTTGATTGGCCTTAATTTGTATGATGGCTTAAAACCGGTCCTGATTGATCTACCTCTTTCTTGACGTAGCTTCTTTGGATCAGGACCGGAAGAATGGATTATGCCCTGTAGACATTGAAATTTTTTTCGCATTTTAATTTGCTGACGTCATTGCAAATTGGTGAATTTATGGGTCGTAAACCTCGTTCAAGTGAAATATCAAACCTGGTTCCTAGTCGTCTGAATCCTTTGTTCAGCTTGTTCCTCTCCATGGCGTATTATTTTAAATATATATTCTTTTATTTGGTCTCACAGGAGGTAGAGTGCTTTATTTCTGGTTTCTTTTCCATGTTCATTTTAAATTATTTCTTGAAACGTCTATTTATCAGTATTGACTATATATAGAGCTTAGATGGTGATTGATATGGCATCGAATTCCAGAGAAAGTAGGAAGACTCACCAAGGGTTTCCAATTCTGGGTTTTTTCACTTCCAGTTTAAAATTTTTTCTTTGAATATCTATATCTCAAGATTGGCTATAGAGTGGATTCCGTTTACGATTCTGGAGATATTACTTCCGATAAAAACTTGTATTTTCCCTGCAACACATATTATCAGGATCGACTATAGATAGAGCTTTGATGGTGACTGGTATTTTCAGCATTGATTCAGTATTGAATTTCGGAGGGGATTGGGGTATTCACTAAGGATTTCTAATATTTTCAGTTCTGGATATGTGAATTTCGGTATTTCTGAAAATTGGTGTGATTGTACGAATTAAGTGTGCAACAGTGTATAAAATGCTTAAAAGTTACATCGAAAATGACGTGTACACACCAGTTGTCACCATAAGTTTCATAAGTAAGTGTTCATAAGTAAGTGTTCATAAGTTTCTGGGTTTAAATATTATCTTGCGTGAATATTTCAATGCATAAAAAAACCAAAAGATAGATTAACAAATTTCAAAGCTTGTTGGTAGCCACATCATTATTTCTGTCATATGTATTAATAACATTATTTTAATGTTATTTATGCTTGCGATCTAAGATGTGTCTATTTTTAAATATTTATTTCATATCTTTACGATATGTTTATTTAAGACAGAAATTTGTTCCCTTCGTGGGGCGAAATTTTCTTTCAATTACGAGACAGACAAATGGCGTGAGTTTTTTGAAGTCAAACACAAATATTATTTTTTTGCGTGTCATCAGAATGATCCCACCAATTCGTTTATACATATATTTATCTAGCTATAAGGTAATTAAAGATAACGCCATATTCTAATAACTAGGCCATGTTTATACGAGATATATTTAACTTCGTTATCTGGAAAATCCAAACTAGCATGTTTTCTTTTTTTGTGTAGCCAATCGCTCCGACTCGGAATACTTTTATTTAATCTTTACTAATTAAAACCCTTAATTAAAGACTTTGCACGCGAATCTAAAAAAATAAAAAATAAAACATCGAATTCTTTACTTTTTAAATTTGAACAAAGGAATTATGATAAGCTTCAAAAGGTGTGTGGTGTGTAGATCGTGACTTACAAATTATCAGTTTTCGTACTTAATGAAGAACTGTGTCTGTCTGTGTGTCAGTGCGGTATGTAGCGGAGCATCTAAGCGTCGTGAGGCCATGACATATTGTACACTGGTACGTCAGGACCCGAATAGGTGCACCTCGATGCTATTTTTTCAATTCAAATTAGTCTTTATGCTATGAATTTTTAAAGTCTGAAATCACGATTTTCCGCTATATTGTCGGATCAAATCCATTCCTTCTTTGCTACGGGAAATTCGCAGATTCGATCGAGCAATTTGGCTGGCATTTAGCCTGAAAGTCAAAACAGCTGATAGCACCAAGTGCGCTTATATTTTGGGTTTTCTAAATCTGCGAATTCAAATTATGTCATCCCATTTTTACTTTCCCTGCAATACATGGTAATGTATAGGGAAAGTATTGGAATCGTGCCGAAAATCGCAATTCGAGTTTTCGACGGATCTACACGTTTTGGAATCTCTAGAACACGAAAACACTATTTTAGCGTGATTACTGTGTGTGTGTGTGTGTGTGTGTGTCTATCTGTGCAATGTATGTATCCACTCTAACTATAAAACTAATGGACCGAATTTCATAAAATTTGGTAGGTAAGTCATTTGCGTGAGACCCTGCTGCTGATTGGTACGATTCGGGAAAAACAACCTGTCCTTTTTGCGAAATGACTCGCAAAAATTACCTGTATCCACTCTAGCTGAAAAACTAATAGATCAAATTTTACAAAATTTGGTGGATAAGTAAGTCACTTGTGGGTTACCCTGGTGCTGATTAGATTTTGGTACGATTTGGAAAAAAATAACTTGCCTTTTTTTGCGAAATGGGCCGCAAAAATCGTCAAAATCTAAAATAAAAAATCGGATGTGGGCAGCACATGACTTTCCCTGCACACTCAAATTCATTTTTCCTTTATTTCTTTATTAATTCATTAGATTGAGTTTAATTGCACAAAATAATACTAAATTTGCATTTTTACTTCAATTTCCGTTTTCATTTGGAATTTCCGTGGACATTTTTCCAAAGGCGGCATAACAAAAATGCGAAATATCTCAAATATGTCGAGAACGGTTAGACCTTGAGTAATAGAGTTGTACTTATTCTTTTCCTCGTCAAAAATTACGTATAAAACAAGCATTTAATTGATACATTTGAACACACGTAGCCTCTTTTTTAGATTTTTGTGGGCCATTTCATAAAAAAAGGCAGCTTGTTCTTTTCTGAATCATACTAAAATCTAATCAGCACCAGAGTATCCTACAAGTAACTTATCTACACAATTTTGTGAAATTTGCCCAATTAGTATTTCAGTTAGAGTAGATACATAAGGTTTTTGAGGGCCATTTCGTAAAAAAGGCAGGCTCTTTTTTTCTGAATCATACCAAAAAGTAATCAGCACCAAGGTCACACCCAAGTGACTTACATACTAAATTTTATGAAATTCGATCCATTAGTTTTTGAGTTAGAGTGAATGCATACATTGCACAGACAGACGCACTGACACACAAACACACACATTGACGTCACGCTAAAAATAGTATTTTCGTATTCTAGAGGTCCCAAAACGTGTAGATCCGTCAAAAACTCGAGTTGTGATTTTCGGCATGATTCCAATACTTTCCCTATACATTACCATGTACTGCATGGAAAGTAAAAACTACGTATGCTCAAATATATCAATTAAATGCTTGCATTATACGTAATGTTTAACGATGAAATGAATAAGACTAACCCCATTATACTAGGTCTAGCCATTCTCGAGATATTTTAGTTTTTTCGCATTTTCACTACTCCACCGTTTAAAAAAGTCCAGTTACCAACTAAGAACGAAAATTGAATTAAAAGTGCAAATTCAGTGTTATTTTAAATCATTATGAACGTTATTTTGCGCAATTAAACTTAATATAATGAATTATTGAAGAAATAAAGAGAATGTTAATATGAGTCGGCAAGAAAAGTCATGTGCTGCCCACATCAGATTTTTACTTTTCCTGCAATACATGGTAATGTATAGGGAAAGTATAGGAATCATGTCGAAAATCGCAACTCGAGTTTTCGAAGGATCTACACGTTTTGGGACCTCTAGAATACGAAAATACTATTTTTAGCGTGAGGTCTGTGTGTGTGTCTGTCTGTCTATGTGTCTGTGTGTCTATTTGTGCAATGTATGTATCCACTTTAACTCAAAAACTAATGGATCGAATTTCATAAAGTTTGGTAGGTAAGTCATTTGGGTGTGACCCTGGTACTGATTTGTTTTTGGTACTATTTTGAAAAAAAAGAACTCGCATTTTTTTTCGAAATGACCGGCAAAAATCTCATGTATCCATTCTAGCTGAAATACTAATCGACCAAATTTCACAAAATTTGGTAGATAAGTTACTCGTGGGATACTTTGTTGCTGATTAGATTTTGGTACGATTCGGAAAAGAAGAAGCTGTCTCTTTTTACGAAATGATCTGCAAAAATCGACAAAATCTTAAAAATATGTACAAGTTTAGTGTTAATTTGTGCAATTAAACTCAATTTAATGAATTATGAAAGAAATAAAAAATGGATTTGAGTCTGTAGGGAAAGTCATGTGCTGCTCACATCAGATTTTTACTTTCCCTGCAATGCATGGTAATGTATAGGGAAAGTATTGGAATCGTGCGGAAAATCGCAACTCGAGTTTTCGACGGATCTACACGTTTTGGGAACTCCAGAATAGAAAAAACTATTCTTAGTGGGACATCTGTCTGTCTGTCTCTCTCTCTGTGTGTGTGTGTCTGTCTATGCAGATTATGTATCCACTTTAACTGAAAATCTAATTGACCGAATTTTTCATAAAATTTGGTAGGTAAATTCCTTATGGGTGACCCTGGTGCTGATTAGATTTGGTTAGGATTCGGGATAAAAGAACGTGCCCTGTTTTGGGAAATGTCCAGTTAAAATTGCCTGTATCCACTCTAGCTGAAAAACTAATGGACTAATTTTACAAAATTTGGTAGATAAATAACTTCTTCGACCCAGAACGTTCGACCTACCAGAAAGTTATAAGATATCTGTTCGGATGACCGGAAAGTGCCACCCAATTTACACCGGAACACAGTGGGGGAGGCATCCACAGGGACCATACCCTCCTTCCCCTACCACCAACTTTTCGGAAGGATTTATTTACCCACATGTTTAACGTGATCGTACTCCGCGTGAACAGAGCGTCAGTTTTGGCAATGGTTGGAATCGAAGTCATTTTCAATTGTGTTCAAATGTATTATTTAAATAGCGGGCGCTTATTTAGAACCCGACCAACCGCAGGTAATTCGTTCTAGTGGACAACAAAATTGTTACAAAATATATTTATTTAACACAATATGGTTATTAGTGAATGGCTGCCCAATTCAGGAAGAATACAATAAACTACACTTTCATGAACAGGTATCTGTTTAAAATGCTTTCCCTCAGAGGTAATGCACATTTGAACTCCAGAAAGAATATCGCCGTGTACTTTGACTAGCACTGCAGGTTGACACCTGCAAAACCGTGTTAAAGGCCCTGGAGATGCCACTTTCTGACTGGAAATTAATGCCTTCTTTTATGCAGTTTGTGCGTTTCTGGCATCCTTTACTAATTAGACAATGATCTACAACTTTGTAATTGACGGGTCTCGTCTATCTTGCTTTATTGCCGAGTCGTTATCCTAACTTTTTAAAATTTTTACTAGGTGTGTTGCAATCACTTTATTTGATCGGGCATGGCCATTTTACTATAAGTAGACCTAAGATGTATTTAGTATATTTATGGTCTAAGGTACTTAGTATACTTGTCTTTTTATGCTATTGGTGTGCTTAAAGACTTTCGTAAGAAACACTGTGTAATACTTAGTAAATCTGCAACAGATAAATAGTTGGTAGGTATTACTTACCAATGCGGCATCTCTGTTGTAGGTTTGTTGAAGAAAACGCACCAGATGCTGACGCCCATATTGTTGAAAGTGCTTTTCGAGAAACTTGTGAGGTCACAACCTCTTTGTTGTCCCTGTGGATGCCTCCCCCACTGGCTTCCGGTCTAAATTGGGTGGCACTTCCCGGCCGTCCAAACAGTTACCTTACACCTTTCTGGTAGGTCGGACGGTCTGGGTCTCAACAACAACAATCTCTTTGTTATTATTTCCCTCAGTTTCGTTATGTTTTACCTGTAAAGTAACAGCCTATTAGAGCTTCAGATTGCAGTGACCAATCAAATCGCTAGACTGGTTTAATTTAGAAAAGGAAGGAATCAATTTTCGGTGGGTGAATTTCGGCAGTTCGATCCCTGCCTGCGAAGTGATAATTGTTTCATAGAGAAAGCAAAAAGTGCACGATTCTTTTGTGACTCATTCAACCGGCCTGTAGGTAATTACTATCATTATTAGGTTAACTCGAGGTGAGCGGTTGGAATAGTTTCTATTTAAACCATTGTATTGTAGTTGTATTGAAGTGTTGTATAAGTAGTAACTTTGAGTTAATGTCATTCAGGCAAGACGACTTGTATTTGAGTTAATAAAAGTTTATTTAAAGCTTAATTTAGTGTTTGTGCACATCCATGGCAGTTAGTATAATTTTATGTTTGTCTTTCAGCAAATTTAAATATTTTGAGTTGTCACTTTTGAAAAATTAAAGTTCTAAGAGAATTAGGACCTTATAATGCAGACTTTGGAAATTAGAAATTTGCAATAAAATCATTCATATTGCTGTACTTAGGAAAACAATATAATTTATTATTAATCACAATTCTCATGCGTGTCGTAGAAGGCGACTAAAATGGGTACCTAGCGTCCGGGGGTATAGCCGGATACCCTGCCCCTGGGGATTATATCAGGGGACTGGCCCTCCAGGTTGGGGGTTGGGCGTGGGGCTAACAACCCCACCCCGTAAAAAAAAACTTCTCGTTAAGAAATCCAAAGAAAGAATTACCCGGACTCCTTCTACTGGAAAACGACCCGGAAAAGGCCTAGGGACTATGCGTTTTGGAACATGGAATGTACGAACTCTGTATTTTAGTAGAGGGTTGCAGTTTCTTATAGAAGAATTTGACAGGTATAATATGGACCTACTTGCCATTCAGGAAATGCGGTGGCTTGGTGAGGGTACCATTGAGAAAAGAAATCACACGATTTACTACAGCTGTGATGCGAAAAAACATGCTTTTGGAACTGGATTCCTATTGAACAAAGGTTTAAAACACTTAGTAACTGATTTCGTTCCTAAGTCTCCCCGACTTTGCAAAATTCGTCTGAGGGGAAGGCTTTTTAATTATAGTATTATCAACGGTCATGCACCTACAGAGGGCAAGGAAGAGGAGGAGAAGGAAATTTTTTATGAAGATCTTTCTATGCTATACAGATCTTGTCCCAAGCATGATATTAAAATCATTTTGGGGGATATGAATGCGAAATTAGGTAAGGAGGTTGAGTTTAGGCCAACTATCGGAAGGCACAGCTTACATGATAACACCAATGACAATGGACGGCGACTGGTGTTTTTTGCTGCTGAGCACAGCATGATTATTTCAAGCACTGTGTTCGGACACAGGAGAATTCATAAGATGACCTGGCGCTCACCCGATAGTGAGACCTTTAATCAAATTGATCATGTACTCATTGATTCTAGGCATGCCTCGGATATCCAGGATGTAAGAACTTACCGAGGCGCAACTTGTGATTCTGACCACTTCTTGGTCATCGTTAAACTAATTGCCAAAATTTCAAACGCCCGAAAGATACAGGGAGAGAGGCAAAAAAGGTTTGATTGTGAAAAACTGAAAAACGAAACAAGTGGGCGAGAATTCCAGTCCACACTTAGGAAGAACTAAGATCTAAAAACTTTGCTGATTTGGAGAGTGTGGAAATTATGTGGGGCCTGCTCAAGAATTCGATTATCCACTCAGCTGACAGCTCACTGGGAAATTTGGAAAAATTGAAACCAAAGGATTGGTTTGATAAAGAATGCGCTCTTGTAACACAGGCAAAAAGGGCCGCCTATAAAAGTATGATCCAGAGGCGACATTCAAGAAGCTCCGTTGAAGAATATAAGATATCTAGGAAACAGGAGAAGAAGATCCATAGGCTAAAAAAAAGACTCTTTCACGAAGATCTGTTTAGGGAAGTTGAACATCTCAGAGGATCCAATGAAAGCCGTGCTTTCTACCGTGAAATTAATCTTGGCCGCAAAGACTTTAAGCCCAGAACTACTGCTTGTAGAGACAAAAACAACATCATCTTGAATGATAGAAAAGAGGTACTTCATAGATGGAATGAGCATTTTAGTGATTTACTGAATGACCATACTCAGGATGAGGTTTTCACCATCCCGAATACTTCTGCAGACGCTGACAATATTCCACCGCCGTCTTTAGCAGAAGTCAGAGAAGGAATTAAGAGGCTCAAAAATTGCAAGGCTCCAGGCCCAGATTTGATTCCTTCTGAACTTATTAAAAGTGCAGCAAGTCAAAACATTGAGGAAATCCATCACCTCATTGAATCAGTCTGGAACCAAGAAGTCTTGCCCGAAGAGTGGAAATTGAGTATCATTTGTCCTATCCACAAAAAGGGAGACGTTTTGGAATGTGCCAACTACAGGGGAATCAGTCTTCTTTGCGTTTTTTATAAATTGTTTTCTAATATACTCTTTAGTAGACTAGTAACTTATGCAGAAGACATTGTGGGAGACTACCAATGTGGTTTCCGCAGAGATAGATCTACTATTGAACATATTTTTAACATTAGGCAAGTGTTGGAAAAAGCTAATGAATATGGCATAGCAACTTACCATCTCTTCGTTGATTTCAAGACTGCCTATGATTCAGTAAACAGAAAACTATTAATTGAAGCTATGAGAGAATTTCTAATACCCGATAAACTTATAAATTTGGCTAATATTACTCTTACCGAAACAAAGCTTAGGGTAAGAATTCAGAATAATCTCTCCGAGCCTATTACTGTTTCAAATGGACTCAGACAAGGCGATGCACTGGCCTGCTTGCTTTTCTATATTGCACTCCAAAAAATTGTGAAAGACTCTAACATCAATACCCGTGGAACAATCTTTAACAAGTCTGTCCAGATTTTTGCGTTTGCTGACGACATTGACATTGTAGCACGCACTCCCGAGTTACTTAAGGAAGCCTTCACATCCTTAGAGGCCGCAGCCAGTAAAATGCATCTAACTATTAATCAAAATAAAACTAAGTATATGCCCTGTGGTAATTATGACTGTCCTTATTTCGAAATTGGGGTTTACAAGTTTGAAACTGTAAGCAAATTCAGATATTTAGGATCTGAAGTTAATACTCTCAATGACATTATGCCCGAAATTCGTGGTAGAGTTACAGCTGCTAACCGATGTTTTTTCGGCCTTAAAAGGTACTTAAAGTCTGACTTCATCAGCAGAAAAACGAAGATTATAATATACAAAAGTTTAATCAGACCCATTCTTACCTACTCTGCTGAGACTTGGGCAATGACAGAAAAAGTTAAAGACATCATTTCTGTTTTTGAGAGAAAAATCTTGAGAGGTATTTTTGGTGGCTTAAATTGTAACAACATCTGGAGAAGAAGAACTAGCTCAGAAGTTTATAAGTCTTTTAAAGAACCAGATATAGTCAATTACATCACGATTCAGAGAATTAAATGGGTGGGTCACCTGTGCAGGATGGCCGAAAGCCGTACAACAAAAAAGATCTTCTCTGCCAGACCATTCGGCACCCGTAAAAGAGGTAGACCTAAACTCAGATGGCTCGACTGTGTGGAAAAGGACTTTAAAATTTTAAAAGTTTTGAACTGGAGGTCTTTGGCCAGGGATAGGGGAGCCTGGAGTTCTATACTGCGGAAGGCAAGGGCCCATCCTGGGCTGTCAGGCCATTGAAGAAGAAGAATCACAATTCTAGATAATTTACCTCGTAATTGCCCAATTCGAGGTCGCGCATTTTTGATGTGTTTTACCCCCTACAGCTCCGGGTTAACGGCCGTACCGTGCTGAAAACACCGGTTCTCGTTAGATCACCGAAGTCAGGCAGCATCGGGCGCGGTAGCTCGGTGGTTTGCGCGCTGGATTTGCACGCTGCCAGAACTGCCGCCGTGTTCATGCGGAGTACGATCACGTTAAACATGTGGGTCCGTAAGTCCTTCCGAGAGGTTGGTGGTAGGGGAAGGAGGGCACGGTCCCTGTGGATGCCTCCCCCACTGGGTTCCGGTCTAAATAGGGTGGCACTTTCCGGCCGTCCAAACAGTTACCTTACACCTTTCTAGTAGGTCGGACGGTCTGGGTCTCAACAACCCCCTACAGCTCCAAATCTTCCCTAGTTGTGATATTTTAAACTATTTTTTTCATAAAATTACTTACATGTTTTAACGGATATTCATATTAAGTTTGGTTGAATTTAAATCAATAAATACTTTTATACATATCGTTGAATAAGGACTTTAATTATGTGGAACTTTAGATAAGACGTAGGTTGTTTACAGTTTTTTTCTGCAAAATACCTTATTTTGTCTCTTTTAAAAGATGTAAATCTGAAAGAAAACATCACTTCTCAAGTGATGCAGAAAAGCACTACAATGCAAGACAGGAAAAAAGTACCTGAGTTAACACTGGAAACTTCAGATATCCATTGCTATATTTTCCCAGAAATTATATCCTAAGCTTTAGTTTTAAGCTATCCTACCTTAAGCTATAATAAAGTTTGAAACAAAGTATGCTATAAATATGTATGTAATATTTGAACTGCAGATAGGGTAGTTAACTTCGTTGTTTAAGTGTCTCGATTTTATATCTCACAGAGTTTGTACTATATACGATGAAGTGATGATTTCGAAAGATGAAGCTAAACTTTTCATGACTATAGCAGTAAACTTGCCAGATAAAACGAGAGTTGATATAGATTTTGTGATAATTGAGTTATAGATTTTGTGATCACAGTTTTTAACGGGGATATATTGGATAACATTGATATATACAAGAGTTCTCTGATATTCTTATGCATTCCTTTAGTTTTCTATTGAAATGTTCTAGAGCTGTAAAAGCAGGATGAAAGCGACTATGGGCTATCAATTGAGACAGTTTGCAGCGCTTCTAGCGGCGCTTTGAAGAAGTTAGAATTCCTATAACAACAAAGGCGAAAATGTTCACGAAGCAACATAGGCGAAAATGTTCACTTACAAAGTTGTGGAACGTTTCCCTTTTAATATGCCTATTATGTATTTTTACATATAACATGCACACCGACCGTAAAATTAATTCAAAGAAAAAGGATAATTATTGTACTGCATCATTTGTCTGCTAGTTTTTATGCATCATTTATTTTTTAATTTAAAAATAATTATTCTAGACAATTTGAAATGTGCTTTGTATACGGATTATTGCTTTTCCATGCTTATTTATTGCCATTTTCTTCACAAGTACTTCTGTATAACGAGACATTTGAATAATTATCTCTCTTCGTTGACCTCATTTTTTATCTTCTTATGTATACGTTATGTGCAAACTAGACGTATTTTGTTCTAAATAGAAAATGTTCTACAATTATGTAATTGAAAAAATTCTCCTATCTTCTTTTGTTTCCTAGATAAGAGTTCTGACTTTTTCAACTCACCACTAGAGATAGTGCAGACTTTCTGAATCAATAGCTCACAGTCTCTTTCTTATTAGACCCTGCTTCTTCGACCTAGACCGTCCGACTTCCCGAATGTATGAGGTATCTGTTTGGACAGACGGCACAGTGCCACCCAAATTAGACCGAAACCCAGTGAGGGTAGCATCCACAGGGACCGTACCCTCGTTCCCCAATTACCAACTTCTCGAAAGGATATACGGACCCACATATTTAACGTATTTGCAGACCCTGCTTTTGTAGCATTAGAATATTTGAAGCGAAAGTTAAATGGATGCAAAGACTTATGTGAGAGCCCTGTTTACAGTGAGTGACGCCGCTTATTAATCCAAGATGCATTTGATTGGATAAAGCAACTGATTGAGGAATCGTATGCCTTTTTAAGTATTTTTCCTTTATTATTTATGTTAGATATGGAATATTAGGAATATATGTAAAGAATAGCTCTAAACGGGGGCTATGGGCAAAACAATCAACTTTATTCCATTAAATTGTTTGTAATGCTTAATATTTTATATCCATTTGTTTAAAATAATGTTTTTCTCATTATGCACACGGTGTTTTCGCAACTGCTGCATTAAATGTTGCCAATTTGTTATTGCATGAAGGAACATTATGTACAAAATGCCGAGACATTATGCTTTTTTGCATCCTAAAGTTTATAATTATATAATTATTATAAGGTGATACGTCCAACGTCCAATTATCAAATATAAACTGACTTTAGAATAGATAGAAAGTTTATTTCAGCTTAAAAGACGTACGCCACATTTAAATGAGTCTGAGCACTTTTAGGCGTTATAAGCTCGTCATTAGATGCTTATGACAAGATAAAAGTACATACGTTAGTGCCTTTATATTCCCCAACCCGCGAACAGAATTTACATATTATTAATGGCCGATCGGTAAAAGAATGTTTTTTCACTTCACTTTTTCACTTGGCATTTCTTTTGTCAATTATCTATCAATAAAATGCAAAAATCTGTACGGTTGAACATAAAAGCACTAATGTATTTGTATTTTGTCACAAGCTTCTGATGAGGAGCGTGTAACGCTCGAAAACGTTCGGGTTAATTTAAACATGTTTACGTCTTTTAAGTTAAAATAATTTTTTTTTGTTATTTTATAGTAAATATGTATTTTATAGTATATATTTTATATATTTATAGTATATATTTTATAGTATAGTATTTTATAGTATATATTTTATAGTATTTTATAGTCTGTTTATAATTATAAATAGCAGTACACCTGGTCTTCGCACGCAATATATAATATAAAGAAATTAAAACATCAATTATGTGCATATTCCTATAATACTTTAAATGGCATTGTTATTCGAAACATTTTATTAAAATATTTAATTTAATTCTCCTAAAAACATGTATAAGAATCTCCGTTCTCGCTATACAAAATTATCTTCAATGGCATATCTGAAGGAAAAAGACATCCTGGTCCCGTTTGTAAACACATTTGCAAAAACTATTATTTAATTCCCACAGAGCGACAGGGATTATCAAGGAAATTGAACTTAATTTTGCAAAACATTGGATTTTCATAAATTAGGAGTCATTTTCATTAATTTAGTATCATTTTATCAATTCGGCCGCATTTTCATTGATTTGATGGCATTTTAAAAAGTCGCCAAATTTGCCAGATAGTGGGACAGTTGGACTAAGAAACAAACGCTATCGAAACATCATTAAAATATTATAATCTTTCAAAATGTAATTAATTTCATTGATTTGGTGTCATTTTATTAAGTTGACAACAGTTTCAATCGATTTGGCAATATTTTCGTTAATTTGGCGATATTTAAGCAATTTGGCCACATTTTAAGAGGTCGCTAAATTTGGTGTCAAATAGGATGGATCGACTGTCAAAAATTACCGAAACATTATTACAATACTATCCCTCTTTTAAAACAAAATTAATTTAATTAATTTGGCATCATTTTTATCAATTTAACGATATTTTTATCAATTTGGGGGACATTTTTTATCAATTTGGCAACATTTTTAGTAATTCGACAACATTTTCATCAATTTCTCAACATTACAAAAAAAGCCCGCCAAGCGTTACAGGGACGGACGGGCGTAATCATTTATATTTTCGTAGATTAGAAGGTTATACCCATGTATTAGAAGATATACCCGTACTACAGTATATGGATTTTAAAATGTTTCCACAGCATAAAACGGATTGTGTAAGAATTAGAAAATATAAATAATCTAAACTCGTTAAACCCAAAGACCGTAAAGGCCGATCCAATCAAAGATGCAGCTCCAATAAAAATGTTTATATATATATATATGTATACTCGAATTTCTTTATTATTTACATCGAAAAATATTTACTGTTGTAATAACTCATTAGGTTTGATTTTGTTTCTTAGCAACATGATATATATATTTTTTTCAAATATAAACTCACTGGGTTTAATTCCGTGTCTTAGTAACATTATATAATTAATTTTTTCAAATAATTTTACGGAACAAATATCGTTTTCATAATGGAAGGTTTAATAGTGCTTTTTTTATTAATATCTCGATAACATTTGGCCTTGAAACTCGAACCATGGACTAAATTATGTGGGGCTATTCCAAGTCTATCCCGAAAATTTCACCCAATTCGGTGAAGTCGTTATCCCGTGGTGATGAGACAAATAAACACACAAATATATCCACAAATAAACACACAGACAGATTTTTATTTTATTTATATCGATTATTAGCAGTATACCCATTCTTTGTACGGAAAATATAATATAAAGAAACTTAACATTCACATTTATGTGTAAATTCCTATAGTATTCTATATGACTTTGTTATTCAAAATATTCTATTAAAATATGTAATTTAATTCTTCTAAAAATGTATAAGAATCTCTCGGCTCGATATACAACATTACCTCCACAGGCAGATGTGAAGAATGAAGCATCCTGGTTCAGTTTGTAAACAAATTTAGAAAAAATATTTTTTAATTCTCACGAAAAGACATTATCTAGGAAATCGTACTTAATTATGCAAAATATTGAATTTTCATCGATTCGGTGTTATTTTGATAAATTTAGCGTCATTTAATTAATGTAGCGGTATTTTGTCAATTTAGCGATATTTTAAAAATCGCTAAATTTATCGCCAACTGGGACAGTGGAACTGATAGTCCCACTTGGTGACAAATTAACGAAGTATCATCACAATACTATCCCCTAACAAAAGACAATTAATTTCATTTATTTAGCGCAATTTTATCAATTTCATGATATTTCTATGGATTTACAAACATTTTTTATCAATTTGGCGACTTCTTAAAAATTCGCTAAATGCGTAACTAAGTTTTACAGTTGGACTGACAGACAAATGATACCGAAACATCATTTCAGTACTCTCTTCTAATAAAACAAAATTAATTTCATTGATTTAGCGCCGTTTTTATCAATTTGGCGACATATTCGTTAATTTGGCAACGTTTAAGAAAAGTTGCCAAGTTAGCGATATCCCGCTAAATTCGTAGATCTGAATTTGCAGATCTGAAGAATAAAACATCCTGATTCCGTTTGTATATACTGAACGAAAACACTAAAATTGTATTAGAACTCGTTCTACTCTTATTCTGTGTCAACAATCGGCTAAATGAGTTTATTGCCTAACACAATATATGAATTTATTGGCTAAACACAATATATAATTTTGAAAACTTTTTGCCAAAATAAATGAAAGTGATATACGCAGTTCTCAATTAATATAATTAAAAGAAAAATCAAACCGTTCATTTATAAAATATATTTTTACATCCATTTATTTATTATACAAATAGAAAAAATAATAATAAATATTAACAACACATTTAATTTCATTCCGCTGCCGAGCAACAGGATATAAGATAGAATCTTCCTCATAAAATGCGAAATTATATAGCCATTTATATAGCCATAAGATATATTTTTATATCCATTTATTTATTATTCAAATCGAAAAAAAAATAAAAATTAACAAACTCATTTCATTTAATTGCGTTGCTGAGCAACATGATATAAGAAAGAATCTTCCTCATAAAATGCTGATAATTAAATAACCATTTTGATTTCTTAATACTTTTCATTGTTGAGTAAGAGCCTGTGAAAAATAAACCATGGTGAAAATTGAATCCATTTAAATTCATGTTTCATATCTGCAATTTTTAAAAGTGACTAATAAGTGCAATAAACTCCCACCAAATTCAGAGATAGAATATTAATTTACTTTCATGTTTTAAACCAGCGATTTCCAACCTTCTTCGCTTGGAGGAACCAGGGAGTTAGAGAGTAGAACCCCTAGGAAAAAAGTTTCGTTTTTAATTAATATCTCGACAGCCCATAATCTTAGAAACTCGAAACATGGACTGAATTTTAAGTGGGGCTATTTCAAGCGCACGCACAAAATTTCATCAAATTCGGTTTAGCCGTTCTTCCGTGATGATGGGACAAACAGACAAATATATTTTCAATTTTATTTGTATAGATATTAATTTTCTCTCCAAAATAGATAAATTTTGAACGTATCCCCTCCACCCAATTTTTCTTATTAGATTTTTTTTATTTCATTTTTCGTCATTTTAAGTAAATAACATTAACCACTTTCGGTGACCAATTTGGTTGCTGTGTTAAAAAGTTCTGAATTTGCAATAGCTGTCGAACGCACAATCGTTCGTTACTTGGGTGCACACACGGCTGCTTCTGGCCTGCTATGCCAGCGTAATATACTCTAAATAAGCACCTAAATGTGTTTTTGTCGATTGTACATTCACACGAGCAATTATACACTCGCTAGGACATCCTTGCGGCATGAGTACATACGCAGCTGCCCTACGACCGAATCGCAGGCACATAATACCCTTTGGTATGCTGCGTTAGTTCAGGGCACATCAGCTGATACGCCTTAATACGATCACGTAATACGCCCTAAATACGCCTTTGGATCTCTGCGCGGGCGTGATGCTCCCTGAATAATCCCATTTGGCCCAATATCCAAATAAGAGAATGACGGTACACCAAAGACTGGCATTACCAGGTTATGATTAAATGATGTTAAATAGTTTATTCCAATAAAATGAACTTGGAGCGTTTATTGGAATTTATAAAACTCGGTTTTGACTACATTACAATGTTTATTAATTTGCGCTTAATTACGTTATTTAAATTAAGTCACTTATCACTTTTTTGTTAAATATAGCGGACAAAAAGGAATTCAATAGACATAAATTTTCTCCTAGAGACGGTCAAGTTTACATAAATTCTTTAACCCGGACTATCTAAAACACAAACAAAACACGACAGCTCAATTTTTATTTAAACATCTTCAATGTCTTCTTTAAGAATTGTTTTCCGCAAGTTTCTTTGCAATTTCAGAATAGGAGCTGAAAGACAGAACAGTTGTTGTAAAAATGACTTTTATGAGTTTTGAATTTTTCTGTCAAGTAGGGAACGCTTTCAAGTTAGAGACTTCATTTTATATTTGTGCAAAGTACTTCTATACTCGTAAATAAAAACAAAAATAAAAACAAATAACTGCTACTTTCTTCGCGCTAAGCTAGAGGAAAGTATAGTGACGGCGATTGTGACTTTTACACTTTTCTTGATATGCTTTTAGCAGTAGACGAAGTAAACTTTTTATTTTAACCGATGTAGGTTAAAGAAGTGGTTTAATACCGATAATTTCAAATCGAGTTTTCACTGCAGTACATATGTGGGGTCCCTAGATACCAGAAATGACTTTCGTCAGCCAGTGTGTGAATGTGTGTTTGTGTCCAATCGTTGCCCTTTGTATTCTAAGAAAAAAACCACGTAAGGTATTTGGACCAAATTTAGATAGCAAGCTTCATATATTATGTAGATGTGAGCGCTGAAAATAAAAATCCGAAAAATGTATATAGTTCAGCCATAAAACGAGATTTTGTCAAAATCTGTGACTCTTCATAATTTCAAAAACTGCTGAAGCAATTGGGACGATGTTTACTACGATTATTGTATTGATGTGAATGCAGAAAAGAAAATGTTAAAAAAGCATGTAATTTTTTTCAGAGGTTGAATGCCCACTTATTTCACATGGAAAGTCTGAAGATTGTTCCAATTCTTTTAATCTTATATGCTCATTATTAAAAGCGAATAACATTAGTTATAAAAAGCCAACATACGCCTTTCTCGCTTGATTTTGATGTACCATCAAAGAGAAAAAACATAAAAAAATTAAATATAATAACTATTATAAATGAATACCTAAAATGTATTTATAGAAATTGGGACTTTTCATGCGCCGTTCTGGAGATATTGGGAATTTTACTTTTCAATAGAAATCTCGATATTTCTGGAAATAATAAAACGATTTCCATGAAATTTGGTATACATATTTTTCATCACAGCAAACAGTCCATTAATTTTTATTATATTGCTGTTCCATCAGATCGAGTTATAAAAACGCCCAAATTTACGTTACCGATTTGCCACAATATCTGAATCTGTTCCTTTGTAGTGAATGTATCCTGGACACATCAGATTTATTAAATTCATATATGGAATTCCTGTAAAACTTCTTCCTTTGTATTTAGTTTACAAAATTTAACAGTATTTTCACATTTTCTGATGCTTATAAGTTATTTTTACGTTCTCTACATACATAAGTTATGTATTAGTGTGTGTGTGCGTGCGTGTATAGAAAAAGTAATGTGACGGGGTCGAATATTCGAATTCGAGTTTTTGACAGAAGAGCGAGCAACCACTATCCGTGAACTCGAATCGAACGTTTTTGAGGTGATATCTCTCTTCTGTGTGTGTGTATTACTGTGTGTATTAGTGTGTGTGTGTGTGTGTGTATTAGTGTGTGTGTGTGCATTAGTGTGTGTGTGTATTAGTGTGTGTGTATTAGTGTGTGTGTGTATTAGTGTGTGTGTATTAGTGTGTGTGTGTATTAGTGTATGTGTGTGTATTAGTGTGTGTGTGTGTATTAGTGTATGTGTGTGTATTAGTGTATGTGTGTGTATTAGTGTGTGTGTGTGTATTAGTGTGTGTGTGCGTGCGTGTATGTATATTAGTGTGTATGTGCGTGTATGTATATTATGTATGCTTTTGTATGTATGTTAGTATTTGTGTATGTATATTTGTATGTATGTGTGTATGTATATTAGTATGTATGTTAGTGTGTGTGTATGTATGTTAATATACGTATGTTAGTATGTGTGTATGTATGTGTGTTCGTTAGTATGTGTGTATGCATATTAGTATATATGATAGTGTGTGTATAATGTTAATGTGTGTGTATGTTAGAGTGTGTGTATGTTAGAGTGTGTGTATGTTAGAGTGTGTGTATGTAAGTGTGTGTATGTTAGTGTGTGGTATGTATGTTAGTGTGTGGTATGTATGTTAATGACTCTATGTATATTAGTGTGTGTGTCTGTGAGTCTGTGGACGCGATATTTCATGAAGAAATGAAGCATTTCGAAAATAATTTGGTAAGATTAGTACAATCAGTATATGATGGAACTCTATTGATTTTAAATACAATCGAAAGTTCAGAAGACACCCCCCCCGCCCCAATATTCGAATAAATATTTTAAAACATCATTAAAAATCAAGACTTTTACTAATGATAAATAAATAATCACGTCATACGCAATTTTGAATTATAAAACGAATGACACAAATTTTAGAGCTCTCTAGAGCGAACCGTTATCGAGATGCTGTAAAATTTTCAAATAAATTTATCAACAAATTATATGAAATTAAAAAAAGCGGTAAGTATTGTTCACTATGTTCCATTTCTCTCTGCAATATTATGTAACAAACCTGTCAACATCATTGCCGTGTATCTAGTTCGTTCCATATACAAGAGAAGCTATTTTTACTTTTCTTATATACATAGTATAATGTATAAGGAAAGTATTGTGACGGGGCTGAAAATTCGATATCGAGTTTTCGACGGAAAAGCATGTTTCAAGCATCCCTGAACAGGAATTGAACATTTTGGGGTGATGTCTGTGTGTGTGGGTGTGTCAGTGATTCTGTGGAAATGATATCTCACGGACGAATAAATCGATTCAAATGAAATTTGGTACAAAAAAATTACAATCCGTGAATACTGGGAGCCTATTGTTTTAAACGCAATCAAATGTTCAGAACCCCCTAAAGTTTTGAGTGCAATTTAAAAAGAAATCACCAAAAAATCAAAATCTTTAATAAAGTTACACAAATCGACATTTCATATGTAATTTTTCCTTAGAAAACAATTGACACAAACTTTAGAACGCTAGAACGAACCGTTTTCGAGATATTGCACACTTTTCAAATAAATTTATCAAAAAACAATATAAATTAAAAAAATATTAACTATTGGGAAATATGTTTACTTTTCATATGTAATATCATTCGATAAATTTGGTGACATCGTTCTTGTGGATCTAGTTCGTTCCATTCATGAGAAAAGATACTTCGGGTAATACTTTTGTATTTGAACGCCAATAGCCATTTATCTGCTATAAGAATAATAACTTATTTCTCCATCCATAACGCTTGGCGAGATTTTGGCGATGAATTTGGCGGAATGTCGCCAACGTGGCGACTTTTTTAAATGTTGTCAAATTGACGAAAATGTCGCCAAATTGATAAAAATGACGCCAAATCAATGAAAATGACGACTAATGTGCGAAAATTCAATATCTTGGAAAGAATATAAGTATCTACTATAAGAATAACCTATTTTTCCATCTACAACGTTTGGCAAAATTTTGGTGACGAATTTGTCGGAATATCTCCAACTTGTTGACTTTTTGAAAGTTGCCAAATTGACGGAAATGTCACCCAATTGATAGAAATTCGCCAAATTGATGAAACCGACGTTAAATCAATGAAATGACGACTAATTGATGAAAGTTCAATATCTAGGAAAGAGCATAAGAGTAGACTATAAAGATAACCAATTTCTCCGTATCGTCCATCCATAACGTTTGGCGAGAAATTTAGTTGGACGTCGCCAACTTGACGACTTTTTTAAATGTTTCTAAAAAGACAAAACTGTCGATAAATTGATAAAAATGACGCCAAATGGGAAGTAATGTTTCGCAAATTCTGATTTCCGCCATATGACGGGCATACCTTCTAGTGTATAAGAAATGCCCTTCTCTTCGTTTGTCTGCAACACTTGTGATACATTTTGGCGAACTTGGCGAATAATTTAGCAAAATATCGCCAACTTGGCGATATTTCGTCCCAGATTGACGAAAATATCGTCAAAATTGCAAAAATGGTGCTAAAGTAATGAAAATGACGCTTAACTGATGGATTAATTATTAAAATATTTTAATATATGGACTATATCGCTTATTGAGGATACTGTCAATATTGATAATTGTTTATTGAGAGTTGCGCGAAATATAAGTTAATTGGATACTTTGAAATAGCTTTACATGTTGTCATCCGGAAAATTG